>CAWUFW010001631.1:1200000-1895000 GCA_963921515.1 Calotriton arnoldi
AGTTTTTTTTTTTTTTTGTTGCTTCTTTGCCTACTGTAGTAAGGCGGTGGCCACCTTGGAGTGGTAGAGTTTAAGAGTGACATGAACTAAATAAACACAGAAGTTAGGCTGTGAAGTAGATTATTGTCCCTGTTCCAATCACAAAACACCCACAAAAAAGCAAAAACATATGGCTCCACCATAGCTTTGCACGGATGGGAATTGGCCACTTTCAGAGACCTGCACATTGTTTCCTCCACAGCCCCTCTAGATTGCTCAAATTGCTAGGAGACGGACGCTTAGCTTCTCAGCTGCACCGCGTGCACGTACAAATAAGACCTTTAGTTTAGAACGACATACATTTTAGAAACAGGTAATTCATGCCTTTAGCTTACGAGTTTAAATATTAAAGCAGTGCTTCAAATTTAACTGGGCTCATTCTCCAGTCTTTATGGTAATGTCTTGTGCAAGTTTGTGTAGCCACAAGGTTTGAAATGGGACTCAGTGTCCCTACGGGTTTGAATCATTTGGTAATGCAGCTACAATCACTTTCTCCTCCCTGCAGCTGCCCAAGATGTTGCGACTTTGCGAAGGACAACACGGTCTCTGCACCCACAGTACCTTAGGAGAAGAGGCAGCTGCTGGGCAATGGGTCGTGCTGGGATAATGAGTATGCTAAATGTGACTATTACTCCAAATAATCTCCCTGTGTGCCGATTACTGAGTCATCTTCTGTACGACACCTTGGGGAGCTCATTTGCTCTTTAAAGCAGAAATCAAGTTAGGCATCCAAGTGAAAAAGCTACAGACTGTGCCCTTTAGTATTTGAAAACAAACCCCCTGCCCACCAGCCAACCTTAGGAAGTTGTGTAAGACCTCAGTCTGCGGAGCAATGCCTTATCTGGTTTCAACAGAGGGGCTATGTGGAAAGGAGACACGTTCCCAAAAAGGCACCAGCCCTTGCAAGAAGCAGCTGGAAGTAACCGTTTGAAAGGCCTTAGATAGATAGAGGCTGGTGCACATGATCACAACAAGTCATGAGCCGCTGTGGAGGAACATAAACTTCCTGGATCCTTTTCTAATTGGCATTGCGACAGGGGGTGATGATTGCCCGGCACAGCAACAAACTAGATTCACTTCAGACAAGAATGGGCCATTCAAAGTAAAAGCTAACTAGAAGCCCCCCGTTAAAGGTACAGCAGTGCTCACAGTATTCATGGATTGGAGATGAATACAGAAGCGCCAGTGAGTGCTAGTATATGGGTTAGAGCGGCCGACCTGGAAGCTGGGGAACAGGGTTCGAGTCTCGGAAGGAGGCACAACATCCAGTGTTTCTGTGCAAATCACTTAATCTCTCCATGACTGTGAAGCACTTCTATACTTTCCTCGGGGTTCACGCTATGTGTAAAATAGCAAATCAATTAAGAAAATAAGTTCCAACAAAACACATAAAAACACTACTTGAACCACGGGAGACTGATAAGAGAAACACATGAGGAACAACAGGAAATAGTATGCTACAGCATATAGAAACGGAGGACAACTAAGTGGCAAGCACAGGAACCAATGAAAAGCAAAGGCGGGATGGAAGCCCCTTTTAGGATTTATATTAAATACAATAGATTTCACAAGCACAGCGCAAGCGATGTGCAGGCGAAACCTAAAAAGGGATTGTAAGCCATTGTGCGTGGGACTTGTAGATGATGGAACTTGTACAAAGAATTAAATAGAATAGCTTCACATCAGTTGCATCCATTCAAAACTGATGACCAAAAGATGCTAATCCTTCTGGGTGAACTTTGATATGCCAGAAAAAAGTGTAGAATACTTGAGTGTGTGTGACAATATATCAGGTAGCAAGTGAAAGCAGATTGGGAAAACTTCATTTAAACTCCAAAACAATATATATAGTATTTAGTACATAATACTCTGGGCACTCTTTCCGTACACTTTCCAGTCTTTTTTTTCAGATAAAAGGGCTGAGCTGCAGGGATCTGCCCAAGATCACAAAATTTGGTCAAGTCGCATAAGGGAGATTAGAATACTGTTGATTCCATGTATCAATATCAGAACCACAACCAGATATCCTTGATAGAGAGAACATTTCCGGCACATGCAACATTAGATCTTTAAATCCAAGGGTCAAGACCCTAGAACATAAGGACACTAGAAATCCACATTTAAGTTGGAGCTTTTATCAGGCAGGATGGGGGCTGTTTGGTGACTGAATAGTGAGGACTTTTACACTTTGAGGATGCCTTATTCTAGCCACAAATCAGTGTGTCTTGTAGCTCTTTCTGTCCATTTTGGGTTCCTTTTGTTGAGAGTGAGTCCTTCCTACCTCTTTCTTTTGAAGCCAGGGTCTCGGCAATCCCATTGAGGAGCTGATTATGTACTGAAAAAATATTATTTACTAACAAGCTTTCTAGACTTAAGGCAGCCGTATGGCTGATTTGCCATGGATTTTATTTGATTAAACATAGACTTAAGATTGTCTTCAGCCAAGATAAATACACACCCTAAATTAGGCAGTGTTAAAATTAATTCACAAAGGGTTTTCTTTGATTTAAGACAGACCTAAGACTTCTGTAAGAGAAGGAAACACCCTTCCTAAATTAGGGCTCTCTCTCTCCTAGCATAAGACAATGGTAAGAATGTATTAAGATTAGTAAATGTTTATTAAAATATTCTTTTTACGAGTGCGTGGTGATTAATAAAAGGCATCAAAAGCAATAGTAATAGCACGCCCATTTATTCTTGGAATCCCTGTGATGTCGGCGGGGTAGATATGTAGGCACTCTGGAGGCTGAGTGAAAGTTTGCACAGCTTTTTACTTCTTGTTCCCTATGGGAGGACCAACAGGGAGAGGGGAATGCTCGTGGCATCTTGAATTTTCAAGTTTCAGCCAGTGAGAGTTGTGGCTGGAAGCATGTGAAATGCAGCGGCCACCTTAATTTGCAATTCGGGAGCACGGACAGCGAGCAGCAGCTGCAGGGCCACTGGGCAGTCAGCAAATAAGCTGGATGAATTGGGGAAGTGACATATTTTTTCTCGACCTGGCAACTTGCAGCGGGTTCCTGGAACCGCAGCTTCAAAAACCTTCACTGCCTTTTCATATTTTTACCCAGGTGTGGTGCACTTGTCCTCCCTGGATAGTGAGATATTTGTGGACTCCATACTGGCCTTTGCAGTGCAACATGTGGTGGGGCAGATTCAGAGTTCGTCACAAGGCAGGTATATACCTTGTCATCAATAAGGTGAATTCTGGAATCAGCGTAATTTTTACCCCAAGCAAGAGCAATGGTACTACGGAGGTCAGGGGGGTGAAGGTGGGTGCTACAGCGAGTGTCCCTAGCCCTTCACAGGTACTTAATAGTAGTGCATTCGGGAATTTGAGGAGGTGGTGCTTGCATCAGGGACATAATTATGGCATGGTTGCCCAGGATCATCTCCTAAAAGGAGCAGGGGAATCCCTCATTAGGGTTGGCTCGGCCATGGTGTTTCTTTTGGGCTCAGCTCACAATTTGGCCCAGGTTCCCTTGGCATTGGGAAGTCCTTCATTTGTCGCTGGAGTCATGGATTAATTTCCTTCAGCATCTTGAGGGTGAGGAAGAGCTGCAGCGAATAACCATTAAAACAGTGAAATGTTGGGAGCTCCATTGAAGACGATGAAGTGGCTTGGTGCTAGTAACGGATAATATAATCCTTCTGCACTGACATTGCAATGTTTGTCCTTTTGTTTCTCCCTTTTTAATTTAGAACACTGCGCAGTTGGAATGACTAACAATCTTAACACCCTCCTACCTTGAGCTTGAGGTTGTTAAAGGCCCTCTCCCGCGTTATAGGTCCTCACCTGCCATTCCTGCCTATAACTTGGGTTCAGGGCAGCGGGCTCGGATTATATTGGAAAATTGGAATGTCGAGAGCTCCACTGTGACAATGATGTGACTCAGGGCCATTAATGCCTGGGATAGGCCTTCTGCTCTAAAATTCCAATGCTTGTCTTTCTATTTCTCTGTTTACTTTAAAACATTCTAACCTAATTGAGTGGAATGGTTCTAACAGCATTCTAGCTCTTTTGCCTCTGGCTATCATGGTTGTTTAACACTCCGTCCCTCATTATATAGGCTCTCGCCAAGTGGGGTGGTAGGTTTGGGGTAAGTGCAATAGGCGTGGGTCGGAGCTGGCTCACTTTATATATGTTTTTTCCATGTCCCAAATTAGACACATGGCTGCAGGAGATGAGGAGGTTCTTGGGGTTAATTATTGGTGGGTAGGTACGAATCACACCAGTGCTGATGATTTTGGGCGTTATCAATAGCTCGGAGGATAAGGATGTTTTAAGGAGAGAAGCATATTTGTTATTTATCGCTATGACGGTGGCGCGCCTGTGCATCGTGTCAGAATGGCTGAGCCCTGACCCCCCAACATTTTTAATGCGTACGTCTAGACTGCTTGCAATTTATAATATGGAAACCAGTCTCTATAAATGCAGAGGGCGCAAAAAGCAGCGGTGGGGGGGGAGGGGGAGGATTTGGGCCCTGGTTACTAACTGGATGGCAAGGTCAACATGGCAGGAGTGAATTGTGGGGAAGTCAACAATGCTGGTGAATTATGTGTTACCCGTGGCCTGTATGGCTATTTTACACTCTATCATTGCTCTTGAGTTTAATCTCTGCTAACCGTGTTGATAATCCTTTTTAATTAAACTGCTACCGGATATGAGCTGTGTAGCAGGGATTGTATTTGCATAGCATTGTTTCTAAATGTGCTGTTTATAAGTATATCAATAGGACTGAGCATTTGCACTTTATAAATGCATTGGCATGTTATTACTTTTGGTTTAAGAATCAGCACCTGCACTTTAAGATCTAGACTGAGAGTTTGCTTCGATTACCAGGAGTTTTCATGACTATCAATTGTTAATCACCCGTTTCAGTTATCTCTGAGAATCATGTTTTCTAGTTATGCTGCTGCTGGGTATGAACTGTATGTTGCTAGCAGAGTTTGGCACTTTATGGTAATGTTTTTAAATGCGCTATTAACAGTGGCGGCTGGCAGGGAATGGGGTGGCAAGGCGGGGGGGGGGGAGAAGAAAAAAACACTTACCTTAAACGGCCGCCGTCTCTCCGTCGCGTTGCTGCTCTTCCTGGTGAGGTCCGAACCAGGAAGGAGCCAGGCTCCCCATAGCCAATCACTACGCTGCAATGCAGTGTTGTGATTGGCCTGAGCGCCGTGGTTCGGCGCCCAAACTGGGGCAGGAAGCCTGTGCATGTTTCTCACCAGGCTGTGCATTACAGCTTGGTGGGGAAGATGCAAAGTGCGCATGACTCCTTGGCCGGCCCATGACGGCCGGCCAAACAGTCATGCCCACTTGGAGTGTGCAAACCACTCCTACTCCTGTGACCCCAGCCCCGTCCCGGCCTCACCCAGCCTTGTAGCAAAGAAAAATAAAATGATAATAACAAGCTTATTATCATTTTATTTTCCTGTTTTTTTTCTCCTCTGTGAGTAGTGGGGCGACGCTCCTCCACCTTAGCGGAGGAGCCGCCCCTGGCTATTAATAAGTATATTAGAAAGATCAGGCATGTGCACTTTATATAATCCTTGGTACTGATGGGGTTATTGCTATGCTGCTGCTATATAAATGTATTAATAATTGATTTATTTTGTATTGCTTTTTGGATTCTCTGCTGTGTATTTTGATGAAACACTTGGATAAAGTCATTAGAAATATATATTTTTAAATTATATATAGACTCTCGTCTGCGGTTTGAGCATATAACTCAGATTTGAAGCCTTTATTAACAACTCTTGTAACCCTTAAATAAATGTTAAATATTTTTTTACATTTTTTAATAATTAGACATATTCGCTTGGTTTAATATTTAATATTCAACAATAACTACCCTTTTAATTGAAAATATTCCCTGTAAAATAATTGCATTGTAATTCATAATTTTATGTTTATTTTTATGTTAACTTTTAAAAGGATTTTAACGTTAAACACATTTTTAAGATTTTTTTGACATCCAAAAACATAATGTTTATATGCTATTTTTTATATTAGATATATATAGTTTTTTAAGAAAATGAATGTAACTGTTATTTTAAAATGCAGTAATGTTAATTACAGTTAAACACTGAAATTACCAGGCAAACGTCGATATTTTTGGATTACAATATTTTGGTAGTTTCTTTTTTTAAACTTTGCTTTAAGTGTATGTATCGATATTTTGCCAATAATTTTCTTGTATTGTAATATTTGTGTGTTCAATTATTAGGCATACATCCATGTTAAGATGTGTATGTGTTATTTACCACAACTTATGTAATTTCTGTGACTTAGTTAACCCCTCGATTTTTTGCTGGCTTTGCTCAAACTTCAATACTTATAGCTAAGCTAGACACCTGGCTCGGCTCTGGTTCAACTCTACCCATGAATTATTCTATGGCTTACCCACATCTATTTGCTACTCCTCAATTGTCCATGCTTTTCAAAGAATAAGGGCTTTAGGAAAAGGCAAACGGATCCCTAATTTGGACATTGATTGTGTCTTCTGATTGGTAACTGTCAACCCTGCTGATTTCAGCCCCAGGTCCTTACCCCTCGCCCCGGTGAGCTGTGACGCTCTAGGCGAAGAAAAAAGGAGACCTCATAGTGCTCAGAAATTCTTAGATGGTTTTCATGACACCAATGATAACATTTGTGGCTCTGCGAAAACAACAGGCTCAATCACACAACTATCTTTTCTAGGCAAGGAACATTATCAGTTGCCTAACCATAACGTTGGGGCATTGTGTGAGGCTATGGTTTCCTGTCTCCAAGGACAGAAAATCATGTTACATCAGTTTCAGGTTCTGATGGGCCAGTTATATTTTGTCCTGAAACTGTCCCCAAGGGTAGGCCATTTTCCTGCTCCATTGAGCAAGCAATTTCCCGGCTCAAGGCTAAGCATCACCGGGCCCACCTCTCAGTGGAAGTTAAGGCAGATCTAAAGATTTTGGATGAGTTCCTCCAGTATTCAAATGGCTTGGTAATTTGGCAGTTCTCCTATATCAAGCAAGGGCCTAGGTTTTTTTCACTCAGTCAGCATGGGCGTCAGTTTTGTTGCTGTCTTTGACAGTTAGTGGAACATGCAGATTGCCTGCAAAATGATTCAAATCTAGTCTGGTGAGAATGCTCCGTTCCTGGAGTTAATTCCAACGGTTGTAGCCATGCAAGTCTGGTCAGACCACATTAGTACTAGAACTGTTTTTTGGTCAGATAGTATGTCTGTGGTGGAGACATCAAAGGGCCGCTTAGTCCATGTTACTGCGTCTTCCGAAGAAGTTTATGTTACCTGTTTTACGGAATTATGCCATTTAGAGCAAAGACTTGTACCTGATGTAAAAAGTAATCCTTCTTAGGTCTCTTAAGATTCAGAATAGCCATACCTTCTAGCCCGACGGCCTAGATGAGAAAATAGATTGCCCAGCAAATGTATGAAACCTTGGCGCACCGTTCTCCAATGGTTAATAGTTTCTTCACAAGCCCCCATCTTTACATAACCTTTTGGTTTTTACAGGTCAAATGAGTTGGGTGAGAGTTTTTCTTTGCAGCCACTAGAGGCTTTAAGAGGCTTTGTGGAGGTAGAGTGACTAACAAACTTTTTCATATCTGCGTAGACCAGTGCTTTAAATGGGAAAAAATAAGTGCAGGTACTCATTAAAATGAGCTAGATGTGTAGTGAGGGGGCGGGTCTAGGGGCGGGGCTAAAGGCAGGACATGATGATACTTAACGACTTTTATATTAGTTGCAGCACATACCAAAACACGTGAGAAATGTGTTTATATAAACAAAGCAAGTTAACTCATTACACAAAATGAAAGAGAAATGCTATAATATGTTAACATTTCCTTTTTTTTGCAATAGATGCACCTTCTTAATGCCATACTGTTAATTGCTGTTGTTTGGCACAATACTATATATTTTTGAGCACGCGAGTAGGAAGAAACTGAAAATACCCCCACTTCGAACCAAAGCTCTTATGGCACAAAGCAAATGAAGCAAATCATCATGACCCTCCCCAGAAGATATCTCTTGTCTCTTCCATAGATCTATCCATTCATCCTTTCATCCTTCCATTTACCTGCTGATGTCCGCCATTTAACCTTTACATTCTGTCGTCTATTCAGTCTTTCATCCATCATTCAGTTTTCACCATTCCGTCTGTCCACCCTTCATATCCAAACCTATCCATCCATCCATCTCCAAACCTATCCATTCATCCTTTCACTCATCCATCTCTTTATCCACCCTTTCGCTCATTCATTAATCCTTTCGCTCATCTATCCATCAACCCTTTCACTCCTTTATTCCATCCACCCTTTCATTCCATCCACCCTTTCATTCCATCCACCCTTTCACTCAATCCTTCCTTTCACTCATCCATCATCCACCCTTTCATCCATCCTCCCTCCCTTTCATTCATCCATCCAATCTTTCACTTATCCACCCATCATCCGCCCTTTTATCCAATCATCCACCCCCTTTCACCCAGCCATCCATGCTTTCACTCATCCATCTATCCATCTATACATCCACCCTTGTTCACTCATCTATCCACTCACTCACCCACCCACCAACCCTCCCTACAATGCTATTTATGAATCTTTGTCGCGGAGCAGACATGTACACAAAGTGCCTCCCATTTTCTTTAAAATACCTCCTGAGAGTGTTTTGATTCTCTCTCTCTCTTTCTCTCACTTTTTTCTTACAAAAAACAGGCATACGAATGCAGGCAAACACACAAACATAAGCAGGCACACAAAAGACTTGGATATGATGAAAGCCATGTTATACTCTTCACCTACCATGGCTTTTTTAATTGCCACCAGGGCCGGACTGGCCGTAGCCTGATTGCCACTGCCAGGGGACTGCCATGATTCCTGTGCTTGGAGGAACGCACAGGCTAGTGTGACTGTGATTGACAGCACAGGGCCTGAACAGACCCTGCTCTGTCAAACAAAGCGTGATGGTGAGCACCGGACATTATTCAAATGAGCTCAGCTGAATAGCTCAGCTGGGGCTCAGATGGGGCTACAGAAGCGGCGCCTTGGCTGCCAGAGACACCTTCCACTCCGGCTCACCAGCACTCACAGCCAAGCCTACCTTTTCATGAGTACCGGTACTCTCCTCGGCAGAAGAGAAGTGCCGGTACTCAGAGGGATAAATCTAAGAAGTGCCGGTACTCAGTACCGGTGAGTACCGGCCCATTTAAAGCACTGGCGTAGACATATGTCTGCAGTATCTTTTTTCCCCCAACATTTTCAGGAGCTAGTGTATGGTGGTCCACTTTTCCTATCTGAAGACCTATGGTTAGCTCAGAAAGAAAGTTGGGTTTTAAACACGATTCGTGTAAGGCTTCAGAAATTACTAAACTAATAGCTTTCGTGAGGAACGTTCAAGAATTCTGTTCATCCACATTTGAGTTACTCCTTTTAAAAACAGCATAATTTCTTACCTTTTGTGGACCATTCTGCATCAGCAAACCCACTGCATCCACCCCTGCTAGTGATAGTGCTAAAAATGGACCAAATGTATTTGCACACATTTTAGGCAAAGACGTTTTAAGGCATGAAGACGGTGGGAAATTATCCAGGTCCCCCCCACCTTTCAAAGGGACCCCTGGGAAAGTGATCTGTTGCCTACAGCCCCTCTATTTATCATTCTAAACCTCTTCCCCTCCGCGTGCATACCTGTAACCCAGCCTCTGTTTCCTTCTATCCAGTTTCATCTTACTGATTTTGGGGCTCCAGCCAAGGCATGTTTTGACTATTTTTGTGTGACCCCCATTTTCAAATCAATATGTTTTGTAATCTTGTTAGCAGGTCAGAATTAGCAGAAAAGGGGTCATACAATTCTAAGTTGTTGGAACTGAGGGCCTCAAAAATGCCTTGCCTGGGGCCCTAAAAATGCTTAAAAAGACACTGATTTTAGTACAGAATTTGCACTTGCCATTGCCAACAGCGTTTAGCTGGAGGTATCTGAGAGTGCAAATTGGGAGATATATAGATAAGATGCGCACACAAAAGTTGCAAAGGCCCTTTTTTAACAAATATCAAAATCTGAGTCAGAAAAATGGAGCAGATCTAAGGCAAGCGAAATTGAAACCTGGAAAATCTTTACCCTGAATACGCGAACAGGTTGACTTTACCCCTTACTTGAGAACTAAAGGCCAAGAGTGCGAATGTCAGCTAGTCCAACTCAGGCTTTTATCTTTCCAGGGTTGATACATTCAGTACCATTATGAAATAGCAACACCTCTAATTTACTAAAGCAATAAATTAAAAAAAGTGATTCTTGGTGAATGCTTTGTGGTCCTGGAAGTGCCATCACCCTCCACCGACCCACCCCGAATATGTCTCAGGACTGCGGCGTGCCTTATACAGCCATCTCTGTTAGGCATCCAGCAGAAAGTTCTGCCATCCCACCTCAGACTGTACCATGTCTTATCCTTCTTCAAAATAGTTTCTTGCTTTACACTGTCAGGTGTCCTGTTAACATTCACACCACGTCAGAAGAAAGCTTTGAGAACATTGCTGCTCCCAGACTCCTCTGTCATATTCCATACAAGGTGAAGCTGGCCCTTAACTATGAGAAGTGACACACACCTATGCTTAGCGTGGATCTGTTTCCACCCATCCCAGGACCTTAGCTTATCACTGTATCTTGCAAAGCTCACTTCCACAGAGTGTCACTAAAAAGATCAGACGGCCTCTCATTTTTGGTGAAGGTGACTGGTGAGCGGCACGCTTCTGCTTCACAGCACTGGACTCTATTTGCAGGGTGTTTGTGCAAATGTCCCCCAGGCATTTGAACATGTGTAAAACGAAGGTTTGCCCCGGCTGCAGCTATTGATTTGTTAATCATGTTCTAGGACATAGATAAAGAGGAAGGTGCGCAGCAAATTGTGTCATCATACTTAAGACTAGAAGTCAGATCACTCCAGTAAATAGCATCTAAATAGATTTTTTTTCTAGGGTTTTTTCTAGGGTTCACCAAGAATCAAGAGCCAGACCTACTAATATATAGGTCGCAAAAAGTGGATGTAAACTGAGCACCGACTTTTTGTGGACAGTCTCTTATTTTTTCATTGAGACCTATATGCTAATAATCCCATGTGTCAGGCTCTATGGGGCACGCTGCCTGCGGCAGCGTTCTTTCCCTCGCTCGAGAACGCTGACGCGAGCCCCGCCCGCTGTTTCCTGTTAGCGTACTTAAGGGAGGGGTCCGCGTTGGTAACTCGTTTCGCGTTCCAGCCCGGATTCCGCCAGGCCGCCCATCATATCTCCACCGCACCTACCTGGATCCTCCTGCATTAGTTGGCTGTTGTTCGTCGCTCTGGTCCTTGATTGCAGGGCCTCCTCGTGACACCTTCTCCTTCCTGGGTGCTCTGGTGCTCTTCCGGAGCAATTCACATTATGTAGCTTCTCGCCGGTCGGTAACATTGTTTCCTTTGGAGTCTCAGCTTCTTAACCATTGGTTTCCCAGGCAGCTTGCCTCTGAAATGAAAAGAAAGAAGGAGTTGTGAAGAATCGCAGTTTCTTAGTGTCTAGTGTTTTGTGAAGAATCGCAGTTTCTTAGTGTCTAGTGTTTATTTTCTTTATTAAGTAGAAGAAAGGTCACACTTATCTGATGGCTTATTTGATAGAAGTGTGATTCTGGTGGTTTTTTGATTCTGTTAAGTCTCTTCTTGCTGCAAAGGAAAAAGAGAGACTATATTATTATTAATAGGTAGTCCACTTATTTGTTTAGGGTGACCCTGCGCTTTTTGCCCTATTTTTATCCGTGCTCTCTCCTGACCTAGGAAATGAGTGTTTTGGTTTTTCCCAAATTCAGGCATAGCGGATGATTATTGTTTAAAGGGTCTCATATACTCCTATGGTGCTTCTAACATAGGTTGGTATATTAATGTTCATCTCTTGTTTGTTGCCAAACTCTCGCAGTCCTTATACATATTTAACATTGTATTTCTTATTTCAGATACTGTGAGTGTTCTACATTGCATGGGAGTTGTTCCCCCACACATGCTTAGTATATTCATTCACAGGTATCTTATTATGAGTAGGAGTTATTTGTACAGCCAGTTACTTGTACACTAGAATAGTACTTACCTTGTGTTTTTTCATTTAGGAAGTCTTGGTGACCACCCAACAGAAGAACCAGTGGAAGTCAACCCCTTCTTACTTTCCTTGTTTTGTTTCCCTCCTTCCCCACCTTCCCTCTTTTGCTTTGACCTAGTTGGGCAAAGGAGGTGGGTGAGGGAAGTTGGGACCTAGCATCAATTCCATCCATTTTGTCCCTGCAGTAAATCCAGGTGAGCCTCACACCGTGTCTCCAATGGCAGAAGATAGAATGACCTACCTAATGAACATTAATTAGACAGGTCGCTATCTGTTAACCCCTGCGATTGGCTACCACCATAGGAATAGTGACCTGCAAGGAACAGCAGCCCACCATCCATGTGTTTTCATAAGAAACCGATTTTTTTAAAGCACCCCTTGTACTTCAAGGAAGCTGGTGCTGCATTTGAAAAATAAAGGTTTTCTGTTTGAGAAAACATTGGGGGAGGACGGGCAGTGGCCTTCTGGACCACTACTATTACCAGTAGCAACTCGCACAGGTAAGAGCGGTGAGCGGGGGCGGAGCAGGGTGGGACGGTGGAAGTTGACAGACGACGGGATAAGTAATATTAAATTAATTAATTAATTAAAGCACTTACCTTCTGCTCGCCGCATAGCCGAGTCCGGATGCTGCGCGCGCAAGGTAAGTGGTTTTATTTATTTATTTATGTATTTATTATTACTTACCCCGTCGTCTGTCAACTTCCACCACACTCCAACCCGCCCCACCCACTCCACCACCACTCTTACCTGTGCGAGCCGCTACTGAATATTACCCTTTATCTCTAGGTCATTTGAAACTATGCACAAAGGAGAAAGTGTCCTAATAAAGGACAACTTCCCCTTTGCACATCAATTACAACAGTTTACGCATATTATATCCTTGAAGGATAGCAGTGGGTATAATAACTTAGCATTCTTTAAGAACACAATGAAACATGCCTATTAAAAGTATTTCTAGTTTTTTAAAAGAAATATTTTATAAGATCAGGATGTATGTCGATTTCATGGCCACAGCAGGAAATCAGTTGGAAATATTGATTTGTTCCTAATTACGTCAGTTCTCACGCCTGCATTCTATTGATTACAATATATACATTTGTATAATAATCTCTCTAGCTGAAATGTAATTTACAGATCTGCACTCTTCCCTTAAAGAAGTATCTACTATGCAAGACTTAGATCTGAGTCCTAGTGGACAGTTCAGTACTTGTTTAACATCAACTTGTGTCATAATATGCAGATTACATGGTTAGCAGTTATTGTAGGAGTTATTGACTCAACTGAGGGGCCTATGACCTAATTGATAAATCAGTGGTGATTTTGTATCCCCCGAAGTGGGACATTATTTGTTTTTTATATATTGGTGTTGATATACCTGCATTTTCAATTGAAAACATATTAATAAAATTCCCTGCCTTCGGTTAAGGCAAAGTGTATTTCTGTACCTTTTGGAGATGTGAAAATTCTCACTTAAATTGTATGTGAAAACCGTGCACATTCATTCTGTATTCCCCAAAGTGTCACAATAATTGTCTTTTAAATATCAGCATTGCACCTTTATTTTCCTATGGGAAATTATAATTAAAATCCCTGCCTTCTGTGAAGGTAAAATGTGCTTCTGTACTTTTGAAGATATGTGAATTATCTTTGAAAAATGTATGTGACACTGTGCACATGTATTGTGTAGTTTCCAAAGAGTAATATTCATTGTTGGTGAATGAAATGGAGATACATTTGTCATTAATACTGAGTCTTCATTTTAGAAGGAGTCTTAGCGTTATTTGTGCAAGTTACACAATGCAGTGTTTCTCTTTTATAAAGATTTTCTGTGTGGTGAACTCCCTTTCCTAGATTCATATCTCAGTGAATGAGTGCGAACAACATGCAGGTCTTCTACAATATTTGTAGGTCGTCAATTATAAGTGGAAATTCATTCAGTGACAGAATGAAACCCAGGAATTAACTCCTATGAGGAAGACATTCACTGTATCAGATGTAAGAATGCCCTGTGTTTATCCGTTGGTCTCAGCTGTGACTTTTCTGTGACATTATGTGTCTGTCACGTGATTTTTCACTGTTCCTGCTTTATGAAAAGTCTTGTTACAATCTGTGGAGATGTGACCTGTTCAAAGATAGAACTCAAGAAAGAGATATTCACAATTAACTGCTTTTCTCAATGTCTTTACTTTGGGGACTGCTGTGCAACATGACTTGCGTACTATTACAATATTTTGGGCTATAAGGGGTAGCATTACAGATCATTGGTTTTCCTCTTGCACACACTTTTACCATTATTAATAATAATAATAAAAAAATGACTTGCAGAGCGCCTGGTTACTCCATTTGGAGAGTCCCCGTGCTAAGGATTCTACTCTGGCTATAGAGGCCTGACTACGCCAGTTACTTGAACATTGAATCTGTCTGAAGAACAATGTTTTGAGTTTTTCCTGAAAGAGAGGTTCTGAACGTTCCAGTCTTTAAGATGGGGGCAGAGTGTTCCACATTTTGGAAGGAAGAAAGCTGAAGGAACATTCTCCTATCCGAGCTTTCTTGACCAAGGGGATCACAGCAAAAGCTGCTGCTGCTGCAGACCTCAGATTTCTTCCAGGATAATAAAGTTTCACTAATGGAGCCAGATATCGGGGTCCTTTCCAGTGCAGTATTCTATGGCAGAAATACGTGGCTTTAAAAGCAGCTCTTTTGCGAACAGGAAGCCAATGAAGTTTGGTGAGAGCAGGGCCCATGGATGAGCGCCTAGGGAAATTTAGCAGGCGACGCACCGCTGCATTCTGCACCCTCTGATGTTTTCTCACTCTACTTTGAGAAATTCCAAAGTAGAGCACATTACAATAGTCCAGCCTGTATATTAGCAGTGCCTTGACTATTGATTTCTGTTAGAAATGGGATCTCTAGTTGGTAAGGGCTTGCACCTTTGTCCAAGTAGGGACCCTTCTTCCTAGTCAGGGTAAGGGTGTTACACTCGTGAAGTAACCCCTGCTCACCCTCGTGGTAGCTTGGCACGAGCAGTCAGGCTTAATTCAGAGGCAGTGTGTAAAGCATTTGCACATAACCAACAGTAATACAGTGTAAGCACTACAAACGGACACCACACCAGTTTAGAAAAATAACCAATATTTTATATACTCAAGACAAGACCAATTACGACAAAAATCCACAATACTATACGAATGAATGCTTGCTACGGTAACTTCTTCTTTGCAGGAATAGCACAAAAGCAAAGTTCGTACGAGTCGGTAGCTCCGTCCGAGCCTACCGTGATGCTGAAAACCACAGAGTCTAACAGTTCCAGCCGACCGCGTCGATACGGGTCAGCAGAGTCGTGAACAGACTCGGTCACAGTACCTTTTCTCGTTGTGGCTGGTACGGAGTGTACGAGCCGGTCGGCGTTCGTCGCGGTTGCGGTGCAAGACGGAGCGATGCAAGGTGCGGTGTCCCTCGATGCGGTGCAGGCAGCGGCTCGATGAGCGTCGTGCAGACGGAGTCGGTGAGTCCAAGGCGTGCGGTGCAGGGTGAGACGATGCTCGATGCGGTGCTGACAGGTTGCGATGCAGGCGACCAAGCCGGAGTGCGGGAGCTGGCGTCGGACAGCGGTGCGAGTCGGAGCGGTGCGTCGCAGACTTGCGAGCGGTGCCCCAAATGCGGTGCGGTCACGACTCTTGAGCCAGTTGCAGCGACCGCGTCGGTCGGGTCCGGTTGGTTCAGTGAAGCGATGCGATGCGAACTGCGGTGCCCACAGGTCACGGTGCAAGCAGCGGCTCGATGTTGGCGGCGTCGGACGTCGCCCACGGTGAGACCAGGGTTGCGATGCGAAGCGGGGCGATGCGGTCTGCGGTGCAAACAGGTCACCGGCCAGGGATGGATTCGGTTGACGGAGTCGGTTGCGGTTCCCTTCCTCTGTGGCAACTGAAACAGCGTTCCAGAAGCGGTACCCAGAGGCTTGTGAAGTCTTTGTAGTCCCTGAGACTTCTTAACAGGAGGCCAGCTCGGTTCCTGGCCCTTGGAGATAATCAGCACAAGTTTGTAGAAAGTTCAGTCCAGTCCTTTCACTGCCCAAGACAGAAGCAGCAACTGCAGGCCAACCCAACAAAGCAACAACACAGCAACGGGGCAGTACTACCGCGTCGGTCGGGTCCGGTTGGTTCAGTGAAGCGATGCGATGCGAACTGCGGTGCCCACAGGTCACGGTGCAAGCAGCGGCTCGATGTTGGCGGCGTCGGACGCCGCCCACGGTGAGACCAGGGTTGCGATGCGAAGCGGGGCGATGCGGTCTGCGGTGCAAACAGGTCACCGGCCAGGGATGGATTCGGTTGACGGAGTCGGTTGCGGTTCCCTTCCTCTGTGGCAACTGAAACAGCGTTCCAGAAGCGGTACCCAGAGGCTTGTGAAGTCTTTGTAGTCCCTGAGACTTCTTAACAGGAGGCCAGCTCGGTTCCTGGCCCTTGGAGATACTCAGCACAAGTTTGTAGAAAGTTCAGTCCAGTCCTTTCACTGCCCAAGACAGAAGCAGCAACTGCAGGCCAACCCAACAAAGCAACAACACAGCAACGGGGCAGTACTCCTCCTGGCAGCTCTTCCAGCTCTTCGTCTTGGCAGGTTCCTTGATTCCAGCGAGATCTAAATTCATGGGGTCAGGGCCCCAATATTTATATCCCAAATTCCTTTGTTCTCTGAAGGCAGAGAGGCCTTTGCCTAGTCCAAACCAGTTCTGGAGCACTTTGTTGACAAGTCTCCGTCCCTTCTTTCAGTGAGTAGGCCAGGGATATCAGACGCACCACAGGAGGTGGAGCCAGCATTGTGGAGGGAAGGCAATGTCCTATTCAGGGCCCAGGTGCGACCCCTCCCACCCATCTACATGTAGATCTTGCTATTCGCCCTGTGCTGACTCACCCTGTCTCCTGGCATCCCCCAGCCCCTGTCACTCACATTCCAGACAAGGAATACACAACCTCGCAGAGGCAGGCTTGGATGGTTAGACAAGAAAATACCCACTTTCTAAAAGTGGTAGTTTCAAACACAGAATGTTAAAACCAACTTCACTAAAAGATGCATTTTATCATTCTGAGTCCAGGCATACTAAACTCGAATTTCTACCATGTTCCCGGGGTCAGTTAGGATTATATACTGTAATAATCAAAACCGCCCGTTCTGGCCTAGGGGGAACAGGTAGCCTTGCAATAGTGAAAAACGAACTAGGCTGTAATTCACTATCAGGACATGCCGCACACACCCGGGCATGTCCTACCTTTCGCATACACCGCACCCTGCCCACAGGGGTACCTTGGGCCTACCTTAGGGGTGACTAACATGCAGCAAAGGGAAGGTTTAGAGACTTGCAAGTGTGTGCACTTGCCAAGTCGACATGGCAGCCCCAGGCTGCGCACAGGCTCTGCGATGGCAGGCCCGAGTTACACTTTACGGGCTGTTTGCGTGGGTTGCACAATCCAGTGCTGCAGCCCACCAACAGCATTTGGTCTATAGGCCCTGGCACTCGCAGTGCACTTTACAAGGGACTGACACATAAACCAAATAGGCCAATCATGGAAACACCAATCCATAACGCATTTTATACGGGAGCACTTGCACTTTCCCACTGGACAGCAGTGAGGAAAGTGCGCAGAATCATTACACCAGCAAAAACAGAGTCAAAACCGGGAGGTCAGAAAGCAAAAAGTCAGGGGAAACACGCCAAAAGATGCCAAGTCTAACAATTTCCTAGCTGCTTCCGTAAAGAGAGCCAGGATTTTGCTCAGTATTTTCAAAATACCAAAACATTTTCCGGCCAAGCTAGACACCTGGCTATCGAATGATAAGTTGGCATCGAACCAAATGCCAAGATTTTTCACTTTAGACTTAGGGGTTGTACTGGTTCAAAAACGTCTGGCCAGCAGGCAGTGGACCAGATAGTAGGTAGCTTTCCTAAGACCAGTTCCCTGAGTTTTCCGGCATTAAGTTTCAGGCAGCTGTTAAGCATTCGCTAACTCAACCAGACAGCATCTGAGATGAGCTGCAGTGGCTCGCTCATACTGCGATAGAGTGATGATAAGCTGCGTGTCATCGGTGTATAATATGAAGTTAAAACCATGACGCTCGATGACATCTGCTAGGGGGCGCATATAAAGACTGAACAAGGTAGGGCCCAAAGCAGAGCCCTATGGTACCCCCTGTGGCAGCGAAAATCCGATGTGAAGGGTTGTTGAGCCACCTGGAAGGTGCGGTTCTGAAGGAACAAGGCTAGCCAACGAGTTCAGCTCTGCCACATTTTGACAAACATTCAAGGACAAGACCATGAGATACGGTGTTGAATGCTGCACTAAGGTCTAACGTAACCAGTGCAGCAGTTTTGTCACCATCCACAATCATTCTAAGGGATTCAGAAGCCAGTAGCAGTGCAGATTCCGTGCTGTACTGCGGATGGAAACCTGATTGAGTCACATGCAGTAAATCTTGTGTTTTGATAAAGTTAATCAGCTGTGTATTGATGTGCTTCTCGGCTAAATGGAGAGATATGGGCCTGAAATTTCAGGATTTGCAGAGTCTAGGGCAGGCTTTTTTTAAAAGAAGCACTACCATGGCAAGTTTCCATCCTACAGGCACCACACCACCTTCCAAAGACTTATTGAGCAGATTACAAAGTCTAGATAAGATAGCCTCCATCCCGCTATCCAGCTTCATGGGTGCGGCTGGATCGCCTGGTGATCCCGATTACACCTTTGACCACAAGGTGCGTAGCTCTTCTGCAGTGAGTAAATTGAACTTAGAGAATCCTAAAGTGGATCTCAGAGGCTGGAACCAAACTTCCAAGCATGGTGCATTTCTAATTGTCTCCGGAAAAGTTGTATAGATATTAACAACTTTATCATAGAAGAATTGAGCAATCAGGTTGCAGCCCTCGCAGACCGAGACATCCGTTTCAGAGACGACAGGGATTTCACTGTAGTAAAAAAGCTCTCTGGATGAGTTATGGGCTGACTCTATCTAACTCGTATAGAAAAGGCTACGTGGGGCTCTAATTTGTCTGTGATAATCTTTCAAAGCATTCCTTCTTTATCTGCAGTATCATACTTTTTGCGCCAAAGGTGTTCTGGATGCTTACAGGTCTTTTTTGCAGGAAAAGTTCTTCATTAAACCATTCGGCTGAAGGTCTGGCTCGCCTCACTATCCGATTAGTCAGAAGCGCAATCACATCAAGTGCTTCAGTGATCCAATTTTCTACTTGTTGATTAGCCATGTCAACACACTCACTTAAAGTTGGATAGTTCAAGGCTAGAGCCTCGTGAGGGTCGCAGATGTTACCTTAGTCCAGTTCTGTGACTTACTCCACTTACAGCCATTCAGTGGAGGCCTGGAATGGGTCAAAGCAATTTGGAAAGGAATATCATAATGGTTTGACCATATCACAGGAATAGGAATGCCCACTGACACTCCAGCAGAGTTAGAAAAAATAGGGTCTAGCATATAACTCAAAATATGTCTTGGAGTGCATACTAGAAGGATAACTTGGAGTGCTTTCAAATCCTCAGTGAGGGTAGAAACCAGACGGCATGTCGTCTCCTCAAAATGAAGGTTAAGGTATCCTAGAGCAAGAAAATTGGAATATCGCACAGAAAAGGAAGGTGAGATGTCCGCTAGTGCAGTAATACAAATAGAAGCGGAACCAGGTGGGCGGTAAATTAGAAACCTTGCAAGAGTGAGATTACCTGATAGTGTCAGCAGAAAGGAGGTTGACTCACAGTCCACGATATTTATCTCAGAGAAGGTACAGGGAGGAGCCAGTTTAAAAATGATCGCTCTTCGACCTCCTCTCTGAGCCTGTCTTTCGAGTCTCACTATTGCATAACCATCCCAAACGGTGGCTACGATGTCAGGTGCCGAGTTCTCATTTAACCATGTCTCTCTTAAGAATAGAGCATCTCACTTGTGGTCGACATGAAAGTCAGAGACTTTGGCCCCATGTTTCACCAAAGAGTGGCAGTTCAAAGAGTAACAAGATGCTGTGAAGGGAGTGATTTCCCTCTTACAAGCTCCATCAGCCATAGTTATTGAAGGGGAAAACATAGAGCCACACTTACCACACACCTCCGTGTCCCGAGAAAAATCCAGGGAGTGGAGGCAGGCTACAAAACTAGTGGGGGCAAGTTGAAAGAGTTCAGTAGGGGTATACTGTTTGCAATTAGATACTGAACAGGGAGGGGTCTGGCCCCTGGAACCATCCAGGAGCGGACGGGCGCAGACGGGCTTGCCTTTGTCGGTCTAGCTCCGTGTCCGACCGCATATGCGGGTGGGGCGGAGCAAGTCCTGAATAAAGAGGGTGGATGAGAAGGGAAGAACGTTTTGCGGTCTTGCACACACGTGCGCGTCTTCCGTCCATGCCCTTTGTACCTACCTGTCACTTCCAGTTCCGTCGGCTGCTGAAGTCGGCGTTCGGCATCGGGGTACTCCTCGTCACTTTGCCTTCGCCCAGGAGGGTTCCCACGTTGCGGCCAGCCTCACTTCCTCCTCGGGTCCTCATCAAACCTGCAATTAGAAAAGAAAAGAAAGAACACAGTTACACAGCCTGCAGTTCTACCGGCTATCAAGTGAGGCCATTATTAGCCTAGTTTCTACTTATCTTAAAAGTCTCCACAGTGTTTGGAGGTTCCGTTTTCTTTTATACACAACTGCTAGCTGCAAAAGAACAGTAAGATTATTTCCTATCAAGAACTTCCAGATGCTAAGGAGTTATTCTTGAATAGTATTTAGCCCTGCCTATTTTTTTTTAGCATATTTTTGTTCTTTTCATTTACATTTTGGTTCCCTCTATTGCTATTGGGAAATACGTTTTTTGTTTTTTTCCGTTGGAATTGGTATTATATTTTGGGGCTATTTTTCTGAGGTTATATTTCTCAACAAGGTTAGTACATTGATTATTAATTCATACATTTATTTCCCATTATATTAACACCACTTAATGCACATATTCTTTCATGTTGGAAGAAAAGCGCTTCTCAGTCTCTGATATTTATACCGTAAACGGAAGAGGGGAAATTCACAGGAAGTTATGGCATAATAAAGAAAACACTGCTTTTCTGTGGAACGGTTGTGATTGATGCTATGTATTAGTTCTCTGCAGTTACACAAACCTCTTGTCTTGTTACAGGCATTTCTGTGATTCTGAACATTCATATGCAGCCCTGAATATATTGGACATGTCACTAAAAAAAGGTGGGAGGGGACAAGGAGCTGGATATAGGTCCAGTCAGGCGCGCAACACCCATTGGGCTCACCGGGCTTCAGCCCCCCCCCCTCCCCCCCGTCGTGTGTGTCAGCCCGGGCTGAGACAGCTTCGCGGGCTGGCGACCGTCTAATTGCAGCCGCACCCGAGTACTTCACAGGTCTTTAAAAGACCATTTACTTGTTAATGAGGCTTTTGTTGTGTTTTCACCCCTTCTTAGAGCCACTCTGCCTATGGCTGGAAGAATTAGGCCCCCCCCCCCCCGAAATTTGGCTCTAGTTGCCCGCCTGGGTCCAGTGGCTCGTGCTCCTAAATGCTAAAGCTGTCACTAAAGAGAGTCACAGTTCCTGAGAAGGAGGTAAGACAAGAAAGAAGGTGGAGAGTCGTTCCTATGGGAAGGTCGGAGGGAACTTTACTTGATGCCCTCACACACCCCGAAGGATTTCATGCTTCATCATGGGGCGGTGCTCCTCGTCGGGCCGGCGCTGCAATTCCCTACGGGTCCCCGTGAAGTGGTCACGAGCCGGTGAGAGGTCCAAGAACCTATGCTTTACGTCGTAACTATTGCTACGGTGGATACCTCTGCCGCGACTCATGGGATTAAATACCCATAACGATTAGATAGGACCACTTCACGGGTCCATTGAGTGGTACTACGATACTCTACTAGACCACCACACAACCCCACCCCTTATTTCACCACCCCTAGGTCCTGAAAAAGCGCGAAGGATCTCCTCCTGAGACCACACTACAGCACGAAACATGTTGACCCTATCACCGTCTACAAAAGACTTTGCACTTGCCTAGCTACTGAGGGCAATTATCACCCTCAAGCAGCACACAACCTTTTGGTTTCTTAATGATGACAGAGGGTTTTTTTTCATTAAATTTATCTTCCTTACTCCCCCGCTAGTCACCTTTTAACATTTACACTTCATGTACCTTTGCACGCAGACCCGCACACACCTTACAGCGAGATTCCTAAAAGAAATCTGATAAAGTGACCCTTCAGGGGACCCGTAGGGCATTGCAGCGCCGGCCCGACGAGGAGCAACGCCCCATGATGAAGCATGACATCCTTCGGGTGTGTGAGGGCATCAAGTAAAGGTCCCTCCGACCTTCCCATAGGAACAACTCTCCTCCTTCTTTCTTGTCTTACCTCCTTCTCAGGAACTGTGACTCTCTTTAGTGACGTATATTGGACATGTGTCTTTTGTTCCCTTGTTTTCCCCTCTTCCCCGTGTCACCATTGTAGACTTTGACCTTGTTGTGCCTCTGTGGTGATTAGGGAGAGTTGCTACTGGTTTCTGTCTCGCCCCTGCGGAATCACTCAAGGTGAGAATTACAGCCTTGGGCGCGCCTTCTGCGCGTCAGCGGCTCGCCCGCTGCACGCATCAGCTGCACGGAAGCACAGCTGCACTCCCTAAATAGCCCTCCTTTAAGAGGGAGTGGCTAGGCAGTGGCATGTCATACAGCAAACAACCAGGGAAGGTCAAACAAACACTGAACTGGAGCCCAGAAGCTCCGTTTCCTACTGGCAGGCTCCCTCCCAGAGGAAATATTGGTAAACAGAAGGTCAGAATTAAAATAAAGAAGGAAAAATAGCCATGTTAAAAGAAAGCATAAACAAATATTAAAAGTATGTAGAGGACACCCTAAGATTGCTGCCAACATACACAAGAGCCAGGCAACTCCTAGCCCACTAGTGCGCATACAAGGAAGATAAAAGCAGTTTTTTAAAATTCATTTTCAAATTAAAATCACCATTCCAATTAGCCTTGCATTCATAACCCCAGCGGAGCTCGGCTTAGAGGCTAGTGATTGAATATTCAGTTTGAATAAAGAAGTGTATTGATATTACCTAAGGAGAAAAGAATGACACTTTTAGCTCTTAGTGAATTGCAGAAAGCAAATCAATGACAAAATATGCCAATCTATCAAAAACAAACATATTGTCTGAAATAAATATAATGGCCGAAATATAATTATCAAAATAGCGCTTAATTGTGTGTATATTTTAACTCCAGTGAGACGATGTTTTTGTAAAAGATATTTAAGACGCTATAATTTTGTCGAACAATATTTAGGTCACGAAATTCTCATACGTGACTGGCAATACTTTGACAATATTTAAAAAGTGAGCCACGAGGCGCTATATTAGCAATTAATATAGCGCCACTACCGTCACCAGAGTGTGTTTGCAATTTGTTCGACACAGAAAGCGGATTTTGACACATTGTCAGGTGGCCCGCGAAATGTTTAGAGTTCGCTCCCAGTAGCAGACAGAGGCCCAGTGTTGAACCACTGACATCAAGTGAGCGAGTGTGTTTCATCTACAGGTGAGGCGCAGAGGGGGAGCTGTGATAATACAGCTGGCAGCAGTATGGGGGCTCTTTGCTGCTTCATAGCGCCTAGCTGCTCAGGATCGTCATACTGTATATTTTCACTAGTTCCAGAACTTTCCTCAGCGCAAACTATATTATCCCGTTTTGTCCCTACAGGCTGCAGACCATAGTGTACGTATGGCCACGAGGGGTTTGTTTTGGAATCATGTGATGGTGTGTAATTACGTTTTTAATTTATCAGACACACACACACACCAGTTCTTGTGGCAGAAGGTCTGGACGCTTGCCATGTCACACATTAAAACACGCATTCTGTCTCTAACACTGAAGACATTCACTGCATATTTCAGCCCTCTCCAACCTCCCCCCCCCCCCCCCCCTCAGTCTGCACGTGAATGGACGGGTCTGAAGCTTCTAAGGGTTTCCCACACTCAGCCCCCGTCACAGACTGAAGGGACAATGGGAGGCGGGTCAATGCCGGACGGAGGAACAGCTGCAGAGAGGAGGGGAACAATAGATGGAATGTGAGGAGGGGACTAACGAGATGTCACAGAGCTCAGTAAGATAGATCACAGGGTTTCAGTATCTGCTGCTGAAACATATCTGCAACATACTGGATCGAATCATGGTGGGAGTTACCCCTTTCTTTATTTAAATGCCAATATAGCAAGAACAAGCATTAGCAAGACAAGAAGTCTGTTTTTTATGTTGAGTTCTTGGCTTTGCTATTATTTGTGTTAATAATAACCAACCTTGTTTTACAATAAAGTATTATTAAAAGCATTTGAAAATGGGCACCCATGTGTGCGCATGCTCGGACGGCCATGATTAAATGTTTTCGAAATACTTTATTAACATTTATTCCAAAACAATCGTAAACAATAATAAACAAGCATTTGCAATGCAATCGGTCTCGCCTTTGGGACCTTATATGTATTTAGCAATGCAGCACATTAGCCTGGGTGCTGAAACATCTACTGTTGTTTAATATGGAGGGAAAGTGAGCATCAAACTGCGTGACACAACAGGTATGGGAACACATGGAGAGAAATATTGCCTTTTAGCGGGAAATGGTATAGTCCAAAGCTGTGTTTTTAATATAGAATTAGGGCCTTCGGTGGTCATATCACTCAAAATACAAGATTTAAAAAAATTATTATTATATACGGGTGCTCGTGGAAGACAATTTCTATGGACCAATGTCTGTGTGGGCAGAAGGACATGGAGGAGGTAGGTAGTATGGTGGCAGGCAGTGTGTGGAAAGCTGGACACGGGAGACGTTAATAGCACTTAGCATGAATTAATGTACCTCACGACAGGATCCAGAGAGGCGTGCGAATCAGCATCTCCAGGTTTTAGTGAGAAATGCTCTTTCCCCTTGTGTTCGCCATTACAAAGCACAATATGCTCTGAATGCGAACTTAAAGGGAGTCACAAGATTCGATGAAACGCGCACGGTATAAAAGTATAAAAATAAAGCCACTTAACCAAGCACGAAGAACAAGCTATAAGTTAAATGGTGCTTAATGTAGTTGTTTAGTAGAAAACCTTGAGGGGTGTTCACCACAAAAGAAACGTTTTAAACAACTACCACAAAAGTAAACCATTCCCGCCCACGTGGAACACGTCCATCACAGTCGTTTGAGAAGATGAACGAAACCATCGACCTTACCTTTTAAACTCCCTATAATAACAAGTCTCGGCGTAGGCTCAATAGCCTGTGATTTTGAGCAAACCACGTAATCTCCCTGTGCCCCGGGACAGCGGGTCTCACAGGTAGCCAGGATATATACAAGCACTCGGCCCCCTCTGGGGCTGTGTCCTGCGGCTGCGGCCTCAGCCCCACTCACCGGGGCTCTCCAGAGGCAAGGCCTCGAAGCTTCAGGCTCTTCCTGCAATCAGGACTCCACCGTCTGGTCACTGGTGTCTCGTCAGCTGCACGGACGCCGCTCTCCCAGCCGCACGCGGGACTCTCTGCTTCGGGGCTTTAGGCCACGCCCCCAACCATAGGCATTGGTTAGTGCATCCTGTGCACATCTTTTTACCTGAGTGCCTGCATCTGAAATATGGCATAGGTGCAAAGACATTCCCTAGTGTGCGATGATTCACAACTCCATACAAATGAGGAATCAGCACCATTACATTGCTCAGGAGCTAACTATGCAC
The DNA here is from genome assembly GCA_963921515.1 of Calotriton arnoldi. Taxonomy (NCBI): domain Eukaryota; kingdom Metazoa; phylum Chordata; class Amphibia; order Caudata; family Salamandridae; genus Calotriton; species Calotriton arnoldi. Next base: position 1,225,895 of record CAWUFW010001631.1, read on the forward strand.
CCATGCAATGGGTATTGCAGAGTGCACCGCACAATACTCTGTGCTCCGTTGGTTTATATCAAAGTGCTGGGTGAGCTCTAACAAGCAGTAGCTAACTCTCCTTTTCCCCCCATGTCACTGGGCTAGTAAAGTAATGGGAGTGGAATTGTACAAGTTCATATAATGACTGCTACAATTCCAATTTTACAGAATGGAGAATAGGAGCCTTTTGAGAACTCTGAATGATCCCAGAGTAAAACATTTCACAAACCCCAACCAGATTCTCACTTCCCATTTACTGGAAAATTCAGTTCAATTACTGCTCTAATTCTAGTTCAGTTATCACTGAAGGGAGAGCTTGAAAGTGAACTTGTTTAAACCTTGACATATTTGGAATTAGTTAGCATTGTAGTGTCAGAAATGCATATGCGAGGTTTGTTGCTGCCTTCATATTTTACTCCATGAGAGTAAAGGCTACTTTTTGTCGATCTGCACTTAGAAGCCTCCTAGATCCCCATCACATACACATTATTTACCCTTTAGTACCAAGGAAGCTTGCTCCACAGGGAGAGACATTCTGTCCAGAAACTGACTTCAGGGCAGCTGTACAAGCATTGGTCCTGTCTGGTGAAAACGGTGACAATGCCTTGCTGGTTAGAATCCATTGCAGAACTCATTCATACTGCACCACCCCTCACCAAAGGCCCTCACAAATTCAACCAGAGGAATCTGACACGCTAGAGGACTACCTTGTTCCAACCTGTGGCATATTATCACATTTGAAACACATTCAATCCACAAGGCTATAGAATACAACACCCTGCACTGCCTCGCAACCAAGATTAAAAACTCAAGCAGAACATGGACAACATACAGCAGAAGCATCTCAAAGCTAGAAATGAGGAGCTGCTGAAAGACAAATGCCAGGTGCCAAGCCTTCTCTTACTACATGGTCACAATCATTAGTCCTATACCAGTTCATGTCCACCAGGTCAGTCCCTATCTCCATTTCCAGGAATATCACAAAATTCATCTCTTCGAGGCTCAAACTGTTGCGTCATAGCCCCTCACTACCTATCTTTCTGTTGTGCCCGGACCACAAAATGCCACTCTTCCGTCCTATGCCCTCCTTGGCGTAGCAAGTGCCCCTTGCCCCCTTTGTCACCGTATGCCGACCACTGGCACCTCTTGTAACATAGCATTACAGCGCTCAGTAGCTTTACAGCTAGGTTTGCACTTCACAAATCCAATAAAACATCCAAACATGCATACTCCATTCCCCCGGACACCATTTTTCAGCTCACATATGAGCAGAAAGATAATGGAATGGTATCCAACGCTATGGCTCATTTAAGCTCTTTCTAAGAAACTACATGGAGAGGCTGTTTTTATGTCAGACCCCTTTGTTTTGGGTTGAACTCCAAGTGTACCCAGGGGGCCATTGGCCAATCTTGTAGGGGTTACTTCCCTATCAGCATGGGTTATCTATCGGATTCCTCTGAGCAAAACAGTGATTCCATTTCAGATATAAGTTCCAAAGAGTGACTGAGTGTACCAACACCCACAACCAGTGATGTCTCAATTCGAGCCCTATGCCCAGATGAAAATGGAAACTTCTCTTGTACTGCCACGCATAAATGTGGGCACACAAATATTCAAATTGTCACTCGTACTGCAATAAAGCCTTTTCAAATAAGTCATTAAACTGAACGTGGACACAACAAACACACTCTTTGGAGAGGAAGCCCGTTAATATCTGTAACATGTACTAAGACTGTTTTCATAGATTACTCTGACATACACCTTGTAATATACCAGTGTCTGCACATATGACAGCAAAGAATATGTTGATTCTGTGATTAGACATCATCATATGCAACCCTACTTCTTCGCACTAGGCATAGCTCACGAAAACACCCATGAGGTAAAAATATCAACAAGATGGCAGTGGACTGTGTTTTGAAGTTTTGAGCTTTAGGTCATGCTAATGTATATTCACTACATAATAATTTCACGTTCTGCATATTTTAACATTTAACCTGTATTAGTCGTACAGCGAGGGTCGGAGTTTCTAAGATGCAGTGCCTCCCAAAGAAATACATTGCACCTTGCAGTGTGCACCTCGAGTCAATAATTTTGATGTTTAAGGTAAAGCTCTTTATTTTTTGAGGTTTTTTAGAGGTAAAAAAGCAAAAAATATATAAAAACTTACAGGGCTTACCATAGGAAATAAAAATAAAACTCAAACGTGTTTAACAGGCAGAGAACATTCCAGCAGTGGTATTGCAATTCTTTACTCGGAATAGTGTGGAGAAGAAGTTATCATCACCTAAAGAGTACCACATTCTTTTAACCCTAGTATAATTAACTAAGCACATTGTTATGGTTTTAATTAACTAAAACAATAAAGGATTTTAGAATTTGAATACCACATATGAACAAGTTAAAGTGAGCCGAGAGGAGGTTTGAAAAGCCCAACTGTACGACTTGACTCACATCGCGATGCTTCCGGTCCGAGCAGAATGGCAATGCCTGCTACCAGGAAGCAGTCTGTGTGTGCTTGATTCGGCGCCTAGAAGCAGAGAAGTAAAGGCTGTTCTCGAGATTGGCTGAAACCAACATACCTCCCTGGGCACCAGTAATCAGTTCAAATGTGGGAGCAACGGGAATTAACTAGAACATAGGGTTGGGCTTGTCCACCACACACTGACTAATATAACTCAGTAAGACTTTTAGGCTGACCAGGATAACGCAAACAATATCCACTGAAATATAGTGTATGTCAAATCAAGGTAAATACATATTGCGGATCCCCTGAAAACCTGATTGGGGTTAATAGTTGGTGGGCTAAGTAAGCCAGCCCTACTTCGAGCGGTCTTCTCTGCACCTCGTTGTCTGTCCAAACACCATTCTGCTTCTTTCGGGGTCCGGTATGAACCATCTGCACCTGTTGATCTGAAGTTTCGATGAGGGCTGGTCCTAAAGTTATAATCTCTGCCATGCGGTCACACATTTATTCACACATTTCCTCCAAACCATAACGCAATGTTCCTGTGCGGACTGGCTACTCGCACGACGCTGCACAAATTAGAGATTTTGGGCGACTGAACAAGAGATAATTCTGTCATTGATTTTGTAATCCACCGCCAGCTATCAGTGGCCGTCGCAGCACTCATTGTGCCCATGAAATGTTGTGGGGCAGTCCGGTAAACCGCGCGCACCCCGCCAATCCTGCATTTAGACACAAAGAGCACCCCAGTATCCTCTGTAGGGTCTGCTGCGCAATCAGTGGGGCACGGACGTGAACCTGGTCTCTGACTGCTACGAAGGACACTCACCCAGTCGGAAACCACGGCCGGTCCAGGGGGCGGTCCTCGGCCGAGCAAACACCACTTCTTATCCCCAGCCTGTGAGTCGTGCGTGCAAGAAGCGTCTGCGGGGCTCCCACCGGCACACGGGGGCCCCAACTTTCTTCAGGCACGATCCGCCTGGCTTCCTGTTGAGGCCGGGAGACCTCACAAGACTTCCCTTCCTCTCTCCTGCCGGCCGGCTCGACTACGTCCAGGCAACCCACGCCTGACATCCGGCGGCGGCCGTAACAGTCCGTGACTCTTCCCTGAGGCACAGAAACGCGGGATAGGCTCCCGCCAGCACAAACATGCAGGGTGGGCGGGAGCTCCACCACAAATGCGGGGTGGGCTCCCGCTTCCCTCCTGCAGACAGGGGCAACCACGGCGAGCAAGGCAAAGGCTGGGCCCCAGTAGTGGCACGAGCATGACTGGGAGTGCCTGGAGGGGGGCAGAGCCGCCAAGAAGTCACTGACTGCGGGAGGGAGGGGGAGAGACGGGAAGAAAGTAGTCTGTGCAGTAAAGGGGCTGATAGCCATGGAAGGACACAAATGACGACATGGCCGTCAAGGGGAGGGACTAACAAGCCGAAAACCAATTAGAATGCAGCATTTAGGATGTAAGCCAATCCAAAAGATGGGCGGAAAGTGGGCGGAGCTTAAACGAAGCTTCCCTACTATAGTATATACTGCATGTCTCAACGAGACAGCGCAAGCGCTGCCTAGACGAGACCTAAAAATGTCAAATACATTTAAGGATTCAATGGGCATGCATGCACATACACAAATGGCCACATTGGAATTAATTTTGTTATATTGAAGCAAAATCAATTAAAAGACGTCCTCCAGCATGCTTGTACCCAGGCAGCCATCTTGAAATGACTTTTGTTATTCTAATGGCAAACAACATTTAAATATGTAGGCACATGAGTGCACATGCATGTGCAATCATGTTCACATTCCGGTAACAATCTATGAAAACATTTTCGCATACTATTAAGTCTTCTGTCCAAATCATAAGATAAGTCAGGGTTTTCCAAAAGGATGTTTAATTACTTCACAGAGCATCCACCAAAGGCAGCTCTGGACAGTCCAGCAGTCTCCACGATCAGCATTCTATTTCTGGGTGGCCTCCTTGTATTCTCGTTAGCCACTGTAAGTGCGACTGTAAGCAGGGCCGGCTTTAGCGCTGGTGGTGCCCGGTGCGACAATAATTTTTGGCGCCCCCTCCCCCATGACCTCCTCCTCGGATTCTCTCACTAACACCGGGCAAAAGTGCCCCTCATCTCTCCAATGATAGGTTATTGCTAAACACAGGGCACCCCTTGAGGTCAGCGCCCCCCTCCATAGGTCAGCACCCAGTGCGGCAGCACCGGTCGCACTGCCCTAAAGCCGGCCCTCACTGTAAGTATAAACCAATCCTCCATCGTAAAATGAATTTCACAAGTCTAAAGTCTAACAGTAATCTATATACAGTTAGCAAAAAACAATAAGCGAAAGACAGTAATCTATATACAGTTAGCAAAAAACAATAAGCGAAAGAAAAATATGCATAATGACTTGAGTGTTAAAACCTGGTCTGTGGAGAGTTCTCTGTCCATCAAACACTAAATGAAGCCCAAAGTCTGCCAATACAATTATGAGCTATCTTTTGTACAAACATGCACGCAGTTTATTGAACATAGCTGTGGTGAAGGAAGCTTTCTCTAGCACCAAACTGGTCTTCTGAAAATTCTGATTTGATATCTGTTAAAATGCGAGAACCTCATTAGTGGCTGTGCCGCGCAACTAATGTGCCCCAATCTAGCGCTAGCGTGAGCACCAATGCAGTGGTAAAAGTGATTAATGAACAGGGTCCATAGAATCTGCTCCAGTAGAGGGATCAAGAGAGCTACCCATGCTGTCTTATACATACCTGTGGTGAAGGAAGCTTTTCACCCATAGATAAGTATAAGACTGTATAGGTAGCTCTCAGGCGGACGGTATTGTCTCGAAGAGACCCGTAGCTTTATGTCGACTTATCCTCAGTGTTTTCACTTATGAACTCATGTCATGCTGTGATTCAAATATCATGTATCAAACCAGTGCTACCTCAGCATAAGGCGCCCCAAGTTATATGTGTATATGATTATGCACCAAGCACTTTCTGTCAAACTGCATCGTCTGAACTAGTTTGTATTGTAAACTGTATTATGAAGGTTGAATAATACAATACATTACTATGACTTACAGTGGCCCTGTGGTGTATGAATTACTAAACTGACACACTAAATTGTGATTGTGTACCAGAGGTGTGGAGATCATTGCATAAGTTGAACCCACAGACCATAGTCTGTGTTCTATGTACAATTATTGTGCACTGTTGCATGCATGTGCAACACATGTAGGATCTCATTTCAAACGGCTCGGTAAGTTGCGAAGCACTTGCGCAGAATTTGCAATTGTGAGTGTTGAACGAGCGCAATAAACATCACAACCCCCTTAAATTTCAACAGGGCAAACCTGCAAGAATTTAAAGAGAGAAAAATACCCTGTAAATACTGGGACATGTGGATGATAAGCACCCATTTATGCGTGTTATGTCCCATGTCTGTAAGAGCCCATAATTGTCATACCAAAGATCAGGGCACTCTTTATGAGGGTCATAATGTGCAATTGATAGGCAGGTAAATGTACTTCCTGTCATTCTCTTTAATATTTGAATGAGTGGAAACAGTAATAAGGGAGAGCTTTACCATTAAACTCATAGGAGCAGATTTACAAGCCCCCTGCGCCACCAGTACGTCACTTTTCGTGACGTACTGGTGGCGCATGTTACTGCTCCATATTTACAAGGAGAGGAAAAGCCACCCTGCGTGGCTTTTCCTGTCCTTGTAAATATGGCCCCTTCACACACAGCACTTTGCGTGGAAGGGGCGTTCCATGGGTGTTGCTGTGGGTGTTCCCACGGAACACCCATGGAATGAGACACATTTCCAGATTTACGAGGAATCGTAAATCTGGAAATGCGCGTCAATGCTACGCCTCCGTAGCGAGGCGCAATGAGGAGAAATGTTTTCATTTCTCCTTGTTTTTTCCTCTTTCAAAGCGTGCTGCATTCTACAGCACGCATTGAAAGAGGAAAATGACTGTAGTGATTGTTTTTGTGCAGGAAGGTGCAGTCCTGGGTGTCCTGGGTAACATCTAAAGGTCCATAGAGAAGGCTCGCCTTTTCAGGGCAGCATTTATGCTGGCCTTCTATGGGGCTTTCAGGGTGGGGAAATTGGTGGCCAAGAACAAGAAAGACATGCAGGGAGGGCAGCAGTTGGCCCACATGCACATTTTGGAGAGTTCTTTGACTATTACACTGCCGCAGTCCAAGACAGACCAGGGTGGCAAGGGGGGACCACATCATCTTGCACAAGGCACCAGGCAATTCCTGTTGCCCCTTGGGCAATCTCAAATTATTTTTGGCTCATAGGCCGAGTGGGGTAGATGGCCCCATTTTAGTGCATCCCGATGGGTCCACTTTGACGAGGTTTCAGTTCTCCAAGGTGCCTGGTTTGGCACTCAGGGCTGCAGGATTTGACTTCATGGATTTCAGTTTTCATTCTTTCAGGATTGGTGCGGCCACTGAGGCGCCAGCAATGGGACTCGCTGTTCAAGCGTTGCAAAAGATTGGCAGATGGCCCTCTGAGTGTTACAAGCGATATGTTAGGTTGCACATGCTGTAGGATTGCTGCTAATTGTTGTGTTTTCTTTTCCTTCTTTCCCAGTTTTCCTGTCCTGTGACCCAGGGGGGAAGTCTGAAGTGCCAAGTCAATTACCAGATTCTTGTGTAACTCTGATGCCCACCAAGGTGACAGTTGACGGAAGTGTGGATAATAGGCCATTCTTATGTGCAGTAAGGTAAGCATGTTTATTCTGCAGGTAGTTTTGAGGACCGGGCCCCCATGTGTCTTTCCATGGGCAAGGAGGGCTTTGCTTACTGCATTTGAGGAATACCCTTGAATCATGGCTACCCAAGGGGTGTACGCCCCCTGGGCTCATGGTGGTGCATCTTGGTGGCAATGATCTAGTACACCTGGGCAGGAGAGGTTTATTTGAAGTGTTGATTACAGAGATGGGATGGTAGGAAAAGAAATTCCTTCAGTCAGTCATCGTGTGATCTCACATCATCCCAAGGTTACAATGGCAAGGGGGGGAGTCGGTTAGAGCCCTCAATCACTCTGTTAAGTGGATTAATAAGAAGGTAGGCAAGGTGTTTAGATCACTCAAGTTGCAGACTATCCCGCATGCGTGCATCCAAGGGGAGCACTTTTTTGTCCGGGATGGGGTTCACCTCTCTAAGCTGGGTAGTGAGACTTTTCTTGAGAACATCCTAGCCTGGTTGATACATCGGCCACTTTCACATGACCTTCTTGGGTGTAGGCCAGATAATAGATGAACTATGTATTGGTGGGGCACTTCGGGTCCATAAAAGGCATCCTTTTACTTTGGATAGGTGGGACAGCAGTCTCACAGGGCCCTCAGGGAGTGTTTTCAGCAGGTCGACTACAGGGTGTGGGGTGTGGGAGTGCACACTGCCAACAGGCCCTTCCAGCCAATCCCTGCACAGGCATGTGGGCGCCAAACTAGCATAGGCCCTTGGGGGGGATAATGAGGGTGAAGGGGTACCCGCGGTAGGTAACCTGGTGGGCAGACGGGCCCCCTGCACAAGCTTACTCCAGGGTGGGATGTAAGGGGGTGGGCTCCTTCAGGATGCCCTCACAGGTTGACCAGTCATGATCTCACTCGTAGGCTCAATGTTGAATATGCAGAGACAAGGCTAGATATGGTTAGGAATGGCTATGTATTAGAGTCTATGTTAAGGTGAGCAATCCACCAAAATTGTAAATAATACTGTATAGGGTTTTATGGGGTTTCTGTGTATTAATTTTGTAAAGTGATCTAACCCAAAAGTTTTACAAAAAGAAAAAAAGGTTGACGTGGGCTGTCTTTTGCGATGGGGGATGATGGGGGCTCAGGGGGAGAGGACCCAGGGGCCATTTTAATGGGATGGGCTGGGTCTCTGTGATATCTGGCCATATGTTTTTATAGTCCCTTTCTGACCTACACATCTGAAAGGCCAAAAAAACTGTTCCGCCTAACTAAGATGGCATCTAGCCTGTCCCTCTTTTCCAGAGGGAAAATGGCGTCAAGACGGCCAGCGAGTTCTCTGCATCGGCCCTCTATTTCTCAACAATGTTCCCTGGCCCCTCACCCAACCCACCATTCCCATACTGACAGAAGCAAGCAGGTAAAGGCAAATAACATGAAAAACAGAAAGGATTGTTCTGCTCAGCAGTCAGTAAGAAACAACCAATTTCGCACTGAGTCTGTATTAAAAAATAATTGCAGTGAAATAAATGTTCAGCCTCAAAAATGATCCAATCACAATAAGTGTGACATGCATATTGGAAGTACAGCAGTTCTCTCTTTGTGCCATCACAATGAACTCAGTCAGGCCTTCTCTCACAAGAAGCATTGTCCGTGTTTGGTAAATATCACCTTCACACAGAGCATGATTCAAAAACAGACCCTGAGAGGAGGATATTCTAGATGGAGCCACATCTTTGACCCCGAGCTGTGGCTTTACATTAAATGTTATGTCATATTATGCCTCACGGGAGGGTATCCCGGTGCTTGAAGTCGATGTACAGGAGCTTGGCTGTGGCTTAGTTGAAGAGCCAGGATTTGAGTTTCTTGCGAAACTCTAGAACAGAGCTAGTGGCTCTGATGTGAAGGAGGAGGTAGTTCTAGGAGCTAGGTAGGGAATGGGAATGCTCGACTGGTGGCTAAGCTCTGCGTATGTACAGGCTATAAGCTAGGAGGAGGCTGCCCAAGTGAAGTGTTCTGGGTGGAGCATGGAAGCTGATGTAGCAGTTCAGGTAATTGAGGTCAAGATTGTGTAGCACCTTGCATGTGCGATTGAGAAGTTTGAAGAAAGGGTGTTTGTGTACTGAGAGCCAGTGTAGATTTTTGAGGTGGTTGATGATGTATGTGGGAGATGGAGCTGGACCATGAGTCTGGCTGCTGTGTTTTGGATGACCTACAGGTGTTTGGTGAGGTGAGTGATGATACCAACATAGAAAGTGTTGCCATAGTCCAGTTTGCAGGTTATCGGGTCTGGGTGACTGTTCTGCTGCAAAGAGGGAGCTACTTGGAGATCTTTCTGATGAGTTTGAGGATATGGAAACAGGATGGTGCCATAGTGTTGGCTTGGATAGTCATTAAAGAGTTGTTTGACCACCACTATGCTGAGGTTCCTGGCTTGAGTGGCGGGTTAGGTGTTTGTCTGTTTTCAGCAGCCCACCTGGCCGGAGACCACAAAGAGGTAACCTTCCTGAAAAGTACCACCTCAATCTTATCAGAGGTGAACTTGAGACATTTGATCTTCATCTACTTGGCAACTTTTGACATGAAGGGGGCGAAGGTAGTCCAAGTTTTGGGCATGCCATAGGAAAGGAAGAGGATGAGTTGGGTGTCATCGTGTAAGAGATGATGTTGCTTCCGTAGGTTCTGATGCTGGCAAGCAGAGTCATGTACATGTTGAAAAGCATAGGGGTGAGTAAGGGTCCATGGGGCTGCCACAGATCAGGTTGTTGGCCATAGAGGTGTACGTTGCTAGAGTGGCCGACTGGGTACACTCCATGAGAAAGGAGTAGATCCATTGGAGAGCAGGTCTTCTTATGCCAGAGTTGTAGAGGCGTTGGATCAGAATGGGTTGGGAGGTGTTAAAGGCAGAGGAAAGGTCAAGCAGGATCAATGACGCTGTGTCTCCTCTGTCCATGATGATGTGAATTTTGTCAATGGTGATGATGAAGGCAGTGTCAGTGTTGTGGTTTGCCCTGAAGCCTAATTGAGAGGAGTTGAGGAGCTGGTTTTCTTTGAAGTGGTCCGATAGTCATCTGTTGATTAGGTTTTCTAGGATTTTCCTTGGGTAGGGAAGCAGAGAGCTAGGTCTGTAGTTTGCCAGTATCTTCAGGTCTGCAGAGGGCGTCTTCAGGAGGTGAGGAATGGTAGCGTGCTTCGAGGCTTCCAGGAAGGTTGAAGAGGTGATGGAATTGTTGAGGATTGGGGTGAGTGCAGAGCAAATGGTGTTGAGTCATTTGTTGAAGATGAAGTGTGGGTAGGTGTCCAGTGTGGCTCCTGATTGGATGGACCACATGGTTGAGGCTGGTTCCATCATGGAGATCGAGGGCCAGCATGTTAGGGACATTCCTGGGTGGATCATCTTAATGTCTTGGAGGGCAGCAGGGAAGTTATTGTAGATTTTGCTTATTTTGTCATAGAAGCAGTGAGAGAGCTAGTTGCAGGGGTCCAATGAGGAGGTCATGGTTGTGGAGCTGGCAGAAGAGGAGGTGAAGTCTTTCACAATCACAAACATTTTTGGGGATTATTGGAGCTGTCTGTGATGCGGTCAGTCAAGGATGAGCGCTTGGTGTCTTTGATTTGCTGATGGTAGTGACGGAGGGCTGGTTTTAAGGTTCTTCTGCCATTTGTATCATGTGTGTGTCTGCAGCGGCAGTCCAGCTGCATGCAGTGGTGCTTAGAAAGTCTGAGTCCTTCCGTGTACCAACTTGCTTGTGGTCCTGCCACAGAGGTTGTGGTAGTTATGAATGGGGCCAAGGATTCTACACAGGAGACAATCCAGGTGTTTCAGGAGATTGATTTGGAGTTCCATGAGCCAGGATTCTTCTAGGATTGTGCTCCAATATCAACAAGAGGTCTTGGAGAGTGTGGTTCTGCATTTGTAGGGGGGGGGGGGTGCAGGTTGACTCTGACCAGGGAGAGGGGATATACCCTGTCATGTTGTAAAAGGTCATGAAGATGGGGTCGAGAAGATGTCTTCCGGTGTGTGTGGGGTCCTATATGCATAGGATGAGTCCGATTGAGATGAGGTAATTCGGTAGGTTGATTGTGTTTGCATCTGTGTGATCTTCCAGGTGGAAGTTGAGGTCTCCGAGGAGGATGAAAGAGCTGGACTAAAGTACCAGGGGAGGCGATGAGTTCCATTATGGTGTTTCCGGAATTGGACCACAGTTCTGGTGGTTGATAGAGGAGGTTGCTGCCCAAGGTGGTGGTGTTGTTGATATGGAGTTTAAAGGCCAGGTGTTCTAGGTGACTGTTGGAATTCGAAGGAAGTGATGGAGCAGTTGTTTTCTTTGTGTATGATGGGGAGTCCTCCTTTGGGTTTGCCGGTTCTGTCTTACCTTGTTATCATAAAGCCAGGGGGGTGGCCACAGGAATATAGGGGGCTGACCTCAAGGGGGAGACAGGTTTCGGTCATAAAGAAGAGGTCCGGCAGAGGTCTTTCAGGAGATTCCAGATACCGATGCCATGTTGACGAGGGTTTGAGTGTTGAGGTGGATGCATGACAGTATGGGGTGTGTGTTGTCTGCAGAAGTGTTTTGCAGGGGGTGTTTACAAGTGTGTTGCATGGCAGTTCGCCTCATACTTACAAGTGAAGCGGCAGGCGGCACAGGAGAATACATCTTTGGTGTGGGTGTGGGAGGTACAAGAGCAGTGATGGAAGGGTCTACCTGTGTTTCAGGTGTGAAGTTTAGAGGCAGAGTAGCACTTAGGCCTGCAGGGATGGTAGAACGACTGGAGTATCTGGCACTGGGCACAGGCGGGCGCATACAGGCGCAGATGGTCTTGCCTTTGGTGCACGTTTGGTGTGCCAGTTGAGCAACCGCTGCACACCTCTGCTGCACATCTGTGCTGTGGCCACTATTAAGTTGGTCAGGAGGCAGGAGAAGAACTGGTGTAGATTGGTGTGGTTGCGACTGATGGAAAGCAGGAGAGCACAGCACAGGGAGGAAAGGCAAAAAGTCTGTAACGGGGAGAAAGGTTGCAAAAAGGGTTGAAACAGAAGGAGGATGAGGAGGAGGCAAATAAAGTAAACAATTAAGCAAAAAGAGATAAAAGGCAAAGAAGGAGGAAAAAGGCAAAAAGGGAGAAAATGGAGGCAAAAGAAGGAAAAGAAAAGAGACAAAAACTATGGAGAAGGTGACAAAAAGAGAGCAGGTGAGGGTGTAAGAATAGCTGAGAATTGCTGGGTGAGAAAGTAAGGCTGACGGACAGGGAGCGTGGGAGAGAGGGGTCATGAAGGGCAAAATAGAGCTTGACAGATCAGCAGAGAGAAAGAGGACGAATGAAAGCAGTGGAAAAAGATGCAAAAGACAAATAGTGATGAAAAGCAAAAAAATAACAAGGAGAGGGTGAAAACAAGGAAGACAGAGCATGATGCAAAAATCCAGGAAGAGTGAAAAGCAGTGTAAATAATGTCAAAAGATGCAACAGACAGGGTGAAAGCTATGGTGACAGAAAACGATACAGAGATGCAGAAAGGGGGTGGAAGCAAGAGAGGGAGCGTGGAGGGAAGCAGGAAATCGAGGCTGGCGCCTCAGCCACACAGGAGCAGGGTCCACAAGGGCCAGACCTGGTCGGAGGACCAGGCACAGGTGAGGATGTCGGGCGGGGCCAGGCAGCGCCCACTTAATGATCTTAGAGGAAAAAAGAGATAATATTGAAAGTGATTTTAATGAGGCTGTTTCAGACGGGAGGTTTGAAGTTTCCTTTTGAATGGACAATGCTACAGATTGAACACACATCAGCAGGACTGCTAACCCTTTAATGGGACAGGATTTCTGAGCAGAATACTAAACTAGTAAGTGTATTCATCAGTAGGGCAGTACTTCTCAGCAAGGCAGTTGAGTGAAACCCTGCATTATTTTCTCTGCTTTTTCTTAGCATTCTATCTCGCTCATAAGTTCTTATGATGCCTGTAGCGCAACCTCTAAGATTCCCATATTTTAATATGACTTCAATGAGATGGCAACCTACTTACCAGAACTGCTCCATTGAATGAGATGGTACACATATGTCACAGTTCGCCTCATACTTTAACAGGACAGTTAAGGTATGCCTCTCCCAGGCCTCCTACACGTTTAACTAGGCCTTTGATCTGCACTCAACAATGTTCTGGTACAATTGATAAGATGCTGTGTGGCGGCTGATATGCACCCCAAGCACCAAAGCGCCCCCACACTGTTGTCAGTTCTATCATCACAGCGCCTCCTCTGGTGTCACAATTCATGGGTGATAGAATGTTGAGGTACACTCCCCTAAAGGATGCAGGGGATGTGACAGATCTACCAACTGTATCTGAATCACACATTGACACTCTTACACTACTGTTCAGCAGGTCTACCTCCCCTCCGGTACCACCCCCCCCCTATTCTAATACGTGAAGCGAGCGCTTAGACATATCATTGGACTTCTTCCAGCATAGCAACAGCCTACATCAGATATAGTGCCTTGAAACACACTGTTAGCAGAAGCCGCTACCACAACTGCACAGATTTTACATATCCGCGAGGTGTCAACCATCTGCAGAACGCAAGGAATTAACTGTTACTTGTGAGGTGCTTTATCCATTAACCTTCTATCCCCAAATATCACCCGTGCTTTAGATGTAATCACTTTAATGTAAAGCATTTTAATGCATCATCCTGTGTTTCTCTGATAATATGTAATTCATATTATTCAAAGTAAACATTCAGTCTGAGGCCTCTATGGTCTTTGCCAGCGGTATGAATGCAAGACTAATTGTAATGGTGATGTTAATGGTGAAAGTGTGTGCACTCCTACTACATACAGTCCAAATATTAGCTCACGTGTCATGTTGGGCAGCAGGCAGTCACCAAAGTGAAAAAAAATGAGAAAGCTATTAATTGTGAAAGTCTCTTTATTGAGCTCTGTCTTTGAACACATCACATTTCCACAGATTGCAACAAGATCCTACCTAAAGCAGGAAAAAATCACATGACATGCACAATGTCACAGAAATGCCACAGCTGAGACAGGAGGATAAACACAGGACATTCTTAGATCGGATACAGTGAACAGCTTCATCACAGGAGCGAAATCCTGGGGTTCATTCTGTAACTGGATGAGTTTCCACTGATAATTAAAGACCTACAAATGTTGTAGAAGACCCGGAAGTAGAACGCACTTAGTCACTGAGATACGAATACATGGTGGGGAGTTCACCCCACTGAACATCTTTATGAAAGAGAACACAACATTGTGTAACTTACACAAATAAGCACCAAGACCGCTCTTAAAATGAAGACTGCATTAGGGGTAAACGTATCTCCATTCCATTCACCAGCAATGAATATTACACTTGGCAAAATACAAAATAATGTGCACATTGTCACATACATTTTTCAGAGATAATTAACATATCTCCAAAAGTACAAGAACACACTTTACCTTCACAGAAGGCAGGGATTTTTACTTATACATTTCCCATCGGAAAATACAGGTATATCAATGCTGATATTTTAAAGGCAATTATTGTTACACTTTGGAGAATACAGAATACATTTGCATATTTTCACACACAATTTCCAGTGCGAGTTAATACCTCTCCAAAAGGTACAGACTACTTCTAAAATGAAGATTTAGCATTAGTGATAACCGCAGCTCCATTTCATTCAGCAACAATGAAGGTCACACTTTGGAGAATACAGAATAAATGTGCACATTGTCACATACGTAATTCAGAGATAATTCACACTTCTCCACAACTACAGAAACACACATTGCCTTCACAGAAGGCAGGGCATTTTACTCATTCATTTTCATTTGAAAATACGCATATATCAACACTGAGATTTAATGGACAAATTGCACATGTTGGATAACACTTAGTAAATGTGCACTCTACCACATGCTTCTTTTCCAGAGATTATTCACTTTCTAAAATTACAGAAATGCACCGTGCCTTCACAGAAGGCTTAAATGTATTTAATTATTTTTCACTTGTAAAGTGTGCAGTAACTGGGAGGGCTTCATGGCGCTTTGCCACGACACATTTTTTCATTTGAAACTACCCATCTCCCAGGACTGATATATAAATGACGTCATGAGCACCTCATCATTAGGTGCAATAACAACTTTTAACCTGCAATGAGTGTCGCTAAGGTGGAAGACAGACTGATGGACAGCATGGCAGAGACCCAAGACCCTCATATGTCATAGACGTGTTAGGGAGCGCTGCAGGTTTGTGAACTGATCTGCACGTCATTTTGACTTTGCACACAGGACTCCTGTTGAAGAAGTCATTCAGATGTTTATGTAATTTATTCAGTATGTGTACAATGCTACGGATTCCCAGAAGACAGCCAAGAGAGATGTCATATCATCAATTATGGATCCTGCTATTGTCGTGAAATCCACATACATTCCGAATTTATCATAAAACGTTTCTTCTAAGAAGGAAGCCAAATTTTGAGAATCACTTTTCATGTTGTTCTTAAACAATGAATTAAGTTATTACACACACTTTCCATCCTTTAAGGATAACATATTTGTGCACTGTGCATCTTATAACAATATAATATTCACACTCCATCCTCTGAGGGTATAACGTCCCCTCAATGTCCATCCTCTGTGTGTATAATAATCACACACTGTCCATCCTGTGAGATATACACTCACTCGCTCGTCACTCCGCTCCTTGAAGTGCAGTAAACTCCCCCTGCACAGCAGGGCCCACTCCAGGCACGAGAATGTATATTCTCCCTCAGAGAGGGCCGAGGCCTCTAAAGAAGTCCGAAGATAAGTCCAGTCCCAGCATTACCAGGGTCTCCACGGGGCTCTGGGGCTGTCCTGAACGGGCTCTTTAGTGCTGCTGGGACAGGACGGAGGCCGAGAAGGACACACCGCCTCTGCTGCAGCCGCAGGTCTATGGAGGGCCCGCACCAGCTTCATCCGGGTCTCTGTGGGGGCTCCGTGGAGGGAGAGGAAGTGCAGAGAGTCCTGGAGGCACCTGGAGTAACCTTCACTGGAGGCCGCGGCTGCAGGAGAGAGGAGGGGTTAAAAGTTGTACATTTACACACCAGAAAGTGAACAGAGACATATTTTTTTTATTAACGCTCTCTAGAGAATGTTGCTTTCCTCTGATTGCTGCAATAGATTTACAGGTAATGCTGATATTCTTGTGTTTAAAATACGAGTTTACTTTAGGTAAAAAAGGCACTAGAATGGAGATATTTAAAACCCATAAGCCTGTTCGAGTACCATCCCAGTGCGACTATCAGCAGTTAGGTCTCTGCACCGTGAGGAACTAACCCCAGTCCCCCCCCCCCACACCCACACACACATAGACACACACGCAGACAAACACGTAACTGCAAAGTGCACCCACTGCGGTTTTAACCCTTCATTAGCTAGAAAAACATCACCAACTCTTGCCCCGCACCACTTTCACCACATGCACCTGTCTGTACCCAAACTTCACACTTCACCACATAAAAAGTCAAACTCATTTCACGAGCTCTCACCTGGTGCCGGTGTCTGCACGCGAAGGGCCAGGTACGTCACGGCCATTTCCAGGATATCCGCTTTCTCTGCTTTGGGCGGAAGTTCATGTTCCTCAAACTCTCTCTGCAGTAACATCCTCAGCTGCTCAATGCTGCTGTTGATGCGATCTCTCCTCAGCTTCTCCACCGCTGGCTTCCTCAGCTGCAGAAACAAAATGTGGATTTGTTATTGTAACAAACTTGGAAACTTGTCGGTTAGAAGATAGTCTACTTTTTCAAAATTGTAATAATAATGCTACTTTTGAACTAAACTAATACGATAAAATGAATAAACAGCGTATACTAATATAAAGTAATAAATACCAATCGCTGTTTTGTACTTAGTATTATTTCTCTATAATAAAAAGGCGAATGTAGATTTTAAATATTATTTTCCTGGTTCTTACCTTTCTAATGTCTCTCTCCTCGCGCTCCTGTTCATATTTCCTCTCGGTGCTGAAAGGCGCCATCTTGCCCGGTGTGGGGTGAAGAGCGGGGTCTCTGCAGTGAACCCACAGTGATCGGTATCTGAAGAGCTCGCTCCCTCCTGCCCTATTTATCCCCCTCCGCCTGCAGGGTAATGTGTGGGTCTGGGGCTGGAGAGAGGTTCCCACACTCGGCAGCCAATCAGAGAGCAGCGGGGACAATGGAAGTGTGGCACATTACAGGGCGGGAGGAGTGGGGACATCTGGGACCGGGACACAAAGGATCAGAGTGTGGGAAAGAACTGCCCATTAAAGTTATCTGAGCTCAGGCTTGCGTCAGTGCCCCCGGCATCTGTTACCAGCTAAACAGTGTGTCATAAACATTAAGTAAACGGGGGGGGAAGAAAGGAGGGGGTGTTGTCGTTCCTGGTAATGCTGCAAGTCAGGAATGAGCGTGAACTATCAATCAGCTCTTTGACTTCTACTTTTATTCAGTGAATATACTTTTTTTTCTCCTCAGGGGACCTAACCACGGGAATGGATGTTTGCAAAACATGAATTGTCACACATACTTTCTGACAGTATCATATATTCGAAGAAAAGATAGATGTTTAACGTGCAGCATCGTTGAGAGTACAAAATAAACGCGCCAACTTCTGCGCGGGACACCGTTAAGGCTAATAATTGCACCATTGTTTGAGTGAAAGGACAAATGGCACATCTAATTGCGACACTTTTGGCAGGTGCATATGGGAAAGATTGTAAAATATTGTGAGAAATGTGCTCTCAGCTTAGGTTCCAATTTTTTTTTTTGCACGTTATGTAGCGCGAACTCGACCCCAGCGCTTTACATGAGCACCAGTTACGTTACACAAGGACACATTCATTTTTGATTTGCCCAGAATCACAGGATACTGAGTAGACGCCGAGGCTCGACCCTGCTTCCCCAGCTTCAAAGTGGGCAGCTCTAGCCGTAAGGCCACATCCTCTCCCCAGCATTTTGTCTGCTGCTAAAAAGTACCCTAATATACCGCAGATTTATCAGGTCCGATAAATAACGACTAACATGTTTCCGCATCCAGATCAGGAATGACGTGTGTTTGTTGCCTTCCGTACCAAAATGCACATGTACAAGAATTTACCGGACATTATGACATGGAACATTTCAGCGGGTTTGACCTGCCGAAATTCACCCTGGCAGGGGCGTAGTTTCAGGGGTTTGTTTGGAGACTTACACGGTCACCCCCTAATAAATGTATTATTTAATAAAAGGTTTGGTATAGGAGCTTTTAGTCGGGTATGGCAAAATGTCTGTCGGGTTTCATCTGGGATTTTTAAATACTCAGACAAACTGTCAGACACACGCGCGCGCGCTCTCTCTCTCGCTCTCTTTCTGTCTCTGTTTTAAAGGTCTTAAAACATGGTTATTTTACAAAATACTGTTTTAAGTACCCTCTCACAGTCCTCCCCCTTTCCTTTTCCACCGGCCCTTAAGCCCCCCTCATGCGCTGATTCTCATACAATGGTTATCATGATATGTCAGCATGATTGTTGGAAAATTTGAAGCTCTGCCCCCGCCTCCCACCCCTAGCCTTACTGACCAAGCTACGCCCCTGCACCCAGGGAAAAATGTGGGGATGTGGTCGTTACTGATGAACCTGCAATTACAATCCTTGGGCAAACACGTGTTTGCAAAGGGATCGGAAAAAAGGGCCACTCATAACAGTTAACGTAGAGTGGAGCGGGGTTACAAAGCGCTGAGTAGCCAAGGCATGTATTGGAGATGGTGTCCGAGGAACACATTTATTGTACCACTTGTCATGATGGTGAAAAACCAGCAGATCTGCTATGCAGAGCACTAATCAATAAAGGCGGGCGAGCCAGCAAATTAACAGAGCAAGCCAAGCCAGAGCCGACCCAAGGGTCTAGCATGGCTCTTAGAGCCTGTGTAGAAGCAGAGCCCTGAAAATGTTTGCCATGTGAATCATACAGCAAACATCATGAAAAATATGAAAAGGTCACTTCAAAATTCAAAAAGGTGTATTTCTTTAATACCTGGAAGCTTTGACATTAATACTTTATAATTATAGCACTGCACTGAAAATTACTTATTAAAGTGATAGTCTTTAAAACAGAACTTTCAGTCATTCCTGCCCCCCCTTAACCACCGACCCTGGCAACAGTGCCATTAGTGAACTAAGAGGCAAGACAGGATCACATGAACCTGTATGTGGCCCAGATTCTTATAGGCTGAGCAACATTATAGTCAATTAAATCAAACATAATAAGTTTTTAAAAGCTGGTATTCTGAGGTCATGTATTTGAAGGTGCTTTGATATGCAATCGTGAAGGAAAAGGAGCATCGGTAAAATAAAATATTGCATAAGATCACACAATTCGGTTACGCGAGGGTCATGATTAGTCCAGGGTTTTTGGTTTCGCTTTGCACAAATCATCTACTTGATGTCTCTCCTTTTTACCATAAAAAATGGTTAGAGCTCTGATTTTACTCCTTGGTGCATGAGGGTAGTGCGAGGGTGTCAGTCTGAAGCCATATGAAAGCTCGGCTTGTTATGGGCTCAAGGTTCCAACAGCACCTCAAGCTCAGCCAGAGCCAGGCTTTGGGCTCGAGCCTGGCTTAAGCTTTCAGTGGCTCACCCACCTCTATTAATCAATAGATATCCAAGAGCTTAAAAGGGGAGTGGGAGAATTCAACCAAAGATACAGTCTTCCAAATTAAATCTACACCACTCACTATGTCTGCTTATTCACTACAATTATGTCATGGTATTGCTTCTGGTTCTTACACCCACCTAGGTAGCCTAGGTTTCACCTCACATTATTTTATTTATAACGTTTTATATAGCGCTAGCTAGACCCGTAGGTATCAGAGCGCTTTACATACACAAAGGAAAAGAAAGATTGCATAACATCGCAGGACATTAGTGGTGTGGTGCCTAGTGGAGTCGAATAGAGTGGCATAGAGTAGAGTGGCATGGAGTGGCCTACAGTGATGTAGAGTGGAGTGACGTACAGAGGAGTGGCATAGAGTGGAGTAGAGTGGCACAGAGTGGAGTAGAGTGACCTAGATTGGCGTGGAGTGGAGCAGAGTGTCACGGAGAGGCATAGAGTAGAGTTGCATAGAGTAAAGTAGCGTAGAGCGAAGTGGCATAGAGTGGAGTGGGATAGAGTAGAGTGGCATGTAGTAGAGTGGCATAGAGTAGAGTGACCTAGAGTGGGATAGAGTGGAGTGGCATAAAGCAGAGTGGTATGGAGTGTGGTGTCACAGAGAACAGTGGCATAGAGTGGCATGGCATTGGGCGGAGTGGAGCGGTGTAGAATGGAGTGGTGCAGACTGACATACAGTGGAGTGGACTGGTGTAGAGTAGAGTGGCATAGAGTGGAGTGGAGTAGAGTAGAGTGACGTAGAGTGGCATAGAGTAGAGTGCCACAGATTGGCATGGCATAAAGTGGTGGGAGTGGAGTGGCATAGAGTAGATTGGCACAGAGAGGAGTGGCATAGAGTATAGGAGCATAGAGTAGTACAGTTGTGAATCATACTTAAAATCAACACAAAGATGAGGAATAAAGGGGATAAATGGCTTAAACCCAAAGAAAATAGGTGTGCGGCGTCAAGCATCATGAAGGTGTAAATGTGTTGGTAGTGTGGCCTTTCTACATTTTAACGGCTTAATCCAACCCATGTAAAGTGTAATTTTATTTTAGTTGTACAAGAAAGCTAAAAGATGCAGGAACCAATAAACAATGTCCAAAAATGCATTTGAAAATTAGGAAGCAGCACAGAAGAGTAACAATGAAGCCAACTAATGGAAAGCAATGTGCGGACTTCAAGCTCTTTATTGTAAATAATACCCCTCACAAGCAAGAGCACATGCAGCACATGTGCTGTTGCTGGTGGAACCTAAAAAAAGATGCAATCCCCTCCTTCATACGTTGATGACATGCTTCATCATAGGGGTGCTCCTGACCAGCAATAAATGTTGTTTGGCGGGCTCTCAGTGAGCTCATTTGGTCTCTGTGGGAGTGCGGACCGGATAAACAGACGAGGAGGCCGTATATAGTGAGATGCTCGATGTGTTTTATTTAAGGTCTCAGTATTTAGGGTGGTTAGGCTTCTTGGTGAGCTGTCGGTGTTCTCCCTGGTTTCTTCTCCGTGTTGTTCTTCCTCTTCTTCTGTGGTACCCTCTTCCGACTGGTCTCTCTCGATGCTGAGGGGTTTCCCACGGAGGCTCATAAGAGAAGAAATAAGGAGCCGTCAGTCACTGTTTTAATCATGAGCCCTATGGCTTATATAACCGCCACCACACCAGGGGGCTGCCGTGGGAAGTCCTACTTCCAGGTACGTGGTAACAGGGGGAATAGGGAAATAGTGCAAGTGCTAAATGGAGTGAGGTACAGGGAAATGGTGCAAATGTTAAACAATGGGGTAACGTGGGCAAGCAAAAGAAAACCCCGTGTCCAGTGTCCCGCCCCTCTCTATACTCTTAGTCGTTCACCTCCCGCCTCCCGATTCCCTCTTTCCCCTGCTTGTGGTTACTCACCGGCTCCGCCGCAACTCTCCAGAGTTGCGGCCGCTCTCCAGCCTCCTCCGGTGGGGACCACCACTCCTCGTACCACGTCTCGTCTTCTTCTTGGATTCCTCCGCCTTCCTTCTTCGTTCCGCCTTCCGCTTTTCCATCGTCCTCTTCTCCGCTTCCCGACTCCTTCCTCTCTCCGGCTAGTTCGCGCCCTCCTTGTTGTGTTCCGGCCCTTTTCACTTCCTGGACTGCAGTACTTCCGGTGTCAATCCCGCCTCCTTCCGGGATCCCGGCGCCGACGTCACTTTCCTGTAAGGGTAGAGTACAGGGAGGGGGAGTTACACTGGCAGAGGACGCCGTTTTGACAATCCGAGGTCGCGAGGGGGTCTCCGCAAGTTCCTTAATCCCGTATGCCTGGCGGGTCACTCCGGGTAAGTTTTGAGTCCGGACCGGTACCCTCTCACATCCCCTTCCCTTGCTGTCCTTCCAGTAGGAGGGCTTTCATAAGGATAACGGGACAGGAAGTCTACATTCGCCTGTTCTGTTCCTTTCCGATGTTTGGTGTGGAATCTGTAGGGTTGTAGAGATAAAAACCAACGTAATACCCTTTCATTGTTCCCTTTGTTGCGCGCCAGCCATTCTAAGGGAGCATGGTCCGTATATAGGGTGAATTCCCTTCCCTCCAGGTAATACTTCAATGAGTCAATGGCCCATTTGATGGCCAGGGCTTCTTTCTCGATGACCGCGTAGTTTCGTTCCCTGGGGTACAACTTCCTACTTATATACAGTATGGGTTTTTCTACCCCTTGGTGGGTTCTCTGAGATAGGATTGACCCCAACCCCTGATCCGAGGCGTCCGTTTGTAGGATGAAGGGCAAGGTGTAATCGGGGCTTGACAACACCGTATCTGAGGTCAGGGAGGCTTTCAGGGTCTCGAAGGCTCGCGTTACTGTGGGACTGGGATCTTTCAAGCTAGCTTCAGTCCTTACTGATTTATGTAAAAGGTCAGTGAGAGGGGCCACGATCTGGGAAAATCGGGGTATAAATCTCCTATAATACCCGAGTAATCCTAAAAAGGCCCGGAGGTCCCTTGCGGTACGGGGAAAGGGTATGTGTGCAATGGCAGCCAGTTTGTTATTTTGGGGCCGAATGACTCCCTCCCCCAACAAGTATCCCAGATATCGGACGGTTTGAGCAGCCAGATGGCTTTTGGCAGGGTTGATTTTAAGGCCCTGACCGCCTAACGCAGGTATCACTTTATAGAGATGTGTCAGATGTTGTTCCCAGGTCTCACTGTAAATGACGATATCGTCTATATAAGCCCCGGCGTACCTTTCATGGGGATGTAGGATGCGATTCATGGCTCTCTGAAAGGTAGCCGGGGCTCCATGCAAACCGAAAGGAAGTACCACGAATTGGAACATCCCGTCAGGAGTGGAAAACGCAGTTTTCTCTCTATCTTCGGTTCTAGGAGGGATTTGCCAGTACCCTTTACACAAGTCAAGGGTACTGATGTATTTGGCCTTTCCAATCCGCTCTATCATTTCATCTACTCTTGGTAGGGGATAGGTGTCGAACTCTGAAATTTTGTTAACCTCCCTGAAGTCAATGCAGAATCGTACCGAGCCATCTGGCTTCGGCACGAGAACAATAGGGGAGTTCCATTCACTCACAGAAGGTTCTATTATACCCATCTGTAGCATCTGTTGTATCTCATCTCTGATGGTATTCCTGCGAGCCTCAGGTATCCGATAAGGACGTAATCGTACCTTTTTTCCCGGAACTGTTTTTATGGAGTGTTCTACCACGGTAGTTCTCCCGGGTGTCAAAGAAAATACATCTTGCAGAGGTAGCAAGGTGTTCGCTAATTCGTTTTTTAGACCAGGGGTTAGCTCGGTGTCAATACATTGATCATATAAAGGGGGGGACCTCCCTATGTTCCTTACCAAGGACGGGAGGGGCCCTTCCCATCGCTTCAGGAGATTCACATGGTATATTTGGGTGGTTCCCCGGCTCTTATCGAGCTCTAGCTTATACGTAACGGGTGTCACTTTTTCTAGAACAATGTAGGGTCCTTGCCATTGTCCTAATAATTTATGATCAGAGGAGGCCATCATAAGTAATACAGCATCTCCTGTTGAAAAGGACCGTCTCTTCGTCTTTTTGTCATATTGCACTTTTTGGGCTTCCTGCGCTTTTTCCATATTATTCCTGACTATGGTTCGTATTTGTTCCAGATGGGTTCTAAGCTGCTCAACACATTCTACTAGCGGTTTGGTATTGTCTGGTTCTGTCTCCCATGTTTCACGTACCATATCCAATAAGGATCGGGGTTGGTGCCCATAAAGTAGTTCAAATGGGGAATAACCTGTACTTTTCTGAGTCTTACACCGGATTGCAAGGGCAAATCCAAGGGCAATCCAAGGGCAAAATTTCTTCCCACCGTTTTGATTCTAGAGCCAGGAGTTTTTTTAATGTGGTCTTGAGGGTGGCGTTGTAACGTTCAACAAGACCATCAGTCTGGGGATGATACGCCGCCGTTCGTATCTGCTTTATCCCTAACTGGGCACACACTTGTCTCATTAGCTTAGA
Organism: Calotriton arnoldi; assembly: GCA_963921515.1. NCBI lineage: Eukaryota > Metazoa > Chordata > Amphibia > Caudata > Salamandridae > Calotriton > Calotriton arnoldi. The sequence continues at coordinate 1,250,172 of CAWUFW010001631.1, forward strand.
TACGAACGGGGTTCCCTGATCGGTCAGGATTTCCTTCGGGAATCCCACCCGAGAAAATACCGATATCATGGCCCTGGCTATGCTAGTGGCGTCAGGATGTTTTAGAGCAATGGCTTCCGGATATCTTGTAGCATAGTCTACTAGGACCAGCACATAATGACATCCGCTACGTGAGGGTAATAAGGGTCCTATGATATCCATCCCAATCCTACAAAATGGTTCCTCTATTATGGGGAGAGGCCGCAGTGGGGCTTTTGGTGGCCTATATCTACTATTTTTTTGACATATAGGACATTCACGGCAATAGGTTTTTACTTGCCTATATATACCCGGCCAATAAAACTTTTCCAATATTAGTTGTTCTGTTTTTTCCTCCCGAAATGACCCCCCAATAAATGACTATGGGCCATGTAGAGGACTTTCTCCCTGAACGGAGTGGGGACCAACAATTGAGGGGTGTCTGTGGATTTGGCTTTTCTGTATAGAAGGCCGTTCTCGATAAAAAAATAGGGACATACATGTAGAGGGTCTTCCTGGTTTACGGCTCTGACCCAGGCTTCTTGTAGAACTGGGTCCTCTCTCTGTGCTGCATGAAAGTTTCTGTCCTTTTCCCACGGATTCTCTTCTATCTGTGCTGGAAAGGCAGAAATGGGTTGTCCTTTCTCTCTCCGTTTTTGATTTTTCGTCTTCTTTGCCTTGGAGGGTGGCCATTCGTGATTCTCATTCTGGGAGAATGGAGCAACAGACCACCATTCCTGCTCGTCCGGGGATGATTTTGTGAGTAATTCAGATAACTGTGAGTAATCGTTTCTGAGTATGATTTGCTCTGGTAGACGGGGAATAAGACCGACCTTTAACTCGGTCCCAGGATCAGTAGCATGTTGTATGTGAACATGAGTAGTGGGATAGGCTTTTGTATCCCCGTGTACACACTGTATATGTACGGTTCCGTCAACCACCCCAAGATTGTGACCTAAATCTTGAGGACGGATAACGCTTTGTCGGCATCCGGTATCGGCTAATGCGGTGATGGGCTGTCCATTCACACTAACGCCACATCTGTACCGGGTTGGCGGTTTGTTCTGTGAAAGACAGCAATAATTCCGAGCCATACCAATCTCCATGGGTTCCTCCCTTTGAGGACAAAACCGAGCTATGTGACCCAACCCTCCACAGTTAAAATATTGTGGTCCTGGTATAGGGGTTCTAAACACAGGAGGTCCCGGGGTCCTGAAAGGTGGGGGACCTGGGATGATGGTAACAGGATCCGGCTTTCGTGCAAGCGGGGGTCGAGGAGGGCGAGGGGTCCCGCTTAGCCCTGTTCTCCAGGGGTGTTCCTCTCTTCCCTTCTGTGCATCTTGTGCTTGGCTGTAGGCACTGGCTATCTCCACGGCTGTCTCTAGGGTCAGGTGGGCATGTTGTCTGACCCATCTTTGTATGGGTGGATGAAGGGAGGATAAGTACTGTTCCATATATACTTTGGCCATGATGTCTTCCTTGGTGGCCGTGGCGGGTTTTAACCATCGGTCGGCCATGTCTTTCACTCTGAAATAAAGGGCTCTGGGGGTTTCTTGCGGTCCCTCTTTGATTTGTCTGAGTCTCAGCCGGTATGTCTCATCATCAACGCATAGTCGCTCCATGATACACTGTTTTATTTCAGCATAGGGGGTTACTCCCAGGATATTAGCAGCTTGGTATGATGCCTGCAGCTCCCCAGACAGTAATGGGCCTAGATATTGTCCCCACTTATCGGCTGGCCAAGCTGCAGCCAATGCCATTCGCTCGAAGTTATTAAAAAAATATTCCGGGTCTTCTCTGCTAACATATTTCTGGAGAATCACTGAAGGGAGTGTACTCGGACCCCTCTGTTGGCCAAGGGCGTCAGCAATATTGCCCATTGCGGTATCGTGTGACTGGTCTTGATGGGTGATAACTTGTTGCAATTTCCCTCGGTCTTCTTCCACCACCGTGAGGAATTTCTCCATCGCCTTTCCCAGGCTCTCTTGGTTTTCCACCATCTTGTTGAGTACAGCCTCCATGTCTCCGGCAAATCCCACTTCTGACACCACCTGTGGGAGCGCGGGCCGGATAAACAGACGAGGAAGCCGTTTATAGTGAGATGCTCGATGTGTTTTATTTAAGGTCTCAGTATTTAGGGTGGTTAGGCTTCTTGGTGAGCTGTCGGTGTTCTCCTTGGTTTCTTCTCCGTGTTGTTCTTCCTCTTCTTCTGTGGTACCCTCTTCCGACTGGTCTCTCTCGATGCTGAGGGGTTTCCCACGGAGGCTCATAAGAGAAGAAATAAGGAGCCGTCAGTCACCGTTTTAATCATGACCCCTATGGCTTATATAACCGCCACCACACCAGGGGGCTGCCGTGGGAAGTCCTACTTCCAGGTACGTGGTAACAGGGGGGTATAGGGAAATAGTGCAAGTGCTAAATAAAGTGAGGTACAGGGAAATGGTGCAAATGTTAAACAATGGGGTAACGTGGGCAAGCAAAAGAAAACCCCATGTCCAGTGTCCCACCCCTCTCTATACTCTTAGTCGTTCACCTCCGCCTCCCGATTCCCTCTTTCCCCTGCTTGTGGTTACTCACCGGCTCCGCCGCAACTCTCCAGAGTTGCGGCCGCTCTCCAGCCTCCTCCGGTGGGGACCACCACTCCTCGTACCACATCTCGTCTTCTTCTTGGATTCCTCCGCCTTCCTTCTTCGTTCCGCCTTCCGCTTTTCCAACGTCCTCTTCTCCGCTTCCCGACTCCTTCCTCTCTCCGGCTAGTTCGCGCCCTCCTTGTTGTGTTCCGGCCCTTTTCACTTCCTGGACTGCAGTACTTCCGGTGTCAATCCCGCCTCCTTCCGGGATCCCGGCGCCGACGTCACTTTCCTGTAAGGGTAGAGTACAGGGAGGGGGAGTTACCCTGGCAGAGGACGCCGTTTTGACATCCGAGGTCGTGAGGGGGTCTCCGCAAGTTCCTTAATCCCGTATGCCTGGCGGGTCACTGCGGGTAAGTTTTGAGTCCGGACCGGCACCCTCTCACAGTCTCATTTAGTGTATGAGAGTGTACTTTTTCTTTGTGCATGTATGAGGTTATGATGTTAACACACTTAAACTGTGTGTAAATAAGATAGTGAAGGAAACTAGATTTGGGGACATTCATATTCAAGAGAGTACACATATAGGGCCAGATGAACAAAGCATTTATCTGGTCTCAAATGGCCTGATTCACAGAATTGGGCCGTTTGAGACTGGAAAAATGCTGTTCAAATGTAAACAATGCAAAATGTGATTCAGTAACTTGTTACCGAATTGCATTTTGCATTTGCGATTCAGTATTTGGAAGGGGCGTGTTTACGGCGTCCTTTCCAAATACCGAATCGGTATGGTATGCATTACTGTTTTGCGACCAAATTCCGGTCACACAACAGTTATATTATACCACCCACCAGTTTAAAACTGGTGGTAAGAATGTAAATCATAATATTTTTTAAGAGGAGGCAGTGGTCCCGTCCCATGGACCACTGTCTACTCTTAAAAAATAAAACTCCAAGGTTTCATTTTTTTCTTTTTAAACGCATCCCGTTTTTCTTCAAGGAAAACGGGCTGCATTTAAAAAAAATAATTGCTTTATTAAAAAGCAATCACAGACATGGTGGTCTGCTGACCTCAGCACACCCCTATCCCTGTGATGGCTGTGATTCCTAATGGGTTGCAAACGACAACCTTTCCAATTAATATTCACAAGGTAGGTCAATTGGCGACCCACAAGGAATCCCTAAATGAAACTAAAAGAGTTTCATACATTATGAATACCGATTTCCTAATTGCGATTCAGAGAGAATCGCAATTAGGGAATTGGTATTCCTAATGTTATTACATCTGGCCCATAGTGTAATACAAAGCAATACAAAACTGAAACAAAACGTTTTAAATTGCCCCCCACAGGTACGAAAACATACTTTGAAAATCCAATTGACACTAAAACTAACCTTTTAAGAAAGTCATGTTTCTTCACCTTTTGTGTGTTTGACGTACCACCCTAAGCGGCAAGGGTATGCCCAGTCATGGGTCCCGTGCTCACTGTGCCACTTAAACCAAGCTATAACTGGCTGATGAGCCCTTTCCAGGGTGAAACTGGTCCTAATTTGCTTGTGTTCCAGTTTGGTGAGGACCTGGCCTGGCAGTTTAGGCTGGGCTGTTTTCATAAGGAGCAGGGTCAAGGCTGATTTGCATATTGCTGGGACTAAATTGAGGTAGTATGGTGAGCAAAAGAATGATGGGTTGGAATGCTACCACGAGTGATATGGCCTGGTATTGCCGAGTCCCCTCCCATGATGATTTGTTGACCCCCCAACACTCCCCTCCAGACAGGGATCCGGCATGGTTGTTTGCAACCCCCACCCCCCTTCCCCCGAGGCATCGATAATAACTCATCCAAACACAAAAACTTGGATTAGGGATCGGATTAACCTCGGCCGTATTTTTATTAAAATTAATAAATCATAATTAAAATTCATAACACAAATTTTTTTATATACGCAGAAAACCCAAACATATTCAATAACATTTAAAATACACATATTTAAACATCTTTTATGGCTAACCTTAACATGAGTCTAATACATAGCCATACCTAACCTAAAACTGGAATATGTACACTTTGTTTTCTGCGTATCCTGGATGAGCCTACGTGCAAAGTCATGGCTGTTCCCGACTACTTTCCAGGTCCCCCTTTACCGGAGTGACCTTGCGCAGGAGGCCCATTTGCCCACCAGATTCCTTTTCGCGGGCACCCCCTACGCCCTTCCATACTACCTCCCAGGGGCTGATGTTATGCCACGTTGGCGCCTATGCGCCTGCGCAGGGGTTGGCCCAAGGGGCCTGCCAGAAGCGGAACTTCCTACCCCCGCACCCTTCAGCCTACCGGCCGTAAGCGCCCCCTGGAGTGTGATGAGGGACCACTGGCCCCCCTCCAGGCGTCCCCCTTAAACAGTGGGATGCCTACTAAGCGATGTAAAATTTGACCTAGCAATCATGACCTTACCGCCACAGGCCAGTATAGTTGACCGACTATCTGGCCCCCCTTCAGCCGCTGACACAAAGGTCATGCCCTGTTTGTTGCCGCTGACATCCAGGCTAGCACATTCTCCATGAAAAAATCATTGCCCAGTTTGGAAAGGTGAACCCCGTCCTGCAGAAAAAAACGCTCCCCCCAGATGCAACCATGCGCGATGGTCTGCAGTATGGGAGACCGGGAAAGCTTATCGATCCAGTTATTAATCCTCTTTACGGAGTGATTCAAAGCCAACACAGACTCACCCCCCCGCCATTGGAACCTCGGGATCATGTGAGACCATACCAATACTGCCTGTGGGCACTGCTTAGCCAACCATCCTACTTCTGTGACTATTGCCTCCACCACTCCTTTCCTACCCAAGTGTACCAGGTTGTTACCTCCCAGATGTATTATTACTGCAGCAGGTGCCGCTGGTGACCTAAGGAGCAAAGTCCCCACCACATTACGGAACTGACTCAATTGCAATCCCCCTTGACCGTGTAATGACACCTTAAAACCCGCCTGGCGGGCCCTGTCCACGAAATTTCCTGTGAAAAAATGCTGTTTCAACCTGCTCACATATGAATGGCCTATGATTTAGACTTCTCTGTGGCCTGGCCCCCAGGCGGGTACCTGGCGTGGGCGAGGCTCAGTTGACCGGCGGACGACGGCTAGCTCCCCTCCTGCGGGACAGGACGTGGAAACTGCAGAGAAGTAAAACAAGACCAGACATTAGCAATGATACTCAGAGTAAATGCAGCCGCACATATCACTTGTAGCAGTCCGAAGACCACCGCCCAATTCTTTGAACATCCTGTCCCATCAGTCCCTGAGCTGTGGCTTCAGTGGCTGCCCCAATCCTGAAAGAATGGGTACCATGTTTGGATGCATCCAGGCCTGCCTCCCCCAGCGCCAATGTCAAAATCCTCCCAAACTGAAACCTCGTGAGGGGAGTCCCATCCTGGTGAATTAACAATGGCCCTCCTGCGCCCCGTGGCCTGCAGGCCATGTACGCCTCCAGGTTGCCCACCGGACAGCACAAGCTCCCCATAGCTCTGTGCAGGATAACGTGATCCCCCCTCCCGTTCTGATCCATTTTTGATCTGGGGATTGATAGGGATACTGACCCTGCCTGTAAGTGGACATGGGCAAATTGCATCCCACCCTGCCAATCGTTTTTATTCCGTGCCACCAATTCCCCAACTCTGAAAGCGCCATAAAAGGCGAGGGAAAAGGCAGACCTGAACAGTTGGACCTCACTGGTGGATCTACATACTTTTCCTAATGCCCCCATGAGGGCTGAGAGCACTTCAATGCTAATCGGATGTCTAATGTCCGGCTGGGCACCTTGCAGGCGTTGCCACCCCTTCAGCGCCCTTTGAACCAAGAATGAGCCCGTGGGATCCCTATGCCCCAGCATCTTTGCGAAAAAGGCTATTGCTGTCGTGGCGCTTTGCGCATGCCACAGAACGCCCACTGTCCCTCAATTCTCTTAAGAATGATATGACGGACGCTGGCTCATGCCATGCCCTTTCCCAGCCCTCTCCCAGAAATGTGCAGTATGCGGTAATGGCCCCCTCATAGGCCCGCTTAGTCTTGGGTGCTAGGCTAACTGCCACGAGGTATGGTAGGTTGGGGCACCAAGCTGCCACAGATGCTCTGGAAAAGGGGTGCGACGGTCCGCTGCTTCCGGATGGTAGGACCTGAAAACCTGCATCTTGAAACGAGACAATGCGTCAGCCGCGTGGTAGAGTATGCCCGGGACATGCCTAGCCCTAAACATCACGTTTAATCTCATACATTGCAGCACAATTTCTTTAAGCAAGCGAAGCATCATCTTACACTTGGCAGACTGCTGATTGATGCATTCCACCACCGCCATATTGTCTGACCAGAAAACCACAGACTGATTGCGAAACTGGTGTGGCCAAATGGCCAAGGCCACCAAAATGGGGAAGAGTTCCAGAAATGAAATGTTATTTGTTACACCGGTGTCAACCCGGCACGCGGGCCAATGTTGCGCCGCCCATTGCGAACCCAGAATGGCACCAAAACCCTCACTCCCTGCCGCGTCTGTCATGAGGCCCAGTTCTGAACTGGACCTGGCCGGGCTGGGCCATACTACTGAGCCATTCAAATCGCGCAGGAATGCCATCCAAATCCGCATATCCTGCTTAACCTTGCTGGACAACCGAGTGTGGTGATGTTTTTCTTTCAGCCCTGACATTGCCTGTGCGATGGAACGTGAAAAGGGGCGGGCCATAGGGATGATTCTTAACACAACATTCAGCATACCCACTGCCTTCTGTAGTTGATGCAAAGTGACCTTCTCTTTGCGCAAACAGTCTGCTAATGCTAGCGTGAAACCTTCTACCTTACTCAATGGCAAGCGTTACACGCCCTCAACAGTGTCCAACTCTATGCCCAGGAACTCAATTTGTGTGGCCGGCCCAACTGTCTTTCCTTGTGCCAGGGGGACCCCAAAATCCCTCATGAGTGCGCAGAATGCTTCTAAAGCCATGCCACACTCCTGTGACTGTTGCGCCCCCAACAACAAGAAATCATCCAAGTAGTGCAATACCCAGGGGTGCCCGGTCACCTGCCTGAAAACCCACTCCAGAAAAGAGCTGAATTTCTCAAAATAAGAGCAAGAGACCGAGCACCCCATTGGCATGCACTTGTCCATGTAGAACGTCCCCTCTAACTGGAACCCCAAAAGATGGAAATCCTGTGGATGGACTGGTAGTAAACGGAAGGCAGATTCTATGTCAGATTTTGCTAGCAAAGTGCCTGGGCCAAGCGACTGCAGCATTGCAATCGCCTGATCCAATGATGCGTATTTCACGGAGCACAAAGCCCCATCAATAGCATCATTCAGTGATTGACCCCTGGGAGCGGACAAGTTATGGATCAATCGGAACTCTCCCGGTTCCTTTTTGGGTACTACACCCAGAGGTGAGCAGACAAAATCATCAACAGGGATTGAGTCATAAGGACACGCCAGCCTCCCCAAACGCAGTTCCTTCAACACTTTATCAATTGCTACGGGCATGTTCTCCCTCACTGACTGCTGATTGAGGCAGTAAGGAACCCCAGAATAGCCAGGAGCAGGAATCCTGAAACCATCCCTGAATCCCTCCAACAACAACTGGGCTGTGCTTGGGCAGCAGTATTTATTTAGCCAGGGAATCAAAGCCATTGTGTTTATGGGTGAGTGTGCCTTAGTAAGTGATAAATTCTCATTCCTGTTTTTTACCTCCCTTGACTTTTGATTTCTTGAAACACTTGGATTCTGGGTGGGAGGATAAACCACAGAAAGAGCAGGCATGCCTGAATTTACATGAACCATTGGGCCTTGTGCATGTCCGCTTGTTGAAATCCCAACATGCTCCCTTCTTGCTACCCCCTCCCCCGCTATGGGGTCTATCTGACCGAAAGGACTGCCCTTTAGGTGCGTCCTGGCTCGTGCTTTTCATGTGCCTCAACCACAGAATTACATCCATTTGATCCCATTTTAGGGCCGGGTCAGAGGCCTTCGCCCTCCTAAATGCCTTGTCATATTCCTTCCAACACATTCCCCCATACTCATCATGTGCACATGTGATCCTATTCTGATAGCACACCAATTCAGACCCCAGCCCAGGGAATTTCTCCACCATTATCGCATGGAAGTTTGAAAATGCCTTTATCCAGTTAAGTAAGGTCTCATCAATCTTTTTCCTAGTGGGCCAATTGCCCCAGTCCCTCGGGTGAGCCCATTCCCTTAACTTTTTTGCCTCCTCCCTCTCATCCTTGTCCACTAACAAAGAAAACATGTTCACATATTCCCTTTCCAGATTTGCTCTTTCACATCCTGTGCGATGTGCCTTCCCAGACGTTCTCTCGGTGTGTGCATTTCCCCCAAACCTAAACTTGGTAACAGTTGGTCCGTACCTGCAGACATGCCTGCTTGCGTCTTTGCGTGCTCAGTTCCTGCAGCTGTGACCGGATTGGAGAGCTCTGGGCCACTCTTGTCGCTCCCTGCACTCTTTTGTCCTGCCCCGCTGACCGGCCCTACCCCTGCTGGTGTGCCTGTCTCAACCGTCTGTGGCACCACCTGCTTCGACCTTTCTACCTGTGCTACCAAACTCTTGGCCCTCTCCACTGCATCCCCTTCAGCTAACAGGGCCCCATTGCCCGCAGAAGGAATTACAGTCCCTGCCTTGGCTAGCCATGGGAGCACTGCTGCTAGATTTGCTACTAAGTCAGGTTGACATGGAACCAAACTAGGGGTACCACAGGGGGGTACCACTGGCTGAGACGGAGCCCCCCCTGAACCAGGACCCCCAGGTGCGCTAGGCTGACTTGGGACACCAGGACCCCCAGGTGGGCTAGGCTGAATTGGGACACCAGGACCCCCAGGTGGGCTAGGCTGACTTGGGACACCTGTGCCCCCAGGTGGTGCTACTCCCACTGGCACTGCTCCATTCCTCTCCTCTGGCTGCTCCCCCCCAGCTGGGACTACCGGTCCTGGTATTGCTGGGCTTGGCTGATCTACTGGAACAGCCCCCCTGCTCCCACGTTTAGCCTTAGATCTCCGGGGTACCGGAGGGAAAGCCGCCCTGGGTGCTACCCCGGAACGCCTGGGCCTGTTCCCACTGTCTTCCTGCCCATCCACTTTCCTGCTTAGCTCTGCCACGGTCTGACCCAAATCATTCATCGTGCGCATCATTGTGGCAATCCACTCCTCCATTCTAGATGGGACCTGCCCCCTCTTTGCCTTGGGTGCCATTGCTACAATTACCAAAATTGCCCACTGAAGTTAAAATAGCTGCCCAGTTTCTTGCCTATGAGCCTAATGCACTGTAAAAAACCCTTAGAAAAAATCCCTGCGCAACAATCAGGGTATCTCGGGCTAAAGCAAAGTGTCAGACCTTGGTAATACCGCCTGCCCCAGCTCCTAGCAGGCAACTGCTACAGGCCAAAACCTTACTCTGTCTCGCTGAAATGTGGCCCTGCCAAATCCTCCCTTTACCAGCCAATCCTTGTGGCAAAGCTACAATTTGGTCCGGTTTGGGACGATGCCCAAACCCTTACCTCCCTTCTAATCAGCCACTGCCGGCCCCCCTGGTCGACCCCAAGCACCCCCACAGCCAGAGCCACTCCCACAGGCTAATCCAGTGGGTTGGGTGAGTAAATGCTCCAACCCGAGCGGCTCCCAGCTGTGGGAAAATGCAGGTCTACCAGGGGTGTGAGGAAGAGTGCCCCCAGCTGTCCTGCTCTCGTGCTGCTCTCGTGCCGGTCCTCCGATGCCTCACCTGCTCCGGCGATTGCCCCCAGCTGTCCTGTAGCAAATAGATCCTGCAGGACAAACAAGGAAAAGAAAAGAAAAGGAGGCTTCCTGGAGTCCTCCGGCGTGTGGATGGCGAGGTGCTGACTCAGGGGCAGAGTGGTGAAGAAGAGACTCTGCCGCCGCTCTGCTGTTCTTTTTAAAGAGCATTTTTCCCCAGAACTGGAAAAAACAGGTCCTGGCGAGATCCGGGACCCGTTTTCCTTGCGTTGTCCCGGAAGCGCTTTGACTGCTTCCGGGGCATGGCTGATTTGACCTATGGGCGAGAGCAGGCGGCGGGCGCCGAGCCCGTCACCAAGCGCTGGCCCCACCTGGAAGCGTCCCAGGGACCGGCACAACCACCCTATTTGCGGCGTGACCGAGTTCCCGGTGGCGCCTTTGGATTGCCAGTGGTTTGACAAATTGCAAGTATTCCTCCCATCACCTTTTGTGTGTTCGATGTACCGCCCTAAGAGGCAAGCATATGCCCAGACGTGGATCCCGTGCTCACTGTGCCACTGAAACTAAGGTATACCAGGCTGATGAGCCCTTAACATGGCTAAACTGGTCCTAGGTTGCTTGTGTTATTGTTCGGAGAGGACCTAGTCTGGCAGTTCGGTCTGGACTGTTCCCATGAGGAGCAGAGTCAAGGCTGATTTCAACCTGGCTGGGTCCAAGCTGAGCGGCATGCTGAGAAAAAGAATAACGGGTTCAATCAATCAATCAATCAGGGAATTTTGAAGCGCGCTTCTCACCTGTGAGGGACTCAAGGCGCTGGGGGTGGGGGGGTGCAGCTCTGAGTCAGCCGAAGAGCCAGGTCTTGAGGCTCTTTCTGAAGGTGTGCAGAGTGGGGGAGCATCTGATGTTGATCGGGAGCTTGTTCCAGGTATTTGCTGCAATGTAGGAGAAGGCTCTTCCACCCGCTCTTGTTCTGCGGATGCACGGGGTTTCGGCGAGGGTGAGGTCGGTGGAGCAGAGGTTTCTCTTGGGTACGTGGAAGGAGACTATGTTGTTGAGGTATTTGGGTCTGGTGTTGTGGAGTGATTTGTATGTGTGGGTGAGAAGCTTGAACGTTGGGATGCTACCCTAAGCAATTGCCAGACAAATTGCAAGCATTTCTTCCATCACCTTATGTGTGTTGGATGTTTCTTGTGTAGTCATGAACATCGACAGCGAACGGAAGCAAGCTTTTAATCTAGCAAGTCTCCATCCTGCCTATGACGAGCTCTTATTACTGTGTAGAGATCCCACCATACAAATGATACACATATTGCAGTCCTTGCAGCCTGGGCTTATGGATTGCTACTTGGAGCAAGTGCACCCCATTTAGGGGTGCGCAGTGTTAAGCCTGGGTTCCTGCAGACCCCTATACACCTCTGGTCTCTCAGTTTTTTGGGAAAGAGGCAGGGGGTGCAGGAGATCACACAGGAGCCTGGCCAGTTACTTCTGGCCTTACCACCTATATCAAGTGTTCACGGGCAGGTCGGCAGGAATCCATGACATGATCTGCGCAACACTTCCAGTCTGCCATTGCATGACAGGCAGCGGCGGCTCCTCCGCTAAGGCGGAGGAGAGTCGCCCCACTGCTTTTTAGCAGTGAAATAAAGGAAAATGAAAATATCTCATCGTTATTATCATTTTATTTGTACCTGCTGCAGCGTCTATGTGGGGTGGGATGGGGATGCTCTGCTGTCAGACTAGGGGGAAGGAGTAGTGGGCACTTTGCGAGTGCGCAATGACTGATTGGCTGGTCCTCTTGGGCCAGCCAAAACAGTCATGCACACTTTACATGTTCTCCACCCAGGCTGCATAACAGCCTGGGTGGAGAACATGCCCAGGCTCCCATTCCTTGGCTGAGCGCCGAACCACGGCACTCAGACCAATCACAATGCTGTATTGCAGTGTTGTGATTGGTCAGGAGAGCCTGGGTGCTTCCTATTCCGTTCCCGACTTGGACGAGAGACGGAGGAGAGACGTGGCGATAAGATATGGTTTTTTTCTTATTTTCGATCCCCTTCCTCCACCGCCTCCCACCCCGCCACCTCCGATCCGTGCCGGCCGTCACTGGTGACAGGGAGTGGTATTTGAGGCTGGGGCCATCTTGGACCCAACCTTTCTCTCCCACGATCCCAGACCAGCTGAATTCACTGCAGGATCCACCTGGTCCGAGATTGCAGGAGAGGAATGTTCCCAGATCTGATTTCTGACACTAGCTTATATATAAACAATGTTAACAGTGGTAAACCTCGTCCATGCAGCAAGAAATTAACAAATAAAACCTACACAGTATGAGACACAAGAGTACAAGTGTCTTAATTTGAGTCGCTGGTTTCTGGTGCTCAGGACCAGCATTTAATCATCAACATCAGCGCTTTTCATGAGCACCAGTTAAGGACACATTCATTTACGGTGAGATTAAGTGATTGGCCGAGAATCACAGGATGTTGAGCTGATGCCGAGATTCAGACCTGGTTCCCAAGCTCCGAAGTCGGCAGCTCTGGCCATTATGCCACATTCTCTCCCCACTTTCACGGTTAGTAGTTGGTTCTGTTTTAGGCGGCGCTAACAGGAGAAATGGGCTGGTGCAAGCTGCCTCCTGAAGAGAGCCCTGGCACTTTAGAGATTAACCACTGCCGCTGAACAACGTTTATGCTTTGTAGGAGTGACCCCTCATGATGAAGCCTGTCAACAATGTGTGAGTGATGCGATTTAAAAGAAGACTGTAACATGAGGTGAGACCTAGGTGACCTAGGTGGTGTAAGCATCACATGCAATACCACGACTTGAGATTGATTGATTGATGGGCATACATTTGTCATAAAAATAATGACCAGCATATTGAAAACCAAGCAAGTGGAAATCATCAGGATGAACAGGAAGAAGTCTAAATGCAGACTCAATGTCTGTCTGTGCTAAAAATGCCCTAGAACCCAGCTTGCGCAACTTAGCCAATGCCATGTCAACCGATTAAGTCAATGAGCACAGTTCAGGGTGAATCGTGTTATTGACAGATAGGCCCTTAGCTGCTGAGAAGTTAAGTTCAGTGAACTGATCTGGCTCTTTTTTCGGTACGACACCCAAGGGGGAACAAACAAAATTAGACAATGGAGCCTCAGTAAAATGGCCTGCGATCCTGCCTAACATGCCCCCCTTCTCCAACTTCTGGGCCTAACACCCCTGGATGAGCATGCACAGACAACAAATTCTTGCAATGTGGAACAGGTAAGACCCCATGAGCCGGAACGCGAAAGCCACTGTAAAAACTCTGCTATAATAACTGAGACACTTTCCTGTTAGGGTACGAATTAAGCCAAAGGAGCAGTTTCTCAATCCGAACAGGGGTGGGTAAGGCCTTACTGGATGAATGACTTAGTGGAATCTCTTCCCATCTCTTTACACTTTTTGATACATTTGAATTCAGGATGGTAGGAGTGCCCGCAAAATGAACATACCTATTTGAAGTTACAAGACCCGCTAATTATTCACTGCGCCGTATCCATACTTACACTCCGCGGTTTGAAATTAATTGTAATTGTGATTTAAAAGTCAATTGATTTTTTTAACCTTTGTGATTATATCATAAATGTCTATTATTCATTTACCTTTCAGGTTTTGTGCATTTACTTAAATTCAAAAAGTCATATTTACTATATCCGGGCTCTTACCCAATTTCATTTTGTTTTGTTCGTTTTCAATTGTTTCCCTCCCCCCCCCCGAGTGAACCTATTATTTGATATATACCTGGTGAAGGCAAAGTCACTGGAATGGCCCCATCAGCCGACCTGCAAATTTCTCATACCCAGAAGAGGGGCAATTTCTCATCTTCAAACTCACACCACATGCCAAGTTCACCCTCACCCATCGGAAAGTCACCACCCAGAATCATGCAAGAGGCCGTAGTAGCCAAGGCCTGTAACAGGAGCCAATGTGACTGTCAAGAGTGAAGTGCTTAGAATAAAGTGAAGACCATCTGAAACGCTGGTATGTCACATGCCTACCTACAACCCCTGCCACCAATAATGATATCATGCAATACCACCCTTCCCAGGCATCCTCACAATCTCAAAACTACATCTCCAGGATGTCCCTGACCTGCAACCTCATATAAATATCTGTTTGCTGTGCTCTGCCATGTGACCTGCATGGCAATTGTGGTAAAAAGGCTGGGCCTGACAGTAACCAACCTTGCTCTGACCTCAATTCACTTTTTCCAAGACTGCACCCAAGCAGTAGCAACATCCCAACCAACTCTGGGCAACCTCTGCGGCTCAGGTGACGTGTGACAAGGAAGGTCAGAATCTGAAGACGATGTTTCAAGAAAGAGCCCTGCTCTCGTCACAGCATCAAGGGAGAGCAGGCGAGCAGGAGATGGGCTTGTCAGAATATATTCAGGGAGGCTAGTGCCCGGCAGACTTTGTGGAAACAGTAACCATGCCATGAGAGGATATTCAGGCCAAGTAGGGTGATAAGTGTGGCGTGGCTTTTTTATTTGTTTTTAATGTTCCATACAATATAGGCCTTGCTGCATGTTAACATGGTCATTATTCATGCATTGGAATATGTGATGAAAGTATAGAGTCTAAAGTGCAGGCCTGCTTATTTCTAAGAAGAGCTGCTTTAAATTGTGCAACTAATAGAATGTGTGCTCAACTATTATGTTTTCTGGGGCTCACATAGCTGCCAATGTTTCAGATTGCTAATCTAACAGTCAGGTGTTTGTGAGGATTCCCGAGCTCATATAATTATCCCATATAAGTGTGTATGAACAGGAATTTTTATTTATTTATTAAACTTGTAAGGCGCAGCAATTACCCAAAAAGGGTTTCCTGGCGCCGGAGCGAAGCAGAAGAACAAAAGGCAGCTAAGTTGATTACTGGTTGAAGAGCCAAGTCTTCAGAGATTTCCGAAATTGGGTGTATGCCGTTTCGTTTTGGATGGCTTTAGGAAGTGAGTTCCATAGCAAGGGGCCGAGGTAGGAGAAAGACCTTCCTCCCATCCGGGATAGCTTTATTCTGGGCACAGTAAAGTTCCCTTGAGTGGATGAACGGAGGCACCTGGAGGGCACATAAGGGTTGACCATGGCTTGAAGATATTTGGGGGCAACACCTGTTTTAATTTTGAACATATAGCTCAGGGCTTTGAACTTAATACGGTTCTCCACCCTGAGCCAGTGCAGGTCTCTCAAATGGCCTGAGACAGAGGTCGTTCTAGGTACCCTGCAAAGTAGTCTTGCGGCAGAGTTTTGGACCAGCTGAAGCCTGCGCGTCACCACCTTATTAGATCCAAGGTAGAGGACATTGCAGTAGTCCAGTCTCGAGACTGATGAGGGCCTGGACTACTGTTTTCTGCGTGGGCTCTGGCAACATCCAGATGAACTTTCTTAGCCACTTCAAGATGGTAAAGCAGGTGGCTGCTACCTTGACTGTCTGATGGTGCATAGAAAGTTGATAACACCTAGGTTACAGACTTTGCTGGAGGGGCGGGGGAGAGCACCCATCACACTAGGCCAGTGTTGTGGGCCCCAGAGATCTTTGTTTTTGCCCAGAATCAGAACCTCTGTTTTCTCTCCGTTTAATTTGAGGTAATTGGTCTGCATCCAGGATGCAATTTTTCCCAGGCCCAGCTGAAGATGGGATGGCCCGGCTGCTTTGTTCGTGGAGAGAGAAAAGATGATTTGGGAATCGTCAGCATAGGTGAACAGGGATAGCCCTGCTACATCCGCGACGTTGGCTAGGGGTCTGACATATAGATTAAAAAGTAGGGGGCTGAGGATAGAGCACTGGGGCACCCCGTGAGGTAGAGAATGAAAGTCAGAGCTGGTAGTGGAGGAAAAGATTTGAAAAGTGCGGTTGGAAAGAAAAGAGATGAGCCGGCTGAGGGCCGAGCCGCCAATACCTAGAGAGCTAAGCGTTTTTACTAGTGTGGTATGGCATACCGTGTTGAATGCCGCGCTGAGGTCAAGTAGGATGAGGGCGACCGTGTCGCCAGCATCCAGATGGTGACGTAGCCTTTCTGTTACTCCTAGTAAGGTGGTCTCGGTAGAGAAACCGGCTCTAAAACCGGATTGGGAATGGTGGAGAAGCTTTTGGTCTTCGACAAATTTAGTGAGTTGGGAATGTATGTGTTTCTCCAGAATTTTGGAAAAGGCCGGCAGCAAAGAAATAGGTCGATAATTGGATGATAAGTCAGGGTCAGCGTTGGCCTTTTTAAGGAGTGGGACCACCATGGCATGCTTCCAGTCATGTGGAACTGTAGCTTCTTTTAGGGAGGCATTTAGAAGATCCATGATGGCAAGCAGGGATGGTGACTCTAGCTGCTTGAGCAGGGATTTAACCTGCAGTGCCTTAAAATAGTGGGAAGATACACCCTAATCCCCTTAGTAAAATCCTGGGATTGGACAACAATGGCTAGCCTCATGAAGCACACACAATTTATATTCATCAATGCATTCTAAGCAAAACATATAATGAACACAACAGAATTCTTGTCTTGTCTTGTGTTGTTGTGTTTTATTTCCTTCGTTAAGCCTTCCTTTAGCCAACACGTGTTTCGTCGTTTCTGGGACGTATCCCTATGACATCATCAGGGCTAAAAACAATACAAATACCACCATTGCTATATGATAATTTGATGCAGTATATATATAAGGTCACAGTACAGGTCATTCTCATTTTGTATTACCAAAACACCATCACACTTGACGTGCTGTTTAAGTTATATTTCACTGTTGGAGACCCATGCACATTTACCTTAGTCATCTAACAAAACTCGAGACCACAAACTCCTCTATAGTTGGAATAGTGATATGCCAACTGATAGAGGAACTAAGGCATGCTTTAATTTCCCAAAAAAACCTCTAATGGTGACGGAACATATGTCTTATATGAATTCCTTGTAGAAGCATGTGAAAAAATCACCTATCACGTGTGTCATGCATGGTTAGCAAATGTGAGTGAGACCTTTATTTTTCCTTTATCCCTATTAATGTTACAGCAGGGCTTCTGGCTATGGTAGTGAGAAGAAACCATAGGGGCAGCCCATGATGTGTAATCACACGCAAAATGATAACTGTACCTATTCTGTCTGGCTTTCTTCAGCAATCCAATCTGTAATTGAAAAGGAATGTGTAAGATAGTGGGTTTCTGGGTTAGGTTAAATATTGACCAAAAAGTAAATGCAAGGAAATTCGCTTATCATCAAAACGGCCTACCTCCTGCGTGGTGTGAATAAACCTGCGCCGGAGGTCATCTGTTCTTCATGCCTCACTAGGCACTAATATCTTGAGTTGATATTTTATTTATCAGCGATTGTATAAATGGTATCAATGAAGGACTTTAAGCTCTCCCTGTATGAATTCAAAACAGGGGATGCTTAGGTTCGTGGTACACAGTACACAGTTAAGGTTACATGATTCTAGTCTTGTCCAATATATATTGCCACTTACCTGTCTTGAAAAATCAGAGGTTCCGTAGTGACAGAATCGCACTGGCTAATTCCTTGTACAGTGGTGGCACCTCCCCGCGCTTGCCACTGATAAATTTGTGAGACCACAAGTGTAAATTGTGGTTTTGCGTATCTGGGGAGGTAGTTCCTGTAAAATTATGTAAACAACGAGAGAAGGAGAAGTCGTGTTCCATTCGTCTTCCCAAACCATAACGATACAAAACAAATATAGAACAGATCAGCCACCTGGCGCTGTTAAGGTTGCTCCTTTTTAGATGTTTTTTATAGAGACATAGGAACCAGAAGGGTGTTTTAAAAGAACCCTCACTCACCTACCTAGTAGGTGACATGCTTCATCATTGGGTTGCCACCCTGGTTGCCGAATGCTTCCAGGGTGTGCTGCAACGCCAGAATTACTGCGGAGCTGGTTGTTTTTTTTCCAGTGCTTCTTGTGCAAGTGACGTGGTGATTTATTAAAATTAGCTTGGAAAGCCTCACAATGGTTTATTTAATTGAGAGTTCGAGGGTTCCCGGTCAATGTTAAAAACAAGTGGTGGATATATATATGGGATATTAAATTGATCCCATGTATCCTTGTGAGAGGACGCCCCCGCTTCCCCCCCAAGACTCCGACTTACCTGTTAGTGCACCGCTATGGTCTGCGCTACTTCCTGGTCCCGATGACGTCCACAGGGGCTGGAGCAGGGAACAAACAGTGAAGACAGACTATTGTTCATCCCCACAGGAAAGGAACAAGGAAGGACGAATGAGAGACCAATCAGAAGAGTCCTCGGAGGAGAAAAGGAGCCGAGGAGGAAGCAGGAAGGAGACTCGTCTGACGTGAGGCGCATGAAGGAGACATCCCCAGAGAAAGGAGAGACGACCGGAGAAAGCAGAGGACCACGAGAAGCAGACAACGGGACCGATGGATCCCCAGACGAGTGGTGCGAGGAGTGGTGGTACCCCGGAGTGGATGCGCAGGAGCCGCAGCAACTCAGGAGAGTTGCGGCACAGGCGGTACGTGGTGTAAGGGGGAGCACACTTGGGGAGGTTGGGAGTAAGGTTGGGGACTAGCGGGTGGTTTATCCTCTTTTTGTGGTTGCTGTATCTAAGGGTTTCCTTGACTCCCTCTGATTGCACTCTTAGGACTTCCGGTTATCAAGCCGCAAGAAGACAGAAATACATCATACTAATTGTGTATCTACATGATAGAAATTATCTCTAAAGAAATCTGAAATGGGATAAGACGCTTCCATACTGTGGAGCCCTGAAGAAGTCCCTTTTGGGACGAAACGCGTCGGCTACTGGATTTTATCTCTGTAAAAACACAATAAAGAACTTTTCTTGGAAAAAGCTACTTCGTGGAATCCGAAATTCTTCTTTGTGCACATTAAGACTGCCCTCTGCTTTGTATTTAGTTCAACTGTATTATTGTGTGCGGAATACCTTTAATGTCTTATGTTTATTTGGGTCCTTCCAATTATGGAGTAGAGAGGGATGTACTCCTTGGTTTCCTGCACCAGCACCTACTTCCCATATAATAGATTGACAAGTGCGGATTGTCTTTGCCTCAACCCTCTGGTCGCTGGCATTCATTTATTAGTATATATGTTAAAAGTAGACTCCCAGAACTCACAAGGTGAATCGGCAGTCATACTAAAGCAAAGTACCATGTATGTGGATTATCATTTTGATGGTGATTAATATATTGGTAGGACATATTATATATACACCTTGTGAACCGGACATGGTCATTATGATTGGAAAAGGCTAGAAATCAGGGTGTATCAAGGTGAATTAATCACATAGGAAGTATTGTAATTCCTGATCAATGTTCAGACCCACTTCCACCGTTCTAAGGTGCATGATCCACATGGTTTCATTTCTTCTAAGTTTCAGTTCTCTGTTAACCCCACGGGGATTTCTTGTGATATGTTTGATTCCATAGAATATGAAACTTTTATTAGGTTCCTGTGCATTACAACTGTGTGCATGTACCGCCATTGGGTACCTCTCATTGCCTTGTTCAAGAGCCCGCATGTGCTCACTCACTCGTTCTGTAAGCGATCTGATTGTGCCTCCCACATAAAGCTGCCCACATTTACATGCAATGTATAATATACAGTAGGTACTCCCTATAATTGAAATGTAGGTCTTGGAGAAGGGGGAAATAACCAAAAATTAAGAAAAACGCACCAAGAGCACTCCCACTCGACCTGTATTTCTTCAATTCTGGCTAGAAAAGCTCCTTGGGCAGTTCCTATGCTTATATCAATACATCAAATACAACACTGCTTTATACATGTGATTATTATTCTTTATTTATAAAATTCATTTTTTTCAATTTTTTCAGAGAATAAAATGTTATTTTCAAAATACACATACATGTCTTTTTTATTTTTTATACAGAGGAAAAAAGGTTTTTCTATTTAACCGAAATTCAATGATTCAAAATATAATACATAGTAAAACCTATTTGTAAGGAAGAACCCCTATACTATAGTCAGCCTCAAACCACAACTAACTCTCAAAGCATCACAACCTTACTAAACATAATCACGCAATCATACTTCACACACATTCTTCACCCAGTTTGAAAGGCATACGCTATTCAGCACATGGAGAGGACATTTCATTTAGTGTCCATGGTTGCGTTGCCTCCTGGGGATCCAATAGGTCAGGTCGACGTACGTTTCAGTGGATAAAATTTATTTGCAGCCACCTTCTTCAGGACCTTATATTAAGGGTAAAATTTATTGAAGAATAGAAGGGGTATCTGTAAGCAAAGGAAATGTTTTAAATGGAGGGCGCCCATAATATACTTTAAAACAACATTTAGTGGGTATGTCTACTACTCCTTTTTGGGAAAGAAGGAACAAAAAGTGAGAAATACACACCTACCACCATAGTAAGCCCATGCAAAGAGTTACAGGTCGAGTGGGAGTGCTCTTGGAGTGTTTTTCTTAATTGTTTGACACATTTACATGCAATCACATACATGACAAATTTGGTATTACAGGTGATATTAGAGTGGATTTTGTACATGTTACGTGTATCCATCCTAAATTTCTTGGTTTTATCTTGGGCCCACTTGTACATGCCACAGTGTCCACATTTAAAGAAACCATGGTTGTGCTGTGACAGCCAGTGATTTTGTGGTTGTGATATAGGGTAGCTGGGACTCAAGAGAGTGCTCAGTGATTTGCCCTTACGTAATGTAATCATTGGTTTTGATGGGATTGAGCCCTGCAGTGTCTTGTCAGCCCGTAAGATGTGCCAATGTTTTCCCATGCTGCCGCGTATTGTATCTGAAGTGTGTATAATCTGTGATCAGTCTGATTGATGTTGTCAACTCATGCTTAGGTGCGGTGGGTCTCAATGAATCTGCCTGATTTATTTTCTAGGTTCTATTCTTTGCCACGGCGATGTCCCGGGCACGGTATCCTCTTTGTGTAAAGTGTGTATCCATGTCCTATAAACAGGCCAAAAAAACAGAATTTTCACTACAATTCTGTCTTGCCCTGATCATTTCTCCATAAGGGATGGCTTTGATCTGGTGTCGGGGATGGGCACTGGTTGCATGCAGAACCAAGTAGCATGATGGTTTATGTAACATCCAGCTTTGTATTTGATTCTCCTTTACTTACAGTTCCACATCTAGAAACACCACCTTGGTCATGCTGGAATGTGTGGTGAATTTGATGTTTGAATTGGTACTATTCAGATATTCACAAAATTCTTGTAGTTTGTGTGGTGTGCCTGTCCAGATCATAAAGCAATCGCCAATGTAACGTCTCCAGTATAGTATGGACTCACTCCATTGGCGTCCACGAGAGCCCCAGATCCACTCCTCCTCTAGCCTCCTCATGAAGAGGTTGGCATAAGAAGGGGAAAACCTGGAACCCATGGCTACGCCCTGTGTCTGTCTGTACCATTCACCATTGAAAAGGAAAAAGTTGTTGTTCAATATCAATTCTGTCATTGAAATTAGCATCTCTGTGGGTTCCCACAGACTCACTGACCTGTTCCCCAGGAAATATCGTAGTGCCCGTATGCCCAGCCAATTTTTAATGCTTGTATACAATGCTACCACATCTAATGTTACCATTATCATCCCTGGTTCCCAGCAAATGTCACCCAATAGGTTCAGTATATGTCTTGTGTTTTTGATGTGGGAGGGTACGTTTACAACAAGCGGTTGTAGGAATATATCTACAAACTCTGACAATTTCTCTGTTGGCACTCCAATGCCCGATACAATTGGCCTCCCAGGTGGAAATGGGAGATTTTTGTGAATCTTAGGGAGAGTGTAGAAGCATGGGTGCCTTGTGCGATCGACCTTCAAATACATAAAATCATCCATATCCAATAAACATTTGTCATGCCATGTTCTTAACATTTTGTTAATAACATTTGTAAGTCCAAACATTGGGTTAGATATAACTCTTTCATAACATTTTGCATCATGACAATTGCGAGTAAATTTCATGTTCATATTCACAGCTGTAACATTAATGGGGATATAAAGGAAAAATAGAGGTCTTGCTCACATTTGCTAACCATGCATGACACACGTGATAGGTGATTTATTCACATGCTTCTACAAGGAATTCATATAAGACATATGTTCACTCACCATTGGAGTTTTGTTTTGGAAATTAAAGCATGCCTTAGATCCCCTACCAGTTGGCATATCACTATTCCAACTATAGAGGAGTTTGTGATCTCGAGTTTTGTTAGATGACTAAGGTAAATGTGCATGGGTCTCCAACAGTGAAATATAACTTAAAAAACACATCAAGTGTGTTGGTGTTTTGGTTTTACAAAATGAGAATTACCTGTAATGTGACCTTATGTATATACTGCATCAAATTATCATATAGCAATGGTGGTATTTGTATTGTTTTTAGCCCTGATGACGTCGCAGGGATACGTCCCAGAAACGATGAAACACATGTTGGCTAAAGGAAGGCTTAACGAAGGAAATAAAACACAACGACACAAGACAAGATAAGAATTCTGTTGTGTTTATTGTATGTTTTGCTTAGAATGCACTGATGAATATAAATTGTGTGTGTTCTTTATGAGGCTAGCCAATGTTTCAGATTGCTTATGTGTGACAATTTCATAATTTCAGTGTAATTATGAGTGGAATTCAATGACCACAAGTGACACTTTCTCTCGAGCGAAATCAAGCAATGAAGATGAGGGAAACATATAAATATCAGAAATTACACCCATTTGAGCAACGAGAAACTGTAAGATGATCTTGAAACTGCTGCAGAGCACCTGGAATGGAAGAGCACTAACCTAGTGCCCTTGTAAGCTGATTGTATAGCTAAATAATTATGCATCTATGATATTACACAATAAACATGTCTTACAGAGTCAGTACTTTATTAATATTTTGTGCAAATGTGCAAACACACACGCAACCCCTAACCCAAAGAAATAAGAAATGGGCTCATTACATTGCTTTACCATTGAGGTGGTTAGGTAATGGTAAGTACTCATGGGACATCGGCGCCTCCCTGGCCACAGAACTGCAGACAGCTGCTCAGACAGTAATGTGATGCGCTGGACAGCTGCCAGTCCAAAGAGGGCAGACTGCTGGCACAGTGACCTCATGATTCTGAGGCTCTTCTCTGCAGGCAGTAAAGAGCTGAATTGCAATTAATCTGCAGCTGAGCTGTAAACTGAAGTCACGGTGAAGAGAGCAGCATGGCGTAGGGCACGCTGTCTTCAGAGCTGCGCCCTGCGCCTTTAGACACACACTTGACACAGCCCCAGGCGCCCCCCATCACCAGCAGGGCAAGGCAGCATGTGTCAAAGAGGTCGCGGTTGATTCGCCTTGACCTTTCATTCAGTGGCCCGAGGTGTCTGTGGCGGGAATTGAAATTAAAAATATGATTCCTGCGCCGACCGGAGCCTTTTAGTTACCATCTCTCTATAAATGGACAGAGCCTCCACCCCCCCGAATGGGGGAATGGATGCGACGCTTAGGACCCGGGCCCCCATTGACCGGGACTCGCGCAATCCGGCGGTGTGCCGGCCACGGGCAGCGTAAGCTGATCCAGCCCTCACGCCTTCCGGCACTGCGCTACTGGATTGGCGAGTGGCCGGAAGCGCGTCACTGCTGTGTGGCGCCGCTGGGGTGGCCAGGGTGGGGTATAAAGTCCCCTTGCCCTTTGGCCTTGGCCTTTTCCTCACCTGGCCATCCCGGCGGCAGAGCAGACCGGCGCGGCAGCATCATTATGTCGTATTCCGGGTTGGGGAGCTGATAGGATCTGCACGTAATGATGTGGCAGGGGGCCTTCAGTGGTCGGATGTGCATTTGGGGGGGGGGACTGCTTGACCATAAAGTTGCGGAGGTCCAAAACTGATCAAGTGGGGAGGGGAGCGCTGATCAGGCTTAAGGCAGCCCCGGGCTCCCACGTGTGTTCCATTACGTGGATGAGGTCCTATTTGGCTATTCGCCCTTGTGGAAGGTTCCGGCCTTGTTCATCCACTCGAATGGGGGCACCCGCTCCAAATACCAATTCACTGCGGTGATGTTGGCTGCCCTGCGAGAGGCTGGCATCAATCCGGAGGGTTATTCGTCCCACTCCTTTAGAATAGGTGCTGTGACAGAGGCAGCCGGGGCAGGAATGCCAGCTGATTAAGTTAAAAGATTGGGTCGTTGGTCCTCAAAATCTTATAAGCGTTACATTCGCCCTGACTTGCAATGAAAACTGGTGCTTGGTTTTGTACCCGGTCCATGCATATTCATTTGTGTTTTGTCTTCCCCCCCTTTTTTAGTAGGATGCCATCGAAGGTCGTCTGGGTGGTCGGTCACTCCTTTGTTCGTCGGGTGGCCTACAGGTTGCAACTGCTCCGTGGACCGAAGCATATTGCCCTGCGTGACGTGGCCTTTAGGTGCTGCGGGATGGGTGGTCTGCACATCTCACAGCTGCAGCGGTTGATTCAGGTTGCTAGGGGTTGTGAGGGACTCCAGTCCCCGGATCTCATCCTGGTTCACCTTGGGGGTAACGATTTGGTGAAGTTGGGCCGTAAAGGCCTCAGGGAGGCCATTTTGTTGGAGTTTGCGCAATTGGGCCGAGCCTTTCCTGAGGCTGCCATTGCATGGTCCCACATGGTGCCCCGCCGGAACTGGGGGAAGAACATAAATTCCAGGACCATAAATGTGTCAGTGAGGCGTTTGAACTCTGAAATGTCTAGACTGTGCCGGGGCCCAGACCGCCTTTTGAATATACCACACAAACTCCTCAGGGGTGGTGACATGTTCCACGAGGATGGTGTTCATCTTTCGGATGCTGGGACAGATGTCTTCCTCAGGGACATTTGGGCATTTGCTCAATCGTTGTTCTGTGGTGGGGAGGGCGATGGACCTGGGGCCCCTGGTCGCACTTGTGGTGGGGTCTAGAATATATGTCACCCCCCAGTTAGCGGGGGGGTCCTTCAGAAGCAGTCCCCCACCCCTCAGGACAGTACCAAGGGGTAAGGTTCGGCTGTCCTGGGCCAACCAGAGGATGTACACCAGCTTGCGGGCTAGGGCGCACAGTTAGATCACGCGGGTCGGCACGGGGTGCCCTGCTCCTGCCCACCTTTTACGCAGCCCCTGGGGAGCTTGGTGTTCGGGGGCGGTGCCCATTGAGAGGACAAGGGTACAGGGGCATTGGGACCGCCCCTCGCGGATGGAGGTGGTTTCACTTTGTGTGGTCCAATGGTGTTCAGGATTGCGAGGTGATCTCTTGGGTCGGAAAGGGGTCTTTAAGATATTGTTCATCAATTTTTTCACCCGAAGCTATTGTGTTGATTGGTTTTGCACATGAATCTGTCATTTTTGTGTATGATTAGTGTACATATAACTTTATGATTTTTCTCGCACCTTTCTTGTATTTGTGTTGAATATATAACAGTTTCAAAATGTGCTATGCTAATGATGAATAAAATGATCCACAAACGAAGCCTATCTTGAGTCCTGTTGGTGACTCGTTTGGGTAGTGTTGGGGTACGGTCCAATCGGGGGTTCCGGGTCCTATGGACAGAGCGTCCACCCCCCGAATGGGAGAATGGATGCGATGCTTAGGATCCGGGCCCCCGTGGACCGGGACTCGCGCAATCAAGCGGGGTGCCGGCCATGGGCGCCCTAAGCCGGATCCGGCCCTCTCGCCTTCCGGCACTGCGCCACTGAATTGGCCGGAAGCGCGTCGGGTATAAAGACCCCTTGCCCTTTGGCCTTTTCCTCACCTGGCCATCCCGGCGGCGGAGCAGACCGGCACGGCAGCTTCTCCCTCCCACCCGACCCTAACTTTTAGGCTTAGTAGGGGTCAGCGGGGTCTAGAATATATAAGTCACCCCCCAGTTAGCAGGGGGGGTCCTTCAGAAGCAGTTCTCCCCCCCTCAGGACAGTACCAAGGGGTAAGGTTCGGCAGTCCTGGGCCAACCAGAGGATGTACACCTGCTTGCGGGCTAGGGCACACAGTTAGATCACAGGGGTCGGCACGGGGTGCCCTGCTCCTGCCCACCTTTGACGCAGCCCCTGGGGAGTTTGGTGTTCGGGGGTGGTGCCCATTGAGAGGACAAGGGTACAGGGACATTGGGACCACCCCTTGCGGATGCAGGTGGTTGCACCTTGTGTGGTCTAATGGTGTTCAGGATTGCGAGGTGACCCCTTGGGCGGAAAGGGGGCTTTAAGATATTGTTCATCATTTTTTTCACCCAAAGCTATTGTGTTGATTGGTTTTGCTCATGAATCTGTCATTTTTGTGTATGATTAGTGTACATATAATTTTATGATTTTTTTCTCGCACCTTTCTTGTATTTGTGTTGAATATATAACAGTTTCAAAATGTGATATGCTAATGATGAATAAAATGATCCACCAACTAAGCCTATCTTGAGTCCTGTTGGTAACTCGTTTGGGTAGTGTTGGGGTACAGCCCAATCGGGGGTTCCGGGTCCTATGAGGTGACAGGGGAACTTCGTTCGTCGATGTCAGCAGCACTAACACTGTGCACTTGCAGCAGTAAACCTTGTTGTGCTGGGCAGCAGGCCTCATGGCTGTATGCACGTGGGTACTACTAATGCTGCCCAATTAGAGCCAGGGGAAGGTAGGCTGGTCAGCCGGCGCAGTGCGTGCGTAACACAACCTAAACACGGTCCAATCAGGGTGAACCACTCTGCCTGCCTTGTGTGCCTCACTTTACAGGTGAGGGACCGTCATGAGACTGATGTGCTGAAGAAGGAAGACCGAAATTGCTCTTCCCATACCAGAATAACATTACAGCTGCACCCATCATATGAGACCACAACAGACAACCAGATTTGCGTTTTGAGAATGTACCCATTCTTTGGCCTTATTCATTACACTCCATAAACACGACATTAAAATTTAACAGTTGTCTTCATATTGCATAACATTTCCATATATTTACAAAAATTCATACAGTTTGATATAGCAAACTTTTTACTAGTACATCTGATCTCATTCTCGCATATTCTCACACTCCCTTAGGAGTCATGATTGACCTCCTCTCGGTTCCTAATGGCATCGTTTACAAGGCAAACTCTCCACTCCCTCAAGATAGAGGGAGCTAGGGCCAGCAAGGCAGCTGGCCCCCCCAAAAAGAATCATGCCAGAGCAACCCAGTAAAGGGACACCCACAGGCACCCAATCGGGGAGAATGAGCCTGGGCAACCGGGCCATACCTTGGTCCCCTGGTGCAGCCACCATTCCCCCCCCCACTCCCAAGGGGCGTATCACGGGGTCCCCCTAGGGCCAGGGACAATTGCGGTAGAGGATGCCCCCAGCCCTTTACCAATGACAGTGTCACCCCTGCCCCGGGGTATTCAGAATCCAACAACATCTTGAATACCCCTGCACTTAGATCTGTGATGCCCCACGTTGGCAACCCGTTTTGTGGTCAAAACATGACTCCTTAACCGCCTTCCCAACCATATGTAGAAGCTAAAAGGATGGGAGGGTGGGTAAACAAAGTCTCTCTCGCGGTGGGGGGCAGCGTGCACCTGTAATCCTCAGGAGCAGGCAGGCAGCAAGGTGCTCATCAGGCTGATCTACAACCTTTTCAGCTGTCCTGCCGCCCCTGCAAGCCGCCCAGGCAGCCCTGCTGCCCCCCCAGGCAACCAATCACTGCCACCCGCAGGAAACCTACAGGCGAAAATTTGGACCTGCGGCCACCATGGGGCCACCGCCATCAACCGGTCCATACCGGCCCGCACCAGTCTCCGGGGCCTGCGAGGGGGGCTGCGGCCCCTTTGTCCAGCCTCACAAAAAAACAGCTGATTCTTTAATGAAAAGAGGTAATAGACTCAGCTTTTTTAATAAGCTGATTTTCGAGACAATCTTTTTAATTGCAGGAATGAGGTACAGTGACTTAAAATGTGTTAGTGTGACACGAGATGTGTGACACTTGGCAGGGCTGGACTCAACTTAACAAGTTGGAGAAGGACAAATTCCTTTTTCCTATGTTCTTGTAGCTGAAATGTGGCTGAAAGGAGAGATGTCCTTGCAAGTTCCATCCTGCAGGAAGGAGAAAGAAAAAGAGCAGTAAGTTTATGTGCCCTTCATGTGTTTTGAAGAAGAAATATTGTTCACTGTCTTGTGTTACAAAACAGGAGCTGAAGTTTAAATGACCCCTCCACGATCCATGGAGATACTCAATGTACCCAAATTAGGGGTGGAGACAGATACATAGACTATTGAAAGAAGAATGCTGACATATGGAGTTCCGACTTCAAGACTGATGGTACATTAAAGTATGTGGAAAAGCTTTACATGACTCTGCATGTCATTACAAACCATTGTATACAGCTCTGCTGTAGGACAGCTAGTTATAATATGGCCAGGTATTGCCGAGTCCCCTACCAGGAGGTTGACCCAAACCTTCCCTCCAGAGACCCGGGGGTACTTCCTGTCCCCCCCCTCCTTTCCCAAGAGGCATAGATAATAAATCATTCAACACAGATCTTGGATTAGGGGATCGTAGAACCCCGGCCGTATTTTATTAAAAATTTAAATCATAATAAAAATGTTTAATAAGCAATTTCAATACGCAGAAAACCCACACATATTCAATAACTTTATACATTCCATATACAATGTATTAACACATTTTATGGCTAACCTTAACAGATGTCTAATACATAGCCATACCTAACCTAAACTGAAATATGTACAATTTGTTTTCTGCGTATCCCGGAGGAGCCTACGTCCAAGGTCATGACTGGTCCCAACTACTGACTAGGTTCCCCTTCTTACCGGAGTGACCTTGCGCAGGAGGGCAGGTTGCCCAACAGATTCCTTCAGTCGGCATCCCCTACGCCCTCCAATACTACCTCCTAGGGACTGATGTTATGCCAACTTGGCTCCTATGCGCCTGTGCGGGGATTGGCCCATGTGCCTGCCGGAAGCGGAACTTCCTACCCCGCACCCTTCAGCCTACCGGCTGTAAACGCCCCCTGGAGTGTGTTGAGAGACCACTGCCCCCCCCAGGCGTCCCCATTAAATAATGGGATGCCTACTAAGAGATGGAAAATTTGACCGACCAATCATGACCTTACCGCCACAGGCCAGAATAGTTGACCGACTATCTGGCCCCCCTCCGCCTGCTGACAAAGGTCATGCCCTGTCCTTGGCCCCTAGCATCTAGGCTAGTACGTTCTCAATGAAATACTCATTGCCCAGTTTAGAGAGGTGAACCCCGTCCTGGTGAAAAAACCGCTCACCCCGAATGCACCCATGTGCAATCGTCTGCAACTTGGGTGACCGAAAAAGCCTATCAATCCTGTTGTTAATTCTCTTCACGGAGTGATTCAGAGCCCATGCTGATTCGCCCCTGTCATTGAAACCTCAGGATAATGTGGGACCACACCAGCACTGCCTGTGGGCACCTCTTGGCCAACCATCCCATTTCTCTGATCATGGCCTCCACCACGCCTTTCCTACCCAGGTGTACCAGGTCATTACCACCCAAGTGTACTATTACCACAGTGGGCAATGCTGGAGTCCTGGCTAACCAAGCACCAAAAACATTGAGAAACTGGCATAATCGCAGTCCCCCTTGTCCATGTAGTGACACCTTGAAACCTGCCAGGCGGGCCCTGTCCGCGCAGTCTCCTGTAAAATGTTGTTTCAGCCTACTCACATATGAATGACCTACAATCCAGACTTCTTTTTGGCTTGGCCCCCAGGCGGGTACCTGGAGTGGGCGAGGCTCTGACGACCGGTGGACGACGGCTAGCTCCCCTCCTGCGGCACAGGACATGGAAATTGCGTGAAAATGAAACAAAACCGACTATTAGCAAATTACACTTAAAGCAGGTGCAAACGCACATAGCGCTTATAACAGTCAGAAGACCAATGCCCTATTCTTTGAACTTCATGTCCCTGTAGTCCCTGAGCCGTTGCCTCAGTGGCTGCCCCAATCCTAAAAGAATGGGTACCAAATTTGGATGTATCCAAGCCTGCTGCCCCCAGCGCCAGTGTCAATATCCTGCCAAACTGAAATTTCGTAAGAGGGGTCCCATCCTGGTGGATGAATAGTGGTCCCCCTGCGCCTTGTGGCCTGTAGGCCAGATAAGCCTTCAGGTTGCTTACCGGACAGCATGCGCTCCCTTGAGCTTCGTGCAGAATAACATGATCCCCCCTCCCATTCTGGTCAGTCTTAGACTTGGGAATTGATAAGGATAACGACCCTCCCTGCATGTGGACATGTGCAAATTGCATCCCACCCTGCCAATCGTGCTTGTTACGCGCCACCAGTTCCCCCACCCTGAAGGCACCATAGAAGGCGAGGGAAAAAGCAGACCTGAAGAGCTGGACCTCCCCCGTGGATCTACATACTGTTTTCAGTGCCTCCATGAGGGCTGACAATACCTCCATGCTAATCGGGTGCCGGCTGTCCGGCTGGGGACCTTGCAGACGTTGCCACCCTTTCAGTGCCCTTTGTACTACAAAAGAGCCTGTGGGATCCCTATGGCCTTGCATCTTTGCAAAAAAGGCTATTGCCGCCATGTGGAGTCGGGCGCAGGCCACCAAACGCCCCCCATCCCTCAATTCCTTCACGAATTATATTACAGATGTTGGTTCGTGCCATGCCCCCTCCCAGTCATCTCCTAAGAAATTGCAGTAAGTATTAAAAGCCCCTTCATAGGCCCGCCTAGTCCTGGGTTCTAGGCTAGCTGCCACGAGGTCCGATAGGTTGGGGCACCAAGTTGCCACAGATGCTCTGGAAAAGGTGTTGGACTGTCCGCTGCTCCTGGGTGGTAGGACCTGAAAACCTGCATCTTGAAACGAGGCAATGCATCAGCAGCGTGATTGAGTACTCCCGGGATATGCCTAGCCTTGAACATCACATTTAATCTCATGCATTGGAGCACTATCTCCTTTAACAAGCGAAGCATCATCTTACAATTCGCGGACTGCTGATTAATGCATTCCACCACTGACATATTATCAGACCAGAAAACCACTGATTGATTGCGAAACTGGTGAGGCCAAATGGTCAGGGCCACCAAAATGGGAAACAGTTCCAGGAATCCAATGTTACCTGTTATACCGGCGTCAACCCACCAAGTTGGCCAATGCTGTGCTGCCCACTGTTGGCCCAAGATGGCACCAAAACCATCACTCCCAGCAGCGTCTGTCATGAGGCCGAGGTCTGGGCTGAACCTAGCGTCAGTCATCAGACCTAACTCCGGGCTGTATCTGGGTGGGCTGGGCCACACTACTGTGCCATTGAAATCATGCAGGAATGCCATCCAAATCCGCATGTCCTGCATAACCTCGCTGGACAACCGAGTGTGGTGATGCCGATCCTTCAAACCAGACATTGCTTGTGCAATAGAACGTGAATAGGGGCGGGCCATTGGAATGATTCGTAACGCAAAATTAAGCATTCCCACTGCCTTCTGCAGTTGATGTAAAGTGATCTTTTCTTTCCTCAGGCAGTCTTCCCATGCTAGCGTGAAACATTTTACCTTACTCAGTGGCAGGCGTGACACACCCTCAACTGAATCCAGCTCTATGCCCAGAAACTCAATTTGTGTGGCCGGCCCCACTGTCTTTCCTGGCGCCAGGGGGACCCCAAACTCGCGCATGAGTGCGCAGAATGCTTCCAAAGCCCTGTCACACTCCTGTGAGCCTGGTGCCCCTAACAACAGGAAGTCATCCAAATAGTGCAATACCCAGTGGTGCCCAGTAACCTGCCTGAAAACCCACTCTAGAAAAGAGCTGAATTTCTCAAAATATGAGCAAGAGACCGATCACCCCATTGGCATGCACTTGTCCATGTAGAACCTCCCCTCTAACTGGAACCCCAAAAGATGGAAATCTTGTGGATGAACTGGTAGTAAACAGAAGGCGGATTCTGTGTCAGATTTCGCCAGCAACGTGCCTGGGCCAAGCGACTGCAACATGGCAATCGCCTGATCCAATGACGCGTATCTCGCAGTGCACAGGGCTCCATCAATAGCATCGTTCAATGATTGACCCCTGGGGGCGGATAAGTTATGGATCAAGCGGAATTCCCCAGGGTCCTTTTTGGGCACCACCCCCAGCGGTGAGCAGACAAAATCATCAACCGATATTGCATCAAAAGGCCCTGCCAGTCTTCCTAAATGCAATTCCTTCAAAACCTTAGCTATTGCCAACGACTTGTTGTCCCTCACTGATTGCTGATTACGGCAGTAAGAGACTCCAGAGTAGCCGGGTGCAGGAATCCTAAAGCCATCCCTGAAACCTTCTAACAGAATCTGGGCTGTGTTTGGGCAACAATATTTATTTAACCAGGGTATCAAAGCCATTATGTTTATGGGGGAGTGTGCTTTGCTCAGCAACAAGCCCTCATTCCTGTTTTTTACCTCCCTTATCCTTTGATTTCTTGAAACATTTGGATTCTGGGTGGGAGGATAAGCCACAGAAAGAACAGGCATGCCTGAACTTGCATGAACCAGCGGGCCTAGTGCAGGTCCGCTTGTTGAAATCCCAACAAGCCCCTTTCTTGCCACTCCCTCTCCCGCTATGGGGTGTACCAGACCGAAAGGACTGCCCTCTTGGTGTGTCCTGGCCCTGGCTCGGGGTTTTCATGTGCCGCAACCACAAGATGACATCCATCTGATCCCAGGTTAAGCCTGGGTCAGAGGCCTTTGCCCTCCGGAAATCCTTGTCATACTCCTTCCAACCCACCCCATTCATCATGTGCGCATGTGATCCTATCCTGGTAGCATGCCAATTGTGCGCCCAGTCCGGGGAACCTTTCCACCATTATCGCATGAAAGTTGGAAAATGCCTTTATCCAATTAACCAAGGTTTCATCAATCTTTTTCCTGGTGGGCCAATTGCCCCAATCCCTTGGATGAGCCGATTCCCTCATCTTTTTAGCCTCCTCTTTCTCATCCTTATCAACTAGCAAGGAAAACATGTTCACATACGTGAGAAGTTGGCCTGGCATATGCTGTCCACTAGTTATAGTGGGCACCTTGCACCAGTCCAAACGATCTTTATTGATGATAGGTTTAAAGACAACTTTTATTGAAAGCTATCCTAGTGGTAGCTATGGAGAGCAGCCTTCAGGCTAAGTCTTGAAGGAGTGTAAAGCTGTTTGTTTTACCAGTCTATAATCTCATGAATGACCAAATGAAAGGAGAACCACACCAGGTATATATATAAAATATATGTATTTATTACTAAACACTACCCACTAGTCTCTTTATGAGGCTAGAGGTCGAAATACACATGTTACAAGTCAAATAACACAGTAAATTAGCACAATATACGATTAGCCCTAGGGCGTACCAAACCATATATTAAGAAAGTGGTATAAGAACCATGACTTGACTAGAAACAAGGCCTAGAGCCTGTAGAATCGCTGGGACCCCAAGGAACCACCCAAGGTAGTGACACAGGGGACCCACGGGGGACGTGTGCAGTGTGTGAACACAGCCGCGAGCTCCGTTAGCGTCTATGGGGAAAGTCACGGTTAGAGTTTTACAGTTTAGGGGCACTTCGGAGTGGACTAGGAACAAACCCTTTTGGACTTAGAGGGTTCTAGGGCCAACACCCACGGGAGCACTGAAGTACTCGTGTTACCTCACCCAGGGAAGCCGGGTGCACAGGTGTCAAATAGTGTCGGGCCGCGCCGTCGTTTGCAATGGCCGCTGGCTGGAAAGTGCTGCTGCCGAGAAGCTGCGAAGTGTCCGAAGAGATCCAAGCCTGGATCGAGGATGAGAAGAACCTGAAAGCAGAGGGGACAGAGTCTAGGTCACTAGCCGGTGACCAGGGGCACGATAGTCAAAAGCCCACCGATGTTGGGTGCTTTAAGTTGAAAGAGGTGAAGACTGTCTCTGCAGCCACGAGGACCAGGAGGCATCGACGACAACCAGGAGCTGGAATTGAGCTGTCCCACAAAGGTAGTAGCTGACTGCGGTATCGGTGCCCGGATTGGACCCAACAAGCCTTGGTAACAGCAACCCATGCAGAAAGAGAACAATGGCTTCGGTGCGGACCAGCGAGGTCCGAGGGACTCCCCAAGCAAGGGAGAGTCAGGGCAGGCCTGGAGCAACCAGGGAGGCCTGTTGAAATCAGAGATGTCCTTCTGAGGGACCCACAAGTCGACAGACAAGGGATTGCAAAGGGACCTCAAGCGGAATCACAAAATGGCGGCCCACGGGTCACTCGGAGTGGCCAGGCCAGCAATATTCGGTGGATTTACAGCTCGGGGTTGGGGCTACAAGTAACCCAAAGCACAGCCTCTAGGATCGACCAGAAGCTCATGCCCTTGCAAATGTGCACAGTGTCCAGGGGTTACGATTCCACGGTACCCACGAGGGCTATGGGTCTCAGCTTTGCTGGGGACGCGGGTCAGCCTCTGGGAAGTCTGGAAACCCACCTCCTGGGTTGCAGGGTTGTCGGCGTCCGACGGGAGCTTCAGCGATGCAGACCGGACAGATGCGTCTTTGGTGCCTGCCAAGCAGGGGAGTAACTCCTTTACTCCAAGGGAGATTCTTCAGTCATCTGGCATTTAACAGATCGTCGAAGGTCCAGGATTCAGTTTCAGAGTTTTGTCCAGGGCTATCTAAAGTCCTGTTGCCAGGGGTTCCTATCTTATACCCAAGGAAGGGGTTGGACTAACTCAGGGGACCCACCTATAGGAGGGTTTGGAAAGAGGGGTGGCTACACACATTTCCTTTGTCCAGTTTCGCGCCAGAGCAGGGGCTGGTAGCCCCTGCAACCGGTTTGAACTGGGCTATGCACAGGGACACCAAATGTGCCCCCAGTGCAGGACTTCAAAGCACTCAGAGAGTGCACCCACCCAGCCCCAATAAACTAAAGCCTGTCTGGGAGGTGGTAACACCTCCCTGTGACAGGAAACCTATTGTCCAGGCCTCCCCTGTTGGAGTTTTGGTCAACAGTAGGAGGCCAGACTCGTGTCTGTGGCTGCAGCATCCAATTTGTGATGCCAGAGCTCTGTTTAGCTGGTACCGGGTATACCGGTGCTGTCATGTCTCTCCCTCTAGAAGGGTGGGATCATACTCCCACACCAGGTACTGGTGTGGGGGTATGATTCCAAGGTGTTTGACACCAAACACGACATGTTTCCGTGCAGCCATCCCAAAGTTAGCATTTACCGTTGAGATATAATGCACTTAAGAGTATATGGTCAGACTGCACTCACAGACAACCCCGGAGGATAGATTCCGAAGGCTGCAGAGGGGCTCTGCTCATGCATGGGCACCCTCTCACATAAAACCAAGCACCCTGCCTTCAGGATTGATAAGGCCTGCCATAGGGGTGACTGATAGGTTTATATGTGCAGTGATAGGGTGAGATATAGTGAACCTATATCTCAGTAAGGGGTGCATGCACCACCTCACTCAGGCTGCTATAGCAGTCCTGTGGTGTCATTTTGGAAGGCTTCCCAGGGGTGGCATAATACATGCTGCAGCCCCTGGTAGGCCTCTGGGGTACCTATGCCCTGGGTACATAGTATACCATATACTAGGGACTGATAAGGGCACCCCAGAATCCAATCTGTGGGGTACCTAAGGTACAGGGAATCAATTTAGAGAGAAAGCAGATAAACTGGGGCCCTGAATAGCAGGGCCCCAGTCCAACTAAGTCGAAAACCAGCAAAACACCAGGAAAAAAGTGGGGGCAACCATGCAGTCAGATTCCACCTTCCTACAACATATTCCCCCTTCCAGATTTGCTCCTTCACCTCCTGTGAAATGTGTCTCCCTAGACGCTCTCGGGATGAGCGCAGTTCTCCCAAACCTAAACTTGGTAACAGTTGCTCCGTACCTGCAGTCGTGCAGGCTTGCGTCTTGGCGTGCTCATTCCCTGTAGATGTGCCAGCTTTGGAAGGCTCCGGGCCGCTCTTGTCCTTCACTGCACTGTTCAGCCCAGCCCCGCTCGTAACCCCACCAACTGCTGCCGGTGGGCCCACCTCAACTAATTGTGGCACCCCCTGCTTAGCCCCTTCCACTTGTGCCACCAATTTCCTGGCCCTCTCCACTACATCCCCCTCGGCTAGCAAGACACCACTGCCTGCAGAAGGAATCACCGCCCCTGCCTTGGCTAACCATGGGAGCACTGTCGCTAAACTGGCCACCAAATCTGGTTGTCCTGGCACACCAACCGACGGGGGCCCACTGGGGTGTACTACTGGGTGCATCGGGGCCCCCTCTAAACTGGGACCCCATGGTGCGCCTGGCTGGCTGGGGCCCCCCGCTCTCCCTGGTGGGATTACTACCAATGGCTCCAGCCCATTCCCTGGAAGGGTTACTACCAAAGGAGCTGGCCCAGTCACCCCCTCTGGCCTGGATCCCCCTGCCGGGGCTAAAGGCCCTGGGATCCCTGGGCTTAGCAACCCTGGCGGTGCAGCCCCCCCGCCGCCGCGCTTGGCTTTGGACCTCCGGGGCACAGGAGGGAATGCTGCCCTGGGTGCCACCCCCGAACGCCTAGGCCTATCCTCAGCCTCCTCCTGCCCATCTACTTTCCTACGCAACTCTACTGAGGACTGCCCCATATCGTTCATTGTGCGCATCATTGCCTCCATCCATTCCTCCATCCGCGTAGAACCCTGACCCCTCTTTGCCTTGGGTGCCATTCCCAAATTACACACACAACAGAGGGCCTAGCAAGATATCTAGCTGCTAGCCTACACCAGTACCCCTAGTTGCCCCAACAACCAGACACTGCGCTAAACACTACCAACAACACCACTCTCCACACTGGCGTGCCCCTACCAAGACCCCCAACCCTAAATGTAACCTGGGGTCCAAATACCTCGATCCCTTTGGTTGCTGCCCAAGCCCTTACCTCCCTTCCAGCACAGGAAGCCATCCAGAAACCTGGTTGACCGCAAGCACCTCCACAGCCAGAGCCACACCCACAAGTCCAATAAAGTGGGGCAGGTGAGTATACACTCTAACCCGCGTGGCTCCCAGCTGTGGGTAGTGCAGGTCCACCAGGGAGGAAAGGGAGAATGCCCAAGACTGTTGATCCTGTCTGCTGCTCCTCGCGCTAGAATCAAAATAGCCTGTATGGGAAGAAACAAGAAAGGTGCGATTATGTAGACCTCCGCGGGGACGGAGGCGTGCAGATCTTCCCTAATGCGGAGCGGCGAGGAAAAGACCTTGCCGCCGTTCCGCGCTCCTTATAAAGGGGGCTTATGCCCTGAATCCAGTTGGAACAGGTCCCGGCAGGATCCGGGACCTGTTCTTCCCACTTTGACCCGGAAATGCTTCTTAGACTTCCGGGGCATTGTCCGCTCGACCAATCACTGCCCGCGAGGGGCGGGCACCGGCCGCGGCATCATACTCTGCTGACCCCGCCCCCCCCGCAGGAGACACGTCACGGGGACCAGCACAACCACCATATACGCGGCGTGCCCGAGTTCCCGGTGGCGCCTTTGGATATAGGTAGCGATTAGACTCATAGTCTAGGTGTGTGTGATTAGATGTGATTGACGCTTATCTAACCTTTGTCCTGTTGTGTACAATACATGATGAGCTGTTTATAATACTCAAAACCATTCTAATTTACTTAATGTGTAGAAGAGCAGAGTATAAGTAATCATACAGCGTAAAATACAATACAAATACAATTTTGGGGTCAGGGCGGGCCTCTATTTAGAGCCTGCAGATAAGAAATTCTAAGAGAGTTTTTGTCTGATTTCTAATACTCTCCCCTTCGTAAGTATAACTCAGTAGGGAAGAGGGAAAGACACCGATTAGTCTTCCCCATTTCCAGTGCTTGAAATTGAAAAATAGAAGTGCAGGTACCTGCTTGTTTCTCAGAAGTGCCGGTACTCTCCAATTAAAAGTATGATGTCTCTCTTGAGAAGTGCTGGTACTCTCCCTCTCAAATTAAAAAAGTGCCGCTACTCCGTACTGGTCAGTACCAGCCCATTTAAAGCACTGCCCTTCTCTGAAAAAGAAACAATTTCCCTTTGGGATCTAGGAAATCTACTGGTGTGACCCCAATAATTAAGGGGTAACGTGGCAAGTGGAGCGGGTGGCCAGATGTTATACAGCAGGGAACAGCAGCACTATGTAGCTGGTTGCAAAATGACCTTCAGAAATGAATAAGTCTCTCCTGGAGGGGTATGGCTAGTGTGTCTAGTAGAGTGATTGTGAGTGTGCACTCACTGATACAGTCCCTGTGACGCCAGCTGCCTTCCACATTTTATACATTGTTGCCACAGTGAATTCCCTGCAAAATATGTAAGAACAAATGTTCACTGTGAAAGGAATCCTGTTGCTGAATACTGGCAAAAATGAACCAAAAAATGTCTGCGCTTCCGCTTGCGGGATGACAATAAGAGTCCCGGTCCCCAAAAGTAAGTGCTGCTAGTGGGGAACAATGTAACCACTGTAAAGACATATATTCAAGATAAGGATAAAAAATGGCAATGGAAAGGTAGTTTGCAGAAGAAAAGTGTGGCTTACCTCTCTGTTATAGTAAAGCGGACATTATGTCTTTACAAAGTACTAGATAAAATATAGTGTAAAAATAGTATATGCTGTAGAGGACAGTATATGCTGCCTTTGCCCACCCTAGAAACCATAACACAAACAGCATAGAGCTACTCTGAAAAAGTATGCAGGAATTCAGACATACTACTCTTTACTCCACATCTATCTACCATGAAGATATATGTTTACATCATCATCAAGGTACGTCGACGTGCAGTTAAGAACAGTATATTTGACTTATCTTTAAATACTTAACTTGACCCGAGCTTGGTAT
The DNA here is from genome assembly GCA_963921515.1 of Calotriton arnoldi. Lineage (NCBI taxonomy): Eukaryota > Metazoa > Chordata > Amphibia > Caudata > Salamandridae > Calotriton > Calotriton arnoldi. The sequence goes on from CAWUFW010001631.1 coordinate 1,289,247, forward strand.
TCGATATTCTGGCTGATATCTTTGCAGAACAATATTAAAACTCGATATTGTTGTAGGAAAACCAGTAAAACAGAGGTCTTGAGTGAAACTAAAGTGTAAGTACTCAGACCCGGGCAGCGGCTGCCATATTGAATCCACGCTGCTGTCAGAGGCTGCTCCCCAGATGGCGGCTGCAGATTAACCCAGGGGAGGGTCAGATTCCCTGGAGCCGGAGGCCTCCGGTGTGACACGCTTCTATTGTACCCCTCTGAATGGGATGAATGGGCGACAGTGTGGGAACCTCTGGGAGTCTCCGGCCCCAGCCTCAGAATCAAAGTCCCTCCAGCAGACCACGGGTCTAGGATACACCTGAGGGCGCAGGGGCTTGGAGTCGAAAGGAAATCAACTCCTGACCGTCACACCTGCCTGTTGCTACAGGTGACTGCTGAGGGAGCGGGAAAGGCAGGATTGTTAGGAAGCACACACAAGGGGTGGGTGGGAACTGCGCCAAGACTCGCCTTGGTGTAGTAGGCGCTATATAAATGTTGTTAATCAGCTATAAATATATACATAAATATAGATAATTGTTTTGTTGCTCTTCAGACTGGGTTCACATCTCCACGTGCCCTGGTTCTTTTGCTACAAAGGCCTCGCGTTCACCCCAGGTGTGACCCGAATCTGTAGACATCTTATTTACAAGCCCCTTGCGCCGCTTCTGCCTCACTTTTTCCCCATGTTAATTATGACGCACCGGCGGCGCAAGGGGCTTGTAAATAAGCTCCTCTATTTCTAGTTCGGGCTTCATAGGCCCTCCGCACCCGCCGTCGCATAGCCAAAGGTATCTGAAGACTTAAGCATGACATTGTGCTTTTTAAATTTCCATTTTCATTATATACTGAGCCCCCTGGGTGTTTTCGTGGTTGTTTATAGCCCAGTGTGGCATTATAGAGCCCCTGTGCCAGCCCCTCCAGTAGTAATTACCTGGCCCAGTTCTCGGGTCCTGACAGGACCGGCGCATTGAGGCCTCACCGCTGCCACAGGCTGCTCCCCAGATGGCGGCTGCAGATTGACCCAGGGGAGGGTCAGATTCCCTGGAGCCGGAGGCCTCTGCTGTGACACGCTTCTATTGTACCCCTCTGAATGGGATGAATGGGCGACAGTGTGGGAACCTCTGGGAGTCTCCAGCCCCAGGCCCTGCGTCAAGAGCGTCATTCATCCGCAGACCGCGCGCGCCTGGTATTGTCCGTGTCAGAGCATGCTGGAAACTGTGGGGCTCATTTACAAGCCCCTTGCGCCACCCGTGCGTCACTTTTCCCATGTTAAAAATGACGCAAAAGTGGCGCAAGGCGCTTGTAAATAAGCCCCTCTGTGTGTGTGTAGGGGGGGGGAGGGTTGAATTGTACTTTCCATTACTTACACGAGCTACTAGCAGTCTACTATTGTAATTATGGGTACAATAGGAAGTGGTCGAAACACACAAGGACCCACCCCACCCCCCAAACAGCACTTGCCTGTAACGGTAGCTGTCACAGAGGCCTGTAGAGCACAGGTTGTGCGTGGGAAGGGGGGCATGAGGGAGGGTGTTCCTGCGAAGTACACCTGGCAGTAACTGCAGTCTGCAGGCATCCAGGTAAGCAGGGATACACCAAGAGGAACATTTGCAGACCTCACATGCATGTACCTATAGGTATTGGGAGTGGGGGGCATGGGACGTGCATGGAGAAAACCCCATGAGCCCAGACTTCCCTGTTACTGTTGGGGTCACAGGCAGCTATCACTCTGAGTGACAGGCAGCCCTGCATATCACACCCCTCTGTGGGTGTCTGGAGCAGAGGAGGCTGGGACTCACAGGAGAAGCACCCCCTGCAGGCCACACCTGCCTGTAACTTTAGGTGCGGTGGGTTGGGGCACAGTGAGAGGGGCAGCGCTTGAAGGCAGAACTTGTCTGTACCAGTGGGCGTGGGGGGGGGGCACACAGAGAAGGGCACGCACCGCAGACAACACCTCGCCTCAGCAGTAAGTGTCATTGGGGCATCTGTATCCCTTTTCGCCCACTCTTTTTACTTCATAATGATCCATATCATACCACGGTTTATTACTCTCTTCTCTTTGCACGCCTGCTCCTTTTACACTCCCCCCCCACACCTCCCTCTTGCTCACCAATTGCAGATTTTAAGTTTTTCACCTTACCTGTTGCAGGAATAGCTGAGTTAAAGGGCTAACGGTGTCATATTTCAGAACCACTCTCCACCCGATACGCCTCACGCGTGAATGATAGGAAGAGGAGAACCTGCGGAATGTGCATGATCGCTCTTTTGTACACCTGTCTTTGGCTTCCTGTATACCCACCCGTGCCTTTGATCAATAAATCAACCAAACAGCATTTGTAAAGCGCTACACTGTCACTCCTGGGCGTATTTGGGCACTGTATCTCCCTCGAACAGTCAGGTCTTGATGGAACTTTGCTGGCACACCTGAAAAGCACAGCTGCACATTTAAAGAGGCCTACACTGGCACTTTTCAGTGGGCGTGTGTGAGAAAGTGCCATCTTTCTTGCATGGTATGCCCCCACTTTTTGCTGAAATGCTGATGTGCTTTGACTGAGTGTGCCCTGGGCTCCTGCCAACCAGGTGCCCAGGGCCCGTGTTCCTTCCCTAAAACTGCATTGATACCTACACCCAATTGGCATCCCTGGCCACAGGTCAGCCCCTGGTAAATGGTACCATGGGTACCCAGGGCACTGTGACCAGGAAGGCCCCTAAGGGCTGCAGCACTTGTTTTGCCACCCTTAGGGACCCTGTACCTTACACACACACACTGCCTTTGCAGGCTGCGTGTCTTGGTGCAGAACAAAGCGAAGAGTCGACATGGCACACATCCCTGTGTGCCATGCCTACTAAGCCACTGCCCTGGCCTAGGTCAGCCACCCCTCTAGCTGGGTGCACTATGCCAGTGGTGAGGGCATAGAGGCATGAGCCCTGTGCCCCTACAATGCCCAAGTCCATTCTCGGGCATTGTAAGTGCAGTGCTGCCATTAAGAGTATATGGTGCTGGGAGTCTGTCATTACGAACTCCACAGCACCATAATGGCCCCACTGAAAACTAAGAAGTTTGGTATCAAACTTCTTAGCCCATTAAACCCCACTGATGCCAGTGTGGGATTTAATGTAAACGCACTCCAGAGGGCATCTTAGAGATGCCCCTGAAACCAACCCGACCTCCAGTGTCCGGACTGAGTGGCTGCCCAGGCTGCCACCACCAGACATGTTTCTGACCCCTGGGTCGAGAGCCTCTGCTCTCAGGGGCCTGAAAGAATGCGCATCCTGGGGCGAGGTGCCAAAGCCTCCTCCCCCAGGATGGGCAGGGGAGCTTCAAAGGCCTGCCGCCTTTGAGCTTCCCCAGACCACTTGCTGCTTCCAGCAAACTGGTCCCCACTGGTTCTACCCCACTTCTGGCGGGAGAACTGGCGGGAAAACCAGAGGCAGGAAATGGGTTGTGCCCACCTCTGCCAACTCCAACCCTAAGGTGGGGAAGACGAGGTGAAGCCCAAACTCGAGTCCCCGCCATCTTGAGGATGGGGGACCCAGCCAACCAGGGACAGGCTCCTGCCCCCCTCCCACTGGAGAGGAGCAGAATAGGGGTGTACCCACCCCAGGGAAGGGACCCATTGGCCCCTGCCCTTACCTACCTGTAACCACCCCTAAATTTAGTATTTAGGGGCTCCTGAACCTTCCTTCCTCAGTTCCCGAATCCGAAAACAAGAAGAGAAGACGAAGCAAGAAGACCAGCCGTGCAGCTGCTAACAAGGAGGCGACGACAACTGACTTGGCCCCAGCCCTACCGGCCTGTCGACCTCTGAACCTGCTCCTCGCGGAACCCCGGCCTCAGCAACCTCAAAACCCCGGAGGACCTGACTTCTGTGCCACAGCCTTCAACCCAGGGACTCCCACGAGCAGTGGTACTGCTCAAAAGAACAAACTACAAAAGACCCAGCCCGGGCACGGAACCGCGAAACCTGCACCCTCTGCACCCGCCGAGCCCGGCCTGTGCCTAGGTGAACCAAGGCTCTGAGGACGTCCCCCCGGCGATTCCGACCTGGAATCCAGTGCCCAAGGACCCTGCTCGACGACCCAGACGACGCCTGCAGCCTCAGGACAAGGGACCCCTCCAACCGCGACCAGCAGGGGGTAAGATTTCCCGACCTCAAAGACACCCCTGCACCCGGCGCCCCACGGCCCCTGTGCCCAACTCCTGGGTGTCTACCTATCCTCCAAGACCCCAACTTACCTCCCAAAGTGTTGGTCGCCCCTGAAGAGTCACCGTCCCGAGCCTGCAGCCTTTTTCACCGTCCAGGATCTCCTTGGTTAACATTGAGCGCCCGAAGGCTCAAAGCACCCTGCACCCAGCCGCCCGAGTGCCCCTGGAAGTGCAACCTCTACCCTAACCTACTTCCCCATTTGCCCTGGGCAAGTGACCAGGAGCCCAGCTCCCACAGCCGCGTGGCCTGCTTGCCAGCAGCCACCAACCCGAGGCCCCTGCCTGCCATAGGATAACATTGGGCCTACTCACGCTGCACCCGGCCGCCCCGTGCCGCTGAGGGTGTAACAACTGTACTTACCTGATACTGGGGACCCCTGAGTCTATGCCCAGAACCTTAACTCTGCCAGTCGAGTACTTACCCAAAGACCGATAACTCACTTTTCTTCCATAGGGTAACACTGACTGACTCGCACCGGGAATTTCTTCTAAGTGTGGAGTTTTGGAACTTTAAAATATTCACCTAAAATCAACCGAGTCACAAAACGAAAACACTCACCTGGCATTAGAAGAGGCCCCAGTGCTGGACCGAGGTGCCCAACACTGGCCCTAAAAAGTAATCCCAACGTTACTTACCGCTAACTCCATTTTCTTCCATAAGGATCCATTGACTGGTTTTCTGTGAAATTTCTTCTAAGTGTCTACTTCTGAAATACTAAAATATTGTTTAAAAATCACAACAGTAACGAATTCCGAACTACTCACCTGCTATCAGGAGAGACGTCAGTACTGCCTCTTTTAGACTAGTACCAACCATGAAAAGTAATTTTACCGTACTTACCAGTAACTCGAAATTCCTCTCATAGGATATCATTGCCTGCTTTTGTTGAAAAAGTTTCTAAGTGTCGATTTCTGCATTTTACAAATATTCTTTAAAAATCGTGCCAACGATACAAAGCGTAATTACTTACCTGTTTTAGCTAGATACCCCAGTGCTGAACCCGAGAACTCAGCACTGGATTACAAAAGTAACGTGAACCTGCTTTGCTTGCAAACTGCATTTCCTTCCATAGGATAACATTGGTAATTTTACCCAGAAAAGTTTCTAAGTGTCGACTTTTGAAATACAGTAATATTCCTCAAAATCACTACAATAACCAAAACGCTTTTTCTTACCTGTTTCCAGGAAGTGTCCCAGGACTGAATCCAGGATCCAGTCCTGTGGTTAGAAAAGTAACCTACAAAGTCATTAATTGTAATCAATCACAATTTTCCATTAAGCTCAATGTTGCATTGTATTTGACCCTGTGTTGCCTCTGGCACCAACTGTGATTATTACAACCAACAAGTCTATTGCCTATTTGTAAGGTGGCTAACCAAAACATCTCATACTGAGAAAGTATATTTTGACCCTATTGTTGGTTCTAAAATAAAACAAGCATATATTTTTTTATATACAAACCATTGGCCTAGAGTTCAGTTCTTGAGTGTGTGGCTTCATTTGCTGACTGAGTGTGTACAACAAATGCTTTACACTGTCCTCTGATACTGCCTTACTGCTCGACCAAGCTACCACTTTAGAGAGTAAGGTTATATCTAACTTTAGCCTCTGCCAAACCTCTGGGGACTGGGGACTCTGTGCACACTGAACCGTACTTTGGTGCAGTATATACAGAGCCACTTTCCTACAGCGTGGCATCATTTTAATGGGTGCCATTGGTGCTACTCAGCAAGTCTGCTCAGTTTTTCATGGGTTTCACAGGCATTCTCTTAGCCACACTTCAATGTATTTTAGGAAACAGTAGAGGTACTTCCGTATTTTTAACAGGACTGTTTGGCTTCAGTGAATGATTGCTTGAGACCCTACCACAGCACTGGCAGCTCATGAAAGCCTACAAAACCATAGAGGTGCAGTGTGCCACCCACGCTGCCTTTAAAGCACCCCTTCCTCCCCGTGGTGCCAGAGTTCACTGGTTTAAAATGTAGGCCCATACTGTGCCCATGGTCGTGAGCGTATGTTACATAAGAATGAACAACAATTGTAAACAGGCAGCCATCAAAGTCAAAACACTGAGGAAAGTTGTTAATACCGAATTACTTTATTGTGCTCTGTCTTTGAACAGGTCATATCCCTGCAGACAGCAACAAGTCCCTTTAGTAAGAACAGGTAAAAATCACGTGCAGAGACACAATGTCACAGTAAGGTCACAGCTGACACAAGAGGATAAACACAGGACATTCTTACATCTGATACAGTGAATGTCTTCATCACAGGTGCTGTGTCCTGGGTTTCATTCTGTAACATGAATGAGTTTACACCGCTAATCAGATCCCTACAGATATTTTAGAAGACCGGAAGTAATACATGCTCAGTCACTGAGATTCAAATCTATGTCAGAGAGTTCACCACACTGAACATCTTTATAAAAGAGAACACAACATTGTGTTACACAAATAGCGCCAAGACTGCTGCTAAAATGAAGACTTGGCACTACTTTTCCTCCTTTTCATTCACCAACAATGAATCTTTAACTTTGGAGAGTACACAATACTTGTGTACATTGTCACTATACATTTTCAGAGAAAATTGACATATCTCCAAAACTACAGAATCACACTTTGCCTTCACAGAAAGCAGGGCTTGTTACTCAATTATTTTCAATTGAAAATACAGATATATCAACACTGATATTTAAAAGGCAATTACATACTAAATGTGTACATTGTCACATACATTTTCAGACATAATTTATGTTTCCAAAAGTACAGAAACACACTTTGCCTTCATAGAAGGGATGTCATTTTCTTGATACATTTTTCATTAAAATACATACATATCAAAACTGATATGACGTCATTACCCCAAATCACCAGGTGGATCAGAAATCCATAATCATATAATATGCAAATGCTAAGAAAGGTGTATGTTAAACACACATGGACCACAGAGTGTAAATAATACAACACACTGCCCATTCAACGAGAATATGATACGACCTGTCTTGTCCCTCCTGAGGAAAAAGTCGATCAAATGAGGGTATGTTATTCACACACAATCCATGTTACCAGGATATGATATTCTGTGTCTCCATCCTACCAGCTATACTATTCACCCTATGAGGATAATATTCAGACACTGTTCATCCTATGCGGATATGATATTGATAGCTCAAATGTATGAGTATATACATTTTCATCCTGTAAGGATATACTAGTCACATACTGTCCTCCTCAGGAGGATATAATATTTACACACTGTCCATACTATCAGGATATAGTATACACACTGCCCATCCTTTAAGGACATAACATTCATAAATTGTCCATTCTATGATGATATAATATAAAATATAAACCATCCATCCTGTGAGGATATGATACCTCTCTTCACTACACTCTTTGAAATGCAGTAAACTCCCCTTGCACAGCAGGGGGGGGGGCTCCAGACACCAGAATGAATATTCTCCCCTCTATTTTACATGCATATAATATTCACTTTGTCCATCCTATGAGGATATACAGTCACTCGTCACTCCGCCTCGTTGAAGTGCAGTAAACTCCCCCCTGCACAGCAGGGGCCCCTCCAGGCACGAGAATGAACATTCTCCCTCAGAGGGGACCGAGGCCTCTAAAGAAGTCCGAAGAAAAGTCCAGGCCGCAGTCCCCGCATTACCAGGGTCTCCACGGGGCTCTGGGGCTGACCTGAATGGGCTCTTTAGTGCTGCAGGGACAGGACGGAGGCCGAGAAGGACACACCGCCTCTGCTGCAGCCGCAGGTCTATGGAGGGCCCACAGCAGCTTCATTCGGGTCTCTGTGGGGACTCCGTGGAGGGAGAGGAAGTGCAGAGAGTCCTGGAGGCACCTGGAGTAACCTTCACTGGAGGCCGGGGCTGCAGGGAGAAAGGAGGGGTTAATGTTTGTACAGTCTCACACCAGGAAGTGACAACACAGAACAGACTTTCTATTATAGAACCCCACTGTCGACCACTTTGAATCTTTGTAAATTGTTTTCTATTATGTATTTTTGGAGTGCTGCAAAATGATTTTCCGATGTCAGCTAGAACTGTTGATACTCATGTGTTCAAATCGTAGGTTATAATTAAATCATACATGCTGTAATAGGTAGCGCTCTAGTGTTTAGAGCGCGGGGGACGGAAGTCCTGGCACCACATCCGCAGGCCAGGTGTGGCCTGCGGGGATTTGTTGATTAAACGGAAGGCGCTCGCTCGGGGGCGGTACTTCCAACAGGACACGGAGAGTGTGGCCTCTCTGTCCTGCGCTGCGCACAAAAGTATAGCGGCAGCGTCACCACGGCCAAGACGGTGGGGCCCCATACCCCCCACACTACACTGGCGACGAGGAGGGCCGAGACCCTCGCTCGTTTTCCTGTCGGCGCCAGGCACCGCTCCGTCAGACGGCGGATCCGCGGTCCCGCAGGGAGCGGCCCCTACGACGCACACGCGGACGGGTGAGTCGGCCCCCGCGGTGCTGCGTCCCGAGGCACTTCTAGCGCTGCAGCGCTACCCTGTGCCTCCTGCCACCGGCGCCACCTCAACCAGCTGACAGGGAGCATCGCGCAGTCACGCGCTCTCCCCAGGCACAGGCTGACAAGTGCCTAGTCAGCTCTCCTAGACACCTCGACAAGAAGGACGTGGGGGAGGTCACACCCCAGATCCTCACTCCTTCATTCTCCACAGAAGAAGAGGAGGGGCACAGTGACGTGCCAGCACCAGGCCCGAGCTGCCAGAGTCCCGGTGCTGCCAAGCACACAGCACAGGCCAGTAGGCCCAGGGACACGTGCTCTTCCCGCGCCCTGCCTCCCTCATCTTGCCCGCTCCGAGCAGGCGCACCTGCCGTCTCCCAATACACGCAGCACGCAGGTGTTTGCTTGGCACCAGGGGACATGCCTGCCACTGACGAGCTACGATGGGGGACGACAACCCTGCCCCTGCGCAAGTCCACATCCCATTTCAACACGCGGCCTCCGGGGTGCTGCCACTTTTCAGCGAGTTGGAGGACCCAGCGACAGCGTCTCCTCGGTGGAGAGTGTGGATTGAACGCCTCGACAATTATTTCATTGCCACCAGGGAGGACAACGGAGCAATCAAGCGGTCCCTCCTCCTCCATTATGCCGGGGACGAGATTTTCAAACTATTCAAACATCTCCCGAACACAGGAGCCGCAACGGACTACGACGCAGCCGTGGCTGCACTGGACGCCTATTTCGATCCCCAGCTCAACCCGGATTTTGAGCGTTTTAGCTGCGCCAAGCGCGCCAAAGGGAAGGAGAGTCTATAGATGCGTTCTACGCCCGCCTCTGTGAACTTGCCAGTACGTGTACGGAGGATGACCAGCCCAAGGAAATCAGGGCGCAGCTCATTCAAGGGTGTAGAGACAAAACCCTGAGAGGTCTCATCCTTCGCCAACCGAGGATAGCGCTGGAGGACATTCTCATTCTAGCACGGTCACACGATCTGTCAGCGGCCAGAGCGAATGAGATGGACCAAGCCCTCATCAAACCGGCGGGGCGCACAGAGACGGTCAAGAAAGAAAGAGCGGATGCGGTCAGGACGAAAGGCCGAACAGAGTTCGCACGAAAGCCAAGGTCAGAAGCACCCAGGCCGCGGTGTGGTTACTGTGGCCACGAACCACACGCAGCGAAAGACTGCCCTGCCCAGGGGAAGACCTGTACAAACTGCGGGATCCCAAATCATTTTGCCGCCGTATGCCGGAGAAGGAACAGAGGCCGCGACGCCAGAGGCCTGAAACCACCATCACAGGCAGTTCGCCGGCTATCAGTAACAGAGGCAACCACAGCAGAGGAGACATCAAGGACCAGCCGCAGGTATCTCAGGCCAGTTGACTCCTCCTCGGAAGACGAAGAAGAAGAGACATACCTCATATCATTCACGCAGGAGCTCAAACGGCGTCGCAGGCCCCAGCCAACCTGCGTGGTCCGGATAGCCGGGTCGGAGGTGACGGCAATCATTGACACTGGGGCATCGGTGAACGTGATGGGCCTCCAACAGTATCGATGTCTACGACCATGCCCACCCGTCACCCCGTCAGGGACCCGAATTTATGCATACGGGGCAACCACTCTGCTACCACTGAAGGGGAAAATATCTGTCCCGATCAAGACGGAAGACCAAGAGGTGATCGCGACCATCCACGTGATCGACAGAGAAGCGGACACCCTGTTGAGCAGCCATACGGCCGAGGACCTCGGGCTGGTCTCATTCGCCAGGAGTGTGCAAGCTCACCAAGTAGACAAACTGCTGGATCAGTTCCCGGAGCTGTTCCAAGGCCTGGGCTGCATCAAGTGCGACCCCATCAAGTTGCACATTGACAAAGCAGTCACCCCAGTTGCCCTACGGCACAGGAGAGTGCCGTTCCACCTGAGACCGTTGGTGGAGAAGGAGTTAGAGCTCCTCGAAGCACAAGGCGTAATTGAAAAAGTATCCGGCCCAACACCGTGGGTGTCACCCCTTGTTATCGTGGAGAAGCCAAAGCAACCAGGCGCCATACGCCTGTGCATCAACATGAGACTGCCAAATAAAGCTATCAAGCGGGAGCGCCACATTACGCCAACAATGGATGATATCATTGCCGATGTCAATGGGTCGAGGTGGTTCTCCAAGATCGACCTCAACGCCGGATACCATCAGCTGCCCCTCTCCAAAGAAAGCAGATACATCACTACTTTCAGCACCCACCTCGGACTGAGGAGATATAAAAGACTGAATTTCGGGATCTCCTCAGCGGCGGAGGTATTCCAGAACACAATAAGAGAAATGCTGTCCGGCCTGCCTGGCGTACTTAACGTCAGTGACGATATCCTGATCCACTCCGCAACGGCCGCGGAGCACCATAAGCACCTCCGAAGCACACTAAAGCGCCTGAGCGAACACGGAGCGACCCTCCATAAGGACAAGTGCCAGTTTTTCCAACCCTCTCTGGAATTCTTCGGATACATTTTCAACCAGGAAGGCATTCAGGTGGACCCGCGAAAATCGCATGCCATCAAAAGTGCACCAGCTCCTACAACACCCACAGAAGTAAGGAGTTTCCTTGGGATGGCCACCTACTGCGGGAGGTTCATCCCTGACCTGGCAACCCGGGCAGAACCCCTTAGAGCTCTTACCCGGACGGACACCCCGTGGAAGTGGGGGAAAGAGGAAGAAGAGGCGTTCCAAGGGATAAAAGATGCTGGGTGAAGCGACGCTAGCCTACTTTGACCCAGCAAAGCGAACTGAAGTGCTGGTCGACGCGAGCCCGGTGGGACTCGGAGCTATCCTGGCCCAAGAACAAGTGCCCGGCAGAAGGGCTGCGTTGTCGTTTGCCAGCAGGTCCCTCACACCCACTGAAATGAGATACGCACAGATAGAGCGGGAGGCACTCGCCATAAAATGGGCCTGCAGCCACTTCCATCTCTACCTGACAGGGCAGCCGTTTACGATGGTTACGGACCACCAACCCCTCGTGCCTCTCTTCAAGGGGTCCGCCCCCCATCCTCCACCGCGAATCGAACGATGGGCCGTGCAGTTACAGCCTTACGAGATGGAGGTCGTGTACCGGCCAGGGGCAAAGAACCCGGCGGACATCCTGTCCCGCCATCCAACGCAACAAGCACCCGATGAAGATGATGAAGACACCGAACAATACATCAATATAATATCCACGGCCGCCTGCCCGCGTGCCATGACCCTGGGAGAGATTCAAGAAGCCGCCAAGGATGATAGTGTATATTGCCGTACCCTCCAGGCCGTTCAAATGGGGTCGTGGCAAGATTACCTGCGTCAGGCGAATGCCTGGAGCCCGGAAGACAGAGAAGGACTGACGAAAATGTGGCGGGTACGGAGCGAACTCAGTGCCACAGGAGGCGGGCTCCTTCTCAGGGGATCCTGGCTGGTCATACCGCGAACGCTGCGAGACCGCGCGACACAGCTCGCCCACGGAGGCCATCAAGGGGCTACGAAGATGAAAGCTCGGATGAGGGAAAAGGTCTGGTTTCCTGAACTAGAGCAAATGGTTAACGACCTCGTCCGTCGCTGCCCGTCCTGCCAGCTCACCAGCCCATTGGCCCGACCAATCCCAGTCATCACAGAAGAGGCTTGCACCGAGCCCTGGTCCAAAGTGAGCGTAGACTTTGGGAGTTTCCCAGACGGTCGACACACTCTAGTGTTAGTGGATGCGTTCTCCAAATACCCCGTCGTAGAGGTCGTAGCTTCGACAGCCTTCACTTATGTGCGCCCCAGCCTCGAGAAGGCGTTTGCACTGTTTGGGTTCCCTCAAGAAATTCGGAGCGACAACGGGCCACCGTTCCAAGGGTCAGAGTTTGCCACGTTCCTGCAACAATGTGGAATACGCCACCGGAGGATCACGCCTCAATGGCCCCAGGCCAACGGGGACGTAGAAAGATTCATGCGGACGCTGAATAAGACATTCCGCATCGCCGCACTGGAGCAAGTTGACCCGGAAAAACGACTCCACGAGTTTCTCAGGGAGTACAGGAGCACCCCACACTGTACGACCTGAACGAAGCCCGTGGTCACTGATGCTACAGGGCCCTAGGCGAGACCTAATGCCAGCCTGCCCCGGGTGGACGTCCCACCCCTAGACGCCCAAGCCACACAAGACAGGCGGGAGCAACAGAACAGGCAGGCTAGCGTCAGACGACGGGCCGTACCATGACGCCTTCAGCCAGGAGCGACCGTCCTCCTCATAGACCGCCGGCCGGGAGGAAAATTCAAAACTGCCTACGAACCAGGCACATGGACAGTAGTGGCCAATCGTGGCCCCACGGTGACTGCAAGGAGGAGAGGACGTATCGAGAAACATCTCGTGGTTCAAGGAGGTTCCTGCCGGAAGGGCCGGTGAACAAGATCCAGGACCCTCAGTAGTCCCAGTCAGGGGACTCCCCGAGACAGGAGAAATCGAGACAAGGGACGAGAGAAGCTTGGAAGGGCTGGGTACCAACACCATGCCCGACTCTCACACAATCGCCGAGGGCGCTGGCCCTGAGGAAGGGCGCAGAGTGCGACACAATCGGAAATATGATCTACGGCCCAACCCTCGCCCCAGCCAGCGGCTGCGAGACTTCGAGATATGTCAAGAACTGAGTGACTCACTATTGAACTAACTGTTTGAGTTGGGGTGTGTTTTATTTTAGTTTATTGTTTTCAAGGACTGAGTTGGGAAAGGATGTAATAGGTAGCGCTCTATTGTTCAGAGCACGGGGGACGGAAGTCCCGGCACCATATCCGCAGGCCAGGCGTGGCCTGCGGGGATTTGTTGATTAAATGGAAGGCGCTCGCTCGGGGCAGTACTTCCAACAGGACACGGAGAGTGTGGCCTCTCTGTCCTGCGCTGCGCACAAAAGTATAGCGGCAGCGTCACCACGGCCAAGGCAGTGTGGGAAAGAGCTGCCCATTTTAACTTTGAAGGCACAGCTCTGCCCCGACATCTGACAGGGTGTCCTTTTCTAAAAACGCCCAAATCTTCACAATAGTTGTTAGAAAACAGCAATAAAAATACAGTGAAATAAAGACACAATGCTACTATTTCAACTGTCAAGTTGATAAAACATATTTTTCCTGAAACCTAGTTTGTTTTCGAGCACAGTTCATATTTATTGCATTTTATGCTAAAGCCTGTGCAGCATTTGGAACATAAATACGTAAACATGTTGTCATCTGTGATGAATGCTTGTACGTCACTAACAGAGGTAAAATGGAGCAGAGGGTTCTCTTCACAGCCCCTCTGATCTCTCTCTGGATACAGAACGGGTTACACAAGAGTCAGGTGTGAGTGACAAGAACCCTGAGTGCAACACGTGTGCACCATCAAGCAGGGCATATGGTCAGGTATTGCTGAGTTCCAATTCCCTTGACCTGGTAACAGCCCACCCATGGAGTCTCTTCCCACTCCCGCCCCCCCACCACCCCGCTTTGGCACAGACTACACACAAACACATTCTTTCAGAAACTTTGGGTGAGGGGTTGTAATACCCCAGCCGTATTTATTACATACAAAAAACATAAAATATTAAACTTTAAATATAATTGTACGAAATAATATGCAGAAACCCTCATAACACCCCATACAGTATTATTTACAATTTTGGATGGCTAACCTTAACAGAGACTCTAATACATAGCCCTTTCTAACCATAACTAGTCATTGCCCCTGCATACCCTGCATTGAGCCTACAAGTGAGATCATGACTGGTCCACCTATGAGGTCCCCCCGTAGTGATCTTGTGCAGGGAGCTCGTCTGCCCACAAAGGTTACCTACCTACCTCGGGCACCCCTATACTCTCAAATATCTCCCCCAAGGGCTTGTGCTGCTGGCTTTGGCACCCACACGCCTGTGGGGGGATTGGCCGTAAAGGCCTGTTGGCAGCGTGCACTCCCCCACCCCAACACCCTCTAGCCAGCTTGCCGGAAGCACCCCTTGGAGAACCTTGAGTGACCTCTGTCCCCACCTATCCAAAGTAAAAAGGATGCCTTCTATGGACCGTAAATGCCCCACCAACCATGACCCCACCTCAGACCAAGGATACTACTATAAAATACGACATCACTGATTCACTGCAAGAAAAGGGTTAATCACAAATGAACATGCACCAAACAGTAGCACAAACATGCCTTTACATCCTGGAAGCTGAAAATGAAAAAACACTAAGGGCCACATGCATCAACATAAGGAATTGTGATTCCTAAATAATGATTTTTATGGAATCGCTATTTAGGTATCGCAATTTCTTATGCATGTAGGAATCACAAAATAAATTGCGATTCCTAAACATTACCTAAGAGGGATTCGCAAATTGCGAATCGCTATTAGGTAATGCCACTCCATTCATTCCTATGGGCCTATAAGCCATTAGGAATAAATGGGAATTGCATTCCAAATTGCATTCCAAATTGGTAATCGCAAATTGCGAATGCAATTCCAAGGGTGCCAGGGGGCCTAAGGCCCCCCTGATGCCCCCCTGATGCACCCCCCCAAAAAGGTAAATGTGCACATGTGGCGCACACCCATGCCCTAAGGGCATGGGTGTGCACCACATGTCACTTTGAAAAATGCACTTTTGTGCATTTTTCAAAGAATTTGCAAATTACCAACAACTTGAAGTTGATGGTAATTAGCGTTTCCTAAATGCACAGTTTGCATTTAGGAAAGGCTTGATGCATCGCCTTTGGGGAATCACAATTTGCGATTACCTAAATGCATTCGCAATTTAGGTAATCGCAAAAATTGCGATTACCTAATTTGCGAATGGAAATGGGTTCATGCATCAGAAAAAGGCTTTTTCCGCATATCGGCCCGTTAGCGACCGGAAAAAAGCTTGATGCATGTGGTCCTTAGTAACCTGCAACAGGAGAACATCAACACCAACAACAAACTGCTGCCACAGGGGATGGTGGGCGGGAATCTTAGGGAGAGTGTAGAAGCAGGGGGTACCTTGCGCGATCTACCTTCAAATGCATGAATTCATCCATATCCAATAAACATTTGTCATACCAGTCCAAACATTGGGTTAGATATAACTCTTTCATAACATTTTGCATCATGCAATTGCGAGTAAATTTCATGTTCATAGTCACAGCTGTAGCATTAATGGGGATATAGAGGAAAAAATCTAAGCTCACATTTGCTAACCATGCATGACACACGTGATAGGTGATTTATTCACGTGCTTCTACAAGGAATTCACATAAGACATATGTTCACTCACCATTAGAGGGTTTTTTTGGGAAATTAAAGCATGCCTTAGTTCCCCTACCAGTTGGCATATCACTATTCCAACTATAGAGGAGTTTGTGATCTCGAGTTTTGTTAGATGACTAAGGTATATGCGCATGGGTCTCCAACAGTGAAATACAACTTAAACAACACGTCAAGTGTGATGGTGTTTTGGTTTTACAACATTAGAATGACCGGTACTGTGACCTTATGTATATACTGCATCAAATTATCATATAGCAATGGTGGTATTTGTATTGTTTTTAGCCCTGATGACGTCGTAGGGATACGTCCCAGAAACGATGAAACACGTGTTGGCTAAAGGAAGGCTTAACGAAGGAAATAAAACACAACGACACAAGACAAGATAAGAATTCTGATGTGTTTATTATATGTTTTGCTTAGAATGCATCGATGAATATAAATTGTGTGTGCTTCACGAGGCTAGCCAATGTTTCTGATTGCTTATGTGTGACATTTTCATAATTTCAGTGTAATTATGAGTTACATTCAATGACTACGAGAGACACTTTCTCTCGGGCGAAATCAAGCAATGAAGACGAGGGAACCATATAAATATCAGAAATGACACCCATTTGAGCAACGAGAAACTGTAAGATGATCTTGAAACTGCTGCAGGCACCTGGAATAGAAGGGCACTAACCTAGTGCCCTTGTAAGCTGATTGTACAGTAAAATAATTATGCATCCATGATATTACACAATAAACATGTCTTACAGAGTCAGTACTTTATTAATATTTTGTGCAAATATGCAAACACACACGCAGTTAAAAAAAAATACTGCCACAGATTGTCACTTGCGTTATAAAATAAGCAATGTACTAATAAAGTCCATACATACATATAGTCAAGAACGATTACAACACCTTCCCAACTAGGCAAAACTGGCAATCTCAAACAGCACAGTGACAGGCATAACTTACTCTCTCAGGACCAGCAGATGGCGCCCGGTGCAACAGTCTTTTTTGGTGCCCTATGACCTCCTTCTCCACGGCTTCCCTCACAACCACTGTCCAACAGTGCCCCTCATATCTCAACAGTTCCTCTGTCAGAAACATTTAATTTGTTTTATAGCGCTGCTCATATCAGCACTGGGTGTCATAGCACTTTACATCACAGACACATTACACAGAGACAATGAATCAATCATATGAGTGTAAATCAGTCTAGGGCATAGGTACTTGCAAACATTTTCCCAGGGGCTACAAAGTAAGGTCTGTGGTGTACCTGAGGGCCGCATTGATGCCAGCACAGTGGTATTGGGGCTTTTTGTCATGCTGTATTTGAGTCGCAATCCTTCTCCTCACCTTGGGGTAAGCCTTCTCTGCTTGTTATCACTACCTTGGAAGAGTCAATTGTAAAAAGGAAGTAACTTAATTATTGAATTGGAATGAAATAGAATTGCACTATGTGAAACCATAAAACCTGGCATTAATCATGGCTTCCCCACTTGACCAAATTGTGTGATCCTAGGCAATTGTCTAATTTCACTTTGTCAGTAAAATAGAGAAGAGAGGGACCCCTTTTGCCTAACCAAAGGAATAGGGTACTCTAAAGTAAAAAACGGAGAATCCTTTGGTTCCTGTTCATATATTCTAACACACTACTGTTCACTCTTACACCACATCATACCATGATACAATCTCAATAAAATAAAACCTGGCCCGGACAGTCAAACCATGATACGTCACAAGCATAAGTTAATGAGTATAAAAATAGCTGTTTATTTTTGACTTAATGTATCTGTTGTAAAAGTTTATACAAAGCAATCAATTAAAAACAATACAAAATTACCATCATCTAATTTCATATCAAATTAAACACCTCCTACACAGTAGTCATATAAAACGAGAGAGAAAAACAGACAGTATATTTTGTCATTAAAGGTAACACATTTGTAAAGAAAGTTTTATTAGCTGGCCAGGACTTGATACATCAACTGTCGTTCGGTATCTATCGTTTCTGCCAACTGTATGAATTGTGTTGAAAGATGCGTCGACGCGTTTCGATGGTGTCCTTACACTTTATACCATCTTCCTCAGGACAAATAAATTACTCTCATTTGTAAACAGAAAGTGCATGATCCTATAAGCAATCCTGTGTACAAAATAAAGTACATATCAATACTCCTACTATAAACCGAAAAAAAAACATGTTCACAATTACACAACAATATAGGCACAAATACTTTTGTCTCAAAGCAACAACAGCTTAAAATCCATAACTTCATACTTGAAACATATGGTGTCCCACTGAGAGGGCCAGAAAAGGAAACATACATCCACAGTCACACTTGCTAAAGAATAAACAGCATGTTTGTAGATTGGAATAAAAAAATCAATTTTATACTAAGATATCTATGCTATATATTCTCATCCACACCTGTCCCTACAACAGGATCCATATATATATCGTCAGTTTAAAGCGGAACATGTGGTGGGAGAGCCTCACCTGAAAATTCCTACGCAGCTTATATTGTAATTTCTGCCATTTGTTCCGGGGAATCCGATGCATACACCCGTAAAAAAACTTCAAACCAGAGTCTATTAGAGCAGAGACAAAAAAGAAGCTGTAAATCCATAATATAAATAGAATGATCTCTAGCTCTTACTTATTCCAAGAGAAAGCTCTACCCATACCAATTCGGTAGGAAAAACACTGCTAATCCGTTTTCAGGTTTTCAAACGTGACCGCGTGTATGAATAAAAATGCGGGATCAACACTATTTTTTTTTACTCTGAAAGAGGAATTAAATATCTAGAATCAGTTCTAAAATAAACTGTTCTCTAGAAGTAGTAAGAGATACAGAAAGTCTAAACAAGGAGAGAGATAAACCTCATATGTAAGATCCCCCAACCTTCACGTGTCTTTGTAGTAAATAGACACTTCAAATGCTCGCGTTTCACTCTTTTAGACAAGTCCTTATCAGCTCTTCATCAATTGGGCCTGTTGCAAGATATAAAAGCGGGGAAAACACTAAAATCTGCACTTTATCCAATAGCATAAGTGCAGCTACACGGCAATAGCACTAATCACCCTGTCATGTCGCAGAAGGTAACTCTTACCTGTCCCGCTTGTTAATGGCACTCCGTCCGGACGTTCTCCCTGGACCGATATTCAGGAAAGTAAGATTAGGGCCTCCCCAGTCGTTCTTTAAATATCGGCTGGGTGTTAATCACTTAATTGGGCACATACGGACTTCCTCCGTGTGCCGGTAACAGAACTCCTTCTCACCCGGAAGTGAACTGTGACCTCTGTCATTTTAGTTACCCCGGAAGTAAAAACATCTGACTACCAGATTTGCAAATAATGCTCCATCTTGAAATGTTACTAATAACACTGTAAAGAAAAGAAACCGATATAGATAGATCGTATCTTTTCATGTTGGGAATCCCAAACATGGAACGGAAAGAATACACTCCGAAAGTGTTGCCAGTAACACAGTGAATTAAAAAAAACAGATATAAATAAATCATATCTTCTAATGTTGGGAATCCCAAACATGGTACGGAATGATTGCACTTCTAAAGTTAATAAGGGAAACCACCTATTTAGTTGATGCAGCCCTTAAATGGTCCTTGAGAGTGTTATTGATCTTCCCCTAAAACAAAAGTATGAACAGCAAAATACTCATTGTTACACTATACAAAAAAAATGTCCATGATCGCCCTATAATCTCTGATGCCTATGTAATTAGTTTCATCCATTCTTCACGGGAATTGAGACCCCTATCTATTGTTCCCAAGGTGCACATAAACCACTGCTCTCTCCTTTTCCTTTTTAAGTCTACATCACCCCTCTTCTGTCAATTCTGATTTTCTCCAATATGAACCATCTAAACTCGTGAAAGTCATGGTTCATCTTGGCGAAATGATCAGTAAGAGGGGCATTCTCTTTTTTTGTTCTCAAAGCAGATTTATGTTCAAGTAGTCGCAATCTAATTTCTCTACTTGTCTCACCAACATACCCTAGTCCACATGGACAAATCAAAAGATATATGATGTTTTTACTCCGACAGTTATTTAGGGTAGAGGTCGTGAGATTTCTGCCATTGAATTGGAGACTTTAAGTTTTTATGCAGTGGGCACAGATGGAACATGTCCCACACTTGAAATTTCCAGTAGCTTTTTTATTATCTATAGTTGTTTGTCTACTCTCTTCTATATTATTATAGGTCTTTACCAATGAATTACATAGATTCTTATTGCGTCTAAACGCAAAAAGAGGTTTCTCTAGCTGCTTATCTTGGCCATCATTCACAATTTTCCAATTTCTGTTAATTATATTTTTGATTTGATTACTGACACTAGAAAACTGACTGACAAATACCAGCCTCTCTATTTTTCTCTCTTTTTCCTTTTGACATATCCAAAAGACAGTCCCGATCATAGAACCTTGCTCTTTTAAATGAGTGTTTTATGAGTTTATTGGGGTAGCCTCTATCTTTCAATTTTTTCATTAGAGTCTCTGAATGTAGATAAAAGTCATCAAGTGTTGTACAATTACGTCTAAGACGCAGAAATTCCCCAAAGGGAATATTATCTTTTGGGATCTGGGATGATTACTCCCGTAATGCAAAAGTGTATTTTTATCTGTTGCTTTTGTGAATAGTTCTACTTGTAATAGCCCTTCCTTGTTTTTAATACAGATATCTAAAGAATTGACTTTTTCATCACTCCACTGGGCTGTAAACTTAAGATTACTATCCCCCAGATTCAGCCATCCAATAAACTCAAGTAGTGTTTCGCTGTCACCGTTCCATATAAAAATAATGTCATCTATGAAACGGTGCCAACTAGAGACACTCTCAAAAAAGGCGCCATTTCATTAAAAATATGGATTTCCTCGAAATGACTCACGTACAAACAGGCCAGACTAGGGGCACAGGTGGCCCCCGTGCTGGTCCCTTTGATCTGTTGAAACAGATCCTCTTTAAAAAGAAAAAGATTATTTTTGAGGACCAAAGATACACAGGACATAATAAAGTCCTTATTTCCACCATTGAGATCTTCATTGTCCAGGATTGATGATACCACCTGAATCGTGTCGTTTTGAGGGATATTGGTATACAGGGCTTCAATATCCAGGGTGACCAAGAGCTGGTTCACCCTATTGAAGCCCTGTCCCTCAAAAATAGAAATGGCATGGGCCGAATCCCTCAAGTATGATTTTTGCTTGAAGACCAATGGTTTGAGAAAGAAATTTGCGTACTTACTCAGCGGTTCCAAAATAGAGCCTATACTGCTGACTATAGGTCTCATCGGTGGATCCAACAAATCTTTATGGATTTTCGGAAGTCCATATTTTGCAGGGATAATAGGATTGGTGTTATAAAGGAATCTGTATTCGTTTTCACAAATCCATATTTCCTCTTTAGCCCGATCAAGAAGTTGTACAACTTCCTTATTCAGAGCATTGATCTTTGAAAATTGGACTCGCTGGTAGTGGTCTCGGACATACAGGAGTTTCCGCAACCTGTCTTCATAGTCCTGGGTGTCAAACACCACCACCCCTCCACCTTTATCGGCAGGTTTAATAGTTTAATAGTTTTAGCTTTGCTCCTACTGCTCCACTCAATAAGTTTGAATTCGAGAAGGATTTGCGTTCCTTTTTTAGGAAAGTGAGATTGAATAAATTCTTCGAAGATAGAACATTTCCAACTCCCCAAAATGTGTCTGGCTTTAAGCCTAAATCAACCTTTACCTCCGTCATTAAGCCAGGTGAATAAAAATATTGAGATCTTTGAAAGAATTGTAGAAATAGACATCAAAAAAGCACTGGAAGCCCATTCTGGACAGACCAATAACCTTTCTGCTAGTCATAGAATGGCATTAACGGAATTAAAAAATGATGGCAGTATTACTATTAAACCTGCCGATAAAGGTGGAGGGGTGGTGGTGTTTGACACCCAGGACTATGAAGACAGGATGCGGAAACTCCTGTATGTCCGAGACCACTACCAGCGAGTCCAATTTTCAAAGATCAATGCTCTGAATAAGGAAGTTGTACAACTTCTTGATCGGGCTAAAGAGGAAATATGGATCAGTTTTCTAGTGTCAGTAATCAAATCAAAAATATAATTAACAGAAATTGGAAAATTGTGAATGATGGCCAAGATAAGCAACTAGAGAAACCTCTTTTTGCGTTTAGATGCAATAAGAATCTACATAATTCATTGGTAAAGACCTATAATAATATAGAAGAGAGTAGACAAACAACTATAGATAATAAAAAAGCTACTGGAAATTTCAAGTGTGAGACATGTTCCATCTGTGCCCACTGCATAAAAACTTAAAGTCTCCAATTCAATGGCAGAAATCTCACGACCTCTACCCTAAATAACTGTCGGAGTAAAAACATCATATATCTTTTGATTTGTCCATGTGGACTAGGGTATGTTGGTGAGACAAGTAGAGAAATTAGATTGCGACTACTTGAACATAAATCTGCTTTAAGAACAAAAAGAGAATGCCCCTCTTACTGATCATTTCGCTAAGATGAACCATGATTTTCACGAGTTTAGATGGTTCATATTGGAGAAAATCAGAATTGACAGAAGAGGGGTGATGTAGACTTAAAAAGGAAAAGGAGAGCGCAGTGGTTTATGTGCACCTTGGGAACAATAGATAGGGGTCTCAATTCACGTGAAGAATGGATGAAACTAATTACATAGGCATCAGAGATTATAGGGCGATCATGGCCATTTTTTTCTGTATAGTGTAACAATGAGTATTTTGCTGTTCATCATTTTGTTTTAGGGGGAAGATCAATAACACTCTCAAGGTCCATTTAAGGGTCGCATCAACTAAATAGGTGGTTTCCCTTATTAACTTTAGAAGTGCAATCATTCCGTACCATGTTTGGGATTCCCAACATTAGAAGATATGATCTATTTCACGGGTACTCATAGTACGGCCCGCGGGCCGCCAGCGGCCCGGCAAGCCTGCCTTGGCGGCCCGCGGACTTTGCAGATATCCTACCTGTCAGCAAACACCGCCGGTTGCAGCAGCGCTCTATGGGGGCCGGGCGATTCTTTACAAAAACATTCACTTGTTAATGAGGCTTTGTTGTATTTCACCTCTTCTTAGCGCCCCTGCATCTCCACTCTGAGTGGCGATGCAAGGGCGCTAAGAAGAGGTGAAATACAACAAAGCCTCATTAACAAGTGAATGGTCTTTTAAAGACCTGTGAAGTACTCGGGTGCGGCTGTGTGTGTGCCCGGGAAGCTGTCTCAGCCCGGGCTGACACACGCGGGGTGAGGTGACACAGGGTGACAGAGCGAGGGAGACAGAGACAGAGGGAGGCAGAGGGAGACAGACAGAGGGAGACAGACAGAGGGAGACAGAGAGAGAGGGAGAGGGGGAGACAGAGAGAGAGGGGGAGACAGAGAGAGAGGGGGAGAGGGAGGGAGACAGAGGGAGGGAGACAGAGTGAGACAGAGGGAGACAGAGGGCAACAGACAGAGGGCAACAGACAGAGGGAGACAGAGACAGAGAGGGAGACAGAGAGGGAGGGAGACAGAGAGGGAGGGAGACAGAGGGAGACGGAGGGAGTCTGGGGAGGGAGAGGGAGACAGACAGAGGGAGACAGAGGGAGGGAGACAGAGGGAGGGAGACAGAGAGAGAGGGAGGGAGACAGAGGGAGGGAGACAGAGTGGGAAACAGAGGGGGAGAGAGAGGGAGACAGAGGGCAACAGACAGAGGGCAACAGACAGAGGGAGACACAGAGAGGGAGACAGAGGGAGACAGAGGGAGGGAGACAGACAGAGGGAGGGAGACAGGGAGGGAGACAGGGGGAGGGAGACAAACAGAGGGAGACAGACAGAGGGAGGGAGACAGACAGAGGGAGACAGACAGAGGGAGACAGACAGAGGGAGGGAGACAGAGGGAGGGAGACAGATGGAGGGAGAGAGGGAGGGAGACAGAGAGAGAGGGAGGGAGGGAGACAGAGAGAGAGGGAGGGAGACAGAGGGAGAGAGAGAGGGAGGGAGACAAAGGGAGAGAGAGAGGGAGGGAGACGGAGAGAGAGAGAGAGGGAGGGAGACAGAGGGAGACAGAGGGAGGGAGACAGAGGGAGGGAGACAGAGGGAGACAGGGAGGGAGACAGGGAGGGAGACAGGGAGGGAGACAGGGAGGGAGGGAGACAGGGAGGGAGACAGAGAGAGGGAGGGAGACAGAGGGAGAGAGAGAGAGAGAGAGAGAGGGAGGGAGACGGAGAGAGAGAGAGGGAGGGAGACGGAGAGAGAGAGAGGGAGGGAGACGGAGAGAGAGACAGAGGGAGGGAGACAGAGGGAGGGAGACAGAGGGAGGGAGACAGAGAGAGGGAGAGGGAGGGAGAGAGAGGGAGGGAGAGGGAGGGAGACAGAGAGAGAGGGAGGGAGACAGAGGGAGACAGAGAAGGAGACAGAGAGAGAGGGAGGGAGGGAGACAGAGAGAGAGGGAGGGAGACAGAGAGAGGGAGGGAGACAAAGAGAGAGAGGGAGGGAGACAGAGAGAGGGAGACAGAGGGAGGGAGACAGAGGGAGGGAGACAGAAGGAGGGAGACAGAAGGAGGGAGACAGAGAGGGAGACAGAGAGGGAGACAGAGGGAGGGAGACAGAGGGAGGGATGGAGAGGGAGACAGACAGAGGGAGACAGAGGGAGGGAGACAGAGGGAGGGAGACAGAGGGAGGGAGACGGAGAGAGAGAGAGACGGAGAGAGAGAGAGAGAGAGGGAGAGAGAGGGAGGGAGGGAGACGGAGAGAGAGAGGGAGGGAGACGGAGAGAGAGGGAGGGAGACGGAGAGAGAGGGAGGGAGACGGAGAGAGAGGAGGGAGACAGAGAGAGGAGGGAGACAAACAGAGTGAGTGAGACAGGGAGACAGAGAGAGAGAGAGAGGGAGGGAGAGAGAGGGAGGGAGAGATAGAGAGAGGGAGGGAGAGATAGAGAGAGGGAGGGAGGCAGAGCGAGAGAGAGATAGATAGATAGATAGATAGATAGATAGATAGATAGATAGAGAGAGAGAGATGTGTGTATGCCGGGTCTGGTGGCTCAGTGGACGAAGGCGTCCGCTGCAGGGGCCTGTGTTCAACCTCATGGTCATAGTTATTTTTTTTGCTCTAGCCCAGCCCCCCTTCCCCACTGACCCCGCCCCCACCGGTGCGGCCCTCGGCCACAAACCACACTGTAAATTTGGCCCCCGAGAGAAAGTTTGTGAGTACCCATGATCTATTTATATCGTTTTCTTTAATTCACTGTGTTACTGGCAACACTTTCGGAGTGTATTCTTTTCGTTACATGTTTGGGATTCCCAACATGAAAAGATACGATCTATCTATATAGGTTTCTTTTCTTTACAGTGTTATTAGTAACATTTCAAGATGGAGCATTATTTGCAAATCTGGTAGTCAGATGTTTTTACTTCCGGGGTAACTAAAATGACAGAGGTCACGGGTTCACTTCCGGGTGAGAAGTAGTTCTGTTACCGGCACACGGAGGAAGTCTGCATGTGCCCAATTAAGAGATTAACACCCAGCCGATATTTAAAGGACGACTGGGGAGGCCCTAATCTTACTTTCCTGAATATCGGTCCAGGGAGAACGTCCGGACGGAGTGCCGTTAACAAGTGGGACAGGTAAGAGTTACCTTCTGCGACAAGACAGGGTGATTAGTGCTATTGCCGTGTAGCTGCACTTATGCTATTGGATGAAGTGCAGATTTTAGTGTGTTCCCCGCTTTTATATCTTGCAACAGGCCCAATTGATGAAGGGCTGATAAGGACTTGTCTAGAAGAGTGAAACGCGAGCATTTGAAGTGTCTATTTACTACAAAGACACGTGAAGGTAGGGGGATCTTACATATGAGGTTTATCTCTCTCCTTGTTTAGACTTTCTATATCTCTTACTACTTCTAGAGAACAGTTTAGTTTAGAACTGATTCTAGATATTTAATTCCTCTTTCAGAGTAAAACAAATAGTTTTGATTCCGCATTTTTATTCATACACGCGGTCACGTTTGAAAACCTGAACACAGATTAGCAGTGTTTTTCCTACCGAATTGGTAAGGGTAGAGCTTTCTCTTGGAATGAGTAAGAGCTAGAGATCATTCTATTTATTTTATAGATTTACAGCTTCTTTTTTGTCTCAGCTCTAATAGACTCTGGTTTGAAGTTTTTTTTACGGGTTTTTGACTGTGGAGAGCGGGAGAACAGCGGTTACCAGCAGCGGAGCAGAGCAGAGTCGCGGGGGCCAAGAACCGGGCTCCGCGAACCGGGAGCTGAACCGGGAAAGCCGCATTAGGAGCCGCAGGAGGCTGCAGGAACCCCCGGTGAGCCGGTGCCGCGGTGCCACGGGGGGAGGCCAGGGCACCTCGAGCATCAGGAGCAACAGGAGCCGCGGTGAGAGCTTGGCGAGAGCTTGGGAGAGGAGCGGAGCAGGAGAGGCGCAGGTCTTGGAGAGAGCTCAGACCATATAGACCCGACATCACCTCACACAGCTTCCCTGCCTGCTGAGCTCCCGTGGGGAGCACCGTACCTTGCTGGGGACTCAGAGTCCCAGCAGCACTTGGGCTGCCACCGGTGACGCCGTAGCGCACAAGAGCGCATCAGGAGCACCGCGGAGCCTGAAGGAGGCTCTAACATCCGCATATGCTGAAGGTATTCCGCTTTTCCTTTGGCCTCTTCTTGCTTCTCCGCTTGGATACCTTCCGTACTGCCATAAGTGGATTCTTTTGGGGGTTATTCCACGCATCGAAATATGAGTAAACGGAAGGGTGGCGTTGTGGGCACGCTGGACGCATTCCTCACGAGAGCGGAGTCGGTCTTAACCCAAGAAATCCAATTAACAGAAAAACGTCTCTCACTGGACCCCTCTTGTACTATGCAGAAACGTTTCTCTCTTGGGGCTATTGGGTCTGCCCTTTCACCCGCGAGGTCTTTAATACAGCCTGACCCAAGCCCGGATCCAGTTATAATGCCTGTTCTACCCCCTCCTACCAGTGCGACACAGCCCAGCGATAGAGTGACGCGGGCTAAGGCTGTGTTCGTGCCTGCTCCCAGTTCTAGTGGACGTGCTGGGCTGCCAGCTAAAGAAGAAGGGGGCTGGATCCGCTAAGAACAACGCGACTAGAGGAGTACGAGCTGGGAAACGTGTTAGGACAGACGAACTGGAAGTGGTCCATGCGGAACCAATTATCTCTAAGGACTCAGAGACTAGTACTTTACCATCTTATCTGGGTGATGAGATTTTTCTGAAAAGGGTAGAAACTATGTTTTCCGTTTTGCTTGACCCTGTCCTCTATAAACTATCTAGAATTGAGGAGAGGCTGATGCTGTTAGAGGCTGGCTGCAAAGTACCTAATTCCTGTGCAAAGAATTCTCAGCTGAACGGTGTAGAGGGACAGTCTCAGGTGACACCTGCGGGAGTAGAGAATGAAACAGCTAGACTTGACCCCCACCAGGTTCACAGGAATGAGGTTTCTCGGGGGGGGGGGGTAGCACTGCCCGCAAACAACTGGGGGGAGCTGTAATGCATCAGCACCAGTATCAGCCCTTGGGTGGCCCCCATCAGGGTCCTACCTCTAACGCTGATAGTTTTAATCTCCAGCATGCTGACCGTCAGGAAATTAGTAGGGCCCAACTTCCTTCCGGTTCTTCTACCTCTAACAATGTTCAAACAACTCAAGGGGGGCATGAAGGCAAGACGGTTAACCAAAGTCAATTTCAAAATAAATTGCATTCCTCCCTTTATCTTCCCCCGGCAGCAATACCATTAGTATTGGTTTTAAAAAATGTTCCCATTTTGAGCGAGGGCCAAATGGAAACTACTGTCCAGCTGATGGATAAGGCACTTCATTGGCTGAATCGATATGTAATGGGCTCTGGTTGGGGGGCACATTTAGTAAACCAAATGATTATGGCTAGAAGGGTAGGATGGCTGGGTGCGTCCTTGAAAGGGTCACAGGGTGATTGTATTGTGATCAATTTTAACAATTCATATGCTGCCAAAACCATTCTTGATTACCTGTATAGATTTCCCCCTGTAGGTACGCAGATCACAGCACTACCCCTGAGTTATTTCTTTAGGCCTCTCCCATTACTGAGTTCAGAAATGCCATCTTACCCAGGTAAAACCCTGGATAATTACAATCAGGCACCTAGCCAGGGAATCCCTTTGGAGAACCGGTTTGCACCTCTTTCGGGGTTAGAGACCTGTGATTGACCACCCAGGAATGAGCAACTGGGGAGAATTGTAGCTGCCCCTTTCTCCCATAGCTTGGGCAATAGCCCAATAATTCCTCCTGAAGCTGATACCGTCGCTGTCTCTGGAATAGGTCTGAGGGTTGTACAGGGAATTACTAAAGACAGTATTTGTTACTTCTTGTTTTGGAATATTGCTGGCCTAAAGTTAAAGATTGTGAATCCTCAGTGGGCAGAGTTTGTACCTGGGTTTGACATACTATGTTTACAGGAGACTTGGGTGGAAGAACCGATCCATATTAACGGTTTTAAAACCTTTCACGTACCCGCAGTTGCATCATCGCATGGGAGAGCAATGGGGGCTGTGCATCTATATAGCACATTACTTAAACCTAGGGAATATTGTAACACTGACAGCTGATCGTTGCTTTCAAATAATAGGGGCGGATTTGGACAGAACAATTGGTATAGTTGTAGTGAATTTTTATAATAATGCCCCACGTGAAGAGCTGGCAGGAGTGTTGGGGGCCATATCCGATCATATTACAAAGATCCAGGCGGCCTCCACTAAAGGTTTGTTTATAATTTGGGGTGGAGACTTTAACATCAATTTATGCCACTACTGGGACACTGGTGTCTGTGGTCTGGGCTATAACAAAGAAATTAGTTGCCCTCACTTTAATCATTCAGGACCCGGGGATATTATAAATGATATTATGTTCACTGGAGACATGGGCTTCGCAAATAATTTATATAGCACCCCGGTCTCCTTCAGCCCAATGTTTAATGGACGAGGGCTGTCTTCTACCATAGACTTTATCCTAATTTCGTCCAGACATGCCTCCAGAGTCACAAATTTCCAAACTCATGACATTTCCCTTAGCGATCATTTCCCGCAGAGTATTGGAGTCAAGGTTGATTGTAGATTAGTTAAAGGGAAGGGTTCGTCCACTCACCTTGCTAACGATGTTACATTGGTCAGACAAAATGGCTATGCGCTGAGTTGGAAAAAAATTGATCCGGAGTCGTTTATGAGAAAGGTGACTTCTAACTGTAGTGATGCCATTAAAAATGTTTAGGAGATGACCATCCTACGTCGGAAATAGTGGAGGGTTTTTCTGAAATAGTAGACTTCATTGGTAAAACCCTTCATGTAAACTCAAGCAAGAAAACCCTTCAAAATAAAGGATGGTTTGATTCTAGTTGCTCTAAAGCCCACTCCAAACTCAAACTTGCACTGCATAGAAAGGTTAAAAATTATGAAGAAATAAAAGAAGCCAGAAGGGCTTATAGATGTACCTTAAAAGCAAGGAAATTTTTTTTAAAGGAGGAGGCATGGAATGCCCTGAGAGCTGCATCAGAATTGAAAGATTCTTCAGCGTTTTGGAAAGCGGTCAATGCTCTCTTTTTAGCTGATGCAGGGAGGGCAACTATAGAGATAGCGGTTTCTAAGGGTGAATGGGTTGATCACTTTTCTAAATTATATTCTGCACCCTGTCCTGAAACAAGTAGTAATGACTTGTTGGGGGATAGGGTAGAATACCAGACTGTAAATTACCATTCACATCTCCAATTAGATCTTAATGAAATTGAGGAGGCAATTGCAATGAGCAAGAGTGGTAAGGCCCCAGGCCCTGATGGCATTCCTGTGGACCTTTTCAAACATAATATTACTTTCTGGGGACCCATTTTAACAAAAGTCATTAATGCCTGTATCTCGACCAGCCTTATTCCTACCTGGAGTGAATCGATTTTGGTTCCGATTTTTAAAAAGGGGGATAGGCACAACCCAGTTTGTTATCGGCCTATCTCGCTTTTAAACTCCACGGTCAAAATAATTGGAAGAGTACTCCTTTTTAGATTGCAGGACTGGGCAGATAATTATTCTATTATCAGTAATATACAATATGGGTTCCGTAAGGGCTTGGGCACTATAGATCAGTGCCTAAATTTAGAATGAACTATTGCCAAATATACTAAGGCGAAAAGGGGCCCTCTCTACCTGGCCTTTGTGGATTTGTCGGCGGCCTTCGACTGTGTCATCCATAAAAAATTATGGTCGATTTTGGAGAGGTTGGGCATGGAACCATCCCTAGTCTCATTAATGAGACAATTTTATATCGGGGCCAGGGCTCGATTCGGGACAGGGGGTGAGTGCACTGATTCCTTTACTGTCGGAAGAGGTGTAAGGCAGGGCTGTGTCCTGGCACCCTTTCTTTTTACCTTGTATATTAATAACTTAGATCGGGTTCTGAGAGATGAGTGCCAGGACCTCCCGGTAGTAGGGAAGCGCTCACTTCCTGTGCTCATGTATGCGGATGACGCGGTGCTTATGGCCCGCACTCCGAATAGTCTCCAGAAGGTATCATCTAGTTTTGTGAACTTTATGTCCAACTTGGGCCTTACAGTAAACGCCTCCAAAACATTCATTTTAAAATGTGGATCGGAGAGCAAAAAGTGTCGCCCGTTCTTCTTAGAGAAGAATTGTCTAGACTGCGCCAATACCTTTTCATACTTGGGGTCTTATTTGATCGTACTGGCACGTGGACACAGGCTGTTAATCTAAGGAGACTGTTATTCTCAAAGTCACTGGCAGCCCTGGTTAATTTTAGCAAGAAATTGGGCAGACGCACTCCCTTAGAACTACTTCAAATTTACCTCAAAATCTGGCACTGAGAGTCCTTCCGCCACTGGGCGCTGCAATTGAGTCATCGCTACCCACTGCCTGCCAGATCCCCAAACATACTCAATCAACAACGAGTCAAGATCCCGGAATATACTGTGAGGGATGGGTAATGGCAAAGTAAAAATAAAAGTTAAGCAGCCAGAGAAGAGCAACCATCTTAATAAGGGTGACCTGACCGGCCACAGATAACGGCAACGATTTCCAAAAATACACACTGGAGAGCAGAGCCCAAACAGCAGCTCCCACGTTACCGCCTAAGAGGTCCCGCAGTTCATGATAAACTACCAGATACTGCAGGCAGGTAGCCTCCCATCACAATCCTCTCAGGTCTGGGGGTGGTTGCAAATCCCTACTTAAAGGGAACAGATTAGATTTCTGCCAATTTATGCATAAACCCGAGACTCTCTGCCAATCTTCACTAGTGCTGTGGGACTAGAGTACAGAAGCCTAGTCCATCTCACAAAGCTGGGCCCCAACCCAATCTTATCCATCACCCGGTAAAGGAACCCCCAATCCAGACTATTGAATGCCTTCTCAATATCTAATGCCATGACCCCCACATTCTCCTTATCATATGTGGCATCCACCATAAGCGCTAGTAATCTCTGAATATTGATCACAGTATTACACCCTGGGATAAGCCACGCCTGATCAGCCTGAATCAACCGTTTCATGTAGGGCAGCAGAAGAGTTGCTAATATCCGAATGAGAATCTTATAATCGACGTTGAGCATCGATAATGGCCTATAGGCCCGCACATCATGGTGAGTTCAGCCAGGCTTTAATAGAGGAATCACTAATGCCGCACAGGTGGAAGCTGCTCCACGCCGCACTGTATAGGGCGACCAGTTTGAGGGCTAGGATGCCTCCATATGCAGCATAGAACTCTACCGTGAGCCCATCTGCCCCAAGCACCTTCCCCCGCCCCATGATTTTCACCACTGCCCTAACCTCCTGGAGCGCAAAGAAACCCAGCTCTTCAGCTTCATCTCAGGTAATCGTCGAGAGGGCTGCGAGGCCCAGAAATGCATCTACTTCCAGATGTCCCCCGACTAGGTGTCCGAGCACACAAAGCGGTATAATACTCACCAAACCTCTTACTAATGCTGTCCTGCCCATAAAGTCGCTCCCCCCTCCACTCTGCCTCATGCTCCAGGTTCAGCTAACCCTTTTTTTTTGTCGGGATTAGCCAGCCACACCAGTAGGGTCCCCACTTTGTCCCTTTCTGCATGAGCCCTGCCCATATACTCCCAATAATCAAAGCAACTGAGCTTTTCCACCTGCCCTGCTAGTTCCTCCCTGTTGTCCGGCAATGGCTGCTGTAAAGCAGGGTTTCCAGGTCTAGCCCTTTGCACTTCTCACAGTGCTGACTTCTGAGTTCCCGCTTCCTGCAACAAAGTTCACCACACTCCTACCGCTTCTGCAATACAATGGCCCCGGATTGCAGCTTTAAAAGCATCCCACTCAATTAGTGGTGAACCTGCCGTATCTGTGTTATCCTCAAAGTAACGCCTCACCTCCTTGCCAATTGACTGCTGGAACACTGTATCCTCTAGCGCTTTGACCTTTAAATGCCAGTCAGGGATGCGGGGGATGCGCCAGCTCCTATGTCAGGGGCAGCAAAAACGGATTATGATCAGAAAGAGTTCTGGCCAAATATTCGACATCCTGTAGGGCCCCATGCATCCATGGTGAACAAAGGAAAGTGTTGAGGCGGACATGTAATTCATGCATACAGGAATAGAAAGAGTACACCCTGTCTAGAGGGTGAGTGGATCTCCACGAATCAACCAGCCCCCACTGAAGTTGGCAAGTGGAAAACTTTCGCGCCAGTTGAACAACCGGGGATACGCCCAAACGGGGGGTGGGATCTATCCAGCACAGGGTCTGCAAAACTATTGAAATCTCCCCCCAGGAGTACAGCATTTAGCATGAATGGGGCCAGGACCCTATATAGCTCATCAAAAAAACCCTGCTTGGTCTAAGTTAGAGGTATGGATACTGACTACGGCCAGGTCCCGGCCAGCCAAGCTGCCCATGACCGCCATATATGTCCCAGCTGGGTCCACTAGATCCCCAATCTTCGGGAAAGGGACTCCAGGTCTTATCCATAGTAGAACACTCTTCGCAAAAGCTGAGTTTACAGTAGAGCAGCTCTGACCCCTCCAGTGTTTATGGAGCACCAGGCCCTCAGCTGCAGTCAAATGAGTCTCCTGTAAGAGGGTGATATGAACCCTCCACCTCTTAAGATAAGTATACACTTTGTAACGTTTGGACATATTATTAAGCCCCTGGACATTCCAGGATATAAACTTATATGTCATAGGGGCTGCCATAGTTAGATGGCAGAACAAAAATGCACTCAAGCACACCCAATTCCAATCACAAGGTGAGTCTCCTGTTTGTAATCTGTTATTAAATCCAGTCCACACAAATCAAAGTATTCCACAACGTTTTTTACTCCAAGAGCAGATTTCCATACAATGTTGTCCTAAAATGCCGCAGCCGACACGTGTTTCGTCCGGCTGGACTTTTTCAAGGCTATGAGTATGGCGATTGGATTTTCTACTAAACTTAGCACATGCAGTTTCCGAACTCCCAAATCTCTTCCGGTACCTCGGTGTTCAGTGTGTCCGCTTTGTGTACCAACCCACAGAATCTCTGCCACTATAGGAACAAGACAATCAATCTGCAATGTTATTATTCACACCTGGCACAGGTCTAGCTCTAAAAACAATATTGTACATTAAACAACCATGCATGAAATGCTGCAAAAGCTTCAGTGGTTTCCTGTCCTTTGCCCATTCACCAACTGTTTCATTGTCCACATTGAAAGAGACTGTCTTGTTTGCTAGTTCTTGCCCCCAGATCGCAATAGCTGCCAACAGTGGAACAAATTAAAAGATTGCAATACTTCTCCTTTCTAGCATTCATTTCTAAGGCCGCTTTTCAGAGCACCACCTTCCTTCCCAATATCGGTGAAAGCTTCATCAGAGAAAATCTGTATTAGCCATGCAAAGTCCAAATCCAACGACCACATAGTCACACCATAGAATTTCTTCAGAAACATCGACCTGCCGCTGAAATCCTGATTCTATGGTGGGGCAATGTAGCCCCAGACATCACAAAACCCAACCTTCTGCAAAAAGACCTGCCCGCTCTCACTACCTTACATGCAAAGTTCAAATGTCCAAGCAGACGCTGCACTTGACGCAGAGAACGTTTAGGCACTGCCATATCTTCCTCCAACAAAGCAATCAGATCTCCAGTCTTATCACTGGTAAGTCTTGCCTCCATCTCCACTGTATTCAATCCCAAGAAAAGTCAACTTCGTGCTAGGCCAGTCCACAGTGTACAGGCGTTTTTCTGCCCCTTCCCACCCCGTCCTTTTCTCAGTATGGATTGCTGGGCCCTCATTTGTAAAGTGGGCAGTGAAGCAGGTGGAGACACGTCTGTGTGCACGGAATTTGGGGCTTAGAGCAACTGAATTTAGAATTGAGTGGTAGGGAAAAAGAAAGAGGAAGGGGGCACTTACTGCCTTGGCTGTCAGATATGATGAGAGCTTGATTAAGGGACTGGAGACCAACTTGGAGGTAATCAAACGTTCACAGGCAAGGACCTATGTTTCCTGGACATCGTTGGTGGCAAAGAGAGTGTGGAGAAATCAATGCAGTGGAAAAGGCTAGGCGTAAAATGAACAGGGAAATGAGGCGTTTTTGTCAACTTAGGGGAATAGGTTTTATCAAGCATGAAGAGATCAGGAAGGAGACCTTTGCGTTCTTCAGGCAGATTGGGTTCCACCTTTCTTTTATTGGCAATGAGTTCTATTTATTGGAAATAAGAGCCCAGCTGGTGAAGAAACTGGCAGTGAAGGGATGGTAGTAGACAATTAGGCTGTTGGGCAACAGCTGGACGGAGGTTGTTTGGGGGGTAGGCTGTTGGGTGATAGCCAGGTGCTGGAAAAGCCATAGGCATTGTTAGAGGGACAACCAGATTACAAACAAAGGGAAGGGGCAGGAAAACACCTGTACAGGGTTTCCTGGGTGGCAGATCATGCACTAGGCCGGAACGTTTTGGTGCTTTGCCAGGGGGACGTTCGCAGAAGGAGTACAGGACAGTGACTCTGGGGGCAGGTGTGAAAGGATGGCGAATGGAATGAAAGGGTGAGTGGTTTGAATGCAGGGAGTTTCAGTTTGGTTTTTTTGCAGGTTGGGGTGAGGCTTAAGGGTGAAAGGTCATAGGTCAATTTATTGTATAAGTGAGGTGGGGTTGTTTCAAGGTTTGTAATATTGTTAAAGTTTCAGCTGGCTACCTGTCCTAATAAAGCAGCCTTTTGCTCTTAACCTGGCCTGCTTATTTCTGTGCTGTGGTGTTCTTTAGTCTCCTGGGGGTGGCTTCCTTTAGGAGGTCCACCCCAGGGCTACTTCGGGCAAGTGGTGCAGATCAGGACCGGTGGGTATTTCCTTTGGGTAGTTCATCGGCGGGGGCTGGGTCTTAAAGTCAGTTAAGTTCCCTCAGCAGGATAGTGCAGCCAGTCGAACTGTGGTCCTGCCAGTTAGACAGTATGTTTCCTGGGCACCCACCCTCCTTTTTTAGGTCTCGCCTGAGCCAGCGCATGCGATGCCCTGGCCGAGACATTTAGTAAGTGGGCTTTTAAAAGTCCAACCACTCGCTTTTGCTGGCCTCAAGCTTGCGGTTACGCGCGCGGGCACGCGCACAGCCGCCATCTGGCTTTCCTCGCGGCACCCTTACAGCGCGCGATGAAAATTCCTCGCACAATAATTAATTTTGGGATCTACCCACTGCAAACAGAGTTAAATCATATTAATTGTTCACTCAGAATATAGCATCTGAACGCACTGGCTTCAGTTAGGTAAAACAGTACAGGCGATTAGAATGCATTTTTCCAACACATAAAACACAAATCCGCCTTTTTACCTCCTCATTGTTGTTTAGAATAGAATCATTAGTTTCCAAATTTGCCACGGTGTTCATTCGGCGCTCTTTGACCTATTATATTTCATTACAGTCGATTGCTTTCGATTCATCAATTTCATGCTCGAAGTGCCGCTCTTGTAC
Organism: Calotriton arnoldi; assembly: GCA_963921515.1. NCBI lineage: Eukaryota > Metazoa > Chordata > Amphibia > Caudata > Salamandridae > Calotriton > Calotriton arnoldi. The sequence goes on from CAWUFW010001631.1 coordinate 1,325,196, forward strand.
CAGGTTTTAAGTAATTCCTAATAATCATACACGTGAATGTGAGGATTTAGGTTAGGCATATATATTGCTAACAGTGTTTGTACTTGAGACTAAATTAAATATTACCCGCGTTGCGATTTTACTCAACCTTTGATAAATGCTTGCTACATTTCTTTGTATTAAGATTTGAAAGCCTGCTTCCAAATGTGCTTTCTACCTTGGACTAGGGCTGTACCGACTGCCATGACGATGCCGGCTTCTTAGAATCTCCCCATCCAATGCCTGTACACATCTTTCTTTACCCTCACGCCCTGTCCCCCAGCCCCCATTACCAAAATGAACTGCACCCTCTTCTACAAACTAATGTTTGAATGCTCTCCATTGCCTCAGCCTCACTTCACATTTGGTTACTGTGGTTGAGACAGAACGACTTTGTGGCATTACCCAGAAGTTTATGTGCAAGCATGCAATACTAAGGGCCGGATTTAGATCTCGGCGGATGGGTTGCTCTGTCAAAACAGTGACTGATATCCCGTCCACCAAAATATAAATCCCATAGGAAAAAATGGGATTTATATTTCAGTGGATGGGATATCCGTCACCTTTGAGAGGGAGTAACCCGTCTGCCGAGATCTAAATCATGCCCTAATAGAAACTTTTTGAAGGGCAGCTTCTTAATGCCTTCCACATACAGAACACATGCATCTTCCTTTGAGTCTGTGCCAGCCAGTAGCTGCGACTTCAACAATGTCAGTCATGAAGAGGGCTAGAATGGTAGGTTCCTTTGGAGTCTGAAGTCACTGTCAAGAATATACTTTGCGCTTTTGTGGTTTTTTTCTCTTTTTATCCACAGTTTTTTCTCCATTTGGCCACTTCAAGGCACTTCTAAGTGTTTTGGTATGAGCCCTTTGTCTGAAGTCGTCAGGAAAGTCTTAATTCAGGTGATCACCAAAAAGCTTTTGACATTAGATCTTCTAACTAGTGTTAGGTAAGGTCATTGGACAGTTTATGGGAGAAGAGTTGTGGTCCTTCTTAGAGTTTGTCAGCTTTGTGTGTTGAATGCCATCTTGACTTGGCTTGGTGCATCTTCACAGCTCTTTCGATGCCACCCTGGGTAGTACTGATGTGGGCTCTGAGCCAACTGGAGATGCAGGCACAGGACTCTGATGGATCTCAAATATATTTCTTATGATTAACATGGATTTGGTGATGTGCTTTACCGGATTAGGTAAGCTATCCATTATAATATTAATATCATTTTCCCATTCTCATGCAGTTAATCCAGTGCTTAATTTGAGCCATTGGTTTCCGGAGCTCGGCACCGGCACTTAATTGCCAACTCTGGCACTTATAACAGGTGCCACATGGTGGCGCTGTTTGTATAATTTTAAGATGAGCAGATCAACAATGGTTTATTAATGCAGTATATATTAAAACAATTAATACTTGCCACCCAAGCCATTGTAATGCCTTGAACAGTCTGAATTGTCACACTTGTACAGTGTGATGGTTAGCAGTGCAAGTTAATCCTGGATTTGTGCAGTGACTGTCTGCTCTAAGCATTTTGTTTCTGTAGTGGCCCGTCGAAGCCTGATCATGCCTTGCCAGAAGGGTGTTTAGAGTACTCCCAGTTAGCAGTCTGATGGAAATGTAGACAGTGTTCCCTTTTTGCCTCTTGGCTGTTACTGAACTCAAGCAGAACAAGCATTTGCAATGCAATAGGTCTCGCATTTGCTAGAGTTTGAGCTATTGGCATTGTAAATGACAATGTTTTTTATTTATGTGTTGGTTTTTAAAACATAAATAAAAGGCATTGTCATTTACAATGCCAATAGCTTAAACTCTCGTAAATGCGAGACCTATTGCATTGCAAATGCTTGTTTTCGTAGCTAGTCACAAAACGTTTACAGTAGGTAGCTGGGGCTTGCTTTATTGGTTAGACAGAAGAAGCTAAACTTTAGTTGTTGCTTAGGACAGGAAGCTGCAGGGCACATAACGCACTAGGCCAGAAAGTTGTGGGGCCTTGCTGGTGGGACGTTGGCAGAAGGAGTACAGGAGAATGACACTAGGGCAGGTGTAAAAGGGTGGTGAATGGAATGAAGAGGGGAGTGGTTTGAATGGGGGAGTTTCGGTTTGGGTATTTGCAGGTTGGGGGTGATTAAGGTTGGGAGGGGACAGGGCAAATTATCGTATAAGTGAGGTGGGGTTGTTTCAAGGTTTGTAATTTGGTTAAAGTTTCAGCTGCATACATTTCATAATAAAGCGGCGTTTTTTTTTATAACCTGGCCTGTTTATTTCTGCCCGTCTCGCCTGATTGCAGTTATTAGCCTTAAAAAAACAAACCCGCGCAGAAGCCAATCCGTGACGTTCAGCACTGGACAGTTCCACACAGGAGCTACAACAGGGTGGGTTTCAAACAAGATTTGTTGGCGCGTTGTTTACTTTGTACTCTAAACGATGCTGCACGTTAAACCTCTATCTTTTCTTCAAATATATGATTTTAGAAAGAAATGTGTTACTGTCAGAAAGCATATGTGCGACAATTCATGTTTTGCAAACATCCATTCCATTTTTGAGTCGACTGAAGAGAAAAAAATCTATATATATATTCACGGAATAAAAAGTAGATTTTAAAAGAGCTGATTGATAGTTCCAGCTCATTCCTGGCTTGCAGCACTGCCAAGAACGACAACACACCCTCCCACCGACCCCACCCCACTTACTTAATGTTTATGACACACTGTTTAGCTGGTAACAGATGCCTGGGGACAAGTCTGAGCTAATAACACTTTAATCGCAGCTCTTTCCCACACTCTGATCCTTTGTATCCGGGCCCCAGATGTCCCCCGCCTCCCACCCTGTAATGTGCCACACTTCTATTGTCCCGGCTGCTCTCTGATTGGCTGCTGAGTGTGGGAACCTCTCTCCAGCCCCAGACCCACACATTACCCTGCAGGCGGAGGGGGATAAATTGGGCAGGAGGGAGCGAGCTCTTCAGATACCGATCACTGTGGGTTCAGTGCCGAGACCCCGCTCTTCACCCCACACCGGGCAAGATGGCGCCTTTCAGCACCGAGAGGAAATATGAACAGGAGCGCGAGGAGAGGGACATTAGAAAGGTAAGAACCAGGAAAATAATATTTAAAATCTACATTCGCCTTTTTATTATAGAGAAATAATACTACTTACAAAACAGCGATTTGTAGTTATTTCTTTATATTAGTATGCGCTTAATTCATCTTATCGTAATAGTTTGGTTCTAGAGTAGCATTAATACTAATTTTAACTATTATGGTACAATGTTTTAAACGTAGACTATCTTTTAACAGACCAAGTTTCCAAGTTTGTTCGATAAAATAACAAATCCACATGTTTGTCTCTGCAGCTGAGGAAGCCAGCGGTGGAGAAGCTGAGGAGAGATCGCATCAACAGCAGCATTGAGCAGCTGAGGATGTTACTGCAGAGAGAGTTTGAGGAACATGAACTTCCGCCCAAAGCAGAGAAAGCGGATATCCTGCAAATGGCCGTGACGTACCTGGCCCAGCGCGTGCAGACAGCGGCACCAGGTGAGAGCTCGTGACATGAGTTTGGCTTTTTAATGTGGTGAAGTCTGATGTTTGGATAAGGACAGGCGCAGGTGGTGAAGGTGATGGGGAGCAAGAGTGGGTGATGTTTCTTTTAGTTACTAAACTAGCAAAAAATGCAAACTATGAATTCATGTTTGCCGTACTGGTCTGTAAGATGGTTTTGTGGGGCATAGTTAAAAAAAAACGCTATGTGGTGTAAACTCTGCTTTTCATACATGGAGCGCCTTGTTTCGGATATATTTTAGTACTTTTATCTTCAAGTCACGCAATGCTCAGTGCTTTAATTGTTCTGCGTTGTCACTTCCTGGTGTGAGACTGTACAACCATTAACCCCTCGTCTCTCCCTGCAGCCGCGGCCTCCAGTGAAGGTTACTCCAGGTGCCTCCAGGACTCTCTGCACTTCCTCTCCCTCCACGGAGCCCCCACAGAGACCCGCATGAAGCTGCTGCGGACCCTCCATAGACCTGCGGCTGCAGCAGAGGCGATGTGTCCTTCTCGGCCTCCGTCCTGTCCCAGCAGCACTAAAGAGCCCGTTCAGGACAGCCCCAGAGCCCCGTGGAGACCCTGGTAATGCGGGGGCTGCGGCCTGGACTTTTCTTCGGACTTCTTTAGAGGCCTCGGTCCTCTCTGAGGGAGAATGTTCATTCTCGTGCCTGGAGGGGCCCCTGCTGTGCAGGGGGGAGTTTACTGCACTTCAACGAGGCGGAGTGAGGAGTGACTGTATATCATTATAGGATGGACAAAGTGAACATTAAATGCATGTAAAATAGAGGGGAGAATATTCATTCTCGTGTCTGGAGCGGGCCCTGCTGTGCAGGGGGAGTTTACTGCACTCCGAGGAGCGGAGTGAGGAGCGAGTGTATATCCTCATAGGATGGACAAAGTGAATATTAAATGCTCGCAGGAGACACAGTATTTGTTATATCCTCATAGGATGGACAGTGTCTATATTATATCTATCCTCACAGGAGGAACAGGGTGTGAATACTATTCCTCTGAGGTGGACGCTGTTTGCAGTGTGATTTTAGTGAACATTAGTTTACAGATCTGCAACAATCACATATGCAGCTGGCATCAGAACTCCGATGCAAGTTCAGTATGTGTTTAAACATTAACTTTTCTTACCACCTGCACATTACATGATTATGAATTATTGAGTCCATCGAGTGATTTGTGGCACAGAATAGCTTATATCAGTTTTGATATGTATGTATTTTCAATGGAAAATGTATTACGAAAATGACGCCTTCTATGAAGGCAAAGTGTGTTTCTGTACTTTTGGAAACATTATGTCTGAAACATGTATGTGACAGTGTACACATGTAATAAGTATTCTACAATATGAAAACTTGTTTTTTAGATATTAGTGCTGGTCTAACCCTATTTTCAATTGAAAACCTATGAGTAAAATGTCTGCCTTCTGCGCAGTCCCAGTGTATTTGTGTACATTCATCGGAAGTACGTGAAATATCTCTTTAAAGTGTGTATGACAAAGTGCACATGTATTGTGTATTCTCCAAAGTGTAACATTCATTGTTGGTGAATGAAAAGGAGTAACAGTTTTCACTAGTGACAAGTCTTCATTTTAGAAGCAGTCTTGGCGCTATTTGTGTGAGTTACACAATGCTGTGTTCTCCTTTATAAAGATGTTCAGTGTGGTGAACCCCCTGCCATAGATTTGTATCTCAGTGACTGAGTATGTTCTATTTTCTTCTACAATACTTGTAGGGCTTTGATTATCAGCAGAAACTCATTCAGTTAGAGTGAAACCCTGGACACAGCTCCTGTGATGAAGACATTCACTGTATCCGATCTAAGAATGTCCTGTCTTTATCGCCTATCTCTGCTGTGACCTTACTGTGACATTGTGTCTTGCCATTGTTTACTGTTATCCTTTATGATGGGATTTGTTGCAGTCCATGAAGATGTGACCTGTTCAATGACAGCTCAATAAAGAGACTTTCAATATTAATAGCTTTTCTCAATGTTTTCATTTGGACGGCTGAGACTTATGCACAATTCACCACGGGGGTATAGTGAGGGAATAAAAGTACCACCACTTGTTAGGTAAAACACCTAGAATCTGCAGAAACACGTTATGAAGCGCTATAAGAAAGCACGTTGCTGATATTATTAATATGTGCTGAGAGAGCTCCACGCACAATGTGTGAGAGTTTTCTTCTCCTCCTCGGGGACCAGGTGTCCGAATTAAACTGATTGTTGTCTCGTGTGAGAGTGTGAGTGTGCCCCACACACAGCTGGGAGACCTGACACACTCCTGCAGGACACTCATACACGAAGGAGGTCTGACACCACAGAGAGGAGGGCGGGGCACTGATCGGGCTGAAGGCTGGCAGAAGTGTGGGTGGCACAATGTGCATGAGCATGCTGTTGTGTCTTGCGAGACACGTTCTAGTGTCTCGACAGGCACAGAGTTAGAAGCCACTCCCCTATGGGAGTGGGCACACTTGCACCCCACATGCATCCCTCACAGGCGTCACGAGTGACGTGAGCCTGGTAATAAAAGGGCCCGGGTGCACGTGCTCGAGGCCAGTTGTAGTACCCCACTCACCGTGTGCTTGTCGTTCATTTATTAGCATGTGGGCCTAGGGCCCACAACACAACATTTGGCGACGAGCGGGTTTATCCCGTGTGTGCAGCCGCCGTGTTCCAGTGGGTGAAGGGGGAATGTGCATCGCCCTTGTAGAGGCGGCCCCTGCAGCAGGTGGTTAAATCATCGAAGCGCCCGCGGGCGTGTGAAGGGCCCCACGGTGAAGTTGAGGCGGCGGGAGCCCACCCCGCGTATGAAGAGCCTGCTGCCCATACCTCTGGCGCGAGGCAAAGCCCAGTGAATGCAGAAGGAATGCGGGCGAGGCCGGACTGCTGAGACGCCGGCCGCCGCCGCGCAGATTGCCACGAGGAGGAGTGAGCCTGACTAGCGATCGGGCCAAGGTGAGCCCGGGATGGCGACATGTGCCGGGTTGTCACGGAGCCCCGCAAAATATGTGGTTGCGGCCCGTAGCTGACCGGAGACGCACCGGTGCAACAGCAAAGACTAGTGAGGCCTGCAGGGAGAGAAGGACTGCAGCAGCGCCGAAAGAGACTGCGGAGGGAGCCCACCCCGCATGTGATCTGCCTGGAAAACCCGGCGGGCGTAAGGTGAGCCACGAGCTACCGGAAGAGCAGCGAGGGGGTGCCCCCCCATGCCAAGAAGAGTGAGAGAGACCTGCCCACGCAAAGAGCCCCGTATCTGCTGCCCAACAATGGAAGGGTGGAGTAGCGTGAGGCGGTAGGGACGAGACCCGCTGCAAGGGAGGAAAGGCGCCTGCAGAGTGTCCCACCAGTGCACCCAGACCGCACGCAGGCAGACCCAACAGCATCAAAGGAAGCACGTGCAGGGTTGGACTGCCCCACAAAGAGGCAGCCAAGCGTGGTGAGAAGCTATACTCACCTGGGGGAGGAAAGCAGCTAGACCCCTGCAAGTGGTGAAGTGAATCGGGCGTACGGGAAGCAGCTGAGGTCCGAGAACGTCCTGACACCGGCATCCCACAAGAGACGTGTGGAGACAGCTCGAGGCATCTGCGTTGGGAAAACAGCCTGGGCCTACCTCGGAAACTAAGAGACACTGCCATCTAGTGGCCGATTACAAAGTACCGCACCCGCTAAATGAAATACACTGCAAGCACTGACTGCACCCTGTGAGTTCCCCAGCATGAGACTCTGCCTCTAAGGAAGCCCGGGTTACTAGCACAGTACCCAAGCCAAGCCTGGGAAAAGGGGTAGAAGCAAGGACTAGCCAAAAGAGCATGGTATGGCTCTCAGTGGTAGTCAGCCACCGCAAAAGAAACAGTGTCACAGAAACCCTGATTGCCGGCAGTTCCCCAAAAGATAGTGACTATGCGCAATGTCAAGCGCCACCAGCACTCCGCCACAGAGGCAAGCCGAGCAAAGGGTTAGCACTGCATGCATGCTGGCCAGAGAAAAGTGGGCACGCAAGGTACCAGCAGAAGGCGCCAGATGACATTGCATAATAGCCCTGCCACTCTCGGATGAGGCACCAACTCATGCCTGTTGCGTTGGAGGGGTAGAGACTGCTAACCCCACAAGGAGCCTCAGGAAGCCCAAAGCCACTAGGCCAAGGATGCTGCCAAGGGTCCAGTGAAGCCAAGAGCAACCAGAATGAAAAGGTTTCAGCCAGCTGTCCCCACCTAGAGACACAAGAAAGACTGTCACTGCAAGTGAGGCAGAGTGCGCCACACGCCCTGGTGGTGAACGACCACCACCGCAAGAAGGAAGAACAGGCACACAAGGTGCCAGAAGAGGCGCCCGAGAAGAAGTCAGAGGTGCGCGCCACATGCACCCAGAAGCGCGCCAACAGGGGTCAATGCCCAGGAAGGAAGGAGACCTCTCTAAACAAGAAGCACTGCTGGAACCAGCAGGGAGATCCTAAACATCTCCACAGCAGCAACAGTAATGGAGCCCGGAAGGGGCCAAACGCAGCACAGTGTCCTCCCTCACACTGCCTCAAGAAAGAGTCGTCAGTGACCCAAGACAGGCGAGAGGAGAGTTGCACACCACAAGTGGCCAGCCGCCACCACAGCTCACCACTGCCCATGGAAGCCATTCCCTGGAGAGGGAACGCCTGGAGTAGGAGCGTCAAGGAGCTGCCTGAATAAGGAGCACTCAAGATGAGTGGCTGCTCGCCATGCAGCCGAGAAGAGCGACGGAAGTTTCGCCTGTATGGTCCGGAGACCAGTGAAGTTAATAGGCCCGTTGGCCTTGTTAGAACACGGTGCATGTCATTGCACCCGGAGGAGAAGCAGAAGAAGAGTGGAGGTGCGTCACCCTGAAGAGCTGGACAAACACAGGTGTGTCAAAGACAAAGAGAGGAGAAGCACGAGGACTCGTAGCACCACAAGCCAAGAACACCTCCAAAGACACCAGACAGCCACCAAGGCGGACCGACGGCCCTGGCGACAGCACCAAGGGAGAACCCCACGTAAGCCGCCGCACGCGCAAACTGCGTTGCTCCCGTCGCTTCACAGTGAGATCGTCCAACCCCGAGTGTCGGCAGTTGGAGTCGAGACGGCATCCCTGCCCCTGACCGCAAATGCCAGAGGTGCAAGAGAAGATTCAGAAAAGGCAGTCATGTGGCTACCACGTTCATCCAGAAACCTCCTCTCCTAGCTGATCATCGCCACCTGTCGTCCAGGCCCAATGGCAGCTACATCATCAGTGCCATGTGCAGGACACTGCACTCAGCAAAACACGTGGAAGTGTGACCGGAGGGTCTACAGCAAGAATCGGACAACCAACTGAGGTCAGAAGAGGAAGTCGTGAGTGGCAGGGCCGGACGATGAAGAAGACCCAAGCTAACACCAGGAGTGAGTCCTGACACAGCGACAGCAAGGGAAGAGGGGATAACCCGAGAAGGAACTGGCAACCGCACAGCGGGAGTCCGAGAGTAAGCCGCACAGCCTGCGCGAACCGAGTCTCAAGCTTTACGTTTCTCAGCGTGTTCATCAAAGTCCCAACAGCCCAAAAAGTCCAAGGACATGAATGCAAGTGCCTCTCCCAGAGAACATGGAGGTACCCGGCCACTCCCTGCCTCAGGTGATCGACTCCAGACTACACACCTGCAGCCATCAAGGCAAGTCATCACCCGCCATTGTCCAGATTCACCACACGGCTGGCAATGCCACCATGCCAGTCCTCATCAAGTGCGTCAACCAACACCATCTTGAATATACATGGAGTGGAGTCCTACGCTATTGCCAAGCTAGCCAACAAGAAGACTCCAGAAGCTACCTGCTAACCTGGTCTGCACCTGAACTGCGGCAGCGAGAGCATGTCCTGACCAAGACCCACACACCCTTGAGGTTTGTGCGAGAGACTGGCTACTGGCTCCTTGGCGGTTTGCAGCTGCCCCCAGCCGGCACACACGCAGCCCCAATCGCAGCCTACCTGCAGTCCCGTGGCAAGCCCAACGAAGGGCCTCCCCAGGCGGGGAGAGCTGGAAGAGACATTGCCCCACCGACAGGTCACCGGACACTGCAAGACAGCCCCAGGGAGACTTCAGGCGATACGGAAATAGTCCAGTGAGCTGTCACCATGGACTCCCACCATGATCTGGACGCACCCCATAAATGAACTATTGTTACACACCACATACCATCATCAAGGTCAGCGGACGGAAGCTACGTGAGACTAAAGGACACTTACACCGACACATTCCTGGTGTGCAGATGACATCTTCAAGCAAGAGTTTGTGTCCTGAACCAATCAGGTTAAATGATGAATACCTGCTGAGTGTCCTGCCACCGTTGAAGTCACCAGCCCGTGTCTGCCGTCTTCCTGATGCCGGACCCACGAAACTGATGGACCCTGTGGTGTATATTTCATTACTGTTTATCCCTACAGGTTGAATTACAGAACTTTTGTTTTATTAAAATTTGGGAGGAATGTTGTGTCTTGCGAGACACGTTCTAGTGTCTCGACAGGCACAGAGTTAGAAGCCACTCCCCTATGGGAGTGGGCACACTTGCACCCCACATGCATCCCTCACAGGCGTCACGAGTGACGTGAGCCTGGTAATAAAAGGGCCCGGGTGCACGTGCTCGAGGCCAGTTGTAGTACCCCACTCACCGTGTGCTTGTCGTTCATTTATTAGCATGTGGGCCTAGGGCCCACAACACAACACATGCTTCGGGTTCGAGGTGCTGCATGCAATACTTTTTATATTTACATGCATAGATATTGTACACCATGGCATTCACCCTGTTAATAAACAGGTCTGACTCTCCCTTATAAATTAACCTCGGGTGTAACTGGTGCTGCTTTGACTCCTATGCCCCTCCCTCTGTGACCCCTCCACACAGCTGACACCTCTTGAAGGTTCTCTGAAGCACGGATTTCACACACCAGTGAATTCTGATTTCAGGGAGGAAGGGGGTGCTTAGGTGATGCTCACAGCTGCAGCCGTGTGGCTGTTTTTTCACAGTTTTATATAGCTCGACCTTTTTTGTAGTCACGGGGAGAATAAGTGATTTGCTCAGAATCACAGGATGTTTAGACCACGCCCAGACTCGAAGCTGGTTCCCCCAGCTCCAAAATCGGCAGCTCCGCCCGCTAGGCCACACCCATGGCCGGACAGGGAACCGAAACCAGCCCTGGCAAACAGCTCGGCCCACTGGGGCTGGGGTGGGGAGAGGGCTGGTGGTGCTAGTTGGAAGCATCAGTCCCGTCTCACCGCTGCAAAACCGGCCCCCCAGGGGTCGAAAACCGGCCCCCACCCATGCGGCCCACCGGGGAAACGCCCGGTGCTTGCTACGGCCAGTCCGGTCCTGGCCACACCCTCTCACATCTTCTATTACGATTCGGTCGTATTTAACAGTATGATAACTATATACTCTTCAACACTTTACCGTAATGCGGACTTCTTTCCACCCCACATGAAGCTGAATGAACAATATTCAGAGGCCTGTTCATGTACACAGTGGGGCACAGCACTAGTGAAATGTGCACACACAACACGTCACTCAAGGTCGCACACATACATCATATTCAGTGACAAGACGTGTATACTTCTCACGTGGTCACACATTAAACCACGCGCTCTGCCTGTACACATTCCCGCATACCTCGGACCCCCCTCAGTCTGCACGTGAATGGACGGGTCTGAAACTTCCAAGGGTTTCCCACGCTGAAGCCCAGTCACAGACTGAAGAGACAATGTGAGGCGGAGTCCGGCGGCTCCGGCCGAGGAACAGCTGCGGAGAGGAGGGGGCAATGGACGGAATGTGAGGAGGGGGCTAGAGGGGGGCAATGGACGGAATGTTAGGAGGGGGCTAGAGAGAGGCAATGGACGATTTGGAAGGAGGGGGCTGGGGGAGCAATGGACGGAATGTGAGGAGGGGGCAATGGACGGTATGTGAGGAGGGGGCATGGACGGAATGTGAGGAGGGGGCAATGGACGGAATGTGAGGAGGGGGCTAGAATGGGGTAATGGACGGAATGTGAGGAGGGGGCTAACGAGACGTGAGAGAGGCAGTGAAAAAAAGCGAGGGTTCACTGGTCTGCCGGAGTCATCCGAGAGCACCCCGCGGACGCTGCTTCTGGCCGCTTTAATCCCTTAGAGGTAAACAGAACAAATCCCTGTTATTTACGGGGGCCACCAAGTACCACGATTGTGGCACAAGAATAATATATAGAATCACTTTTACAGCCGTCGGGTCTAAATTTACCGTAGTGTAAATTTCTAGTGTGTTGACCAAGAAGCTGTGTTTGTGCATACACTTCCTGGGGGTGTATACACGTGCGTAAAGTGTAAGTGGCAGTAACAAGGGAAGTAATTTATGTTAACGTAATGTCATATGAAAGGTAAGAGCTGCAGACACCTTATGCCAGCTGTACATATGTTAGTTGCAGCCGTTTTTAGGAGGGGCTGTCATTGCCTCCCAGCTAATATATCTCATGCTGGTGACACCATGACACGCTTAGCAGCGCCAGTATATACAAGGAAGAGGCGTTACCTGTTCTTTCGAAAATCAATGTTTCCACTTCCGGGTCCTCTTGTCACAACAGTCGGTGTCTCTGTGTGTAGGAGGTTGGCGATATTGTATGTTGCTTGCGCAAGTGGTATAGGGGTCGAGGACCTGTCTCTCCTCTCTTGACACAACTTGAAAGAGTGCGGCCTGCCCCAGGACAGGCTAGTTTGATGGGCGGCGTGTCCTGGCCCCACGTGCAAACCGCCTGCAGAACAAAGCTGAAAGCAGCGCTTGCCGGACCCGCACAATTACCTGCACATCAAAGCATTACATGAGAAGTTAGGGTTAGTTTGACGACCACCCACAAGGCGCTGCGATGCAGAATTAATGTCATATTGAGCGCTATACAAGCCCCAATTAACAGTAACGTGAAATGCGTCCCCATGTATAATTTCATTCAGATGATTCCCAACCAATCCACTCCAATTACACCTTAAATTACAGAGTGAGGGGTAAAGGAGTAGAGGCCCAGTGCCCCTATTACATCACCCTGACGCTTGTTCAGTGGCACGCGTGACTGACTGCGCTTCACGTGCAAGTGCGGAGGGAACATGATCTGCTGTTGGGGGGGGGGGGGGTCTCAGATCACAGAGTGAGCGCTCGTTCAAGCACCGGGGAGAGGGGTCCTGATGAAGACAGATTGTTCTCTGGTGTAACAGTGAACACGTGTTTCACAAGCAGCTGCGAGATCTGCCGCCCCCTGCAGGGCCCTCTGAGGCTTCGAGTTTACACATCCACGGAGATGTGGCACAGGGCGGTGCTTTGATGATGCTGGGGCTGCCTGCACTCCGGGTAACACCCTGACCGTTGGCACGCTTACACCTACACATGCTGATGTGGTATTTTAGGAATGTACCAAAATGATGCACAGGGCAGATAATGTTTATATTACTTACCGGTAATCACATTACTCCTAGTCCTACTCTCCCTTATCTCCACTACGCAATGAGGCTCCTGCGCCTCGTAGACACACCCCCTACCAAAATAAAAAAGCACCGCCCCCTCCACAATACATGTATGTACCACGTCACCGTAGACACAGTTGGCCGGGCCACCGAGAGGGAGGGCGGGCCGTAATGGAGATAAGCGAGAGTAGGACTAGGAGCAATGTGATTACCGGTAAGTAATAGAAACATTACCTCCACGTCCCTCTCGCTTATCTCCATTATGTAATGAGACATACCAAGCCAAAGAAAAAAACAGGCCAACTGTCCAAGCACAAGCCCAGAACATCGGAACAAAAAGCGCCAAAGAAGGGCAAACAAACAGGAAAGACAAGCCAGATTCAACAGCTGACTGCAACCCAGAGGCACGCCCAGCCCCAAACACGGGCAAAAAAGAAGACCCACAAAACAAGGAGCCGAGGACCCCCCAAGCCAGCAAGCTGACACAACAGGAAGAAAAAATAGCAGAGCCAGAAGGCGCAACCCCCCACAGAGGAAAGAAAAAGGGGAACACCAGAGAGCCCGCCAAACAGGAGGGAAAGCCTCAAGATGGACACAATCACAGAGGGAAGGACCACCCCACCAAGAACCAGGGGACGAGACCGACCAACAGACCCCGGCAAAGGGAGAGCAAAGCCCAGATAGGCCAGCCCAGAGCACCAGAGGCAGATAAACAGAAAAGGGAACCACATGCGCACAAGCACACCAAGCCCCCAACCAACAGCCAATGCTGAGCACAATGAGACCAGGCAGACCCCCAAAAGCACTTGCACAGAAGAGGCGACCGAAGCCGAAAGACCAAGGCATCGTCAGCCACCAAGCCCCAACAGCAAGACGCCCACCCTGGAAAGGCCTGAGAAGGCACCAGGAGAAAACGAAACCACCGGGCCACAGAACCGGAGAAACCAGACCACCACCAGCCCCAACAACAGAGAAACCAGAGGAAGAGCACAGGCAGGAGGATGCAGAAAAAAAAGGACCCCCAACCCACCGAACTAGAACCCCGGAACAAGGCCAACAGAGGAAAGCCAGTAAGAGGCCCGAAGGCCAAGGCAACCGCAGGGAAACCACTCTCAAACCGATCCGCCCCCCAAATCGAACCGGGGAGCCGGGGAAGGAGGACCCCGAACAGCCACCAGGACATAGCACCGCTATACATACAACAAAAAACGACGTCCAACCCAGAAGGACGGAGAGGCGAAGGGAAAGGAGCACCGCATCCACCACCAACAGACCCCCACCACAGAGGTCGAGAGGCCCAGCACACGAAGCAGAAGGGCCAAAAAGGTAGCAGCACCTGCACTGAGGGGCCCAACAAGTCACAGCGACAGCCAGAGCACTGCTCCGAAGTGCAGCGACAAGCCCAGGGACAGCCGCAGGCGAAGGAGGCCCCAAAACCCAGGAACCACGGCGGAGCCGAACCCGCACGTGGAACAGAGCATCGCCAGACACGGGTAGACAGGACCACCAGGACGTAGGGAAGCTTCCGCAGCCAGAGGACAAGCACCCACAAGGAAGGAAAGCGACGAAACCCAGCAGAAAAGGCCAGGCGGACAGGGAAAGCCACAAAGATGACCCAGCAAGACCAAAGGCCCAAAGCAGCAAAGCAACCCCATCCGAGAACAGACAAGAGCAAGTGAGGCAAGGGGGACCAGCCGTAGGCCCAGGCACCCACTCCAAGAGACCACAGCCAAAGACCAGAGGCCGACCAACCCGCGCAGGAGCAGGCCCGCACCATCCCCTGAGGCAGGACCGGGACCCCTGGCACGAACGCCAAGCCCAAGCAAGAGGCAGGCGCCAGGCCCATGGAGCCCACACGAGGCCCCTGCACGGCCAACAGCCAACAAACGCACCCCACAAAGGCGTACCAAAGGGAAACAAGCCGGAGGCAGCCACAAGCACCCCCCGAACACCACGGAGAGAGGAACCGGCCCCAGTGCTCCACCGGAGAAAGGCACAGCAGACCTCCGGTCAGGAGAACCAAACCAGCACAAACCAGGGAAACACACCAGCCGCACCGCGAACAGGCACTGTCCCCCACGTGGGCCACAGGAGAAACACGACAGCACCCGAGGCCACACATTGAAAGGAGAGAGGCAACCACCCCATGCGTCCCAACCAGAACCCAACAGGCCAGAAAACGCCAAAACCTAGCATCCGCCCCCCCCGCCGCAACGCCAGGACGAATAAAGAGGCGTGATGCAGGGCAACAATGGAACACAGCGTGCACGACAAAATCACACCAGGACCGCATGCACAGCAATGCGGAGGAAGAGCCACACTCAGGGAGCCACAGCAGAGGGCCGAAGCGGGCCCACACAGACCAAACAGAAAAGCTCCACAGTAACAAACCGGCACCAGCCAGAAATAATCCCCAAAACACCAATGACAGAAGCAGAGAGCCGGGAACATTGCCCCACCAGAGAAAGACACCGCAGACCTCCGGCCGAGAGAACTAAACCAGCACAAAGTCAGGGAGAGGTCTGCCGCACCGTAAGCATATGGCCAGGTACTACCTACACCCCCTCCTCCCTTATCAAGACCCAGATAATAACATGAGAAGAGTTTTGGATGAGGGGGTCGTAGAAAACCCCCGGCCGTATTTATTAACATAAAAACTTAAACATAATTAATATATACAAATTTACAAAATACGCAGAAAACATTGCATTACATTGATTACATTGATAAGTACAGATGTCAGATGGCTAACCTTAACATATCTCTAATACAAGGTCTTCCTATTCGAATCTAAAACATATCATCATCAATAATCATCATAGCATTTAATTTTTCTGTGTATCCCTATTTGAGCCTACGGCAAGGTCAATAACTGGTGTCAGATCCTTATCACCTTATGCCCGCCTTCCAACCGGAGTGCGCATGCGCAGAGGGCCCGTTCACCGTGAGGTACTCCCCCCGGTTACCCCGTACGCTCTGTATATTATCTCCATAGGGGCCCTTGCAGTTCTGTGCATTGTGCACGTGCGGGGTGGCCAACCAGCCTAGGGAAAGCGTTACTCCCCACTCCCCCGCACCCATCCAGCCAACCGGCTGTAACTGCCCCTGGAGTTCTAGGAGAGACCACTTGTCCCTCCCCTTGGGCGACCCCATTCAAGAATGGCGCCGCCCTCTAAGGACCTTAAATTTACTGCTCACCAATCATGACCTTACCGCCTGACCAAGGAATAGCACTAAATACGACGATAGATGACCTGTAAAAGGAACAAACTTGTCCTAGACGAGAAATTCAAACAAAAGACAGAACATGGTACACATCATACAACAATATTAACGCCAACCTGTGCATAAAACACAGCAGAATTCACCACAAACTTATTTGCTTTAGGGGATGGTGGGTGGGAAATCACGTTACAGCCTCCTAGCGAGGCTGGTGCAGCAAGCTGGGGGGAGCGGGGAGCAAAGAGGCAGACTCCTACGCTCCCCAGCCTTTTATCGTACTTTTTCCTGCCAGGCCGGTTCTAACCGGCCTGGCGTTCGCCCAACGCGTGACCCGGAAGTGATTATAATCACTTCCGGGTCACGCCCAGGACCCACGACCAATTACGGTCGAGGCGCGCCTGTCGCGTCACCACTGTGCGCGACAGGCCCGCCTCTATGTGGTCGTCAGGGGCCGGCACGACCGCCATACTTTCGGCGTGGCCGATGCCGGCCCCGCCTTTCTCGACGCAGCCACCCCATGTGAGCCACAGGAGACAAGACAGTACCCCCGGCCACAGAAAAAAGGGGGACAGGCATCCCCCCTGCCCGCCCCCAACAGGAAACCAGCCGGGAGAAGCCAAAACCGTGTGACCGACCCCCACAGTAGCGCCAGCAGGAACAGAGAGGCGCCACAGAACAACAAGCGCATACGAAAACCGCAACAGTGCCGCAGGCCCCACAAAGAGGCCGCCTACGCACGAGCAATGACCGAGCCCCCAACTGCCCACCGTGCGGCTGACACACAGGTGGACACACACACCCCGGCCGGAGAAAGGCACAGCAAACCTCCGGCCGGTGGAAACCAGCCCGGACAACAGGCCACGCCCACCCCGATCGAAGGAAGGCACCGCCAACCTCGGTGCGAAGCTGAAATATGCAGGTAAGCAACATAGGGGAGAAGGCGCCAATATCACCTTCAACAACTCTCAGCAGAGAGGAGGAGACAAGAGAAGCCCCCAGCCAGCAACTGGCAAAATCCCACAAGCCGGCCGGAGGCCAGCAGCGCGGCAAGAAACGGAACCAGGAAGGAGCCTAGGCAGACCCACACCCCCCTTACCTGAAAGACATGGCCATCAGCACCAAGAACGCCGGAGCACGCGTACAGTGCATGCTCTGACGCAGAACACACACCACAGCCAGCAGCAACATGCCGCACCGCGCGGCAAAAAAGGCAGCATCCGACACCAACCACAAAGACGATCTTCAAAAGAACAAACCCACACTAGAGCAAGCGCACCGCACCCACCCCACCGTGTCTACAGACACAAAAGAACAGGTATTGTGGAGGGGGCGGTGCCTTTTTATATTGGTATGGGGTGTGTCTACGAGGCACTGGGGCCTCATTGCGTAATGGAGATAAGTGAGAGGGACATGGAGGTAATCACAATTACTGTCCCAATTATAGTGCAGCTGCCGTGCAGCTTTAATGTCCAAATAAAGGTATGATGGACGTCACAATAAGTAATGGAAGTGTCCATCTAAATTCAGAGAATCTCGGCTGAGAAGAGTTTTTATCTCCTCTCGTATTACAGGACCAACCTTTATTGTGGTACTATCAGATTATAAATAATATAGGCCTGTAAAGAAGTGCTGTTTCTGTGTCTTTGTAGTTACAGCCTGCTTAGAAGTGCCAGTTCTGTCCCCTAAAACGTAGAGTAGCTCTGCTGAGAAGTGTTGGCCCTGTCCCCATAAAGCATTGCAGCTCACCTGAGAAGTACAGCTACTGCCCCAATAAACCCTAGCAGCTCACCTGAGAAGTGAAGGTACTGTCCTAATAAACCGTAGCAGCTCACCTGAGAAGTGCAGGTACTGTCCCAATAAACTGTGGCAGCTCACTTGAGAAGTGCTGGTTCTGATCTGTGTTACTTTAAGCTGCCCTGGTGAAGTGCTGGTTCTGTTCTGTTTTACTTTAAGCTGCCCCGGTGAAGTGCTGGTTCTGTTCTGTTTTACTTTAAGCTGCCCAGTTGAAGTGCTTGTTCTGTCCCACTCAATGTGACAATCGTGCTGCTAAGAGTCGGTACTCTGCCCCCTCCACCATATAAAAAAGCCAATATGGCCAGGTATTGCTGAGTCCCCTCCCCAGTATTGATATCTCTCTCCAACCGTGCCCCCATA
This sequence comes from Calotriton arnoldi, assembly GCA_963921515.1. NCBI lineage: Eukaryota > Metazoa > Chordata > Amphibia > Caudata > Salamandridae > Calotriton > Calotriton arnoldi. The sequence goes on from CAWUFW010001631.1 coordinate 1,343,589, forward strand.
GGAAAAAACCAATTGAGTATATTTATTCAACTGCACCATCTAAGCACATGTCCAGAGCTCATACTCTGGTGGAAGCTTTTCTCTTCCATATTTTTGCCCAATTGCCCGTGCTGGCAACCATTTCAACCGTAGGTTACCCATTGTGTTCCCATTATTAAAACCCCTTAGTCATAATCTATTCGCCAGCCCACTAATCCAATTAGCTATTTAAAATGATGGACCTATATGGGTCCTATACCCGGGAACGAAATACTGTCACGCATTGTTTTAACAGATACCTGCGCAAAACCATTTGTAGCAACCTAACTTCCATCAGTGTGTGACCGATACAATGCGCAGAATACTTGGAACAAAATAGATTTCACTCAGTGTGCAACCAATACATGTGCACGCGTAACATGCAGTAAACTTATGTTTGAGTCAGTCAATCAATCAATCAATCACGCGTTTGTTAAGCGCTACTACTCACCCGTGAGGGTCTCAAGGCGCTGGGGGAGGGGGGTTTCGCAGGTTCCAGTCCATCAAGGAGGGGGTCTGTCGAAGAGCCAGGTTTTGAGGTTTCTTGTGAAGATGGGGAGAGATGTTATCTGTCTGAGGTGGAGCAGGAGGGCGTTCCAGGCTCTGGCCGCGAGGAAGGAGAAGGAGCGGCCGCCTGATCTGGTCTTTCTGGTGCGGGGGACCACGGTGTAGGAGAGCTGGGCTGATCGTAGGGTCCTTTGGGGTGCGTGGAATTTGAGTCGGCTGTTCAGGTATGCTGGTCCGGTGTCGTGGAGGGCCTTGTGAGCGTGGGTGAGCATCTTGAAGGTGACTCTAGCTTCGATGGGGAGCCAGTGGAGTGTGCGCAGGTGCTGGGAGATGTGGCAGTGTCTTGGCAGGTTGAGGACCAGTCTTGCGGCGGCGTTCTGGATGTTCTGTAGCTTGCGTGTGAGGTTTTTGTTTATTCCGGCGTAGAGTGCGTTGCCGTAGTCGAGTCTGCTGGTGACCAGGGCGTGAGTGACGGTCTTTCTGTGTTCGAGGGGGATCCATTTGAAGGTCTTACGTAGGAGGCGGAGGGTGTGGAAGCAGGAGGACGAGACGGCGTTGATCTGGCGGTCCATTTTGAGTTCGGAGTCCAGGATGATTCCCAGGTTGCGTGCGTGGTCCGTGGTGGTGGGCGGACTTCCGAGAGCGGGGGGCCACCAGGTGTCGTTCCAGGCGTCGGGGTGTGGGCCCATGATGAGTACTTCTGTTTTGTTGGTGTTTAGTTGAAGGCAGCTGTTTTTCATCCATTTGGTGACGGCTTCCATGCCTTCTCGAAAGTTGTGTCTGGCGGTGTTGGGTTTGTTGGATAGGGAGAGGATGAGTTGGGTGTCGTCTGCGTATGACACAATGTTGAGTCCGTAGGTTCTGACGATGGGGGCGAGCGGAGCCATGTAGACGTTGAAGAGCGTAGGGCTGAGGGATGACCCCTGGGGGACTCCGCAGGTGGTTGGTGTAGGGTCCGAGAGGAAAGGGGGGAGTCTGACCCGCTGCGTTCTGCCGGAGAGGAAGGAGCGGATCCAGTCGAGGGCCTTGTCTTGAATTCCTGCGTCGTGGAGTCTGCGTATTAGGGTACGGTGAGAGACTGTGTCGAACACCGCTGAGAGGTCGAGGAGGATGAGGGCTGCTGTTTCTCCTTTGTCCAGTAGGGTGCGGATGTCGTCTGTTGCGGCGAGGAGGGCGGTTTCTGTGCTGTGGTTTTTTCTGAAGCCGGATTGGGAGGAGTCGAGGATGTTGTGCTCTTCGATGAATGTGGCGAGTTGGCTGTTGATGGCTTTCTCGATGACTTTCGCTGGGAAGGGGAGCAGGGAGATGGGTCTGTAGTTTTTGAGGTCGGTGGGGTCCGCCGAGGGTTTCTTGAGGAGGGGGTTGATCTCGGCGTGTTTCCAGTTGTCGGGGAATGATCCGGTTGCAAGGGAGCGGTTGATGGTGTGGCGGAGCATGGGTGCGATGGTGTCGGCGGCTCTGTTGAAAATGTGGTGGGGACAGGGGTCCGTGGGGGCCCCGGAGTGTATTGAATTCATTGTCTTCAGTGTGTCTTCGGTGGTGAGGGCTGTCCAGTTGTCGATCGCTGGCTTCATGGTGTCGGGGGTGGTTGGTGAGGGTTCAGTGTGTTGGTTGTCTTCGTCAAAGTTGTCGTAGATGCTCTTGATTTTGTGGTGGAAAAAGGTGCTGAGTTTGTCGCAGAGGTCTTGTGAGGGGGGGATGTCGGTGGACTCGCTGGTAGGTTGGGCGAACTCCTTGATGATGTTGAAGAGTTCTTTGCTGTTGTGCGCGTGGGTGGAGATTCTGTCTTTGATCGCTTTTTTCCTCGTTTTTCTGATGAGTTGGTGGTGGACTTTGGTGGCGGCTCTGAAGTTGTTGTGGGCTTCTGTGCATTTGGTGTTCCTCCAGTCCTTTTCGAGGCGGCGGCAAGTGCGTCTGGACTCTCGAAGTTCGGTGGTAAACCATCTAGCTTTCTTGGCGTGGGTGTTGTTGTTTTTCTTGAGGGGGGCTAAGGTGTTGGCGCTGTCGGTGATCCATCTGTGCAGGGTTCGGGCTGCGGCGTTGGGGTCGTCGTTTTCCGCGATGGTAGGGGTGGAGTTGCTGAGTGATGAGGTTAGCTGGTCGTCGGTGATTCTGGTCCAGTTTCTTCGTGGGGGTAGGTGCTGGTGTCTGTGAATGGTGGGTGTTCTGAAGGTTAAGTGGACGCATCGATGGTCGGTCCATGGGAGTCAGTCCACTAATGCAGCCCATTCCTTGGTTTAATTGCTTACAACTTTGCGGTTGATCCGAAACAAATGCCAAACTCACCCTCCCTGATAGGCAGGTGCGCACCGCACCGCATGCCCCAAAAAGGGGGGAGCCGGATACAGCCATGGGAACTAAATATCCAAAAAATGCACCGCAAAACTTAAACGGAGCAATGTGCTCGCCTGGCGCCCAAACGGCGACCAGTAAGAGCGCACACATACCCAAGGGCGGACGCAGGATACTGCAGCGGGACAAGTAGACGTGCCGAGCAGGCCCGAATGGCAGACATATATACATAAACAACCACCCCCAGCACGGGTGTAACTGCTGCTCCTTCCCGGGGACCCCCTCACCTTCTACCCGCCGCATTATTGCAGGACAAAATCCCTGTGCATGCGCAGGAAATGAGACTTAACCCTCGCCTTAACAGCACGGCTTCCAAAGGCGGGTTCTGAATCATTTGAGATAGTGAAGTAAAACAGTCCGTTTAATAGGTTTAACATTAGGGCAAATGTCCCAATATCTTGTTACAGGCGTAAGGTTCACGAACAAATATTTTCACAACTTTGTCAAATAATTCGCCATTGCGTACACATTTTACTGCAGAAACCACACCAGGAATTGAACACATAGCCTTGAGCATACTTTAACTCAGTAACCATTGAAAACACCAGGATTTGAAACCATAACCTTTGGAGTAAGCGTCAGAGACCTTAACCACTAGGCCGCAGATCCATCGAAAAGTAGAAAAAAACGCCCTCACAAACCCAGATTATAGTGATTTGCATATGAAAAATCTGGTACTAAGGGGGAGCATCGACCCAGGCAACCACCACCAGTTCAATCCACAATTGCCCCCCTTTTATGCGCTTATTGGTGAACTGCGCCTATCTCTGGCATAATAGCGCCTGACCCTGCTTCTGATGCAACTTCAAGCGACTCGTTTTTGTTTTACATGGCGCAAACTAGGGGCGTTCTACATGAGAGCCAGTTACATTACGCAACACAATGCTAAATGGATATCAGACTCAAAATTGCTTTCTCATGCGTGAAAAAACTGCAGGTCTAGCCTTCGCCATAACTTCCTCAAAGTACAGCCCTTGCCATCTGCTCCCCCCTTGCAACTCGAAATCTGAAAATTTTCTGCAGCCTGTTATGAGCTGCGAACCTTATCCACAAAAGTCAGTATTCTGACAGTAACAGACATCGCCTTGGAGACACAAGTGCGTTGATTGACCATCCTGCGCCTTAAAGTGTCATTGCATATGCCAACGCCAGAAATCTATATCCCGTCTATGTATTGGGATTGGCAGATACATTCCCCTTCGCTCCTTTACTATTCCGAAAAACATTATAAAAAACCCATTTCCGAGCCAACAAGAGATACTGCCAACAAGGACTAAACGTTAGTTCCTGCGAGGACAAAACACCCTTACTGCCGACAATAACACCCATCCTACTAGACTAAATACCGCCCCCCGCCCCCAACCTTACCTCCGCAGCCCTCATGCGACCCCCGAGGCGCCACTGAGTTCCCTCGGGTCAGGGGACAACAAAACATGCATCCGGCAACGTGCAGCTCCCGGGGGCACCATCACGAGAAATCAGAGGGCTGCGGCTGCAGAGTGCCGTTCCTGAAGGCATGTAAGCTGAGGCACGAGGTTCGAAAACAGGATCGCTCCATCGTGGAGCCGTCTTCGTGGCGAAGGAAAGAAAAGAAAATGGAGGCTGCCAGGAGTCCTCCGGCGTGTGGGGATGGCGAAGTGCTGTCTTTGGGGCGGAGCGGCGAGGAAAGGACTTTGCCGCCGCTCCGCTGCTCTTTTAAAGAGCTTGCCCCCATGAACTGGAAATAACATGTCCCGGCAGGATCCGGGACCCGTTTAGCCTACGTTTCCCCGGAAGTGCTTTAACTGCTTCCGGGGCATGGCCAGGTTGTCCAATGACTGCGAGCGGGAGGCGGGCGCCGAGCGCGTCACCAAGCGCTGGCCCCACCCCCCTGCCGAGGCAGCATCCCGGGGACCGGCACAACCGCCATATTGGCGTCGTGACCGAGTTCCCGGTGGCGCCTTAGAAAACCCTTCTGCTCTCCCCGAGGCATAAATACACATCAATACAAATGGCTGTGTTAGGTGTCGTAAAACCGCAGCCGTATTTTATTCAAAACATACAAACAAATTAAAATTTTATATTTACAATATTCACAATACGCAGGAAAACCCGTCCATCAATCTACTACATTAGTACACCAAAATTCGTTTACATTGTATGTACATTTTTTCAGATGGATAACCTTAACATGTTATGTAATACGTAGCCATTCCTGACATAAACTAAATTATATACATTTATTGCTTTCCTGCGTATCCCGCATTGAGCCTATGGGCAAGGTCATGACTGGTCCAACTACGTGCTAGGTCCCACCCCTCCTACCGTAGTGACCTTGCGCAGGATGCCCAGTTTCCCAGAAGGTTATATCCCTGGGCACCCCCTACGCCCTTAATATTATCTCCCAGGGGCTGTGCTGTTATGCCAACCTTAGCACCCATGCGCTTGTGCGGGGGTTGGCCAAAAGGCCTACCGGAAGCAGAACTTCCCCGCCCTCTGCACCTTCCAGCCAACTGGCTGTAACCGCCTCCTGGAGTTCCATGAAAGACCGCTGTCCCCCCCTCCCACCCTCAGGCATTCCAATTGACAAGGGTGATGCCTACTAAGGACCGTAAAAATGCCCACCAATCATGACCTTACCACAGAACAAGGATACCTTCACATAAAATACGACAATGACGCCGCCCTGTAAGGAAAAAATTATTTGCTAAAATACCTAAAAACACATTCGAAGAGAACAATTCAGGCAACCTGCAATGGAAACACAAGAAAAAATGCATTCATCAACTCTGTTGCCTCAGGGGATGGTGGGTGGGGAAAAACAGGGAACTCCATCGCGTAGACGGCTTTGCAGGAAATCAGCTGTAGAGCGGCGAAGGAAAAGACCGCCCTGCCACTCCAAAGCACCTTTTATCCCCTTTGGTGGAAACCAGCAGTATCCGGCTTGGAACTTGCCCATCATGCCACGGAAGCACTTGAGTGCTTCCGAGGCCAATCTTGTGACCCCCAATCAGGGCGAGGGGCGAAGCAGGCGCCGGCCACGTCACCATGCACACGACCCCCGCCCCATCAGGGCATCAGGGACCAGCACAACCGCCATAGGTGCGGCGTGCCCGAGTCCCGGTTGGGGCCTTAATATCCTGTTGGGAATCACTAACATACCTGCAAACTCACATGGTGCCACTGTGTGACACACAATAGATATCGTATCGACTCCCATCACAGGGTCTCCCGGTGAGGAATCAATATCACAGGGTGGCAGGGAAAAGAGCTGAAAACAACTGTAAATAGGGTTTTTCCAGCTCATTTTCCGAGGCTTTGAACTGCCGACGTCCATTAAGAGGTGTGAAAATACCCCTGAACATCAGCACCAGCCTCAGCAAGTTTTTTTTAAATTTTGGAAGGCGGGGGCTTGGGGGCAGGGTGAGGTTCAAAAGTACCTCGTAGGAACTTCCCCCGCCCCTCCTCACACGGTGAGATTGTTCTTCAGGTTGGCAGGTATGCACTAATGCTACAGTTGAAAGTAAAGTGCCTTTACTGTCTCATGCAAAGCCCTGCTAGTGCCCTACAGCATAGTCACAGAAAGTGACAGGACTGAGAGCCTTCAAGTACCTGTTCAATCGGCCCAGGCTGCTGCTGGGGGCCAGGGCCGCACTATAAACCAAAACCACCCTTGTCAAACCCGTCCACTCTACTCCCAACCTGCAGGGTGACTCGACTACACTGGAGCCGTACAGGTATCCTTGGGTCACGGAAACCCATCCTGCTCTGGACACCCCCCCCCCCACCCTTTTCCGCCCCCCTCCCCAGCCTGCAGGGATAATGCCACAGCAGTATAAAGGCCAGTCCGGCCGTGCTGGGGCTTCTCTCTAGATGGTGTCCAGCGGTGAGGCTCGGACTAACACTGGTACATCAGTGCCCTGGGGAGTGAGGCCTAATATAGTGTGACACACTTTCATTGTATCCCCTCTGAGGGGGACGGATGGGCGGCAGTGTGGGAACCACTGGGAGACCCCTGCCCGGGTTACAACTCAGCAACGTGGTTAGGAACCCAGAGGCGATGCCGAGTCCAGGTAAAGATAAAAAAACGAGGTAGAAAACAAGTGGAGCTGATTCCAGGAAACCGCATCTAAAGCAATGTAAAACATAATTGAAATTGATTCCAGGTGAACAACAACTAAAAAACTCAATGTAAACACCAATTGGCATTGATTACAAACACATTCAAATTGAACCAGGCGCAGGTGCACGCTGGGGTGAATATCGGTGCAACACCTGCGGCCTCGCTGGCGCTGCACCGGATCTATCACTTGGACACACCTGGAACAATAAACACGAGGTACAGGGAAGAGCTTTTACAAACTCAGCAGCTACAGATTAACGTCACTGGAGAACTGCACCCGCCGTGTACTCCCACGAGCGCTGTGTTACTGTAGACAAACACACCTGTTGTGCACGATGGTGCCACGTGTTGCACTAGGGGTTCTTGCCACTCACACCTGACTCTTGTGTAACCCTTTCTGTATCCAGAGAGAGATTGGAACGGGCGTGAAGAGAACCTTCTGCTTCATTTTATCTCTGTTAGTGAAGTACAAGCATTTATCACAGATAACAACATGTGTTTACGTATCTATGTTCTAAATGCTGCACAGGCTTTAGCATAAAACACAATAAATATGAACAGTGGTCGACAACAAAGTGGATTACAGGAAAAAGGTATGTTTTAGACACTTGAAGGTGTAAACATTATCATTGTGTCTTTATTTCACGTATTGTTTTGCCCTGTTTACTGATGACTACAGTATATATAATAATGTTCTTAGTGTGGCGTCCAGGCCTGGCTGGACGCTCGCTGCGCGAGGCTAGGCCTCAGACTTAGATCCGCAGCAATGATGGACACTCACACAGGCTTATGGCTACTGGGCCAAGAACCACGAGCGGTCTTGCGCCCCTTTATTTAAACCCTCGGGCGAGCCCGCCCTTGGGGTGCGTGCGTGCATGCTAGCCATGCGTGAACAGGCCGGGTGGCGCCGTCACTACATCCCTCCAATCTTTTAGATACAGAGCCCCTTTTACATTGACATTTTCAGTCTCTCTTTATGCACCACACAAAATCTTTTAGCCTCTGGCTGGGGACTGGGTTTGGCTGGAGACCATACCTCTGGCTCCGGGAGTTCTTCTCCATCCCAGACCTCTCCGTATCTCTCTCTGACTCGGGGAACGCGGCACCAGAATTCTGCTGCTCTTCCGCCGTCCTCGACTCTCCCCCGGCTTGGCATTGTGTAGGTCCTGGGCTGCTGACAGGAGTGTTCGTTGTGACCGCCCCTTCTCCTTCCTCCGGGTCCTCCGCGGCATTGGCCGTTGACAGTGGCGCGCTCACAACTCTCTTGAACCACGAGGTATTCCTTGTGACTACGCAAGTCCCTCGCATGGCCGATACCATGGTGCCGTGTACATTGATGACCTCCCACACCTCCGGCTCATACGGGGTGCGATACTTCCAGCCCGGGTATCGGTCCTTCACGATGACTCTGTCACCAACTCGGATGTTCATCGGCTGTGCCCTGCGATCTTGGCTCGCCTTGTCATTAGTCACTTTCCTCCGGGCCTGGGTAGCCTCTGGATCCAACGCTGGGGGACTCCACAAGGGGTCCGCGGGAACGCTGTCCCTCGGCGCCTTTCGGAACACGAGGTGAGCCGGCGCACACTGGGTGGTGCAGTGTGGGGTTTGATGATAGGCACTGAGGAATTGCTGAAGACACTGCTCGACATCCTCCCCTTTCTCCACTCCAATTCTGAGGGCTCGGTTCATAGTTCGCATGAACCGTTCCACCTCGCCATTTGCCTGGGGCCACTGTGGCGTGATTTTGCGGTGCTGAATGCCCCGGGAGGCCAGGTACTCTTGGAACTCCCTTCCCTGAAACGGTGGGCCATTGTCTGACTTGATTTCTTCAGGCAGTCCCATCATGGCGAAGACACGCTCAATTGAGGTTTTGACGTGTTGAAAAGCTGTTGACGACACTACTTCCACCACCGGGAACTTTGAATGAGAGTCGATGAGAACCAGGGTGCTCCGTCCGTCAGGAAACGACCCAAAGTCGAGGCTCACTTTGGTCCAGGGCTCCTGGCATGGGTCTTCCGTGATCACCGGATGGGGTGCAGGGTCACCTCCCGTGATGTTGCAAGCGTGGCATGTGCGGATGACCTCCTCGACCATGGCGTCCATGCCCGGGAACCAGACCTTGCTTCGCAGCCTGACCTTAGTCTTCGATATCCCTTGATGCCCCTGGTGCGCCAAATGGACCACTTTCTCTTGAAGGCTCCTCGGAATCACAAGGGTGGTGCCTCGCAGCACAACTCCATGAAGACCCTCGCTGAGTTCGCTCTGGACCTTCCACACCTGTTGTTGAAACAGCCTTTCGTCCGCTGTCAGGGAGCTAACACCATCGAGGAAGTGGCGCCAGTTCCTGTCGGCTAACGTGGTCTTGACCTTGACGAGGCACTCAGATTCGGTTGCCTTCCCGATGTCTTCTAGCGTGAGAGCAACTGGGCATGCTTCGAGGGAGACCATCCGGACATACTCCTCGGTGCAGTCTTCATCAGACAGTGGCTTGGATGGTACTGGCGGACCGGGGTGCCGCGACAGGAAATCAGCGGGGTTGTTGACCCCGGGACGGAAGACTACCTCGAAGTGGTAGGCCTGCAACTGAACTGCCCACCTCTTGATCCGGGGAGGGGCAAGCATAGATGTGCCAGCGAAGAGGGGAACGAGAGGTTTGTGGTCCGTGACCACTTGGAATTCGTGCCCATACAAATAGAGATGGAAGTGCTGGCACGCCCATTTAATGGCCAGGGCCTCGCGTTCTATCTGCGCGTAGCGCATCTCCGTTCCAGTCAACGCCCTGCTGGCGTACGCAGTTGGGACCCATTCCTTAGACTCTGTCTCCTGCATCAGGACCGCGCCCAGTCCTACGGGGCTTGCATCCACCACCACTTCAGTGCGCCGATGGGGCGAAAGTACGCCATCACTTTGTCATCGATGAGGGCTTCCTTGACGGCGTGGAATGCCAGATCTTCCTTCGCGGACCAAACCCACGGCTGGCCAGACTTTGTGAGGTTGCGGAGTGGCTCGGAGAGGGACGCCAGGTTGGGAATGAACCGGCCACAGTATGTGGCCATTCCGAGGAAGCTTCGGACTTCGGTGGGCGACGTGGGCCTTGGGGCAGATCGTATGGCCGCTGCTTTCTTCGGGTCAATATGCAGCCCTTCCCTGGAGAAGATGTAGCCGAAGAAATCCACTGACTCCTGATAGAACGAGCACTTGGCTTTATGCAGGGTAAGCCCGTTTTCCGCTAGTCGTTGAAGGGTGGCCCTGAGATGCACGTGGTGCTCCTCCAGTGTCTTGGAGAACACAAGGATGTCGTCGCTCAAGTTTATTACACCCTGCAGTCCCGTGAGCGTCTCCCTTATTGCGTTCTGGAACACCTCCGCGGCAGAGGAGACGCCGAAACTCAGTCCCTTATACCGACGCAGTCCCACATGAGTGGAGAAGGTCGTGATGTTCCTACTTTCAGGGTGGAGCTCCAGCTGGTGGTAGCCGGCATTGAGGTCAAGCTTGGTGAACCACTTGGCGCCGTTAAGGTCGGCCACGATGTCATCCATGGTGGGTGTGAGATGACGTTCTCTCTTCACGGCCTTATTTGGCAGGCGCATGTCGACGCAGAGCCGAATGGCTCCCGGCTGTTTTGGTTTAGGGGCCGCGACCAAAGGTGACACCCACGGGGTGGGGCCCGACACCTTCTCTATCACACCTAACTCTTCCAGCTTCTTCAGCTCTTCCTCCACTTGCGGTCGTAAGTGAAATGGCACCCGCCGATGCCTCAGGGCCATAGGCCGGACTGTTGGATCGATGTGCAGTTTGAACGTTTTTCCTTTCAGGCAGCCCAAGCCTTCAAATAGCATGGGGAAGTCTCTGAGCATCTCACGGGCATGTAGATCATGTACCTGGTTCGCAAAGAATACTAACTCCAGGTCCTCCGCCATGTGACAACTGAGGAGGGTGCCTCGTTTTCCTTCTGTGACATGAAACCTTGTGTTGAGACGATGGCCCTCGTTAGCAACCTCAACCTCCATGACTCCTCGTAAGGGAAGCGGCTCATTTCCGTCGTACGTGTATTTCCTTGCCTTGGACGGGAGGAGCGGCGGGCGTGGTGATAACCTCTCATACTGATCACTGTCCATCACGTTAAACGACGCTCCTGTGTCTATGAGGGCACTCACGGGAGAACCAGCCACGGTGATGGTGCACATGGGTGGTGGTCGGCGCTTTGTACCTTCGCGACCGACAAACGACACGAAGAACACGTCGTCGTCCTCGGCTCCCAGACCAGATCCTGGCGGGGTATTGTCCACTCGATCCGCAGGGTCCTCCAGCGTCAGCTGTCTCACCGCCGTCGTTGGTCCACGTCGGCCAGGGGCGTTATTTCTTCCTCTGTCACTCCTGCAGACCTTCGCAAAGTGGGAGCTTTCCGCACTGGGAGCACGTTTTCCCTCTCGTAAAACACCTCCCTGCTGGAGGGTGATCCAGACCGCAATTCCCACATGCGCTTCTTTGGGGAGGCCTTGGGGGTCCTCTTGATTGAGCCGGCTGCCTCTGAATCGCGTCCACTCTCTCCTCTTTGATCATGGGTGATTGCGTCGATGTGGGCTGCGGCGTAGGCCGGTTGAGGGCCGCCTCCATTTCGTCCGCGCGAGCGATGGACAGCTCGTGGGACCTGGCGAGTATGAGAATCTCGTCCAAACTGATGCCCGGTTGCCGGAGTATCAGGCGGCGTAGCGTAACTGACCGACACCCCTGAATGACTTGCGCTCTGATCTCCTCCCTCTGGTCCGACAAAGTGCAGGAGCTCGCCAATTTCCGTAGGCGAGCGTAGAAGACATCGATGGTCTCGGCCTCCCCTTGCCTTGCCTGCCGGAGCTTGAACCGCTCAAAGTCGGGGTTTATCTGGGGGGTCGAAATGCCTGTTCAGGGCTGCTACCGCCCCATTGTAGTCGTCGTCTGCCCCTTCGTCTGGCAACGTCTCAAAAAGATCGTACAATTCGCCTCCTCCGTAGCACATGAGGAGCGACCTTTTCACTCTTCCATCGGTCTCTCGCACGCCCACGAAGTAGTGGTCTAGGCGGCCAATCCAGGATTTCCAGCGCGCCACGGCTGTGGAAGGGTCGGAGAGTTCACTGAAGGGCGGTAAAGGGGCAGCCATGGCCTGGCCAGGCCGAGCGTGGGCAGGTGGGTCCGCCTGCTGAGGAGGTGGCGGTTGCGCCACAGGGGCACCGCCCCCTCCGTTTGCGTCTTGGCTGCTCATCTCCGGACGTCAGCGCACTTGCCAATGTTCCTGGGCGGTGACGGCAGGGTATGCTGATGGGTGTAAACCTGCGTGTGGTATCGATGTCACCGCTGCTGCTGTGCGAGTGAGGTAAGTACACGGTGTCTGTGTTGTACTTTGTGGCGATTCTCACTGCTGGTGCTGTTCCCTTGATGCCAGCGCTGAGCTGGTGTTACACTGAAACCTGAAGAGGCTGTCTGCGGAGCGTGGTGGGCCCAGGTACTACTATTCCCGTGACGGGGAAGACTTCCCCTTGCAGGGAACAAGGTTTGCAGGACTGTGCGCTCCCGTCGTCTCCCTGTATTGCTTTCCCCTTCTTTTCCTTGAACTTGTTTATTTTTTTTTTCCCTCCTTGGACGTCTACTGGCCCCAGACTCTTCTGCCTGTGCTGGGGGCCAGGGGTGGTGAGCATGCGCGTGTGAGAGCAACACGCTGCGGGGCCCAGTCTTCCAGCACGCTGAGATGGGCGTGTACACGGCCAGCGCTGACGCGCGCAGGGCAGGGTCAGCCTCACCTTGGGGCGCTGCTCCAGGCACTGACGACAGCAGGCAGGCGGTGCTGCAGTGCGGGGTGGGCACCCGCCGAGGATGCACGCGCCGGTGCACCTCCCTCCGATGGACGGCCAAAACTGCGCGAGGTGGGCTCCCGCTGGGACGGCACGCGCCGATCCGGCGGCGCGGACCGCGCGCGCCACTCAGGGATCTTCTGCGGCGGCAGACAGCCGCGACCACCGGCACCGGGGAGCGAAAAGCAGGTGAGGCACACACGAGGCGTGGGTGGGACCCGCCTCGTCACCAATGTGGCGTCCAGGCCTGGCTGGACGCTCGCTGCGCGAGGCTAGGCCTCAGACTTAGATCCGCAGCAATGATGGACACTCACACAGGCTTATGGCTACTGGGCCAAGAACCACGAGCGGTCCTGCGCCCCTTTATTTAAACCCTCGGGCGAGCCCGCCCTTGGGGTGCGTGCATGCGTGCTAGCCATGCGTGAACGGGCCGGGTGGCGCCGTCACTACACCAGAGGCGGAGCTGTGCATTCAATGGACCAAAGATTATTGTAATGGGCAGCTCTTTCCCACACTCTGATCCTTTGTGTCCGGGCCCCAGATGCCCCCCCACCCTGTAATGTGCCACACTTCTATTGTCCCTGCTGCTCTCTGATTGGCTGCTGAGTGTGGGAACCTCTCTCCAGCCCCAGACCCACACATTACCCTGCAGGCGGAGGGGGATAAATAGGGCAGGAGGGAGCGAGCTCTTCAGGTACCGATCACTGTGGATTCACTGCAGAGACCCCGCTCTTCACCCCTCACCGGGCAAGATGGCGCCTTTCAGCACCGGGAGGAAATATGAAGAGGAGCGCGAGGAGAGAGGCATTAGAAAGGTAAGAGTTTGGAAATTAATATTTTGACATTAATATTTAAAAGCACATTTATGTGTTTATATAAAAAAATAGAGCGAGTTTTAAATGAGCGTCCTATATTAAATCAACAGTGGCTGTTTACTCATATTTAATGTGATACTTATTTCTAAGTTAAACTGTTATATCATAATGTTAGAACTAAAGACTTAGTTGCTGCATTTTAAGGATGCCTGGGAATAACAAACTCCATTTTGCCTTTGCAGCTGAGGAAGCCAGCGGTGGAGAAGCTGAGGAGAGATCGCATCAACAGCAGCATTGAGCAGCTGAGGATGTTACTGCAGAGAGAGTTTGAGGAACATGAACTTCCGCCCAAAGCAGAGAAAGCGGATATCCTGGAAATAGCCGTGACGTACCTGGCCCAGCGCGTGCAGACTCCGGCACCAGGTGAGAGCTCGGGACATGAGTTTGCTTTTTAATGTGGTATAGTCTGAAATTTGGATAAGGACAGGCGCAGGTGGTGAAGGTGATGGGGAGCAAGAGTGGGTGGTGTTTCTTTTAATCCCTGAACTAGAAAAACTCAAACTATAAATGCATGTTTACACTACTGGTCTGTCAGATGGTTTTGCAGTCCTGCCAAGTGTCACGCATCAGGCGTGACACTAACACATTTCAGTGTGGTGTTCCGCATCACCGCACTGAAATGCATTGTCACGCATTTACCCACTCTCTGCTGGCGCGCTGAAACTGGCTAAATTAATGCCAGGGTGCTGCTAGCGCGCTGCCTGGCTGGTGGTGGTGCCTCTGACCTCACCCGGGGAAGGGGGGGGCTGCTCTGCTGAGTGCACACTGCTGCTCCCCGCAGACTCCAGGAGACAGAGTAATTGACATCGGATGCTGCTCTGAGACAGCCCGTGCGTGCCCAAATTGAAGTATGCTTCTTGCTACTAGCTACAATGTTGCAAAACTGTGCAGCCAATTTGGGCACGCATGGGCTGTCTCAGAGCAGCATCCGATGTCAATTACTCTGTCTCCTGGAGTCTGCGTTAAGTGGCTGGCAGCGCGGCGCCTGGCGCCCATTACCTCACGTCCTGGTTAACAGGAAGCAGGAGGAAGTGTGAGGCTCGGAGTCCGAGTGAGAAGAAGCGGCGGCAGGACTCTGAGTCGCAGAGTCTCACACCATGCCAGCGCCGCATGAGAGGCCTGTGGCTGCATCGGGCGCGCTGCGCAGCGTGTGCGGGAAGAGTGGCGCTGCAGTGTGCACACTGCTGCAGGCATGTGCGGCGCCGTCCGCCGACCGACGAGAGGCAGGCGCACATCAGAGTCACCCGTGACCCCCGCCGTGCGGCTCAGTCCTGGGCTCACCGCGGCCGTCACCGTGGCTAGCAGAGAGAGAACAAGAACTCACAACACTCAGTAAGTAGAGTACTAGAAGAATTACTAACGCTCATTCTGTGTCTGAGGCAGCCTGCTGCAGTGCTCAGTGCTGACAGTCTCTGAGACTCACTGTCATGTGTGTTGTACTGTCGTCGGCGGGCGGCCGGGCTAAACCATTACTAAAATGCACCTTGTTGGGTTCCTTAGTTTGAGGCGTGCGTTTTGGAAAACTTTGTATTTTGAAGTCCGTTAGGAGTGAGGCTTATTGACACTCTGTGCAGCAATGGAAATTAATGTGCCAGTGTGCTTTGTCAAAAAACGTGTCTGCCTTCCTCCTAGTTTTTAAATCATGACAGCTGAATTGGTGTCGTGGAGCCCTGTTTACAAAGGTCGGTGTTAATTGTGGTGCGCTTTGCGGCTATGATGAAGCAGCTGCTCTCTTCCCGCATGATAGGGTGTTTCATAATATATATTTTTCCCGCTTTCCTGCATAAGATGTTGCTGTTTTGCGAGCACGTTATAAAAACAAACATGTTTCTAAGGCATTCTGCTCATCGAGCCAAACACAGGTTTGTACAAATTACGATAGATAATTAGAAAAAACTTTACAATATTTTTGTTTGAATGAATTAATGAATATAATACAAACTTTAGTTGTACACACTGCTAAACAGACATAATATGCTGTTGAACTTGAAAGGCACTCTGGGCCTTCTTGAAAGTGCATTATAGCAGGATATCCACCACCCTCAGCCTGTGCCCCGGGCCCCCAATAATTGTTGTTGTCGCCTGACAACACTACAACTCTCCTTCAACACGTGTCCGGGAGAGGCTGAGCAGGTGGTGTTTAGGGCAGGCCCGCCTCTCACATTAGTCGAGCAGTGCCTCTATTACCAGTTCTGCATTGAGAGCTCCTCACCACCAGCGTCGTGACTGGGGACAGACTGACTTGGCTACTGTACATAAGCTGAGTGTATGCAGCCGGCCCAGTGAGTGTAGCAGACACAGACACTTCTCAAGGACATTGGCAGCTGCATTATTTTTTCCCACCTCGGAGCAGTTGTGTAGTGTTGTGACTTTACTAGACACAAGGTATTATTCAAATAAGGCTACCCCAGTGATGTCACACTGAGGAGGGGTTAAATATCCCTGTTGAGAGCACTTGACTGACCAATGATGCACTGCATATTCCCAAAACTACCATTCGTTTACAAGGGCACTAGGTTAGTTCCCTTAGATTTCTGGTGATTTGCAGCAGGTTTAAGATTTTCTTAGAGTTTCTTGTTGCTCAAATGGCTGTCATTTCTGATATTTATATATGTTTCGCTCGTCTTTATGGCTTGATTTTGCTTGCGAAAAAGTGTCACTCATAGTGGTTGAAATGTCACTCATAATTACACTGATTTTATGAAAGTGTCACACATAGCAACCTGAAACCTTGGCAGCTATGGTTTTGTGGGGCCAAGTTCAAAAAGGTTATGTGACGCAGTCAGTTTTTCATACAAGGAGCGCCTCATTTAGGATATATTGTAGCACTTTTGTCTTTAAGTCCTGCAATACTCAGTGCTAAGATTGTTCTGCCTTGTCACTTCCTGGTGTGAGACTGTACAAACATTAACCCCTCGTCTCTCCCTGCAGCCGCGGCCTCCAGTGAAGGTTACTCCAGGTGCCTCCAGGACTCTCTGCACTTCCTCTCCCTTCACGGAGTCCCCGCAGAGACCCGGATGAAGCTGCCGCGGGCCCTCCATAGACCTGGGCTGCAGCAGAGGCGGTGTGTCCTTCTCGGCCTCCGTCCTGTCCCAGCAGCACTAAAGAGCCCGCCCAGGACAGCCCCAGAGCCCCGTGGAGACCCTGGTAATGCGGGGGCTGCGGCCTGGACTTTTCTTCGGACTTCTTTAGAGGCCTCGGTCCTCTCTGAGGGAGAATATTCATTCTCGTGACTGGAGCGGGCCCTGCTGTGCAGGGGGAGTTTACTGCACCTCAAGGAGCGAGGTGAAGAGTGACTGTATATCCTCATAGGATGGACAGTATGTGAATATTGTACCTTTTTAGGATGGACGCTGTTCTACTGTAAATGTAGTGCATATTAAACTATAAATCTGCCAGGCAGTCTCATACATGGATTTATCGTTCAACATACAGCTGGCCTTCTATTTGCATGTTTCATGATTATGAACTGTCCACTTAATGATCGGGGCTCATAATATGTTTATCAATTTTCATATGTATGTATTTTCAAATGGAAATGTATCAAGAGAATGACCTGCCTTCTATGAAGGCAAGGTTTGTTTCTGTGCTTTTGCAAACATGAACTAGGTCTGAAAAATGTATGTGACCCTGTGCACATTTAATACACAGGCTACAAACATGTAACATTGTTTGTCTTTTAAATATGAATGTTATATGTCTGTGCTTTCGGTTGAAATGGATGAGTCCGATGCCTGC
This sequence comes from Calotriton arnoldi, assembly GCA_963921515.1. Taxonomy (NCBI): domain Eukaryota; kingdom Metazoa; phylum Chordata; class Amphibia; order Caudata; family Salamandridae; genus Calotriton; species Calotriton arnoldi. The sequence goes on from CAWUFW010001631.1 coordinate 1,361,006, forward strand.
CTTCTGTGAAGGCCAAGTGTGTTTCTATACATTTGGAGATTCGTGTATTATCTCTGAAACGTGTATGTGACAATGTGCACATTTATTCTGTATCCTTCAAAGTGTAACATTCATTGCTGGTGAATGGAATGGAGATGCAGTTACCATTAGTGCTGAGACTTCATTTTAGAAGCAGTCTTGGCGCTATTTGTGTAATTTGCACAATGTTGTGTTCTCTTTTATAAATATGTCAGTGTGGTGAACTCTCTGCCATAGATTTGTATCTCAGTGACTGAGTATGTACTACTTCGGGGTTTTCTACAATATTTGTAGGGCTGTGATTATCAGTGGAAATTCATTCATTTACAGAATGAAACTCAGTACTTAGGCCTGTGATGAAGACATTCACTTTATCAGATGTAAGAAGGTCTCGTGGTTATCCCCTTGTGTCAGATGGGACATGTCTGTGATATTGTGTATCTGTCCTGTGATTCTTCACTGTTCCTGCTTTATTAAGGGACTTGTTCCAACCTATGGAAATGTGACCTCTTCAATGACAGAGCTCAATAAAGAGACTTTCAATATTAACAGCTTTTCTCAATGTTTCATTTCGATGGCTGAGTTTTATGCACAATTCATCCACCGAGTACCATGGGAGGGTAATAGTAACGCCTGCTATTTAAAGCTCATAGAAACGTCAGAAGTGCCGTGCGAAGCACTGTATATAAAAAAGTTACTATTCTGAGTTGCGAGAGAGCTCCAAACACAATGTGTGAGAGTTTGCTTCGCCCCTCGGGGACCAGGTGTCCGAGTTAAGCTGATTGTGGTCTCGTGTAAGTGTGTGAGAGTGCCCCACACACAGCTGGGAGGTCTGACACACTCCTGCAGGACACTCTCATACACGAGGGAGGTCTGACACCACAGAGAGGAGGGCGGGGCACTGATCACGCTGAGGGCTGGCAGAAGTGTGGGTGGCACAGTGTACATGGGCATGCTTCGAGCTCGAGGTGCTGCATGCAACACTTTTTCATTTCCATGACCTGGGGTTGTACGAGGTGACTTTCACCCATTCACTCTCCTATTATTCTAAACTCTAAAGGGACTGCAGTCAAGAGCTAACGGGGCGGGGCACAGACTGACTCCCCTCTACAGGTCAGCCTCTGGGTACTTAATTTGTCCTGCATTGACTCATATGCCGCCCTCCCTCCTCCCCCCACACACCATCACCCTTTGTTTAAATATATGCAAAGAGGCCAAGGGGTGAGACATTCGTTTAAAAACAATGTGCCAAGTGATTAGCTATTTAATAACATAATGTTTCTTCGCTTACTACATTATGGTGAACACTTCTTAATTAAAAAATATATATATTTTTCTGGGGAGTCTGAATGAGTGCGCAAAGAAAACAGGTGTCCGACTTAACTTTCAGGTGTCCGACTTAACTTTGGGATCGTTTGTATAGCACGTCACTGTTTCTCCAACACCCAATAGTTGGTGGATTAGCAGAATTCGGGCAGGCAGCACTCGAGGCGACAGAAGGCAAATCAGGCCTTACTTGGGAGTTGGGGTGAGAAGGGTGAATAGAACACTCAACAGGTGAACCGGTGAGATCACAGAAATCGAAGAGGGAGCAAGCACATCACTAGCAGTATAGCTGGGGGAGGAAGGTGGGGCCTGTGGTGTTGGGACGGCTAGAACACACCACAGACTGTACACTGGAATGTGTTCCACCGAAAGGGAAGTGAGGGGAGAAACTCGCTGCACGCCCTCAGTCACAAATAGACCACAAACAGGTCCAGCGAGCTAAATGGCCTATTAAGGAATATTTTACCCTGCTGCCAGGCTGGTCTTATTTCTCTTAAGAACACCAGGAAGCCTGCCACGAAATGTGGGCGAGGTTTTCTTTTATCTCAGGAAAGGATTCTCCAATCAGAAAATACAACGCCCATCCTCCAGGGTACAATATTCACCCAATGGGCAATTTAATTCTGTGGACTTGTTTTTGTTCTATGAACTGGAACAGGAAGCGCACACCACTTACAGTGCATTACCCTGAGTCTGGCAGGAACACACGGCCCCTTAGGTCCTGGTTGTGGGGTGCACAACACCACAGACACGCTGTCCTTTTCTGGGGAGCTGCACTGATACTAAGACGGGCGCCATTTCAATCCTGAGTGGTGTCTGCGCGTGCGAGGAGCATGGTTGACCCTGGACAGGGAAGGGGTGGGGGTGGCCGTACACAGAGCTCACATCTGTACTTAGTACAGAAGCGCTGTTGAGAACACATCACACGCTGGCAGTATTTACAGTCCATGATACTGTGGTGACGAGTGCTGCCGTGAAGTCCTCTGTTTCAAGAGGAACGATAATGCGCTTCTGCGCCCCGTGTGGTATGAAGCCCTATGGAAGAGCTAAGCTACAACAAACCCGGAGCACCATTGACTTGTGCTCTTATGAGGATGTTTGTTTTACCAACAGGGGAGCACGTGTCAGAGGTGCACTGACTGATCTTAGGTGTAAGGGGGTGAGAGTGCCCCCCACCCACACAAACACAGCTGGGAGATCTGACACGTCTTGAAGGGTCCCTGAAGCTCGGATTTCACTCACCATTGAGTTCTGACACCAGAGAGGAAGGGAGTGCTTTCATGATGTCAGAGTTTGGGTGGAACCCTATATGGTGGGCATACTTTCTTTTCCAGCTGCTGCATTAGGTATTTTATAACGTGTACCACATTTCTGTAGATTACAGAAAAGCACAGCTGGTTAATATGTAGAGTAGAAAACGTTTAATGTGATCCTTATCACTTGTTTTCGTTTATAAAATGAGTACCATGACTCTGTGTTACCAAAAGGGATGATGGACGGAGCGTTTGAGCTAATCAAACACTCACCCCCAATCAACTGATCTGGGTTTAATCCATCATCATTCTTTAGCTCACTCCACCACCCCAGTTCAGACATGGCCATATGCAAATCAGTCTGACCCTGTGCCTCATGGGAACAGTCCAGCCCGAACTGCCAAGCCATGTCTTCCCTGGACCGGAAACAAGCATCCTGGGACCGGTTTCTGGCTATTCAGCCGTCATCAGCCAGGCTAGCTTGAATCCAATGGCAAAGTGAGCAAGGAACCCACGTCTGGGCATACCTTGCCAACTTAGGGCGAACAAAGCGATACCAAAGGGGATGATGGACGGAGCGTTTGAGCTAATCAAACACTCACCCCCAGTCAACTGATCTGGGTTTAATCCATCATCATTCTTTAGCTCACTCCACCACCCCAGTTCAGACATGGCCATATGCAAATCAGTCTGACCCTGTGCCTCATGGGAACAGCCCAGCCCGAACAGCCAAGCCATGTCTTCCCTGGACCGGAAACAAGCATCCTGGGACCGGTTTCTGGCTATTCAGCCGTCATCAGCCAGGCTAGCTTGAATCCAGTGGCAAAGTGAGCAAGGGACCCACGTCTGGGCATACCCTGCCAACTTAGGGCGAACAAAGCGATACCAAAGGGGATGATGGACGGAGCGTTTGAGCTAATCAAACACCCCCAGTCAACTGATCTGGGTTTAATCCATCATCATTCTTTAGCTCACTCCACCACCCCAGTTCAGACATGGCCATATGCAAATCAGTCTGACTCTGTGCCTCATGGGAACAGTCCAGCGATGGATGGTTAAAACGATGGATTTAGGCCCAGATCTCTGTACTGGGGTGAATGTACGACATTGTTCTGCATTCTGTCCATCAATTGTTGTTTTTGCATTTGTCACCCCAAGTGGGACGGGTATGCCCAGACGTGGGTCCCGTGCTCTCCATGCCACTGGAGTCAAGCTATCCTGGCTGATGAGGGCTGAAAGCCCGAAACCGGTCCTAGGATGCTTGTTTCCAGTCCAGGGAGGACCTGGCCTGGCAGTTCGGGCTGGACTGTTCCCATTGGGCGCAGGGTCAAGACTGATTTGCATATGGCTGGGTCCAAACTGGAATGGCATGGTGAGCAATAAAACGATGGATTTAGGCCCAGATCTCTGTACTGGGGTGAATGTACGACATTGTTCTGCATTCTGTCCATCCTTTGTTGTTTTTGCATTTGTCACCCCAAGTGGGATGGGTATGCCCAGACGTGGGTCCCGTGCTCTCCATGCCACTGGAGTCAAGCTATCCTGGCTGATGAGGGCTGAAAGCCCGAAACCGGTCCTAGGATGCTTGTTTCCAGTCCAGGGAGGACCTGGCCTGGCAGCTCGGGCTGGACTGTTCCCATTGGGCGCAGGGTCAAGACTGATTTGCATATGGCTGGGTCCAAACTGGAATGGCATGGTGAGCACAAAAACGATGGATTTAGGCCCAGATCTCTGTACTGGGGTGAATGTACGACATTGTTCTGCATTCTGTCCATCAATTGTTGTTTTTGCATTTGTCACCCCAAGTGGGACGGGTGTGCCCAGACATGGGTCCCGTGCTCTCCATGCCACTGGAGTCAAGCTATCCTGGCTGATGAGGGCTGAAAGCCCGAAACCGGTCCTAGGATGCTTGTTTCCAGTCCAGGGAGGACCTGTCCTGGCAGTTCGGGCAGGACTGTTCCCATTGGGCGCAGGGTCAAGACTGATTTGCATATGGCTGGGTCCAAACTGGAATGGCATGGTGAGCACAAAAACGATGGATTTAGGCCCAGATCTCTGTACTGGGGTGAATGTACAACATTGTTCTGCATTCTGTCCATCAATTGTTGTTTTTGCATTTGTCACCCCAAGTGGGACGGGTATGCCCAGACGTGGGTCCCGTGCTCTCCATGCCACTGGAGTCAAGCTATCCTGGCTGATGAGGGCTGAAAGCCCGAAACCGGTCCTAGGATGCTTGTTTCCAGTCCAGGAGGACCTGGCCTGGCAGTTCGGGCTGGACTGTTCCCATTGGGCGCAGGGTCAAGACTGATTTGCATATGGCTGGGTCCAAACTGGAATGGCATTGTGAGCAAAAAACCGATGGATTTAGGCCCAGATCTCTGTACTGGGGTGAATGTACGACATTGTTCTGCATTCTGTCCATCAATTGTTGTTTTTGCATTTGTCTCCCCAAGTGGGACGGGTATGCCCAGACGTGGGTCCCGTGCTCTCCATGCCACTGGAGTCAAGCTATCCTGGCTGATGAGGGCTGAAAGCCCGAAACCGGTCCTAGGATGCTTGTTTCCAGTCCAGGGAGGACCTGGCCTGGCAGTTCGGGATGGACTGTTCCCATTGGGCGCAGGGTCAAGACTGATTTGCATATGGCTGGGTCCAAACTGGAATGGCATGGTGAGCAAAAAAACGATGGATTTAGGCCCAGATCTCTGTACTGGGGTGAATGTACGACATTGTTCTGCATTCTGTCCATCAATTGTTGTTTTTGCATGACTCTGTGTTCAGCGATGTGGTCTTCATAAACCATACTGCTTACGTTTTGTATGGATATAAGCAATGGACATTGAAACGGGTCCCTTTCGGGCCCTGTAGTCATGTCCTTAACTTTTCAGGCAAAAACACTCATTGATTTCTGAATAATAAGAGTAAATGTGTTAAGGTAACCATGTTGTCTGTTGTTCCTGCTTACATTTCAAATGCTTTACTTAATCTTGCATTCCTTATAAGTGTTTGCTTTTTCCAGGATGTTACTTTTTTTTTCAGGCAGCATATTACTCTTGTATAGTGCATAATATGAATTGAGTCACATCCAGGTGTTTATAGCACTGCACAATTTGGTTGTAGCTGAAGGCAGTGTGAGTTTCTCTCAGTGGAGCAGTATCGTGTTCAGTGGGGGAGAGGATGTGGCACTATGGCCAGAGCTGCCGAATGTGGAACTGGGGAACCAGGTTCAGCCTTCATGAACAGTCCACCAGACCACTCTCCTGAGGAAGCACATTCCCATGCTAGTACTTTGGTGGCAAGTGTGGATAAACCTTAAAGGCCTGTCCACCACAATCCATACTGAAGTTCACCTCCATTCTTGCGGGCAGGTTTATGAAGCAGCACACCCTACAGCAACAGTGACTCTGTCACTGAGGTCACAGGACCCTTGAGGCCAGTCCGCCTCATCCATTGATACCTCCATTGGACTTGTTACAGCAGTAGTAGCTGCAACTCACCAGGGATCGACAATGCAGGGTTTGCACGTACACCAAACGAAGTTCGCAAACTTCACAGTCTCTGTGCTTCATGCTCAAGCACTTTTAACATGTGCTGCCTGCTTTGAGGCCACTGGAATTATGCAGCAATGGAGGACAAAATTATGCTGCAGTGTTGTCTAATTATGCAGCAAAAAAAGGCTGCAGCGTAATGCAGTATATTTTCTGATACTTTATTATTTTCACAGTTTTAAACATACTAACAGTCTCTGAAAAGATTTTGCCTCATTAGTTCCAGTGTAACATACAAATGCAGTAGTGAGAAAGGTGACCAGTCAACCTGTGCAGAGGCCTCCACTTCGCAGCTACACAAGTCACATTTTTTGAGTAACTTTTGATCCGTTTGAGCTACAAACAATTTACTAGTTTAAATCGTCCGATTATGCAGCAGATGATGTATTATGTGGCAAATATGGCAGAGCCATAATTATGTGGAATACATTTGCAAACTAGGACATTTTGCCATTCATGTTTGAACTGGTCTTGTGGAAAAGGGGAGGAGAAGTGCTGATGACACAAACAGCATGGCTCGGAGACAAATAGCTTGAGATACCACTTTAAAGCACATTTGGGACACTCTGTGGTTGGAAACGTATCCCACTTTGTGGATGTATTTTAATGTCAATAACTCATATTAAACCTTTAATAAACATGGACATCGATGGTTGAATTAAATAATGTAATAAGCTGTAACTAGTCAGTGAAATACCAAATAAATACTAAAAATTGGGTTGTTTTGCTCTTTCTGGATACACCTCTGACTCCGCCTACTGACCCAATCCGCGGGTTATTCCCGCCCTCTGATTCTCCGCCCACAGTTCCCCTACTTTTTCTTCCCCACTTCGACCACTGATCCCTCTGCATGGGACAGGTGGGCAACAGTGTGGGAAGCTATGGGGGACCCCAGCCCCAGGTTACAACTCAGCGACGAGGTTAAGAACCCACAGTCGATGCCGAGTCCAGGTAAAGATCTAAATAACAATATAAGCAAACAATTTGAACTGATTACAAACGCATTCCAGTCGAACCAGACGCAGGTGCACGCTGGGGTGAATATCGGTGCAACACCTGTGGCCATCACTGCACCGAATCTATCACATGGACACACCTGGGACAATAAGCACGAGGTACAGGGAAGGAGCTTTTACAAACTCAGCACATCCAGATTAATGTCACTGTACAACTGCACACACCGTGTACTCCCACCAGCGCTGTGTTACGATGGTGCACACGTGCTGCACTCGGAGTTCTTGTCACTCACACCTGACTGTTGTGTAACCTGTTCTGTATCCAGAGAGGGATCAGAGCGGCCGTGAAGAGAACCCTCTGCTCCAAATTACCTCTGTTAGTGAAGTACAAGCATTCATCACAGATGACATGTGTTTACGCATTTATGTTCCAAATGCTGCACAGGCTTTAGCATAAAATGCAATAAATATGAACCGTGGTCCAAAACAAACTAGGTTTCAGGAAAAATATGTTTTAGCAACTTAACATGTGAAATAGTGGCATTGTGTCTTTATTGCACTGTATTTTTATAGCTGTTTTCTAACAACTATTGTGAAGATTTTGGCGTTCTTAGAAAAGGACATCCTGGCAGATGTCAGGGGCAGAGCTGTGCCTTCAAAGTTAAAATGGGCCCCTCTTTCCCACACTCTGATCCTTTGTGTCCCGGCCCCAGATGTCCCCCCTCCCACCCTGTAATGTGCCACACTTCTATTGTCCCTGCAGCTCTCTGATTGGCTGCTGAGTGTGGGAACCTCTCTCCAGCCCCAGACCCACACATTACCCTGCAGGCGGAGGGGGATAAATAGGGCAGGAGGGAGCGAGCTCTTCAGATACCGATCACTGTGGGTTCAATGCAGAGACCCCGCTCTTCTCCCCAGACAGAGCAAGATGGCGCCTTTCTGCACCGAGAGGAAATATGAAGAGGAGCGCGAGGAGAGGGACGTTAGAAAGGTAACAGTCTGTATAATAGTATTTAAAATGTATATTCATGTTTTTCGTATATAGAAATAGTACGTGTTTGAAGTGGTCCTCCAATAATAGATCAACAAGGGCTCTGTTTGTTTATATTTTAATATTACCTTAGTTCTAAATTCACATTATTCAATCGAACTGGTATAGCCAACTGTAATAATTATAAGCTCTATTAACTTTTTATCAATGCTTACACAACTTTGCAAGTTTGTTTCACTGGAATAACAAATCCGCATTTTGTCTCTGCAGCTGAGGAAGCCAGCAGTGGAGAAGCTGAGGAGAGATCGCATCAATAGCAGCATTGAGCAGCTGAGGATGTTACTGCAGAGAGAGTTTGAGGAACATGAACTTCCGCCCAAAGCAGAGAAAGCGGATATCCTGGAAATGGCCGTGACGTACCTGGCCCAGCGCGTGCGGACAGCGGCACCAGGTGAGAGCTCGTGACATGAGTTTGGCTTTTTAATGTGGTGAAGTCTGAAGTTTGGATAAGGACAGGCGCAGGTGGTGAAGGTGATGGAGAGCAAGAGTTGGTGGTGTTTTTTTAGTAACTAAGCTAGCAAAAAAAAAAAACACCTACAAACTATAAATGCATGTTTGCCCGTACTGGTCTTTAAGATGGCTTTGTGGAGCCTAGTTCAAAAACTTTATGGGGTGTAAACTCTGCTTTTCATACAAGGAGCGGCTGCTTTACGATATATTGTGGCACTTTTGTCTTTAAGTCCTGCAATACTCAGAGCTAAGATTGTTCTGCCTTGTCACTTCCTGGTGTGAGACTGTACAAACATTAACCCCTCCTCTCTCCCTGCAGCCGCGGCCTCCAGTGAAGGTTACTCCAGGTGCCTCCAGGACTCTCTGCACTTCCTCTCCCTCCACGGAGCCCCCGCAGAGACCCGGATGAAGCTGCTGCGGACCCTCCATAGACCTGCGGCTACAGCAGAGGCGGTGTGTCCTTCTCGGCCTCCGTCCTGTCCCATCAGCACTAAAGAGCCCGCACAGGACAGCCCCAGAGCCCCGTGGAGACCCTGGTAATCCGGGGGCTGCGGCCTGGACTTTTCTTCGGACTTCTTTAGAGGCCTCGGTCCTCCCTGAGGGAGAATATTCATTCTCGTGTCTGGAGCGGGCCCTGCTGTGCAGGGGGAGTTTACTGCACTCCAAGGAGCGGAGTGAGGAGCGACTGTATATCCTCATAGGATGGCCAGTGAGTGAATGTCATATCCTCATAGGATGGACAGTATGTGAATATTATACCTTTTTAGGATGGACGCTGTTCTACTGTCAATGTAGTGCATATTAAACTATAAATCTGCCAGGCAGTCTCATACATGGATTTATCGTTCAACATACAGTTGGCCTTCCATTTGCATGTTTCATGATTATGAACTGTCCACTTACTGATCGGTGCTCATAATATGTTTATCAATTTTGATATGTATGTATTTTCAAATGGAAATGTATCAAGAGAATGACCTGCCTTCTATGAAGGCAAGGTTTGTTTCTGTGCTTTTGCAAACATGAACTAGGTCTGAAAAATGTATGTGACCCTGTGCACATTTAATACACAGGCTACAAACATGTAACATTGTTTGTCTTTTAAATATGAATGTTATATGTCTGTGTTTTCGGTTGAAATGGATGAGTCCGATGCCTGCCTTCTGTGAAGGCCAAGTGTGTTTCTATACATTTGGAGATTCGTGTATTATCTCTGAAACGTGTATGTGACAATGTGCACATTTATTCTGTATCCTTCAAAGTCTAACATTCATTGCTAGTGAATGGAATGGAGATGCAGATACCATTAGTGCTGAGACTTCATTTTAGAAGCAGTCTTGGCGCTATTTGTGTAATTTACACAATGTTGTGTTCTCTTTTATAAAGATGTCAGTGTAGTGAACTCTCTGCCATAGATTTGTATCTCAGTGACTGAGTATGTACTACCTGAGGGTTTTCTACAATATTTGTAGGGCTGTGATTATCAGTGGAAATTTATTCATTTACAGGATGAAACTCAGTACTGAGTCCTGTGATGAAGACATTCACTTTATCAGATGTAAGAATGTCTTGTGTTTATCCTCTTGTGTCCAATGGGACATGTCTGTGACATTTCTGTGACATTGTGTATCTGTCATTTGATTCTTCACTGTTCCTGCTTTATTAAGGGACTTGTTCCAACCTATGGAAATGTGACCTGTTCAATGACAGCTCAATAAAGAGACTTTCAATATTAACAGCTTTTCTCAATGTTTCATTTCGACGGCTGAGTTTTACGCACAATTCATCCACCGAGTACCATGGGAGGGTAATAGTAACGCCTGCTATTTAAAGCTCATAGAAACGTCAGAAGTGCCGTGCGAAGCACTGTATAAAAAAAAGTTACTATTCTGAGTTGCGAGAGAGCTCCAAACACAATGTGTGAGAGTTTGCTTCGCCCCTCGGGGACCAGGTGTCCGAGTTAAGCTGATTGTGGTCTCGTGTAAGTGTGTGTGTGCCCCACACACAGCTGGGAGGTCTGACACACTCCTGCAGGACACTCTCATACACGAGGGAATTTTAACACCTCAGAGAGGAGGGCGGGGCACTGATCACGCTGAGGGCTGGCAGAAGTGTGGGTGGCACAGTGTACATGGGCATGCTTTGGGTTCGAGGTGCAGCATGTCGCATGCCGCATTTTTTCATTTCCATGGCCTGGGGTTGTACGAGGTGACTTTCACCCATTCACTCTCTTATTATTCTAAAGCGACTGCAGTCAAAAGCTAACGGGGCGGGGCACAGACTGACTCCCCTCTACAGGTCAACCTCTGGGTTAATTTGTCCTGCATTGACTCATATGCCGCCCTCCCTCCTCCCCCCACACACCATCGCCCTTTCTTTAAATATTTGCAAAAGGCCAAGGGGTGAGCCATTAGTTTAAAAACAATGTGCCAAGTGATTAGCTATTTAATAACAGAATGTTTCTTCGCTTACTACATCATGGTGAACACTTCTTAATTAGAATATATATATTTCTGGGGAGTTTGAGGTAGTGCGCAAAGAACACAGGTGTCCGACTTAACTTTGGGATCGTATGCAGAAGCACAACTAGAGCCAAATTTCGGGGGGGAGGAGGCGGCAGTGGCTAAGAAAAATTTTCGGGGGGACTAATTCTTCCAGCAATAGGCAGAGTGGAGATGCAGGGGCTCTAGAAGGGGTGAAAGAACAGCAAAGCCTCATTAACAAGCAAATGGTCTTTTAAAGATCTGTGAAGCACTCGGGTGGGGCTGTGTGTGTGCCCTTGAAGCTGTCACGGCCGGGGCTGACACACACGAGGGGGGGGGGGGGGCTGAAACCCTTTGAGCCCAATGGGCGTTGCGCGCCTGATCGTGTGTATTGCACATCACTGTTTCTCCAACACCCAATAGTTGGTGGATTAGCAGATTCCGGGCAGGCAGCACTCGAGGCAACAGACGGCATATCAGGCCTTACTTGGGGTAGGCGGCGCGCATCACTTTGGGGAGTTGGGGTGAGAAGATTAAATAGAACACTCAACAGGGTGAACCGGTGAGATCACAGAAATCGAAGAGGGACCAAGCACATCTCTAGCAGTAAAGCTGGGGGAGGGAGGTGGGGTATGTGGGTTTGGGACGGCTAGAACACACCACAGGCTGTACACTGGAATGTGTTCCACCGAAAGGGAGGTGAGGGGAAAAACTCGCTGCATGCCCTCAGTCACAAATAGACCACAAACAGGTCCAGCGAGCTAAATGGCCTATTAAGGAATATTTGACCCTGCCGGGCTTGTCTTATTTCTCTTAAGAACGAGGCCTGCCACGAAATGTGGGCGAGGTTTTCTTTTATCTCAGGAAAGGATTCTCCAATAAGAAAATACAACGCCCATCCTCCAGGGTACAATATTCACCCAATGGGCAATTTAATTCTGTGGACTTGTTTCTGTTCTATGAACTGGTTGTAAACAACAAGAGAGTGAGGAAATTGAACGGGACTATGTCCTCTTCCCCAAATGTATGCAATAAACAACAAGGACAAATCCCTAGAGGGTTATAGTCATAGTTGATGACCTGTACCCTTTTTCCAGAGGGAGCACAGACAACTAGTGGTTGTTTTAGAAGACCCCTCACCCACCTACCTAGTTGGTGGCATGCTTCATCATTGGGGTCCCAACTGGATTGCCAAATGCAATCCAGCTGTGCTTCAACGCCTGATTTACAGCGGAGCAGGTTTTTTTGTGGTAAGTTGAAGTGCTATGTGAGATGTGACTAAATGATAAAAATGTCTCTAAGAAATGCCCTTGTAATGAGTTTTAATGGAAGGGTCTTAGGACATGGTTAAAAACATAGGCAGGATATACTAGAGGTAAAAAGTTGTGCCTCAATATCCCTATAGAGTGTAGGTCGGCTAGTGTCAGCCTTCTACGTTATTCGTGAGGCTTTCTTCAGGACCAAGAATGTGAAAGTGGCCAAAAAGTGGAGCGGCCACTCAAGGTGTAAGTATCAGCGCACGTCCTAAAGTGCGCTGTGAGTGTGGTGGGATTGTTTACTTACTGACCCATCACGGTGAGTATCTGTAAAGAAAGAATATAACAGGCATACACAATTATAGACATATTACTCATTTTATAAGTAATCCATGTGTGCCTCGCGTTTCTGTGCTCAATCGTGCTCAGCGTTGCCCTGTAAATTATAAGGCTGTGAACTAGAAACATGCATATGAACAGGTGTGAGCATGCATGATGATTGTCTAGTCATGGACCATGCGTGGTAACAATGTGCCGTGAGAGCACAAAGCAAAGTCTTTTTAGCAAACCATGCGTGGTCACAATGATGCTTTTACATGACGCTAGGTAGTGGGTGACGCGTTACAGGTAAGCCGCGCCTATAAGTGGTGGTATCCAGTTAAGGAGGCAAAGTGTCGCGTTACAATACACTTTGTTGCCGAGATTACAAATTATTGCTTTTCTGGTGACACATATGCGCGTGGTTTGATTAAAAACACATGGAAATACACAGTGACATGGCAGAAATACGTAGACCAGACAGACTGACGAACAAAACATAAATGAGGAAGCTTACTTTAACTCAGAGTTATGCGGACCTACTGATCCTGCCAAACAAGGGAGCTTCCTGTAATCAGACCCTGGGCAGAGTGGATATACAGGGTAAAGAGCGCATATATAGCACACACGCTTAGGATGTAGTGCACTGCTTGCCACTGCAACTTACTTCGTCTAGGATAGCTTCCGCCAAAACCTACGGTGTTTGGACAGGATCTCGCGGTGCGGTGTGCCAGGGTGTGACGAGTAAGTAGTTTCCTGAAAGAGGCGTGGCCACGTCATTAGGCGTGCGTCACGTCTTTTCAAAGACTAGAGTGGTAAACCACAGAGACGTGGTTACGTGAGGGCGCTGAAAGTACACTTCCGTGTTGGGGTGAACATTAACAGATTCGGCCACATTAGACGGAATAGATAGGTAGAAGCTTAAACAGCGTAAATTTTGTATTAAAGATAGTGACTATGACCTGAGTAGTAGGTCACATCATGATTAGTACAATGTAGGCGGTTATTCCTGATTGGGAAAACTTGTTAAAGTAAAAGGAAAAGAAAAAGGAAAAAGGCGGATTGATAAATGCACTGTGGATTCAACACAAACATATTTCTGCGGTTAATGTTAATGGTAAAAGGAAAAAAAGGAATAAAGGAAAAAGGAAAAAAGGGAACAAAGGAACAAATGCACATCGGGTGGAACAAGTTAGGATCAAGGTAGTCATAGTGGTATTCAGTGACACACTGATCTGTACTACTAGGCCATTAGTGATTTCATATTCTATGTAGGGCGTTCCACGGGACGTTATCATTAAGATCTTTATATGGGTAGACAGTCTGTAGCCCCAGCGTTGTTCTTTTTCTAGGAGTACTTTTTGCAAGTTGGTGGTGTTTTTATCTAGCTGCTCAATAATCACCCAGGTCATGTCGTTGGTAGTGTGGCCTGTTTCTAGGAAGTGATCAGTCATTTTGGTAGTGTTCCGTTTACAGCGAATGTTGCTCCTATGTTCGCAAATCCTGGTCTTTATTTTGCGACTGGTCATACCCACATATCGGAGTCCACATGGGCATGTAATGAGGTATACCACGTTGGATGAGTTACAGTTTGTATGTCTTTTGATGTGCCATGTTTTGCCCATTTCGAGGTTTAAGGTTTTTGTCGCTTTGGTGAGGTGGCACACACTGCAGTTGCCACAGGGGAAGTGACCAGTTACATTGGGTAATCCCCATGCATTCAAAACCGTATTGTTAGAGCTGATTTGTTGCTTGGGGCTTGTGGACACCAGGCTGTCTCGTAAGTTTTGTGCTCTTTTGTAGGAAAACAGCGGTTTCTCCCATTGTAGTTTGCCTGATGTTACAATTTTCCAATTGCTTTGAATAATTTTAGTCACTTTATTTGAGATAGAATTGTAAGTGGTGATGCAAGTGAGTGGAATTGTAGGTGCAGTCTTTTCAATATTTTCCAGCAAGCTGTCACGGTTCTGGTTCCTTGCTCTTTTTTGTGCTTTGTTAATGACCTTTTCAGGATAGCCTTGGGTTTTTTAGTTTTTCTGTCAGTGAGTTAGATTGGGTTTTAAAGTCATTGATCTCACTGCAGTTGCGTCGTAATCTCAGGTACTGACCATAGGGCAAATTTTCCCGTAATGGTCTGGGGTGGAAACTTTCAAAGTGTAACAATGAATTTTTGGCTGTTGGTTTGAAATGTGTCTTTGTGGTGAGGATTCCTCTTTTTGCCTCTATGTCAAGATCTAAGAAGGTGATACTTTCTCGACTTATTGTATGAGTGAACCTCAGATTAGGGTCTTGAGTGTTGATCCAAATCAGGAATTCTTGTAGTCTGTTTTCTGTACTTTCCCATATGAGGATGACATCATCGATGTATCTTTTGTAGCATGTTATCTCTTTAAAGAATGGTGCAGTTGAGTTTAGAATATGTTTTTTTTCAAAATTGTACACATAGAGTCCGGCTACACTGGGAGCGAACGTGCTGCCCATTGAAGTGCCATATGTTTGTAAAAACAGAGTACCCTCAAATTCAAAAAAATTGTCTTTCAAGGCTATTTCTGCACATTGTAGGACAAAAGATTTTGGTGTCCTGTAATTCCAAGTAGTGGCATCTAGGGATGAGCTGAGTACTTGAATTGTATCTCCCATCGAGACGCGGAGTATTTTTCGCCACAGAACCAATAAAGAATAGAGGGAATACACTGAGCACCACTGCAGTGAACAAACGACGTTTACAAAAAATAAAAAAGACTTAGAAACTTGAAGTCGATGCCTTGTACTACCTACAGATAAGGCGAGAAGTGTATATTGGACCGACCATTAAGCGGTCCTACAGGCCGTGTTCATATTGTATTCCCCTTATGCCTCATTGGGTGGAATTGGGCCAAGAAATTTATTGCTGACAAAAATTGAACATAAGAACCGACTGTTGAGCGGTACCTGTTTGTTTTTAATAAGATGTCACCCAGGCATTTGAAATAAGAATTGGGCAAGATCAAAAGACACCAGATAAAAGTGGTCCTATTGTCAAGAATACACAGAACCATTCACCTAAATGATTATCACCTTAATAATATAGGCTATGAATTTGGAAGAGAGATAAAATATACGTTGTCCTGAAGAAGGTGGTCTTATGCAGGTTGGGTACCACCGAAACGCGTCGACGCTGCTTTTAAGAGGTTACATCCACTGAACGAATAGCATTGATTATAAAGAATTCAAACATTGTCAATACTGTCATCGATTCAAGATGGAATAACCATTGTTAAAGATTAATTGTTAGATCTGTTTTTATTTCTCTCTCATGTTTTTTAATATTGTGTAAATATCTTGTAATGATTGACCGATATATGTTTTTTAAGAAAATATGTAATGTACATTCTGATGAAGTTTTAATTTATTAAAAGAAAGATATAGATAAATACATTCCCTTGGTGTTTCCTTTTCAGTACCAGTGAAGTTTTATGGTTTGATTGATTTGGTTTTAAAAAAGCAGTGGATATTGATTTGCCAAGAGTTGTTGTTTTTAAAAAAAACTGATGATTGTACCCTAGCTATTGGCTAGAAAGGGGTCACTCTCGTATTTGCATTCCTACAAAAGAGCACAAAACTTACGAGACAGCCTGGTGTCCACACGCCCCAAGCAACAAATCAGCTCTAACAATACGGTTTTGAATGCATGGGGATTACCCAATGTAATTGGTCACTTCCCCTGTGGCAACTGCAGTGTGTGCCACCTCACCAAAGCGACAAAAACCTTAAACCTCGAAATGGGCAAAACATGGCACATCAAAAGACATACAAACTGTAACTCATCCAACGTGGTATACCTCATTACATGCCCATGTGGACTCCGATATGTGGGTATGACCAGTCGCAAAATAAAGACCAGGATTTGCGAACATAGGAGCAACATTCGCTGTAAACGGAACACTACCAAAATGACTGATCACTTCCTAGAAACAGGCCACACTACCAACGACATGACCTGGGTGATTATTGAGCAGCTAGATAAAAACACCACCAACTTGCAAAAAGTACTCCTAGAAAAAGAACAACACTGGGTATACAGGCTGTCTACCCATATAAAAGGTCTTAATGATAACGTCCCGTGGAACGCCCTACATAGAATATGAAATCACTAATGGCCTAGTAGTACAGATCAGTGTGTCACTGAATACCACTATGACTACCTTGATCCTAACTTGTTCCACCCGATGTGCATTTGTTCCTTTGTTCCCTTTTTCCATTTTCCTTTATTCCTTTTTTTCCTTTTACCATTAACATTAACCGCAGAAATATGTTTGTGTTGAATCCACAGTGCATTGATCAATCCGCCTTTTTCCTTTTTCTTTTCCTTTTACTTTAACAAGTTTTCCCAATCAGGAATAACCGCCTACATTGTACTAATCATGATGTGACCTACTATTCAGGTCATAGTCACTATCTTTAATACAAAATTTACGCTGTTTAAGCTTCTACCTATCTATTCCGTCTAATGTGGCCGAATCTGTTAATGTTCACCCCAACACGGAAGTGTACTTTCAGCGCCCTCACGTAACCACGTCTCTGTGGTTTACCGCTCTAGTCTTTGAAAAGACGTGACGCACGCCTAATGACGTGGCCACGCCTCTTTCAGGAAACTACTTACTCGTCACACCCCAGGCACACCGCACCGGCGAGATCCTGTCCAAACACCGTAGGTTTTGGCGGAAGCTATCCTAGACGAAGTAAGTTGCAGTGGCAAGCAGTGCACTACATCCTAAGCGTGCGTGCTATATATACGCTCTTTACCCTGTATATCCACTCTCCCCAGGGTCTGATTACAGGAAGCTCCCTTGTTTGGCAGGATCAGTAGGTCCCCATAACTCTGAGTTAAAGTAAGCTTCCTCATTTATGTTTTGTTTGTCAGTCTGTCTGGTCTACGTATTTCTGCCATGTCACTGTGTATTTCCATGTGTTTTTAATCACACCACGCGCATATGTGTCACCAGAAAAGCAAGAGTTTTTAATCTCGGCAACAACGTGTATTGTAACGCGACACTTTGCCTCCTTAACTGGATACCACCACTTATAGGCGCGGCTTACCTGTAACGCGTCACCCACTACCTAGCGTCATGTAAAAGCATCATTGTGACCACGCATGGTTTGCTAAAAAGACTTTGCTTCGTGCTCTCACGGCACATTGTTACCACGCATGGTCCATGACTAGACAATCATCATGCATGCTCACACCTGTTCATATGCATGATGTTTCTAGTTCACAGCCTTATAATTTACAGGGCAACGCTGAGCACGATGGAGCACAGAAACGCGAGGCACGCATGGATTACTTATAAAATGAGTAATATGTCTATAATTGTGTATGCCTGTTATATTCTTTCTTTACAGATACTCACCGTGATGGGTCAGTAAGTAAACAATCCCACCACACTCACAGCGCACTTTAGGACGTGTGCTGATACTTACACCTTGAGTGGCCGCTCCACTTTTTGGCCAATTTCACATTCTTGGTCCTGAAGAAAGCCTCACGAATAACGTAGAAGGCTGAAACTAGTCGACCTACACTCTATAGGGATATTGAGGCACAACCTTTTACCTCTAGTATATCCCGCCTATGTTTTTAACCATGTCCTAAGACCCTTCCATTAAAACTCATTACAAGGGCATTTCTTAGAGATATTTTTATCATTTAGTCACATCTCACATAGCACTTCACCTTATCACAAAAAAACCTGCTCCGCTGTAAATCAGGCGTTGAAGCACAGCTTCGGCAATCCAGCTGGGACCCCAATGATGAAGCATGCCACCAACTAGGTAGGTGGGTGAGGGGTCTTCTAAAACAACCACTGGTTGTCTGTGCTCCCTCTGGAAAAAGGGTACAGGTCATCAACTATGACTATAACCCTCTAGGGATTTGTCCTTGTTGTTCTATGAACTGGAACAGGAAGCGCACACCACTTACAGTGCATTACCCTGAGTCTGGCAGGAACTCACGGCCACTTAGGTCCTGGTTGTGGGGTGCACAACACCACAGACACGCTGTCCTTTTCTGGGGAGCTGCACTGATACTAAGATAGGCGCCATTTCGTTCCTGAGTGGTGTCTGCGCGTGCAAGGAGCATGGTTGACGCTGGACAGGGAAGGGGTGGGGGTGGCCGTACACAGAGCTCACATCTGTACTTAGTACAGAAGCACTGTTGAGAATACATCACACGCTGGCAGTATTTACAGTCCATGATACTGTGGTGATGAGTGCTGCCGTGAAGTCCTCTGTTTCAAGAGGAACGATAATGCGCTTCGGCACCCCGCGTGGTATGAAGCCCTATGGAAGAGCTAAGCTACAACAAACCCGGAGCACCATTGAAAGGCGGGCACGGACTCGGGTACGCCGCCAGTATGGCGGTCGCACCGATCCCCGGCATTCGGGGGAGGCTGGGTGCGCCGCGCACAACAGTGACGTTGCGCCCCGGCCTCCTCTAGCCCACTGGTGATTGGCTGTTGCCCGCTTGACCCAGAAGCACTTACTAGTGCTTCTGGTTCACGCGATCGGACCACGTCGGGCAAGCCGGTCGGAGCCGGCTTGCCCGTCTCAAAGAGTATAAGAGGCTGGGGAGCGGAGCGGACAGTCTCTCTTTTCGCCGCTCCCTCCCCAGCCTGCTGCAGTTGCAAATGATGGGCCAGGGCCTCAGTCGGAGGCCCAACGATTCTTTTTTCTCTTTTCCTTACGGCGCCGGCCCCGTGGTCTGAGGACTCTTGGGAATGTCAACGCCGGGCAGGAGCGGAGGAGTCAAGCGGTGGGAGAGGGGAGAAGTCAGACGGGAGAGGTCGGCAGGGAATCCTGATTGGTGGCAGAGTTTTTTCTCTTCTTTTCTCCTTGCAGGGCAATGAGCATCGGGACCCTGAGCGCACCGCTGCCGGAATGCGTTGGGGGGCGTCGCGCCGCCTGAGGACCGGGAGCTACATGGGCTTGAGTGTTACTCGCCCAGCTCGAGTGAAGGGAGCAATGGAGGCTTCATGGGGGGCGGGTTGGCCCGGTTTTGTCGTCCCGACCCATCCGCTAAATATGGAATCAAGGTATGATTAAGTCGTTTGGGGCGGTATTTGTTTTTAATTTGCTAACTGAGGGAGTGCGATAGCTCCGGCTCCCCTCCCCCCCCTGGTTTGCCCTCATAGCGCTCCTAGGTGAGGGTCAGGGTTGCGTTTTTTGGCCTAATCAGCGGGGGGGGGGGGCGCGTGGTATCGGACATCTGGGGCTGAGAGGGCAATGGATTGCGTCGGGGGTCTTCGTTCAGATGTATTTCGGGTTTCTCGGCGGGCGCTGCTGGTGAGTAGAGCAAATTCCGGTCCTGCCTTATAGGTGCATTTCACCGAGGGCCCATTTTCATTGTGATTGCTTTGTGTCTTGCGGGAGAAACAAGGAGTCACGCAGACTTCTGACCCCCCCCCCCCTTTTATATAAAGTTCTAAGGTACTTGCAGTTCTTTGGCGGCAGCGCTTGTGAGGTAAAGCAACGCCACGCTCGGCATCCACGGGACGGGAATGTTTCACTCATTTAGCCTAGTGTGGGGAATGTGGCCCTGTAGTATAGTGCGTTATGGGTAAGTTAGTTCTATCACCTTTAGAACTATACCTTTTTAATAATCTAGAATTGTAGAACTGTATGAGGTAGTTAGGATTCTCTTGTATTCAGTGACTGCTTGTGCTTTGTTCGTGTTGGATGTCCTTCATGCGGGGCTGGAATAAAGGACCTACAAACCTACTTTTGTTTGTGTACTTTCTTGGGATACTACATTTAATTGGCGACGATGGATGGTCCAGCCCCTGCCAACGATTTTCTACAAATCTTCCACACCGAAGATTCTGCAGTCTGTTCTCGGTTGTAGCCGTGGGTACATTTAAACCCACACGCAATACACAACAAAGGAGACATACAGCAACAGAGGAAGAGCCTGATCGAAACTCCGCGCTCTGTGAGTTTTTTTGGGTTTTTATTTCCTGCCTCTACAACTTCTACTATAACTGCTGCGCTGCTTACTTTCAAAGTCGAGCAACCGACACTCCACGCGCAGCTTCACGAGGACATCCACACGCTGCATTCTAAGACGCGAGGACATGTTCTGATCCTCCTGCGTTCTACCGATCAGTTCCTTTCAGAGAACGTCACCACGTGCAATTACGAGGTCACGTTACGTGACCTCAGCGGCCATTTTGAATTCGGATCGGAAGAAAATACTACATACAGTGAATCCAAGCCAGGGAAAAGAGATTTTCACTTCGTTTAAAAAAAAAAACTTTATTGAAAATTGCAGCGATCGCTAGCAGTTCAGTGACTCCAAGTCTTGCAGTAAGATTCCTACTCACTTATATTTTTTTTTTAGTTGTGTTATTTACTCATCTTAAATACCTTTGTTTCATTTCACTATGGAAGGTAACTCTGCAAGGTCTGCTGGTACAACTCCCATCACAACAAATTCTACTGCAAGTAACTCTGTCAGTATAAATCTTAACAATCCTAAGGAATTCTTAACTAGCCCAGGAGAACCTAATGTAAAATGGCAAGAGTGGAAAGAATATTTTGTCAATTATATTGCCACTCTTGAGGACAATGGAAGTGTCATGTCTCCTGAAAGAAAAAAAGAATTTTAATGCATTGTTTAGGTCCGGAAGGTCTTAGAATTTATAATCAAATGCAGAAAATAGAAAGAAGTGGTGATTTAGACGTTTTCAAATGTGCCATCGCAGATCTTGATGATCATTATTCACCAGTAGTGTGTGTTGCGGTATCGAGACGCACATTTTATAAACGAAAACAGGACACTAACGAGTCAATTGAAGATTTTGTATCTGCATTGAAGAATTTGGCTATTAAATGCAAATTCGGTACTTTACACGATGACATGATCAGAGATCAGGTGGTCATGTGCACCAAAAACAAAAATATTCAAGATAAGCTATGGATTGAAGGTGAATCTAGTCTCAAGGATATTATTACTCTAGTCAAAAAAGCAGAACTTTCTGACAGATGCGCAAAAGCAATTACTCTGTCTAATGAATCAGTTTCTGTAAACAAAATCAGTGATAATAGAAAAGAAAAAGTTTACACGTACAAGCCGTT
The DNA here is from genome assembly GCA_963921515.1 of Calotriton arnoldi. Taxonomy (NCBI): domain Eukaryota; kingdom Metazoa; phylum Chordata; class Amphibia; order Caudata; family Salamandridae; genus Calotriton; species Calotriton arnoldi. The sequence goes on from CAWUFW010001631.1 coordinate 1,382,770, forward strand.
TAAGCCTTATCAAAATATGAGACCTTATCAAAACGCTAACCTAAGGAAGGAGGAGAATATTACTCAATCTGGTTTTGTATGTTATAGATGTGGCAGTACATCTCATACCGCAAGATTTGACAAATGTCCTGCTAAATCAGCTAAATGTCTTGAATGTGGACTTATAGGTCATTTCTCTAAGGTTTGCAGAAGGAAACGTTCCAAGAAACCTAGTGTCACTTGCATCGTTAACAATAGTTCAGATTTATCTGATAACAATGAGGATGATGAATCTCCAGGAAACTCTGACATTACGCCCGCTGGTACTGTAAGACATGTTGTGATAAATATCACAGATAATGACAGCAACAAACCTTTATGTATGATATCTTTGGGGGCATAATTTTGCAAGTTGCTGCTGATTCAGGATCTCCTTTCACCATCATCGCTCGATCTATTTGGGATGAAAAATTTGCTAATTCTATTGGTTCTTATTTACAGCCCACTGATGTGAATCCGGAGAGTTTTACGGGGCAGAAAATTAACATGCTAGGCTTTAGATCTCTTATATTTGAATTCAAAGGTAGGAGGGCATTGTGCAAATTGTATGTCGCTCCTGATGGACCTTCTGTTTTAGGGTGGAAAGATCAACGTTCACTCGATATCATTTTAGACCCTAACAGTCCTGAACAAGTTTTAGTAATGTGTGATGCAGAAAATACAAAGAAATGGGTTATGGATGAGTTCCCTAAAGTTTTTGCTGGTGGCATTGGAAAACTTGATGGTTTCTCACATAAGATTCGGATCAAAACCAATGCCATTCCCAAAATTCACAAGGTTCGTCATATTCCTTTAATTGTACGAGAGGAGGTTAAAAAGAACTTAAAAATTACAGGATGCTGGTATAATAGAACCAGTTGAGGCTTCTGACTGGATTTCTCCAATTGTTATAGCCAGACGTGCCAATGGGAAGATTCGCATGTGCATTGACTTAAGGTATTTAAATGAGAATATTATTATTGATCAATTCCCTCTTCCTAGAATTGACGAAATGCTTTCATTAACCAAAGGTGCCAAGTGGTTTTCTACCATTGATCTTTCCAGTGCATATCACCAGATCCCTTTGCATTCCATGAGTCAACATTTTACAGCCTTTTGCACCCTTTTGGTTGTTTTCAATTTCGCCGCATGCCATTTGGGTTAGCTTCTGCAGCTGCGGTTTTCCAAAGACTCATGCATGAACTTTTTGGTGATATGCAAGGGGTAGTCTTTTTCCAAGATGATATCCTGGTTATGGGGGACAATAAGAAAGTCCATGACGAACGTCTAAGAAAAGTTATGTGTATATTACAAGAAAAAAGTGTGACAGCAGAAGTTTCTAAATGCAAATTTGCAGAAAAGAAAGTTACCTACTTAGGTCATGAAGTGAGTGCATTAGGTATCAAACCTAAATCCAGTTTGATAAATGCCATTGTTGATGCTCCCTGCTCCGCAATCCAAAGAAGATCTCAGGTCTTTCTTGGGACTTGCGGAATTTTATTCAAAATTTGTGGAGTCATTTTCAGAAAGAACTCATGTCATGAGATCTTTACTGAAGAAAAATGTACAATTTGTATGGAACGCTTCTTGTCAGCTATCCTTTGAAGAGATAAAGAAAGCCATTGCCCATGCACCTAATCTTCAAGGTTTTGATCCCTTTGCAGACACTATCGTTACTACTGATGCCAGTAGCAAAGGATTAGGTGGTGTTTTAACCCAATTGGATGACAACCAGAAAGAAGTTATTATCGCCTTTGCTTCACGTTCTTTAACCCCTACAGAAGAACGTTATTCAGTAATCGAACGGGAGACTTTAGCTTGTGTATGGGCTCTGGAACATTTCAGAAAATTTTTATGGGGCAGGAAATTTGTTTTACGTTGCGATCACAAACCCCTTACTAAACTACTCACTACAGAGGGTTTAACTAATGCCACTGCTAGGATTGCCAGACTTTCTATGCGACTACAAGATTTCATGTATAATATACAATATGTACCTGGTGTAAAAAACTTTACGGCTGATTTTTGAGCCGCATGTCCCTTCCATTAATTGAACTGGACAACAATTCTTGGAATGATTATTCTGTTGCTTCCATTTCAGTTGAGAGTACACGGGGTAGTTTTAGTAAGGAAGAGTGGCTTGAAGCAGAGAGTTCTGATCAAATTTTACTGGTACTCAAACAACTTATTGTGAAAGGTTGGAATGGGGTAGACAAAAAAATTAACAATGATGAACTTAGAGGTTTTTGGGAAGTGCGCAATGAGCTCAGTCTAAATGATTCCTTGGTATTACGAGGTGATAAAGTAATTCCACCGAAGGATTTAAGGAAAAGAATACTTGATTTGTGTCACGAGGGTCATTCTGGTATTACACGTACTAAATTACGCATAAAAGAGCTCTATTGGTGGCCTAGAATTGACATTGATGTAGAGAGATGTGTTAGATCATGCATCAAATGTGAGGTGTCAGATAAAACTCTTAAAACTTTCAATCCACCCTTGGCTTCTCCCTATTGCCCAAAGTGTCCATGGGAAGTAGTAGCCATTGATTTCATGGGACCAGTTTTATGGCAAGATGACATTCACAAGTACATTTTGGTTCTTGTGGACACATTTTCTAGATGGCTAGAAGTGTGTGTTGTTGATGTCATAAATACAAAGACTGTAATTTCATTTTTAGATGATATTTTCTTAAGAGAAGGGTTTCCAAAATTTATATTATCTGATAATGGTGTACAATTCAAATCTTTGGAAATGAAGAATTATTTAGCTGCTTCTGGTGTTCAACAGAGGTTCACTGCTTTATATCATCCCAGCGGAAATGGCATTGTTGAGAGGGCTAATCGCAGTATCAAGGGGGTCCTTCAGCTTGCCAACAAAAGTAATTTACCTTGGGAAGAAGAGTTAAAAAAATTACTCTGGGCATACAGAAGCACTATTCATAATTCCGTTGGTAAAAGTCCTTTTTCTTTAATGAGAGGTAGGATTCCCCATTCGAAAATTAATCCTGGTTGGCTGGATAGGAATGGAATGGTCCAGTGTGATATACCAACGGTGAGAGAATGTATCAAACAATCTCAACTTAAAAACAAAGTTTATTATGACCAAAAACATGGTACCAAACAGGTTAGTTTATGTGAGGGCCAATGGGTTCGTGTAAAAAGTACAAAGAAAGTTTCTAAAGGAGAGAGTAAATTCAGTAATCCCAAGCTTGTAGTAAAGGTTATGAATAACACTGCTTTATTACAGAATGGTGAAGTCTGGCATTTCAGCCGCCTTGCTCCTGTTGCATCTAACAGTAACAAGGAGTGTGTGAGTATCAAAAAAACTTTTGGTGGGATACTTTTGACACCACTCAGGATAGTAAAAATTCTAACACCCTTAACACCACTCAGGATAGTGGAAATTCAAGTGTTGCTTCCGAAACTGTGGGCATGCATGATTTTGTTCCCAATACTCTCCCCAATTCAGAACCTGTGTTAAGTGAAAATTTACAGTGTTCCACAAACCCAAATTTATCCTCTGGTGACAGTAGTGTCATCAAAACTTCTAGTGGGAGGACTGTCATGAAACCTAAGTATCTTGAATTGTTTGATTGTAATTAATTAATTAAATTTTTTTTTTTCTTTGTTTTTTTTTCTTGTTTTTTTTCAAAGGGGGATTGTGTAGTATAGTGCGTTATGGGTAAGTTAGTTCTATCACCTTTAGAACTATACCTTTTTAATAATCTAGAATTGTAGAACTGTATGAGGTAGTTAGGATTCTCTTGTATTCAGTGACTGCTTGTGCTTTGTTCGTGTTGGATGTCCTTCATGCGGGGGCTGGAATAAAGGACCTTCAAACCTACTTTTGTTTGTGTACTTTCTTGGGATACTACAGGCCCGTCTGTTCGTAGGTGGAGGCAATGGCTCAGTGGTGAGCACGGGTCTCGGGGGGGGATACGCTGATTTGCACAATGTTGGCGATCTCACAGTGGTGGGCGCAGTGAAGGGCACTGTATGCGGGGTGCAGTCGGTGATTGGAAGGGGGGCGTCTGGGCCAAATTGCCCTCACCCAGACGCTATGTAAATAGTCCCTGCTACACCAGTGGGCGCGCTTCCAGGGGATGTAGGAAGAAATGTATTTCAAACATAACCTGTGGAAGGCAGGGTTAAAACTCCAACGGTGAGTTGTAACACATGCGTACTGCAGGGGTTAGATGACATCCCTGGCACAAATATCCAAACGCAGCAATAACTCTGCTTCAGGCTGGTTTAGGCGCCCTCTAACTTGATGTACTAAGTATGCCTGCGCTCAATAACACAGAAATATTTTGCCTACTGGAATTGTTTGAAGTACTAAGTATGCCTGCGCTGTATAGCACAGAAATATTTTGCCTACTGGAATTGTTTGATGTACTACGTATGCCTGCGCTCCAATAGCACAGAAATATTTGCCTACTGGAATTGTTTGATGTGACGTACTAAGTATGCCTGCGCTCAAAGCACATAAATATTGTGCCTACTGGAATTGTTGGAAAGGTTGCAATGTCGTGCCAAAGTCCCACAGAATGCATTGCAATACAAACACGGGTATTTGTTTCCCCATCAAATCAGGTCAAGTGAAACTGTATACAAACAGATAAGTTAAATAGCCGAACTTAAGCTTGAAACCACAATTTCGGAAAGTCGCAGAGTGCTCAAATGATGCTGGCGGTGTTTTAACGTAGGCAATTTTTGGGTACCATGGTGGGACTTGAGAGCCTGTGCCAGGCGGGGACGCTTTTAATGCATGGGCCAAGTGGACAATTGCCTAGGGCCCCACATTCCAAGGGGCCCCTCCGAAAGTGAACTTTTTTTCTATCTTACTGTTGTCTATTTCCCCATCTCAGCCTGTAACATATGATGCAATTTTGTTTGCCATGGTGGACCTTGAATTAGCAAAAAATGTGTCATATAATTCAGTTGTTCCAAAAAGTGGCCCCTATAATATTTCGCCCAGGGCCCACTAAGTTCTTAGGAGAACGCTTGTCCCAGGGTGTCAGAAGAGTGGCTGCCCCATCTTGTGCAACAGGGCAGGATAGTCATTTGTAAGCGCAGCTGTTGTGTTGCACGCTTTTATGCAGCGCACGCGTGCTAGTTATGCGCTTCCAGGCGATAGCGCAGTTAGCGGACTGTTTGTGGGTTGCGCACTATGGACCACCAAGGGGGGTAGTGGCCACGAGATGAGTGTTGACATACCCCTTCATCCAATGTGTGCGCACAGTGCTGTGGTCATTTGTCTAAATTTTCCGATTCTACTTCGTTTTTGCTTTCCTCTTTCTTTTGTTTCTGGTGATGGTATGATTAAATTGCAAGCCGTGGCAAGAGATGACTCTCGATTAACCATATTTTGTGACTGGGGTACATCGCTTTAGTTCCCATGTGCATCTGTTCCTTCATCTAGCAAAAAACGGGGGTGCCTAGAAATAGGTTGAACCTAGCTACTAGCCGCTATACCTTATGTCACATCTATCCTCAGCAGCTCATGATCGCGGGGCTTGGCGAGAGATGCGACTGACAGATCGTGACAGGATGTCGTTAAACTTCCAGTAAATTGCCTCACAATGCTTTTGTTCATGTACGAGCGTGAGGGGGTAGTAGGAAGATGGACTTCAGGCATGCTTAACAATTTTATTTTAGAGCAATATCCGGAGGAATACACCGGGGGGCACACCATGCAATCGCAGGTGAAATTCCTCAGCTATATAGACAGGTTACACCATACTAAAGGGGGGCTACGGGGAGCGGCATGGCCCCAGTAGAGGTCTGCTTATAACCATTGGAGTACGGTATGGTTTGCTAAGGTCCATGAAACCCTACATTGCTCCTGTCATGGTGGCGCGGGCTCATTGTGTCTGTGGATGCTACGCCATGAGACGAGATAATGTATCACCAGATGGTCTGCTGGGGTCGCTGTTTGGTCACAGATAACTGGGCCTGTCCTGTGTCACGGTTCTCAAATAGGTGGGCAGTTAGATGGACGGGACCCGCTACCGGGATCACCGCATATCTATAGGGCTGGTATAATGAAGACACAACAGAGCACATGAACTGCAGGGTAACCCCCAACCTCCAGTTACCTTCTATATAGCTGCACACCGACTTCTCACGCTGTCGCTTGCTACACCACCGGGGAGTATCACCTTCCTTTTCACTGTGATTAGCCTTCTTTGCAAGCATAGGGCTTGAGTTGCTGTGGGTGTAGGTTATAAGGGGAGTACAGTCTCATGATGTAAACAATGGGGCTGACATGTGAACTCTATCCGTGTTTCAAATGCTAAGAGCACTAATCATCTGTGTTTGTGTTTATTTATTTATGGCATGGATCTACGGACTGTGATACCTGGGGTGAACCACACCACAAGGACGGCAAGATGTTTGCAGGAAGTTGGACCTGAAGATCCGGAACGGGTATGGCAAGCAGAGGCATCAAGTGTGGCGAGCGATCAAGGAGAAGCTCCGAGGTGCCAGCATGCATGGGTGAGATGCTGCTGCCCATGCACTGTCTTAGGTTGGGTATAGATAAGGCAACCAGAATTTGTCATCAGCAAGGGTATTTAGCAGTCTGCTGCGATCCAAGAGTACATGTTTTGCCAGCATGACCAAACTCAGGGGCCGCGTACAGCTGCAGCACCTCAGCGGCCTTTGTTTTGAACTGGTATCCGCTATTAAGCAATATCTTACTGCGCTCATACACGCAAGTGCCATCTTGGCGGGTGCTGCGCGGCGTAGGGATGCTCCATGGTATGGGTTTCCTGTGGTGGGATCCGGAAGCAAGGAAGCAAGCAGGTAGTTACAAGGGTAAGATGTTCACACGGAGCCTATCACCAATTCTGTTGGCAAGGCGCCCAGTTTTCTCATTCCTTGGCCATGTTGATGGGGGATCTTGGGGAGATCTTGTGGGGTACCCCTTTCGAGACTCACAATTTTTTCAATTTTCTATGATGGGCCGTCTAGTTTCGGTATGGCACCAAGTCTGTTGAGGTTGGTGCAGTTACACTAGCAATGAGTCTCCTGTCTGGCGCAACTTGTCTCTATCAATTGAAGCCATTTATTGGCTCCCAGATAGTCTGTTAATCTCCTTTTAATTCGGCCCAAGGTTAAGTGGATGGGTGTACAGCTAGAAGTCCCATAAGGTAGCCAGCTCCTGCCCTGCCAATAAAACAGGCAGTATGCCTGTAACTAGTGTTTGATAGAAGCAACCCGAGCAGGTTCCATATTATAGCTTGTTACAGGAATATCATCCGCCGTGGATGGTGTGCGAGAGGATATCACCCCTTTTGGGGGATGTTTCGGCGATTGACTGCCTTGGGCATGGCGCATGTCAGGTATATCGGATTTATTCTGTGCCAGGTGGAGGGTGGCATGTGCCAGGCAATATTTGGTACCAGCCAGTTGGAGAAAAATGTACAGTGGCTCCGACGTATTCTGCAAGGCTTCCGGGGCAGCATTTTCTAAGTCAGCCAATTCAGGCTCGGGGCTCCCCTCGACACCATTGCCAGTGTACCTTCAAGTGTCTACGGACCTTGCCATGTGAGAGGTCTGCACAAGGCGACCCTGTTTCCCAGAGTGTCCTGGTTTATGCATGCCATACAGCACCCGGAACAGCGGTTTGGGCGGGTTTATTTCGAGTAATTTCTGGCTAGCCTTCCTGCCAGTGACAGGGATGACTATTTCCGCATAAAGTAATTCGGCACAGAAAGTACATGGCTAAGCCTCACTGTGCCTGGCATCTGAGCGATAATAAGATCTACTGTTCTATGGAGTACGCCTAGAAATGCTTTTGCCAAGGGCAAATTCAAAATGCTTTTTCCAAGAGAAGAAAAGGTGGACAGGGTTGCAAGCCGCAATTCTTCACGCAGGGACAGGTGCCCGGACAACACGCTACTTATGGCTACCTAGGGGGTAACGAGCCGGTGCACTGGGGTAGGAAGGGCGTAGTAGAAACCCTATGTACAGAGGGTGGGTGATTGGCAGAGGATGCCCTGAGGCGCCAATAGTAGGGTCACACATGGAGTCCAAGTTTCCACTGAAAAGGGAGGATTCCACTGAAAAGGGGGTGAGTCCGTGTGGGCCTTTAAATCACCCAGTGGAAAGAATTATTAACCGGTCGGTTAAATTATTTTGGACCCCGAAATTGCGGAAATTAGGTCATGGGTGCATCCGGTGCAAGCTTTTGTTCCTGCAAGATGGCGTACACCGCTCTAGAGTGGGTACTGAAGTGTTTTTTGGAAAACCCACTGGCATGTTTTAATGGGGCAAAGAACGAAGCATGACCTTTTCTAGAGGGCGGAAGGGGGAGGCCAGATAGTCGGTAAACTATATTGGCCTGTGGCGGTAAGGTCATGATTGATGAGCTTAGTTTTCGGTCCTTAGCGGGCATCACCATGGTCAAATGGGGACGCCCGAGGGGGAGACAGAGGGTCTCTCAAGGAACTCCAGGGGCAGTTACAGCCGGTAGGCTGGAAGGGTGCTGGGGGTAGGGACGTCACGCTTCCAGTAGGCTGGTTGGCCAATCCCCGCACGCGCATGCGCTCAAGGGCGCAAGGATGCATAACTGCAGGGTCCCTTTATGGAGTTGAATGTTGAGGGCGCAGGGGGGGCCCGGGGGAGGTATCCATCCAGTAAGCTGGACCCCCTGCGCAAGGTCACTCCGGTAGGAGGTTGGGACCTAGCTTGATCTGGATCTGGGGACGCCAGTCATTGACCTTGCCGTAGGCTCTAACAGGGATACGCAGAAAGAGAATATCTTCATTGCTTAGCTTACGATAGGAATGGCTATGTATTAGAAGCAGGTTAAGGTTAGCCAATTGACATCTTGTACCTATCAATGTATTGGACTTTCTGCGTATTGTGTACATAATGTAAATAATATTAGTTTTAATGTTTGCTTATCTTATGTAATAAAATGCGGCCGGGGTTTACGACCCCAAATCCAAACAGTGTGGTGTTTGAATTGTTTGCCTTGGGGGAAAAGGGGGCGGTGAGCCCCATGGGAGCCGGGAGGGTTCCGACCCCAAGGGTTCTTGGTAAGGAGGAGGGGGATTTGGGCAGTACCAGACCATATTGAAAGGTGGGCAAGGACTCGGGTACGACGCCAGTATGTCGGTCGCACTGGTCCCCCACATCCGGGGGAGGCTGGGCGCGCCGTGCACAACAGTGACGTGGCGCCCCGGCCTCCCCTAGCCCACTGGTGATTGGCTGTTGCCCGCTTGACCCGGAAGCATTTACTAGTGCTTTCGGTTCGCGCGATCGGACAACGTCGGGCAAGCTGGTCGGAACCGGCTTGCCCGTCTCAAAGAGTATAAGAGGCTGGGGAGCGGAGCGGACGGTCTCTCTTTTCGCCGCTCCCTCCCCAGCCTGCTGCAGTTGCAAGTGATGGGCCAGGGCCTCAGTCGGAGGCCCCAACGATTCTTTTTTCCCCACCCACCATCCCCTAAGGCAGACATATTGGGTAATTTTGTATGTTTTTCCATTTCAGGAGGAGTAATGTCTATTTGATGAAATTGTCGTAAGGTTGAAATAAAAGTGTTTTTCTTTACTAATCTTTTTCAATTTTTCAGGAGTTTCATTTTGTCGTTTTTTGTATGAGTTTCCCTTGGTCAGGCGGTAAGGTCATGATTGGTGAGCTTAGCTTTCGGTCCTTAGCGGGCATCACCATGGTCAAATGGGGACGCCCGAGGGGGAGACAGAGGGTCTCTCATGGAACTCCAGGGGCAGTTACAGCCGGTAGGCTGGAAGGGTGTGGGGGGTAGGGAAGTCACGCTTCCAGTAGGCTGGTTGGCCAATCCCCGCACGCGCATGCGCTCCAGGGCGCAAGGATGCATAACTGCAGGGCCCCTTTATGGAGTTGAATGTTGAGGGCGCAGGGGGGGCCTGGGGGAGGTATCCATCCGGTAAGCTGGACCCCCTGCGCAAGGTCACTCCGGTAGGAGGTTGGGACCTAGCTTGATCTGGATCTGGGGCCGCCAGTCATTGACCTTGCCGTAGGCTCTAACAGGGATACGCAGAAAGAGAATATCTTCATTGCTTAGCTTACGATAGGAATGGCTATTTATTAGAAGCAGGTTAAGGTTAGCCAATTGACATCTTGTACCTATCAATGTATTGGACTTTCTGCGTATTGTGTACATAATGTAAATAATATTAATTTTAATGTTTGCTTATCTTATGTAATAAAATACGGCCGGGGTTTACGACCCCTAATCCAAACAGTGTGGTGTTTGAATTGTTTGCCTTGGGGGAAAAGGGGCGGTGAGCCCCATGGGAGCCGGGAGGGTTCCGACCCCAAGGGTTCTTGGTAAGGAGGAGGGGGATTTAGGCAGTACCAGGCCATATTGACTTGTGCTCTTATGAGGATGTTTGTTTTACGCAACAGGGGAGTACGTGTCAGAGGTGCACTGACTGATCTTAGGTGTAAGGGGGTGAGAGTGCCCCCCCACCCACACAAACACAGCTGGTAGATCTGACACCTCTTGAAGGGTCTCTGAAGCTCGGATTTCACTCACCAGTGAGTTCTGACACCAAAGAGGAAGGGGGTGCTTTCATGATGTCAGAGTTTGGGTGGAACCCTATATGGTGGGCATACTTTCTTTTCCAGCTGCTGCATTAGGTATTTTATAATGTGTACCACATTTCTGTAGATTACAGAAAAGCACAGCTGCACATCAGAGAAGAAACTCTTCCATTAAACCCACAGTGGCCCTGGTGAGAGGCGCCGGTAGCGTCCCCCTGAAGGCACAGCAGCCCTGCTGAGGGTTGTTTGATAAGGGTTGTTGACTCTTTCAGTGATCCCTTCACTTCGTACGTGTTTAGGTGACTTCAGTGAATCTGATGTGTGGCTAACGTGCGAATACACATTTGTCTGTGCATCAGTCCAGGAGGTGCCCAGAGACGCCCTCCCCAAATCTTTGGTTTTGAACATGGGTCGTACCTATCTAAATACAACGCAAATAAATCACTTCTTAAATCACATCAATATACACTACCAATTCCAAAAATACAAAGCAGTTTTTCTATGAACAGCATTAATACAAAAAAGTAAAAAAAACTTCACCCTACATTCTAGTATTGCAACATCAAGAACTATTCTAGCCGATGTTTGGCCACTTTACAATATTTACACATAAGAAAAAGAGGAGACATACGTCATAGCCGTAGAACCAATATCTGCATTCCATTGCGTCCAACATCATGTGGGTGGAACCCAGGAGTGGTGCAGGCCACGGCGGGGGGTGTTAAACCCTTCAGGGGCCCGATTCAGCCAAAGTCCAATGAACATCTGTGAGATATAGGAGACTCAGGGCCCCTTCTTCACATTTTGCGTGGTGAGGTCATCATTTTGCGTTATGCCAACTGGTGAAACCACCCATATTCAGAGGAGGCATTTCAGACCACCACCCAAATGAGGAACCATCTTAGACCGGCTACCCTACTATCACCAGATTGGCTATGGGGTTCCACCCCAGTAATGAGGGCAGGGTCAGAGGTTCCGTGTCTCTGTCGCCTGCACCCATCACCCATTTCCTAGGAGATGACATTATTGACACAGACTGACAATGCACAAAGTCACTCAAATACCATCAAAACCCAAGTCCTTTAGAGACATCGACGCACTGCTACGGCAAGATCGTTTTCACTGCCACAGGAGGAACCAAGGCCCTTAGGTCCTTCTCCCACCCCACCTGCTGAAAAGGATGCTGCAAGAAAATTCAAAGGAATGATCAATTCAGTAGGATAAGCAGAGAGTTATAACGTGGCACTCTTTATTCCTGATGATCAAGTGGTCATATTTGATATTTCACGGAATCAACAAGCGTTGTCTACCGCAAACCCCACAGTATCATAAATGTCTAGTACACCTTATATTAACCATAAATCACTTTCCAATCTTAAAATAATTTCTTGGAACGTGGCAGGCATACATAAAGCGCTTAAACACGTAACAGCAACAAATATATTGCAGGAAGGAGACATTGTATGCCTACAAGAGACCTGGGCCACAGATCATGTACACCTTGAAGGCTACGCCGGTTTTCACAAACTAGCAATTAAACATAATCGGTTTGGTAGACCATCAGGTGGAATCTCGATTTATGTAAAACATCTAAAACAGATAACAGTAAAAAGGGTAAAAATTAAGTCAGACATGTTAGAGGCACTCGTAATGGAGGGAAAAGGGGACAGAGATGATGGTTCCTCAATCCTAGTTATAAACACATATTTAAACGCACACGGTCTGTTAAAATTGGAAGCTACAAAAAACATTATAACTTTAATACAGGAAATCTTACATACTCATCCGCTATCAGCTAAAGTTATTGTAGGAGACTTTAATCTGCACTATCTGGGAACAAATATGAGTGACAGGTCGTGTCCAACCAGCTCTGAAAGAATTTTCAATTACTTCCTGCAAAATTATGACTTAAGGTCCGCCAATGAAACCTGGAAAAGTTTGGATTCCAAACACTCAGGAACGACCACATTTAAGAACTGTTCCACAATTGACTACATCTTTTTATGCAGCTTTCTTACTCAGAAAATAGTTAACTTTGAAGTAAAAACACATGAAACTAGTGATCACAAATTGCTGCAGGTTGAATTAAATACTAGCATCATACAGAGGGAACAAGCGGCTGTAGTATCCCATTCAACAGGGATTGAAGAACACACATTAGTTAGAAGGTTAAAATGGAACAAGCATCAGGCCACGTTATTTAACGCATGGAAATAAAAACAAGAGTGTAAAGGCAAGCATCCGGGAAACCAACCTAGTGTGGATAACTGGACGAGGTGGATTTGTGCTCTAAAAACTACACTTATCAACAACGACAAAGTCAGCCCACATGGAACGACGATGTACACCTCACAACTTAGACATAACAACATAAAACTAAGCACAATAATACGTAACCTGAAGAGGGCTAAAAGAGCACATAGGATTGCAGGAACCCAAGAAACAAGGGAAAAGTGTAAAGATCTATCCAAAAAGTGCAGACATCTGCTATGGTCTCTTAAACAAAATAAAATAGAGAAAGACTGGATAACGATACACGAGCTCTCAAAACCTCACAAACAACGTCAGCTTTGGCAATTTATAGCCAGCCTGGAGAAAGGTAAAGTAGACAGGCGTAACTCCGTACATGCAGATGCATGGCTGAGACACGTCTCTACAATTTATATTGAAAAGGAAGGCTGCATTGACCTTGGAAGCTCCGGGGTTCGCCCCTTGGCTAGCGCAAATACAGACGAGGAGGTCTCAGTGGAATTTATGGGCTAAGAACAAGACTGTACCGCCGTCGAAAAAGTAATAAAAAAGATAAGAAAAGACGGGGCACCCGGGCCCAATGGTCTTTCAGGGGCTATCTTTAGAGAAGATCCAGTATATTGGGGAAAAATCTTATCCAATCTGTTTATCGAATGTCGATTGAAAGCAAAGGTGCCCGATTCATGGCGAGGGTCATTTTTACATCCAATTTTCAAGAGAGGAGACAACACAGAGCCAAAAAATTATAGATTAATCGCCCTCTTGGACATTGAAGGAAAAGCCTACTCCAGCACCTTATTGAATGAATTAAATAGATGGATTAAAGAGAATGAAATCCTCCACCCCTACCAGACTGGATTTCGTAAAGGCTGCTCCACAATTGACAACATCGTGGCAATGTCGTATCTAAGCCAGCAAGCAAACGGTAAAAATAATAAACCAGTCTTTGCATGCTTCGTAGACTACTCAGCTGCCTTTGATGGGGTGCCTCGACACAAGCTTGGGGCCAAATTGCGTAACTGGCATATCCCAGCAGGTCTTCTTAACGCCATTATCTCGTTGTACAGTAACACCTGGATCAAAGTCAAGCTAGTAGACAACACCACAACGAAGAAGTGCTTGACAAATCGTGGATTAAAACAGGGATGTGTACTTGCCCCCACATTGTTTAACTTATACACCGCTGATCTGGGGAAGAAGCTTCACAATGCCAGTCTTGTAACTCCGAAAATCGGAACCCACAAACTTCAAATATTACAATACGCAGACTATTTAGTGGTAATGGACCACACAAAAATCGGGCTACAAATGGGCCTAGATGCCCTCAACAATTACAACGAAAGAAATGAACTTATAATAAATGCTCAAAAAACTAAAGTAGTAATTTTTGGTCATTTCCCAAAAAAGCACTATTGAAATGGCATGTGGGCAAAGAAATCATCTCTACTGCGAATCCTACAATTACCTTGGGTGCTGGCTAAGTGAAGCTGAGTAAAGCAACGCTACATCTGCATAAAATGAAGGCCAAAGCACAGTCAACAACCTATGCCCTATGTAAACTACATGAGCTAATGCAAAGTCCAACGACAGCTCCTATCAGAAAAGTAATACAAGCCAAAATCAGGGCAACTGCAGGGTATGCACAGCAGGCATTCCCGGGTAAAATGGAATCAATGTTGGACAAAGCACAATGCCTGGCCTATAAACGCATTTTCAAATTGCCTAAATACACTCGCAACAGCCTAATTCATTTGGAATTTGGACTGAAGCAACAAAATAAAGAATGTTTGGGAATGCATGCGAAATACTACTATCAAGTACTTACAGCCCCAGTCGGAAGCTTAAAGAGCATGCTGAAGCCGATCTACGGGGGGTCAATTAACCCGTGGCAATGTTACATGGAGGAAGCAGTGGAAAAGTTGGGTTTAGCAATTGAAAATTGGGAACAAGGAACGATAAACTATCTGGCCATTAAAAATTCAATTAATAAACAATGCTACCAACTGTCACATAAAAATGACCTAACAGACTATGTAACAGGAAGAGGTCCACCAGGGCTGATAACATACTATACAGGGCATAAAATCCAGCCCTATCTTAGCCAAGCACTGGGAAGGAAAGCTCTAAAAAACATTTTATGGGCCAGATTAGTGCCCCTCCCAATTAAAGAATTAAACCCAGGGTGGAAGTCCCTCGAACACAAAATCAGATGTAGAATTTGCAACTTTAAATCTGAATCTCTGCTACACTTGATTTGTTGTTGTCCCGGCATACTACAGCCCCGCCAGAACCTTTTAAAACAAATATGGCTGCGTAACGGGGTCCGGACAGTGAAAGAAGCAGCCTCGGTTCTCTTTTCCTGCACCCTACCGTCAGACTTGGGAGATACATGGCCGTGCTGCGTCTTAGGCTTATGGAAGAAGAGGGGACAGGCAATACAAAAGGCAATCTGGTTTGTTAAACAATCAGTCTCCAGCAATAAGTTCGTGATGACGCCGTTTTAAATACCACCCTTAGTACTTGTATCAAATTTGCAATAAGGTTGAACTGGCAATCTCTCGCCGTTTTATTAATGTATAAAAACATATCTTTTTAATTCGGTTTTGATAATGCTGTACGTAAACTCATTTTGTACGAATGTTTTTAAACAATTGTGATTCTAATTTTCTTTTTTAATTGTATGTAAGACATATTGCAAATGGTTTTAAGTAACTGTGCAATAAAAATAAAATTCATTCATTCGTTCAGATGCTGCAAGAGCCCAGAAGGTGTTGATGAATAAGTCCATACCCTTAGGGGATAGATGGAGCAGATCCTAAAGAAATACATTTCCCAATGCAGCAGTGTATGCAGTGTACTCCTCAAGTACCCACTCAGGACCAGAGCAGAGGGGTAATAGCTATAGTTAGGCACCTGACTCAGGCATTCAGTGCCCTGGACCGCCCTCTCTCGCCCCAGCTCTTCCTTGGTATCATATGGGACCAGGCAATGAGCATTTCTGGGAGCAACCACACAGTCAAACCAATTCACCCGAAATAATTTCATACAATTGATTCCTGCCATTTTCATGGACAAATAAAGCTAAGGACTGAGACAATAATTCCTCTCATAATCTCAGTGCAGCTCCACAGAGACAAGGACACACAAGGTTGTGGTGTTCTCCACACAACCAGGAACTAATGGGCATGTGTTCCAGCCAGACTCATGGTAATGCACTGCAAGGGATGTGCGCTGCCCGTTCCAGTGCACAAAACAAAAACAAGTCCAGCGAACCAAATAGCCCATTGGGGAATATTTTACTCTGTTGGATGGGTCTTGTCTTTTCTTGTAGGGGAATCCTTTTCTGAGATGAAAGGAACCCTCGCCCACATTTCGATCAGGCTGATCAGCCTTCGTCTGGGAGAGATTGATAAGTACGCGGGTCTCTTGTTCAAGTGACAGCGCTCAATTATAAGCCACCCTCATGGTCTCTTTTTGGCTTCTCCATCATCTCACTCAACAGAAGCCCTTATAGAATCCAAACAAAAGGCTGTTGCAAATAACCACTCCTGGAAAGGTGATAAGCAAACAATGCAAGTGACTTTAAATGTCACATAACTTTGCTGCATCTAGGGGACTTCTGGAGACCTGTTTCTGTCCAGAAATTGCGACCAACCCAGTTGGACCGTCCTCATTTGGAAGGATAGTGCCTTATCTCTACCACACAACAATTTATTGAAAAAGTACTTGCCATAATGTGAGTCCTGGCTGAAGACACTTACTTTCCCTGATACCTTGTTTGTCCTAAGAGCATAATTGAAAGCGCAGACTTTGGGAAAGCGCGCCATTAGGGCCCGGCACCCTGCGATCCTGGCCACGCCCATCCTGACTCCGGGGTAGCCCGATTGGCGACCAGGCGGCGTGAATCTCTTCCGGGGCAGCTCGTGACGCACTTCTTGCTGGGACCGGCGATGTGGGGGGAGGAGTTGGTGGGGCCTATTTAGGGCATCTTTCCCTGGGCCCTCATCCTCTCTTTCTCCAGCACCGGCCCCAGTTGCAGTGGACTCCGTAGAAATCTTGTTCTGTGGTGGGGTGGGCGAAGGACCGGTTGGCCCTAGTCGCCCTTGTGGCGGTAAGGAGGCCACAGAATATTGACTTACATTGTTAAGGGGAGTCCTCATGCATACTCCCTAGGCCAGCACTGAGGGGGAGAGACGGTAAGCTCACCGCAGAGAGAATGGGGACACCGGCTGGGGGCAAGGGCGTCAGGTTACAAGCTAGGGCATGGGGCTGCTGCTCCTGGTTATACCCTACGAGCCCCATTGGACAGCCTGGTGGTGGAGGGGTGGGCCCTTAGGGTTGCGGACAAGGACCAGATGGCAGAGGCTCACCTCTCAAGGACGCAGGTGGGTTGCGCCTTGCGTGGTTCTCAGTTGGGGGACGCGAGCCAGAGGGCCCCTTAGTGCTGGAGCAATAGAGAACCTTTTGTATATGAATTAAGTCTGTCATTTATGCTGATGGTTTATGGTGCTATGATAAAATGAAAATGTAAATATTGCTTGGTGATCAATTTCATAAATCTGCATCTTAAGGAATGTGAATAGGTTTTAGATAGATATAGTCATGTTTATGTGTGATTGTTTGAAATAAACATGGCCGTTTTTTACCCACAGCTCTGGTAATCAAGTCTTGATTTGTGGGTTCCGTGGGGGCGGAGCCGGGAACAACCTGGGGGGTCCAGGTCCTATAATGGAATCCAACAAAAATGTATCATCCCTGCCCTTAAAATAAAAACCATTCCTGCCCTCCTAACAATGCCATTAATGAACTAAGAGACAAATCAGCTGTCATGTGTGCCCTTTATACGTGGTGCAGATTTTTATTACAGACGAAGCACCATTGTGGCCTAGTAAACAAAAAACAAGAGGTTTTTGTGCACATCCTGAACGCACGAATTTGAAGGCTATCTCAAATGTGATAAAGAAGAAAAAGGAGTCTTAGTGAAAAAAATATTTGCCTAGGATCACACAATTTAATCAACGGGAAAGCCAGGATGTATTGTTATACACACTCTGATGCGGTCACTAGATGGTTGTATGTTTCTTTCTTGTCTTCTTTACATTAAAGGCTTGTCATCAAAGCTTTGTCTTAATTTCTTGGCACAAGAGGTAACAGCCTGAGTGGGTGCAGCAGCCACATAAATGCTCGGCTCATTTTGGGCTTGAGAGGTCAATTTGGACTTGAGCTGAGCCAGATCCAGGCGTCTGGCTCGAGCCTTGCTCGAGCTTTCAGTAGTTTGCCCACCTCTAAGTCAGTAGCGGCTGGCAGAGAACGAGGGTGGAGGGGCGGGGGGGTACAAAATAAAAAAATAAAATTAAAGCCATTTACCTTCTTGCCGCGTCTCTCCTCCGTAGTACCTCCGGCCGGAACCAGGAAACACACCCAGACTCCACTAAGCCAATCACAACACTGCAATGCAGCATTGTGATTGGTCTGAGCGCCGTGGTGCGGCGCTCAGACAAGCAGTGGGAGCCTGGGCATGTTCCTCACCAGGCTGTGCATTACAGCTGGGTGGGAAACATGCAAAGTGCGCATGACTGTTTAGCCGGCCCAAGGCGGCCTGCCAAACCATCATGCGCACTTGGAGTGTGCAAACCACTCCTCCCCCTGTGCCACCAGTCCCGCCCTAAGCCAGCCCCGAACCTACAAAAAATAAAATGATAATAACAACGTTATTATCATTTTATTTTTCCTGCTCTGAGAGCAGTGGGGCCACGCTTCTCTGCCTCAGTGGAGAAGCTGCCCCTGCAGTGAAATAAGCCTCAATGGAGAAGGTAGAAAGCTTCAGGCCTGGGTCACCAAGCAGGCCAAGATAAACACCTACCAGCCCTCCTGTATTTTGCAGTTGAGCTCCGGTGTTGTTGCCACTCCTGGGTCTGGCACCAGAAGTGATCCCAGGCCGCAACGTCACCCCAGGCCGCAACGTCACAGAAAGAGACCTGTGATGGCCGAGGGAGAGAGGGCGCAGTTGCACAGGTGCAGCTGGCCTACTCGCAGTGCCCCCTTAATAAGGGGAGGGGCTTCGTTCCAGTGCACATTCATTATTCTAGATGTACATTCTCTGTTGCGTTTGTTCACTTGTACGTTCAAATTTACTTTATTGGGGAAAATGTACATTCATTTAGGCACACACCTCAGCTCCTATCCACAATGGTATTTTCACCGGTAAACATCAGTTTACAGCATAACATGTCACTTACACCTTCTAAGAGCTCATAAAAGGATTTGCCTGCAACGCATACAGACGAAAACTGTGGCCAAAGCAACTTAATGTGCTATCATTGTGGTCTTCGCATAGTCCATGGGTTAGTATGTTCTTGTCTCAGGAAATAGGTTCAGGCACACAAACTCGGGAGAAGTGTGGGTGTGCTGGGAGGTAGGAAGTTTGTACATCCCCATTTTTCTGAAATTTCCCCCATAAATATGTGAGGGTAATGCAAGAGCTTGACCAAAGTTTTTTTTTTTTTTACATGTCTTTTTATTTGGTTTTAAACCAACTACATTCACAATACAGATAGTACACAGAGCCAAGCTCACAATCATTGATCCACATAACATTAGTATGTCACTAGTACATCCCTTGATGAAATCTCCAGCACATACCCTTGTGGTACTTTTGAGGACAGCCTCTGAGTTTATAAACACTACTATGCGTGCTGGGACTGCAGTAACTTGAGACTGTACATGTGTTTGAGTTGAATGAGTCACATTAACATAGATATTGCCAGGATCAGAGGGGCCATCCTTGCCTTGTTCCAATCAGCTTCTTCAACATCTTGTTTGCGAACGGTAAAAAGCCTTTTGGGATGTATCATCTCAAAAGGAATTCGCAAAACAGGGAATCGCAATTTTTGCGATTACCTATTTTGCGAGTGCATTTAGGGAATCGCAATTTGCGATTCCTTAAATGCAATGCTGGAAGCAAAAAAATATTGCGACCTGGCTTTAAGGAATCGCAAATTACCACCAACTTCAAGTTGGTGGTAATTTGCAAATTCCTAGAAAAATGCACTTTTTTGCATTTTTCTAGGTGCCATGTGGCGTACATACATGCCCTTAGGGCATGTATGTGCGCCACATGTGCACACATGCATTTTTCAGGGGTGCAACAGGGTGTCCTTTTGGCCCCCTTGCACCCTTGAAATTGCATGCTCAATTTGCGAGTACCTATTGGGTACTCGCAAATTGCGCATGCAATTCCCATTCATTCCTATGGGCATCTAGGCCCATATAAATGAATGGGAAGCCATTCCTTATTTGCGACTCGCAACTTGCGAGTCGCAAATAAGGAATGCGTAGGAATCGCAATTTTGTTTGCGAAACCTACATACATTGCATTTTGCGAGTCCATAATAGCGAATCGGTAAAATTCGCTATTAAGGACTCGCAAAATACAATGTTGATACATCTGGCCCTAAGTGCCTAATGATTCCGACTGCTTTCAGTTTCTATGTTCATCACACACAAAAAAAAACATGAAACTACTTCAGTATGGGATCAAAGCTCTTCTTCCACCTTTTGAATTTATTTATTTTTCTAAAAAAAACTTTCTGGTGCTTGGAGCGATCTGGCACCTCTAAATTTGTTAGCCCTAGAGAGATGCATGTACCGAAGAGCAGTGCTACATATGTATCTGTGTCGCAAAGATGTCAAGGTCAGCATGTTCATGTGGGGTGCAATGCCTTGAGAGGCCAAGGACAGAATGAGCATGAGAGTTCACTGTTACCTGCAAGTGGCCATTCACTAGAGAGCAATGATGGATGCCAATGGAGCCTGAAGTGGTCCAATACACAGTGAAGAGGATAGCTCAGGAATGAGGACAAGGATTGGGTGAGTATTGGCACTCTACCTCTTTCTCCATCTAAACAAATGATTTCCTTGAGGAGGTAAACATTTATAGATGGGCCTGGGTATCCCAACAGCAGCTCTGCATGCAAACGTCTGTCTTTCTATTTTAAAGTGCTGCATTTGACCAGTGTCAGGAGTGAGGGATTATGCTGCTATATAGTTGACAACACATGACTGCGTACCTCATTCAGTTTATCAATTTCCTAATTTACTACATCGTCAAGAGGTTTACCTTTGCTTTCTCAGTCCTGCTATTGTTACCTGTCTTTAAAGTAAAAAGTAGTTTAAAGTTTAAAGACTACTCCTTTCAGCTGGTCCGTATATTTCTTGACACTTCATGATCATCTTCATGACTTCTTGGTCCCTCTTTTTAAATAGGATTTTTTTTAATTAAGCAGAGACGTTTGAGGATTTAATTCTCATTTATTTCTGCTGCTTCTACTTATCCTGCGGAGGGCTCTAATACACCTCCATCTTATGTGTTGTATATTGTGAAGTCTCATTGTAGCATTGTGCTTCAACCATCCCTGCTCTGCTAATTGTTCAATGTAATGCCTAGGTTTGTCCCACATCAGTCACCAGTCCTCAGTGGCTGCTCAGATCTGCATCTCATCATTTAGTAACGATCGGGGTATGCAGAGGTTTGCCACCCATTACTTGCTAAGAGATAGAGAGAGAGTCATCAATAAACCCACAGCAACTGAGATAGTCAATATGGCCAGGTACTGCCGAGTCCCCCTCCCCCAGACAGACAGTCCCCTTTTACCTCATCATTTGATGACCTAGGGCAACCACGGATCCTCCTCCCTTCTCCCCCCAAGGCATCAATGGAAACAACACACCTTGGCTTGGGTTAAGGGTCGTAAAACCCCAGCCGTATTGTATTCATAACAATAACAAAAACATTAATTTTCCATAGTTACATTATTTACAAAATACGCAGGAAAGTCCGGTCCATTACATTGATATGTACAGTATTCCATTTGGCTAACCTTAACATGTTTCTAATACATAGCCATTCCTGTCATAAGCTAAATGATCAACATCATTCTTTTCCTGCGTATCCCTGTTTGAGCCTACGGCAAGGTCAATGACTGGTCCAAGATCATGCTAGGTCCCACCCTCCTACCGGAGTGACCTTGCACAGGAGGCCCAGTTCGCCAGAAGGCTATCCCCCCCCCCCCGGGCACCCCCTACGCCCTCAGTATTATCTCCATAAGGGGCTGTGCTGTTATGCCCAGTTTTCTTGTGCCACTGCGCGTGTGCGGGGGTTGGCCCAAAAGTCTACCGGAAGTGGAACTTCCCCTCACCCCCCACCCTCCCAGCCTACCGGCTGTAACTGCCCCTGGAGTTCCATGAGAGACCATCAGTTCCCCCCCCTCAGGTGTCCTCATTTGACAATGGTGATGCCTACTAAGGACCGTAAAAGATGCTCACCAATCATGACCTTACCTCGTGACCAAGGATACTTCATAAATTACATACATTACGACAAAGACGCTGCCCTTAAAAGGAAATTCGGTTAATACACTACAAACTGCATTTGGTGATGACATTCATAAAACCTATACTACAAGTACAGAAACCACAAATTTTTACACATCAAACATCTGCCTCAGGAGATGGTGGGTGGGGAAAAACAATGAAAAGGTCTCCGCCCTGGAGACCGTCATGATATTGTTGTGGGCGGCGAAGTGAAAGGCCGCTCTGCCGCTCCACAGCCCCCTTTTAAGCCTGCAAAGCCGGCTGAAACCGGCCTCCCGACTTGATTCCCCCTACGACCCGGAAGCACTTGATTGCTTCCGGGTCAACAAACCTTTCTAGGCCAATCAGGAGCACGGCGGGGGCCGCCCACGTCACTTACCGTGCACCGCACGCCCCTCGCCCAAACATGGGGGACCGGCATGACCGCCATACTCTGCGGCGTGACCGAGTCCGTTCTGCGCCTTCGTATATGGCCAGGTACTGCTGAGTCCCCCTCCCCCAGACAGACAGTCCCCTTTTACCTCATCATTTGTTGACCTAGGGCAACCACGGATCCTCCTCCCTTCTCCCCCCAGGGCATCAATGGAAACAACACACCTTGGCTTGGGTTAAGGGTCGTAAAACCCCAGCCGTATTTTATTCATAACAATAACAAAAACATTAATTTTCCATATTTACATTATTTACAAAATACGCAGGAAAGTCCAATTCATTACATTGATATGTACAGTATTCCATTTGGCTAACCTTAACATGTTTCTAATACATAGCCATTCCTGTCATAAGCTAAATGATCAACATCATTCTTTTCCTGCGTATCCCTGTTTGAGCCTACGGCAAGGTCAATGACTGGTCCAAGATTATGCTAGGTCCCACCCTCCTACCGGAGTGACCTTGCACAGGAGACCCAGTTCGACAGAAGGTTATTTCCCCAGGGCACCCCCTAAGCTCTCAGTATTATCTCCATAAGGGGCTGTGCTGTTATGCTCAGTTTTCTTGCGCCACTGCGCGTGTGCGGGGGTTGGCCCAAAAGCCTACCGGAAGCGGAACTTCCCCTCCCCCTGCACCCTTCCAGCCTACCGGCTGTAACTGTCCCTGGAGTTCCATGAGAGGCCTTCTGTCCCCCCCTCAGGCGTCCTCATTTGACAATGGTGATGCCTACTAAGCACCGTAAAAGATGCCCACCAATCATGACCTTACCGCCACAGGCCAGCATAGTTGCCCGACTATCTTCCCCCCCCTTCACCTAGAAGGTCATGCCCTGCTCCATGCTCCCACTAACCAGGCAAGTAAGTTTCCCAGGTATATTTCACTACCGAGCTTGGAGAGATGCACGCCATCCTGCAGGAAAAATCTTTCCCCCCGGATGCACCCATGCGCAATCGACTGCAGTCTTGGGGATCGAAATAGCTTAACAATACAGTTGTTGATTCTCTTTACTGAGTGGTTCAACGCCAACACAGACTCACCCTCCCTCCATTGAAATCTGGGGACCATGTGTGACCAAGCCAGCACTGCCTGTGGGCATCTCCTCGTCAGCCATCCTTCCTCGGTGATCAGTGCTTCCACTACACCCTTTCTCCCAAGATGAACCAGATCATTAGCCCCCAGATGCAAGATGAATGCTGCCGGGGGTACGCAAGTCCAGTCAAGTAAACCTACTAACATATCCCTAAGCTGGTCAAGGCGTAAACCCCCCCGGCCATGGAAGGATACATTGAAACCGGCCTGACGTGCCCTGTGTGCGTAATTGCCTGAAAAGAAAAATTGTCTCAATCTGCTCACATATGAGTGACCAATTATCCATACATCCACTTCTTTTTGCCCCCCAGGTGGGTTCCTGGGCTGCGATAGGCTCCGAAAACCGGTGAACCACTGCAAGCTTCCCCCCTGCGGGACAGGACGTGGAAGCTGCAAGTCAGATCAAAGATAAAATCACCGTCAGTAACACATAGACAACCTTTTACAGCAAATGCAGACGCACATAGCGCTTGTAACAGTCTGAGAACCACATACCAAACCTCTGAACCGCGCTCCCCGAAAGGCCCCTGGCCGTGGCCTCGGTGGCAGCCCCTATGAGAAAAGAGTGAGTCCCAAACCTTACTGGATCTAAACCGGCCGCCTTGAGGTCCACACTCATGACTCTACTGAATTGGAATTTAGTAAGCGGGGTTCCATTGCCGTGCATTAGTAGTGGACCCCCTGCGCCCCGTGGCCTGTGTGCCAGGAATGTTTCCAGATTGGTAATGGGGCAGCAAACACTCCCCTGTGCTTTTTGCAATATAACCCTATCCCCCCTACCATACTGATCGGTCTTAGACTTGGGGATGGATATAAATAGGGATTCTCCCTGCACCTTCACGTGGCTGAATTGCAGCCCCCGTGCCAGTCCTGTTTATTCTTTGCTACCAGTTCCCCCACCCTGAAAGCGCCATAGAAAGCCAGAGTAAAGGCTGCCTTAAAAAGAAGCACTTCCCCTGGTGATTTACAAACCTGACCTAACACACCAAGTAATGCTGCCAAAGTGTCAATACTTATTGAGTGCCTAACGTCTGGCTGGGGACCTTGCAAGCGCTGCCACCCCCTTAGAGCTTTTTTCACTATGAACGTGTTGATGGGATCACACTTGCCCTGCATCTTTGCAAAAAAGGAGACTGCTGCCATGTGGCGCCTCGCCGATGCCACAGAGCGCCTCACGTCCCTCATCGCCCTTAAAAAGGAAACAACTGCCGATGATTCATGCCATGTCCCCTCCTCTTCCCCCAAGAATTTGCAGTAAGCCCCAAAAGCCCCTTCATAGGCCCGCCTGGTCCTCCTAGGTGCTAGGCTAGCTGCCACGAGGTCCGATAACTGGGGGCACCAAGCTGCCAAAGCTGGTCTGGGAAAGGCGTTGGGTTCACTGCTGCTCCGGGATGGTGAGACGTGAAAACCTGCATCTTAAAGCGAGAGAGCGCATCAGCAGCATGATTCAACACATCCGGGACTTGTTTTGCTCTAAACAGTACATTTAACCTCATGCATAAAAGTATTATTTCCTTCAACAGTCGCAGTATCATTTTACACTTAGCCGATTAATGGTTAATGCACTCCACCACAGACATGTTGTCAGACCAAAAGACCACAGATTGGTTCTTCAGCTGTTCCGGCCAAATGGATAAGGCCACTAGGATGGGGAACAGTTCCAAGAACCCAAGCTTACCTGTAAGCCCAGACTCCACCCACCATGTTGGCCAACGCTGCGCAGACCACTCCGGGCCGATAATGGCGCCAAAACCCTCGCTACCTGCTGCATCGGTCATCAGACCCATCTCCGGACTGGATCTGGGTGGGCTGAGCCAGACTACCGTGCCATTGAAATCACGCAGGAATGCCATCCAAATACGCATGTCCTGCCGGAGCTCGCCGGACAACCTGGTG
The DNA here is from genome assembly GCA_963921515.1 of Calotriton arnoldi. Lineage (NCBI taxonomy): Eukaryota > Metazoa > Chordata > Amphibia > Caudata > Salamandridae > Calotriton > Calotriton arnoldi. The sequence goes on from CAWUFW010001631.1 coordinate 1,408,363, forward strand.
TGGTGATGTCTTTCTTTGGGACCTGACATTGACTATGCAATGGTGCATGAAAATGGCAGCGGCATGTGAATAACTTTTAAAGCAAAATTCAATTGTCCCACCGTCTTTTGGAGCTGGTGCAGGGTAACCTTCTCCTTCCTCAAACATTCCTGTAATGCTAGCGTGAACGCTATGATTTTTTTCCCTGGGAAGTCGTGACACACCATTAACTGAATCCAGTTCTATGCCTAGGAATTCGATCTCCGTGGTTGGCCCAGCAGTCTTGCCCTGGGCCAAAGGGACACCAGAGTCATGCATGAGTGCACAGAACCTCTGTAATGCCCTGCCACATTCCTGAGAGCCGGGCGCTCCTAAGAAAATGAAATCATCCAGGTAGTGTAAAACTGACTGGTGGCCCGTCACCTGCCTGAAAACCCACTCCAGAAATGAACTGAACTTCTCAAAGTAAGAGCAGGAAACAGAACACCCTATAGGCATGCATTTATCCATGTAATATCTCCCTTGGAACTGGAAACCCAGCAGGCGAAAGTCTAGTGGGTGCACTGGCAATAAGGGGAAAGCTGATTTAATGTGTGATTTTGCTAGCAGTGCGACCGGTTCCAGCTCCCTAAGCATTTCAATTGCTTGATCAAAAGATGCATATCTGACCGTGCACAAGTCCCCATCTATAGCGTCATTCAATGATTGACCCCTGGGAGCCGATAAATTATGAATTAAATGAAACTCCCCCTGGTCCTTCTTGGGTACTACCTCCAAGGGGGAGCACACAAATCCTTCCACTGGTATTTCATCAAATGGGCCCGCCACTCTCCCCAACCTCAATTCCTTTTCTATCTTTGCTGCCGCAATCCCATTGTTGGATCTTACAGATAGTTGGTTCTGGCAATGTGACACCCCCAAATAACCAGGTGCTGGAATTCTAAATCCGTCCCTGAAACCTTCCAATAGAATCTGCGCTGAATTGGGGCAGCTGTACTTATACAACCATGGGTTCAGGGCACTGGTTACGATGGGGGAGTGGGCCTCAGTGAGGGCTACGTCCTCAGTCCTGTTTTTTGCCTCCCTTGTCCTTTGATTTTTTGAAACATTTTGACTCTGGGTGCGAGGCGTGGTCACAGAAGGAACATGCATGCTTAAATTTGCATGTGCCTGCTGCTCTGGTGCATTTACGCTTGTTAAAGTCCCAACATGCCCCTTTCTTCCACCCCCGCGGTAAATGGGGGGCCTGACCGAAAGGGCTGCCCCGCGTGCTGTCGTGGGGCACTGACTTCATGTGCCTCAGCCACAAAATGACGTCAATTTGGTCCCAAGTGAGGCCAGGATCGGTTGCCTTTGCACTTCTGAAATCCTTATCGTATTCCTTCCACCCCACACCACCATGCACACAAGCTATCCTATTCTGGTAGCATGCCATCTGCGTGCCCAAACCCGAGAAACGTTCAGACATTATTGCCATATAATTAGAGAAAGCCTTGAAACTATTGACCAGAGTCTCCTCAATTTTTTTCTTCTGGATCCAACTAGACCATTCCCTTGGGTGCACCCACTCCTTATTCTTTTTTGCCTCCTCCTTATCCGCGTTGTCAAGTAACAGGGAAAAACATACTTACATATTCCCCTTTCCAAATCTTTTCTCTCACCTCTTGTGAGATATGTCTACCCAAACGATCCCTGGAAGAGCACAATTCGCACAACCCTAGGCTTGGTAACATCGGTGGCATACCTGTTGCTGCCGCCTCCGGTTTCTTGGCTTTTTCTTCTTCCGATGGCAGATTTACTTTGAGAGGGTCTTCTTCGGTCGCCTTTGCTGCTGCTCCGCTAGCCGCAGTTTTCCCCACAGGCACATTCTTCCCTTCCCCTGGCTTAGACCCCTCAAACTGCGCCACCAATTTCCTAGCTTTCTCCAGCGCGCTGTCCTCGCTTGACAACGCCCGCTGCCGGGGTCCAAGTCCCTGCCTTAGCTAACCAAGGTAGCACTGCTGCCAAACTGGCCACCAAATCAGGATGCCCAGGCGCGCCCCCAGAAGGACCCTTGCTCCCAGACAGTATAACTGGGCACTGTGCCACCGGGTTGGTCCCAGGTATACCTGGTTGACTGCCCCCCTCGGTTCTAGGTAGAATGACTGGTGGCGCTACTGGCACACTCCCTGCAGCCACTGGCACCTCCACTACCGGTACCGATGGTGCCGCCCCCACTGCTTCCACTGCCCTCAGGGAGACTGGGTATGGCCCCCATCTCTCTTGGCTCTAGACCTCTTGGGCACCAGAGGGAATGCCGCCTTAGGGGCCACCCCAGCCCATCTGGGCCTTTCCTCCGCCCCATCCTGTCCATCCACTCTGCTCCTCAGCTCAGCTAATGATTGCCCCATATCCTCCATTTTTTGCATCATGGATTCCATAAAAACCTCCATTCGTGAGCGCTTCTCGCTCCTCTTTGCCTTTGGCGCCATTACACACCACACGAGCCCCACAGCCTTACTGTGTAAAACGTCAATTAACACTGTGCGCACAGCTACAAACAACCTTGTTTCCTCAGCAAAACAACACTGCCTCCCTTTGCTCTCTGTGTACCTGTTCACCCTGGCTCACCACTACCCTCAGCAATCAGGATAAGCCAATACAAGCCAGCACTGTCTGCCCCACAGTGTAAAAGCAACTGCTATCCACTGAAAAGACAATCACCACTCAGCACTAGCTGCCAATAATCCCCAAAATCGGATTCGTATTTTTGCGCCACAAAAACCCACTTTTCCTTCACTGTTCTTTAGCCCCAAAAAACAGGCCCCCCATTTCCCTTCACCTTAAATTGTGCAGTAGGGCCCGCTGTGAAACAGTGTGCCTTCACCAACCCAGCTGGAGCCACCACCGCAACACCAATCGTGGGGAGCCGGCAAGTATACACTCAGCCAGCGTGGCTCCCAGCTGTAGAAGGACTACACTGGTGGGGGCAGGCCGCAGTTCCACCGGATCCGCTCCGGTGCGCTCTGATGCTGTCCCTTAATCTCCAACCTGCACAGAAAAGAAACAAGGGGGGGGGGGGAGAAAAAGAGAAAAAAGGTCGAAAAACAATGAAAAGATCTCCGCCCTGGAGACCGTCCCGATATTGTTGTGGGCTGTGGAGCGGCGAGGTGAAAGACCGATCCGCTGTTCGAGAGTCTTGTCTTCGTCTGTCAGATGCCTTCTGACAGTGATGAGTTTTTGGATACCGAGGCAGTAGCCTCATTACTCCACATTCATTTTGAGTTTTTTAGGCGCTGTTTCGATTTTTTTATTGATGTGTGACACTTTGTCACAGTTGAAGTTGGTTCACAAGGTCAGCACTGTGATGAGCCGCGGGTAGCGGTCTAGTCAGGGCCGGACTGGCCTTAGCGGGCACCGGGCATTTCGCCGGTGGGCCGCCAGGGTGGGGGCCGGTTTTGGGCCCCTGGTGGGCCGTTTTTGTTACAGGGCCGTATCTGCAGCATAGCTGCAATATCGGCCCCTGTAACAAAATCGGCCGAAACCGGCCCTGGCAAAGTGCTCGGCCGCACCCCCAACCCCCGGGGGGCCAGCCGAGCACTTTGCCATGGCCGGTTTTGGTTCCCAGTCCGGCCCTGGGTCTAGTGGGTTTGCAGAAATCTCAGCAAGTTGTATCCCAGAGTCTTGTCTTTGTCTTTCAAGATGCCTTCTGGCGGTGATGAGTTTTGGATGCCTGCCGAGGCGGTAGCCTTCTGACAGTGATGAGTTTTGGATGCCTGCCGAGGCGGTAGCCTTCTGACAGTGATGAGTTTTGGATGCCTGCAGAGGTGGTAGCCTTCTGATAGTGATGAGCTTTGGATGCCTGCCAAGGCGGTAGCCTTCTGACAGTGATGAGTTTTGGATGCCTGCCGAGGCGGTAGCCTTCTGGCAGTGATGAGTTTTGGATGCCTGCCGAGGCGGTAGCCTTCTGACAGTGATGAGTTTTGGATGCCTGCAGAGGTGGTAGCCTTCTGATAGTGATGAGTTTTGGATGCCTGCCGAGGCGGTAGCCTTCTGACAGTGATGAGTTTTGGTTGTCTGCCGAGGCGGTAGCCTTCTGGCAGTGATGAGTTTTGGATGCTGAGTCGCAGTTTCGGTTTCACAAGGTCAGCGCTGTGATGGGCCGCGGGTAGCGGTCAAATGGGTTTGCAGAAATGTCAGCAAGTTTCCTGATCAGTGGGTTTCCGCCGCTCCACAGCCCCCTTTTAAGCCTGCAAAGCTGGCTGAAACCGGCCTCCCGGCTTGATTCCCCCGATGACCCGGAAGCACTTGATTGCTTCTGGGTCAACAAACCTTTCTGGGCCAATCAGGAGCACAGCGGACCGGGGGCCGCCCTCGTCACTTCCCGTGCGCCGCCCTCACAGCCCCTCGCTCAAACATGGGGGACCGGCACGGCGCCACTCTGCGGCGTGACCAAGTCCGTTCTGTGCCTTCGTAGTCTCCATTACACTTTCTGTTCTCAGTTCCTCAGCCACTAAATGGGCATTGAAATTCGGGTATTTGCTCCCTCACCCCCAAAGGATGCTAGAGTGAATGGGCTTTCACCCTCACCCTCATGTTTTCCAGCCTAAACTGTATTTGTCCTGCAGAAGGACTAAGAATTGTACTGGACGCCTGCACCCACGAGTTCATCCCAGTGCTTAATTTGTAAAAAAATTAAAAAAATAAAGTGCCAGGACTCTAGTCAGGAGGCCTCTGCAGCTTGCATCACCGATTGCCACTGCAAACCTTGCTAATGACCGTACCTACACAACTACTAACCAGCACACTGCTACAAGTGTAACAATTCAGACTATACCAAGCACCCTAAGCTATAAATATAGCGTGGGCAGCAAATATTAGTTGTTTTGAATGCATACTGAATTAATACATCTCGAAATTATACGAACAGCGCCACCATGTGGCAGCAGTCATAAGTGCTGGTGCAGACAATTAAGTGCAGGTGCCGAGCACCGGAAAACTAGCTCAAACTATTCATGACCCTGAATGTTGTTGCCAATTTACACCTGTACAATGCCGAATGTGCTATTAGTATGGCATTTCAGCACCTTCTGGTAATTTATCTAAGTAAGTTTGCGGGCCTGCTTTCTGAGTGCATGTGAGTTGTGTCGGATTGTATGTGTTTGAGTACACATTTTGTGTGTTGATCTCTGTTCATGTCCACCTGAATATCTGGTTAGTTTGCGCACGGATGACCATGTCTGGTTGTTTGTATGTATGAAGAGGTGTATGTCTGGTTGTTTGTTTTGGTGTATGTAATTGTGTGGAACTGTGTGCATGTATGTGTGATTTAGTGCGTCACTGTTAGACCTCACTTCCGGGGCAACGACACGGGGCCTCAGAAGCTCCATATGGAGAGCAGCTTCCGACAGCAGAAATGGCTCTCGTTTTACTCGAGATGCTGCCAGCTCTAAAATCAGACACGTAATTAGGTCTCGCCTACGCAGCGCGCATGCGCTGCGTAGGAAAAAGACCTTTTGAAATCGATCCGGTTTTGCAGGCAAAACGTGCACGCGTTGCATTGCTTTCAATGGCAACGTGTGCACGTTTGGCGATTTCCTTGCGGGAGCGAGCTTTGGCGCCATGTGTTAGCAATTATCGCTCCTGGCGCTGCTCGCTCCCGCAAGGGAAACGCTTTCACTTTGCCGCCATTTGTGTTTTTTTACTTTTAGCGCGAGCGCGCGCGCTTGTTTATATAGCGCTTGCCTCCCCTCGGGATGCGTTAAAGCGCTCTACGGATGGGCAGCAGCTACTCCTTGAAGGCCAGAGTTAGTCTGTAGTGTTAGCTGTAACTGTTGCAGTTAGTCAGCGTTATTGGAGATGGTTTATGGATTACGTGCATGCGATGTCTAGTGTGGAGGAGGTTTGTTGTTAATGGTGGGTATTGACGGAGATGCTTCAATGGCTAAGCATAGCACACTCGCATTTCTGCACGATTCGACTTTCACGAAGGTTGACTAGAGAAGTGACTGTGTGGTAGTACACAAGAAAGCACATACCATGACACAGTATATTTCCATGGTTGACCAGTTAAACTAAGTAGAAGCATTCCAGACAACAGGGCAGTGAGGAAAAGGTAAAACTTGTGAAATATAGGCAGTATCCTGGAGTCCAATTGGCTCAGTGGGGTGTAACCTGCACGGCGTATTACGTCATTCAAGCAATGTTAAACTTATTTTCATTGATGGACTGGTGCTGAAATGATATTGGTGCTGACTGACAATTGCATTGGTGGACTGGTCGGGTGGTGGAAATGCTTTTTTCACACTGGTCGGTAGGTGTAAATGTCGGTGCAATGCTGCAGTGCAATGCTGCAGAGTTCTCTATCTAGCCCTTAAGGTCTGTCTGTATGGAACCGATTTCTGCTAGAGCACTGCTCCCCTGCCATGCCACACGGAATCGTTTCTCGTAATTTAGCCATCGCCGTATTAAACACATATTTCCACATTAGCAGCCTTCCTCAGTAGGAAAGTAGGGAGTGTTTTAAGAGATTCGCCCTCGTGAAAACTCAAAACTAATTTCCCCAATAGCAGTGCAAGCCTTCCCCTCAACAACCACCTCACAGGACGTTTGATAATGACATCATTCCACACTCTAGCGCCTCACTCCTACTGGAATGCGTTTCTGTTCTAAGCACATTCCCGAGAGTACAATTTTCGCGCGTGACAGGGGGCGCCTACTGGAAGTAATTCCCGCTGCACAAACACATGCCTTTGTTGAGACCATCTTGCCACACAGTGGGTTCCGCTCCGAGTAACTGCTGCAGGTTCGCTTGTAAAAACATTTTTTTTCTATTCTAAATAAACACGCGCGTCTGTGAATGTAATTGTGTGAGGGAGGAGGAGGGCGGCGCGGTTATTAATCATAAAAATTGGCAAGAACATTGTAATTATTGGCAAATCATTCCACACAGGTGCCACACATGATGAATGTCTTCTGACAGTCGAAGTTGTAACGTATTTAAGGTACACGGTGTAATGCCGTGTTACTCGTGCGAAGGAAACTCTTTAGCGTGGGTCAGCACACCAGCATCGGAGATGGACCGCGTCTGTTCAAACAACGCTACTGTAGTGTGCAGCTGCACCACCGACCTCCAGCTGGGGGATTCTGGAACCGTCAGAGAGGTGTGTGTACTCACACACACAAGCACGCATCTAGGATGCCTCCCTTGTCCGTGCACATGCATCTGCCTTTCCCTGGGTTGCACAGAAGTCTGTGCACACAGTCCCTGCATTACTGTTGTTGGCAGGCGTACACACATACATGCATGCACACAGACTCACATACCTGGTGCACCAAGGCTGTTCACGAGCATCCACTCAAACAGATGGCGTCATGTCTGGTTCAGATAATAGCATCCTTTGGCACGCTTCCAACACTTGCGTTTCACGAGTGTGTGCACTTACAGCATGCCGCCCTCGGACTGTTAACAAGTGTGTGCCTGCACAAGCGGCATGCGTGACTTGTCATAATTGTGCAGAGCATTCTTTTAAGTTGCCACCCCAAATACTTTTAGAAATAGGATGAAGGGAGCAATTACGCCGAAGCATGTGAGTATTAGCCACTGTGCACTAAATTGTTCCCCTGTTGCAGCCGCAGGGCGGTAGAAGATGCAAGCCGTTCATTGGCTGACACCAAATAGGCTTTAGCCTTGGATTCAGAGCGGGCACACACTCGCCACCCCTGGTTACACAAGAGCGTGCACCAGAAGCACACATCTTGAGTTGTTCGTAAGTGAGCTCCTTGGATTGCTTGGGAGATTGTATTCTCACAGGTGGGATGGTGAGATGTTTAATAAATGCATAATCACACGTCTTGCGTGAGTGTGACAACACACACCAAGCATCCTTCGGGGGTTTAATGATGTGTGCTGACACAGGTGGAGTCTGGGGTACTCCTCGCATCCGTCATTAGTTCTAGACTGATTGTGCATACACCTGCTTTCCGGGGTCGTCTATGAGGCTGTTCTCACTCACTTTGCATCCATGAATAACTCTTTATGAGTATACCCTCACGCGCTCATCATAATTCCTTTGTTCACGAGAGGGTGAACCCCGCCCAGCATCAGTCACTTGCACCGAACACTCTGCCTCCCCTCTGCCCCGAGCGTGCGGTTGTATGAATACTATCCTTCCTTCTTGTGAGTGAATGCTCATCAAGTAAGTATCCTGGTGCAATGTATGAGTCGGTGACTTCACAACTACCACGTAGAGTGTGTACTAACACAATCAGCAGCCCAATGCCCTTCATGTGTGCGTTCTCACACGCCCTGAATCGTGGCATTCACACCTGAACTCCTCTTTGGCGGTACTCTTACACAAAACATCCCCAAATCCTCTGCGGGTGAGTACTGCATACGTACACCACCCTAGAGTCATTGCTGTGTGCTCAAACACTTATCCATTTACTGTTGTTAACAAGTGTGTTCTCACGCATTGACTCCCCATTGTCCTCAGAGTGTGCGCCCATACATTAACAAGCATTGGCATAGCCAATAGGTCTCGCCTTTGGGACCTTATAAGTATTTAGTTATGCAGCACAATATCCTTGGTGCAACAACATCAACTGTTGCATGGCTAAACACTTATAAGGTCCCAAAGGCGAGACCTATTGGCTATGCCAATGCTTGGTTTTTTTATGGCAGGGAACCGGCACTACTCCTTGGGCTCTGTCCTTGATATCAGGGCACAGCAGCTCTTTTCGGGAAGATAATTAACCGGGAAAATGAACATAGATTTGTAGTTAAACCAGGAAATAAAACTAACGATCCACGTGTGAGTGGGCGATAAAGGCCCACTCCGCGCCACCAGGAATCCTTAGGTCCATTTGGGAATATCTACGCTCTCCACCCAGGGGGCTTCTGGGCAGTTCTCCGTTAAGAGCCCCTTTCAAATTAGTAGGTAGTCGCGAAGAAAGAGTAGGAACGTGCTTAGTGCTTAAGGTTGTACCAGTGTCTGCCATCAAAGCGGGTACTGGCTTCCTTACACGCCAATCACTGCCGATGATGTCACAGAAAGAGAAAAAGTCGTTGTTGCAATTAGCCTTCCCTTGGCTGACGTCAGAAACAGTCGGTGAATTGTAAACACAATGAGTGTACGCTCCATTTGAAGCCAGATCTGGGTGGTTTCGAAGGCAGCGTTTGCCCAGTAAACCGTTTATGGTGTGAAGTCCTGTTCTGAAGAACCAGTGCGTAAGTTGACAATGCAAATGAAATGTTAGAAAGATAGCAAAGTGTTTACTTCACCGTTGGATCTCTGGGAACCAAGGACTCAGACAAGTGATGTTGGGAACACGAAATGAAGAATAAAGAAAGGTACAATTCTCTCCCCAGCCCACACCCTACCTCTCCCCTGCCTCCCTCCCTTGTATTTTATTTGAAGTTTATGGCACACTCTGGGGGATATTCACAAGAACGTGCGCTAAACATCCCCAAAGAATGTTAACGCAACTTTACACATCGCAGTCTATCGCGGGAAAATAACCCAGTGTTAACGTGGAATTCACAACACGGCGGTACCATGAGATAGTTTGCCGAAAACGCAGCCAATGTCTGCGATACAACCACCGCAAAGGAGATAAAAACACAAACCCCAACACAAAAAAACATGCGATGAGCCCATTCGCGATGAGGAAAGCAGCGATAAGCAGCGCCAGGCCCGCGACACACACACGGCAGGCGGGAATAAGCACAACAAAAGCAGAAAAAGGAAGACAAACCAAACAGAAAACAACAGCGAAGCACAATGGAGGCAGCCGGAGCTAGTACACAACCCCACAAGCCCCATTGGCAACAAAACATTGTACATGGCAGTCCATCGTGGACAAGGTGAATGCAGCCGGAGAGCGGAGGAGGACAATGGAAGAAAACCAGAACAGCTGGAATGATGCGAAACGCAAAAACAAGCAGAAACACGCCAACAACCAAAGGCAACAATGCACACCGGAGGTGGGAGTCCAGCGCCACACCAGGAGCTGGATGACATGGAGGAAATGGTGTCCACCACATCAGTCTGGAGATGGTGGCAGGAGTCGGGGACCGGAAACTGCTCAAAATCAACAGGCACAACAGCAACAGGGAGAGGAACGACCAGGGACTGGGGGGACGGGGGGAGATGGGCACAATGGCACACATGCACAATTAAGCACAGCACAACTGCAGACAAACCATGCCCAAGCGTAACAACACCAACCAAGAGCACAAGTCACACAAGTCGGCAATATCACACCACTGAACAAGCACAGAAGTGAAAACCACACTGCCTGAAAGGTAGAAGGGTGAGCCAAATCAGAGCTGAAGGGCCATCTCACACACAATGCAGCACACACACATAGGAAGCAGAGCACCCCAACATCGAACACAAAGTGGTACAAACACCAACATTTGCACAACCGAACACAGGACACAAGTGCACCCGCTTGTGGCCGGTAAATGGCCATACGCATCTAGCAAAGCACAAAACAGGGACATGATAATGCACAAGTACTAACCCACAGCCCTGATGGGGCAGCAATGCATGTATGGCAGGGACCCAGATAGGCCGTGACACACACATTCGCATACATATCAACACTCATCACAGTTGGAGACAAGTGAATGTGCGGAAACTCCATCAACAATTGCGTGTCAGTACGGCCAAGAGAAGTGCCACAACATGCAGACCAATGCAGCAGCATGTCCGAATGAGGAACGTTGGAAAGCGCCCATGTCCACCCCGGGGGAGCCCATCACCCACACATGACAGTGCCAACGCGCGTTGGTTGTCCGCGCATGTATCCGGAGTCCAGGCCAATGCAGCCATGTCCACTGTCGTCTTGGGACATGTGACCAGATCCCCAACATGCAACCAGGCGCCGGGACACGTGCAATGGGTCGCATTCAGTTGTGGCTGCAAGCACGTTGTCACTCGTCCATGAACGCGAGTGCAGCAGCGTAGGCCAACATTTCCAACATGAGCTCGTTGTCCACTACATCTAACATGTCGGTGACGTAACCCATCAGCTGTCCCGGACAGATGTGCTGACTCCAACCCCTGGCCCCAATTGGCACTAAAGCCCAATAGGGGAGCGGCTCAATGTGGTCACTGCACACGACGACTCGTGCAATCTCCCAGGTACAGTTGCCAACATGCATGCCAATAATCCAGGCATGCCATAAACGGGCATCACGGTGAAACTCCTGGTCGTGGGCCAACAGGGGGCGCACACACACGTCAAAATCCAGGTCAGCTACTGTTACGTTGGAGAGGCAGACATCCATGGTCCACTCGAATATGCACGAGCGACAATGCAACACAGGCTGAATGCAGGTGACGTTGGCAAGGCGGAAGCTTAGCCGGTAACTGATCCGCAGCACTGCCAAAGGCAGTGCCCCCAGTACATGCAGCAGACGTGCACGGTACCGGTCCACGTGACTGGAGTTGTGCATGTGTCCGGGATGGTCTGCCACTGTGTCAGTGGCTCTGCTTGAAGCTGCACTGTGCTGACCCGTGCCAGTCCTGTGGATGAAATGGCACAGCTCGGATCAATGAGCAGTGTCTGTGTGCAACGGGTGCAGGCCTGGGGTGGGAGTACGAGTGAAGGCCATTTCACGCATGCTAACTCCGACCAAGGACTTCTGTGTGTGGGATGTGTACACGTTGGTCTCACGTCGGGCAGTGCGTAGTGTGGGAGTCGCCAGCAAATGCTATCGTATCTGTCAGGGGGTGCTGGGCACATGCAAGTCCCAGCTCGGAGCTGCAGATGTGCTACCGCCTGATAGTTCAGACAAAGGACCTTTCATCCCTACAGTAACTTTACTATCTGCTTGCATAGAGGAGATGTACAGAGGCCTGTCGTGGGTGGGGTGGGATGTCTGCGACCCAGGGAATCATGGATGATATGCCGAGCACGTGGCACATGGCGCGGCCTCACTGTGTGTTACGTTGCCTCACAGCTGCTCCTCCCTCCCACGAGCCCCCACACTTGTGTGCGCTGTGCGGTTGTATCACGTGCACTCCTACGGCACACCATTGTCATGCCTGTCTGCGCATGTCCAGCGGCATGCCAACAACACCGTGGAGCTGGCCGTTGAGGGTGTGCAGCCACGTGAGTGTAGGCCAATGGTCCGAACAGGGCGGACACAGGTGTACAGTCCATGGCTGGCTGTGATCGCGCTGCGATTGAGGCTAGGCATCTGACTTATGCAGCCGCAGGACTGATACACATAATACTTGGTATGCATGAGCCAAGACCCCGAGCGGTCTTGCACTCCTACATTTCCCCGTACGTGCGGGCCCGCCCTCCGGGTGCATGCTACATTGCATCATCGACTACTGTGGCCCTGGTGGCGACAACACTCCAACACAGAGACACACTTACCGCACTTCCTGCTCAAGGCCAGACCAGAGCCACGCCCTGATCCCCCTGCCGAATCAGCACACCCTGGCTATGACCTGACGTACGCCAGACTAGCACACACCACTTGTGCATGCAGGGGAGGGGGGGGCGGGCGAAGCTACATGTCCAAGGTCTTGGCCACTGCTGAGGTGACATGGTATCGTCCGCTGATGACAGCACACTGTGATGTTGCAGGGCTCGGGCCCATCATGCTGACATAATGACCACACGGACACACTTGCTTAGATGATGTGAATGGCTACGGGCACGTGCGCCCGGCCACGTTTATTAGCAGGATTACATGTCGAGTGACACCTGTGTTGGATGTGTGTGGGGTGTGTGTACACCAGCCGTCATGGAGTGCCTGGTGCAGTCAAAAAACGACAACAGTGTACATCGTTAAGGACACAACCATTCAACCATAAAGGCTTCATGACTTGAGCTGCACAGAGTTAGTGGCCCCAGATGCACAGCACCCTGCACGGGCCTACCGCCACGGGCCGCTGACTTGCGGTGCACTGGGGCAGGGTCACGAGAGCAGAGCAGGTTCTCGTAGATGACAAAGGGGGTTGTCGCGGAGTGTCTCGGTGGACAGTGGAAGGTGTACCCCCAGGGCATTATGCAGAGGGCAGAACCATGCAGAAACAGTCACCATGGTGGAGATGAATGGAACAGCCACATGTCGAACACTAAGTCCGTCCCAGCCAGATGATGATGCAGACAACCCCCAGGCCATGGACTCAGACGCCACCAAAGTCCAACCAGAAAGTGCCCATGACTCATTGCGCACAGAGTTAGTGGCACCAGGTCAGTTGTTGCTACTGTTCGGTCACCTGCGTGACGAGGATCCGGCTTTCATCCGGACTGAACCGCATCTTCCTCTTACTCCTCTCCGTGCGTTCACTGGTATGGACTCTGCCAGTCATGAATCACGACTAAGTGCTGGATGTGGGACCTACTGGGCCGCAGTGTAGGCCTGAGCCCTCATCCAAGTGTCGCCGGCTGTCGTTGAACAGGGTTAGTGGCACCACGTGTCGCCGGCTTGCGTTGAACAGGGTTAGTGGCACCACGTGTCGCCGGCTTGCGATGCAGACTTTGGCTTCACTGATCGGAGGGAGTATAGTGATGTGGACACTGCCACAGACTTGGGGTCACTGCCATTCAAAACTCACGACTCAGTACAACATGTGCCAACAACTGGGCCAAAGAGAACGCCGGCGGAGTATGTCAATGAAAAAGGAGTACTGTTGGCCAGCGTCGTGGAGGCCAGCGATGGTCTGCGGAGGCTGCAAAGGCCGCGGGACTGGGGCTTGGAGCTTGCACCGGCACGTGGTGGGCCCTCTTTGACACACGCCGGTGTCGGCAGGTAAGCGGAGCCTCCTTGGTGCGCTGGGGCAGGCATGACGGGTCTGGGGACCAGCGGCCTGGGTTGCAGCAGGCGCACAGGGGCGCCACCCTGGCAGACACGTTGGCCATTCCGAATGAGAACCACGCCCAGTGCGACAGGCTTTTCATTCACACCCCTACGCAGGCCTGGCGTATGCAGGGTCAACCCACTCCGCCCGCGCATACAGTGGGGGACGTAACGAGCGACATTTCTGCCTTCTGCCCCACAGCCTGTGGGGACATGGTAGCATCCACTGGCCACTACACTCCATGCACCAGCAGTTAATGTCCACGTGGCCATTTCCGTGGTTTGCACACTGAAGTCTGTCCGGCACATCTACGCCACACCTGGCATTGGGTAGGTTCTCATTCATTAGTCACTTGCCGCTCTCGCACATGCCTGCTCCAAGCCTCTCCTCACATTCTGCTATTGTGTGGCTGTGGTGCCATGCCGTGGCTGGGTTGTGTGCATAGCAAGCCCAGGTTCCCAATGGAGTCGTGTTGTCGTGTCTGGTCGGTTGGCATGTTGTGTGGCATGTTGCATGTAGTTTTGCTGCGTGCCCATTGCCAGTGTTGTGAGTTGCATGACTGTGGAGTGGAGGTGTGTGGTGTGTTCATTTGGTACTTACCAACGAGCAATGCATTTCCATAGGTGCCATCCTGGGAGCGCTGGTTGATGATGGTCTGTCGGGAGATGTATGACTCATGCACACTGCCTGGGGAGTTGGCCACAACATTGTTGAGGAGTCCCCGGTGGTCCACTATTGCCTGCACATTGATGGAATGCTTGTGCTTTCTGTTGCAGTAGTTGTGTGCAGTGTCGGCAGGGGGCACGAGGGGTACATGTGTGCAGTAGATTGCCCCCAACACGTGAGGGAATCCAGCTATGGCGTAGAAGCCTTGCTTGGTCTCCAGCTACTCCTGCGCAGTGTGGGTGAAGTGGAGGTGCTGGGGTACCAGGCTGATGATGGCATCCAGGACAGGTGTGATGAACTTGGATAGGGCTGGCTGTGAGACTCCTCCGACTCTGGCATTTGTGGGTTGGAAGGTACCAGGGGCCAACATGTGCAGCACAGCCGGCAGCTTTGTCTGTGGAGGGATGTTGGTTGTCCGCTGTGTTGGTGCCGTCAGCAGGTGGGCGCTGTGGGTCAGGATGCGGGGGATGGTTGTTCTTTTGGGCCTGTAGTGGGCAATGTCCTCCGCTGGCGTTAGGTCTGTGCGGCTGGTGCGTTTACGGTGGGTCCACTGTCTTTGTGTACGCTGCCTCTGTGGTGGTCCGGGCGGGGGGGGGCGGGGCGGGTCCTGGGGGTGGTGGCGGTGGGTGTTGTGGCCCTCATGGGTCTCCGAGCTGCATGATCATTGGCTCCATGGCATCTGTGGGTCTTCAGATGTGGCTCTTGGCTGGGCTCCCTTTCATGCTGCAGGTAGTCGTCCTGCTTAACACCAGCAAAAGGCAGGTGTTAATTCCCTGCTGCTACCGCGGCTTATCGCCTGTTTTTGGTTCGTATCGCAGATCTGGCAGTTCGTTGTGAAAGTGGTGTTGTGGTTTTATCGTGAGTTTTTGCACGGGAACGCCTACTCTGCATCTCATTAGGGTTAGTTGGTGGTGTCACCTGTGGAGATAAATTTTGGGGCAGTTATCGCGGGAATACTGGCGATGTCTGCAGTTTGCACCCGCTTGTGAATGGGGCGTTAAATCTATCTCCAGTTTTGATGCGTTAAGGTGGCAACAACTCTGCGATAAGTCCTTGTGAATATGCCCCTCTGTGTTTAGCTTGTGGCAGGTGCCTGGGCAGGGACACGCGCCTAATTATCATGAAGGGGCAGCTCTTTCCCACACTTTGTTCTTTTGTGGCCCGGCCCCAGATGTCCCCCCGCCTCCCACCCTGTAATGTGCCACACTTCTATTGTCCCGGCTGCTCTCTAATTGGCTGCTGAGTGTGGGAACCTCTCTCCAGCCCTAGACCCACACATTACCCTGCAGGCGGAGGGGAATAAATAGGGCAGGAGGGAGAGAGCTCTTCAGGTACAGCTCACTGTGGGTTCACTGCAGGGACCCCGCTCTTCACCCCAGACCGGGCAAGATGGCACCTTTCTGCACCGAGAGGAAATATGAACAGGAGCGCGAGGAGAGAGACATTAGAAAGGTAAGAACCAGGAAAATGTAGAATCTGAAAAATATATACTCACATACATTTTAAACCAATTTGGATATATTTAAAATATTGTTTTATTCACAATGTCATTGTAAATGCCGTTTCATAGTATGCAATGTCGGTCTGCCATCTTTTCTGGTATGTCATTTCGTTCTTAAAATGTGTGCTGTGCTGCATTCAATAACTAATCCACATTTTGTCTCTGCAGCTGAGGAAGCCAGTGGTGGAGAAGTTAAGGAGAGATCGCATCAACAGCAGCATTGAGCAGCTGAGGATGTTACTGCAGAGAGAGTTTGAGGAACATGAACTTCCGCCCAAAGCAGAGAAAGCGGATATCCTGGAAATGGCCGTGAGGTACCTGGCCCAGCGTGTGCAGACACCGGCAACAGGTGAGAGGCAGTAAACTAAAGGGTTAAAGTGCAATTGGTGCACTTTCCATTAATCTGTCTGTGTCGGGAGGAGTGGGCTAAAGTGGGTGGGGTGAGAGTGTGCGGGGCTAGTTCGTCACGTGGAGACTCGTAACTAGGGAAAGTCGGTTTGGATGAAACTGGGTGAGGATTATATTGTTGAAAAGTGTTTCGCATCCACTCCACCTCCTGTATTTTCTCGCTCCATCCAAAACGCAGGGCCATTTTATATCGATTAAGCTTGTATTTTAAGCAGAAGAGTATCGCCCAGTGCTTAATTGGAGCCGGTAGTTTCCGGTGCTCGGCACCGGCACTTAATTGACAACACAGGGACTTATGACAGCTACCACATGGTGGCGCTGTTTGTGTAACATAGAGAGGACCACAACAAAAGTATTTATTAAGCAATTAGACATTAAAGCAACTAATACCTGCCTCCCAAGCCATTCTTACAGCTTTGGGGGGCCTCGAACACACTGAATTGTCACACTTGTAGCAGTGTGGCTAGTAGTTTTGTAAGTACTGTCATTGGCGGCGAAGGCAGTGGTGGTGCAAGCCTGGGTGGCCTCCTGAAGAGGGCCCTGGCACTTTTTTTTTTTTTTTTTTACAAATTAAGCACTTCTAGTTCATACTTGTAAAGTATCTGCACCACGCCAGGAAGAAATAAAAATACACTATAAAAAATAATAAGTGTAAGAAAATGTATGCCGTGTTACCGTGCTCAATTTGTTTTTTTAAAAAGTAAGTGTCCGGCCCAACATAGTTCCCTGGAGGGCATCGCGGCTCACATCGCTCACTGCCCCGGCAATCTGTCAAATGACAGGTACAGCGCTACCTACTTATAAGTCAGTGCTTGCGTGAACATAGCATTAGTCTCTTCAAACCCTGTACTTTAACCCCTTCGATGCTCATGACGAGCTCAGCTCGTCATGCTGCGCGGTGGGCGTGTGCGCATGACGAGCTGAGCTCGTCACGACCGCACCCGCGATCGGAATGTCCAGCATCTGGGCGGAATTCCGATCGCGGCGAAGCGGTTAAATCAAAATTGTGTATTCACTTCCTGGTGTGTAAATGTACAAACATTAACCCCTCGTCTCTCCCTGCAGCCGCGGCCTCCAGTGAAGGTTACTCCAGGTGCCTCCAAGATTCTATTACAGGACCGGAGGCTTCGTATTATGCTTCTCTTTCTATTTATTGCCACTCACAGCAGCCAATAAAAATGTTTTGTATTCAAAATAAACTACACATCCCATGATGCTTTAGTCACATGTCACTTCCTGTATGACCCTATAAGAGCCACCATAACTAGTCCTTGAGCCTCTTTCTTTGCTGCTCACGCAGGAAGTTAAGTGCATTCAACATTATTATTAGACTTTGATCAAGATTGTTAATTGATATGTTAATTAGGCATGCGCCGCTAGTTTTAATTAAACGCGATACTCGCGCTTTGTGACTGCTTGCTTTGCCTGTTTTAACTGTGGTTGAAATTACTGTTTTGAATATTGCTTAGCAGCGCGAACTTCGCGCTAGGGTTCCTGGCAAGCTCGCGCACTCCCGCTGACACCGGGGAGTTATGCGCGTTAGAGCCGGTGTGTTTCCCTGCTTAAAAGCACTTTTGAATTTCCCGCCGAGGTCGGGACTGTAATAAACCTTACGGCCGCTCGGCCAGCTTTGTTTCGACTCCCGCTGGAGTCCTGGTACCGCGCTGCCACCGGCAGCGATATATAATTAAATTTAACACGCGCAGAGGCTCCCCTTATGAGCCGGACGCGCTTGGAGCTTTTCCCTTGGTTTCGACATGCGTAGCCCAATTGGGCTACTTTTCTAGTAGGATTTGGGCTACGCACGTCGCTACTGCCCTCATTTCCCTAGAAACTTCCCAATTCC
Source organism: Calotriton arnoldi (assembly GCA_963921515.1). Classification (NCBI taxonomy): domain Eukaryota; kingdom Metazoa; phylum Chordata; class Amphibia; order Caudata; family Salamandridae; genus Calotriton; species Calotriton arnoldi. The sequence goes on from CAWUFW010001631.1 coordinate 1,426,571, forward strand.
CTCGATCTTCCACCGAGCAACACCTGCTACGCCTGGCTGGCTGCAATAACGTTCTGGGCCTGGAGTGTGCACATCTCCTTTAATATCTTGCACTTTTGGCTCCACTTACGCCCTGGGGGCTGCAATAACAGTGATACAGCTTATGCTGAGGAGCTAGGTACCTCTATTGATATTTTGTGCTGTGGGTTGGCTCCCCCCCTTACTCCTCTGTGTGTCTCATCTCATGAGCAAATATATTTACAAGTTCTGCCCCACAATGGAGGACTGGGTCACATATGAAGAGGATGATAATTTATATGAGGAGGAAGTGGCAACCCCTTCCCTGGAAGACAACATTGTTGAGGCCCTGGACGCTTCGGTCCAGGAGTCCGTCAACAAGGCCCTTGAGAAAGCAGTTCCTGGGACTGTGCAGCAAGCGTTAGCTACTGCCTTGAAACCAATCACGAAACAGCTAGAAAAATTCGCAAAACGCCATGGTTTCACTACTCCGGCAGGACAACCCAAGGACGCCTCGGCTTTGTAACCCCAATCTAAATCCTGGCCTCATTCGCCCGCTCTCTCTTCGCTACCTGCTCCCGACACCGGTAAACCCAAAATCCAAGTCACTGACACGGACACTGATACCACGGGGACTGATACCCCGGACGAGTCCCCTCCTAAGAAAAGGTCCAAGAAATCTAAAAATGTGGAACTGTCTCAAACAATTTCCACCCCCTTCAATTTTAACCCGGCTGACATAGTTCATCCCAGATCGTCTGACTGGTTACCTGCCCCCGAGGTTGCGGCTTATTTGCACGACAACCTTCGCAGAAGCTTCGATAAGGAGGTGAGGAATAGACTCCGCTCAGAGTGTCCCAGACCAGATATCCCTGACAAGGTGGCGGACACCCCGGACATAGATTCAAGTCTTTTAACCTTCCTGAAAAAGTTCGCGAAGGACCCCAAGAAGGGTATTGATCGCGCCTGGCGAGGTTGCTAGGACAAGCTTCTAGATGTAGTGGGTCCTCTGGCAAAGATCTTAGAAATGGCCTTGGAGGCACAGGAGTCCAACACTGCGGTGGATCCCCATGTCTTGGCGGGGTGGACCCAAAGAGCATATGCCTGTTGGGTAACGCGAACTGCGCCTTTTCCACGGAGCGGCGCAAATCGCTCCTTATGCGCATGGACTCCAATCTCACGGAATTGGCTGCGGCGGAACCAGGTCCCTTGGCGGACGGCAACCTGTTCGGGGAACGTTTCGTCAAGGATGTAGCTAAGTATCCAAATTTACAATTTAGAGGAGCACTGTATCTATACTTTACTCAATTACCTAGACATTACTGGTTAGTCAACAGTACCTCAAAAATTGTGTAATATTCAAGCAAATTGACAGCAAGGGTTTTTCTCTCCACTCAATTAAATGTTAACAGGAAAAACATGTACTAATTACATAACACTCCACATGTTGAATTGTTTTTCTTCTTCTTTATTCATTAAAAATATATTCTATTCCAAAAAAGAAAGACAAATATACGTTGTGAACAGCCTACGCGTTTCGTCCCTATTCTCCTGGGACTTCTTCAGGGCTGTTTAAACATAAACAAATATGACACAAACATTACATCAAAAAAACAACCAAACATAAAAACCACTAGACCAACAACAAGAACATTTCTTTTACAAAAATAAAATCATTATATAATTAACATACTCTATGTACAAACATACAAAAAACAAACATTTTAAAAACACATAAATTAATACCCATATTTAATAAATTCACATGTATAGGTTAACTAAAACACAATTTACATATTTATACCAATTTATGAGCTCTTCATAAACTTTTACAAAAACAACATAGAAGTTAAGACAATACCCTTAATCTCATTCCTGTTAGTTGATCTATCTACATTTTTCCTGTAACATAACTCTTCAATTTTAAACCAATATTACTACCTAAATGTAACTCTTATCCACTTGCTGTCGAATAATCCCCTCTTCATTTTGCAGTCCTCTATTACGGACTTCTAATTTTTCACAGTTTATTTTTTAAAGTTCCAAGCAAAGTTGATGGATTCATTATGTTAAATCCAACAAGACCAAATGGTAATTGAGTAAAGTATAGATACAGTGCTCCTCTAAATTGTAAATTTGGATGAATAGATTGGGGGTGTTTTCGGTTGACCCGGAAGAGTGAGCATTGTACTGAAAATTAGTAGGGACAAACGGTGTGCAGGCGAATTCTATAACCAAAAACGGCTTTGCTATTGTATTGATGTAGCTAAGTATGTTGGCACGTTCACGACCCTTGACAAGGCGCAGTCTGGTATCAAAAGAGTCTTTCAGGCTGGCCTTTTTAACAGGGCCGACGAGGCCGAGGACGCTCGTTTGGCCGTCAATTCTCCCAAGGTCCTCAGAGAGGAGGCCGAGGCCGGGGAGAATGGGACTCCACTTGTGGGGGAACCTTCTACCCCACCAGACAGCGCTTCAACAGGAGGCGTTTCAACAGAGGAACATACCGTGGTGGCTTCCAAGCCCCTGAATCTGCAGGTAAGAGCTCCAGACAAATTCCTACTACCCTTGGGGGGTCGTACTCAGTTTTTCTATCACAATTGGGTTCAACTATCTCAGGATGCTTGGATATTGCAAACCATTCAGGGTTTCCATCTAGATTTCTATCAGACCCCTTATCAGGACAGGCAACCCAGACAACTTTCTTTTTCCCAACTAGAGTGCGATTTTATAGATTCCGAACTCGAAGAATTGCTGCAGAAACACGCGATAGCATATTGCGACGAGGGCCCTCGCGGTTTCTGCAGCAATATTTTCTTGGTGCAGAAGAAAGGCGGAGGTTACAGGTTGGTACTCAATTTAAAGGATTTCAATCATTACATGACTTACAAACATTTCAAGATGGAGGGCACCCATCTATTGGCAGATCTCTTGAAACAGGGAGACTGGATGGTCCGTCTGGACCTGAAGGACGCCTACTTGTCCATCCCCATTTTTCCCCATCGCTGGTTCCTTCAATTTCAGTGGCGGAACCGTTGGTTCAAATATTTGGTCCTTCCTTTCGGACTCTCCTCAGCACCATGGTGCTTCACCAAGGTGATGAAACCAGTGATAGCATACCTAAGAGAACAGGGAGTTCGCATGATAGTGTATCTGGACGACATACTTATCATGGCGCAGTCACCAATTTTGGCGGTACAGCACTTACGCATGACCATTGCTACGTTGCAAAACCTGGGGTTCGTGATCAACGAAGCCAAATCGGTTCTTTGTCCTTCCCAGACGATAGACTTCTTGGGTTTCGTTATAGACTACAAAACCACAGAAAAAGAGGTAAGAGGAAGAAGTCCCAAATCGCCCTCCTACAAAGCATTAATTCACACAACAAAGAAAAGGGACTGTATTAAAAAACTAAAGGAGTGGGTAATGAGAGGAGAGGTGTAAAACAGGGCACACACTATGTATGTAAAACTGCCCTCACACACAGCAAGCTGTGTCATGCTTCATCATAGGGCCTGCTAACACACCTCCGCGCTAGCCAACGCTGGAGGTGGAGCAATAGGGAGGGGGAAGACAAACAACATAAAAGAAAAGAAGAAATAGTGTGGGATCAAAAGGTGAAAAAATAGTGGCAGAATGAATTGAAAAAACTGGTAACAGTGTGTCCCTGCTATGCCTTTAATAATGGGTACACTGTCCAGGTGCAGGAGGTGGTCCTATCCAGACCCGTGGATGGTGGTAATAGCTACTCATTATCAGAGCCCTACCCCTCCACTCTGCTGAAATGTCGACATGTTTCAGCCGGCACGTGTTAATACCCCGGCTTTCTTCAGGACTTTGTTTGGGGGGTTGTTTGGCACACATTTTTTATGCTGGGCTTTGAGACAGGGCACAACACTATTTCACCCTGCACTTCACTTTCTTGTTTTTATCTTGATTTTATTCTCTGCAGGTTCCTCATGGAGAGCAAAGGGCTCTACCATACTCTATTCCAGAGTTTGCACTGAACGTGGTGCTTTTTTTCCTCACCCCTGGATCCTAAGGAGGTAGGGACAGCAGTCTTTTTTTGGGATTGATCAGGTGAAAGTCCTGAAGAAAGCCGGGGTATTAACACATGCCGGCTGAAACATGTCGACATTTCAGCAGAGTGGAGGGGTAGAGCTCTGATAATGAGTAGCTATTACCACCATCCACGGGTCTGGATAGGACCACCTCCTGCACCTGGACAGTGTACCCATTATTAAAGGCATAGCAGGGACACACTGTTACCAGTTTTTTCAATTCATTCTGCCACTATTTTTTCACCTTTTTGATCCCACACTATTTCTTCTTTTCTTTTATGTTGTTTGTCTTCCCCCTCCCTATTGCTCCACCTCCAGCGTTGGCTAGCGCGGAGGTGTGTTAGCAGGCCCTATGATGAAGCATGACACAGCTTGCTGTGTGTGAGGGCAGTTTTACATACATAGTGTGTGCCCTGTTTTACACCTCTCCTCTCATTACCCACTCCGTTAGTTTTTTAATACAGTCCCTTTTCTTTGTTTTCGTCATAGACTCTCAGACGGCCCAGTTAAGTCTCCCTCGCTCCAAACTTCGAGACATCAAAAAGGAGCTCTGCTCTCTGTTATCCAAACAGATGGTCTCTCTGAGAGTGATTGCCAGAATCGTGGGTCTCCTGGCATCCTCCATACAGGCGATTTTTCCGGGCCCCCTCCACTATCGAGCCCTTCAAAGGTTAAAGATTCAACATCTTCAGAAGGGTCTCTCTTACACAGACTTAGTCCCTCTTTCTCAAGAGGTACGAGAGGAGATTCAGTGGTGGCTTGGCCACGTGGAAGCGTGGAACGGCAGAGCTATTTTCGGCTCTCAACCGGAGGTCGTCATAGAGTCCGACGCCAGCCGCTGGGGCTGGGTGGCACGTTGCGGAAATATTTCTACAGGAGGTCGATGGTCCCTACGCGAACTAGATCTCCATATCAATTGTCTAGAACTTCTAGCGGGGTCGTTCGCGATCCGGACTCTGTCACCCAAACAGCTCTCGTGTTGCATCCTCTTGCGGATGGACAACATCTCAGCAGTCCGGTACATCAACAAGCTGGGAGGCACGAGGTCCTCAATCCTGGTAGAGATAGAGAAGGACTTCTGGCATTACTGCCTGAGTCACCAAATCTCGATCATAGCCGAGTATATTCCGGGTCAGTCAAACATTGTAGCGGACTGGAATTCCCGGCATCTCAAGGATTACAGCGACTGGCAACTCCAGCCCCAGATAGTCAAGTGGCTGCAAGCGATACGGGGCAGTTGCGAGATCGACCTTTTTGCGTCCAGATTGAATTGTCAAATGACCTAATTTTTCAGCTGGAGACAGGATCCATTGGCTCTGGCGACGGATGCCTTTTCCCAGGATTGGTCCCTGAACCTGAATTATGCTTTTCCCCCTTTCATTCTGATTCCCAGATTATTCACGCAGATAATGCGTCAAGAGGTGGAAGTGATCCTGGTGACTCCTCTGTGGAAGTCGCAGCCTTGGTTCCCAATATTATTGGAGGCGAGCTGCGACTCCCCCAGAATGATTCTGTGGTCCTCGACAATGCTCCAGGGCCCTCTGGGAGAAGTGCACCCGATGGTACTATCGGGGCAGTTGTCTCTGATGGCCTGGAGACTTTCCGGCAACGTTGGCAAATGCCAGGTTTTTCGGAAGAGGCTTCAGCTTTTATCAACCAGGCCTGGGCCCCCTCAACCAGGAAAAGATACTCTTCAGCCTGGAAGAGTTGGGTTCGTTGGTGCGAGGAACAACACGTGGATCCTGTGGAGGCGGACTTACCAAATGTTGTAAATTTCTTGTCTAAAAAGGCTTCGGAGGGCCTGGCATACCGTTCTATCAACAATTTCCGTTCGGCCATTTCAGCTGGTCATTCTCAGATTGAGGGCAAACCGGTAGGTATGCATCCAGTAGTATGCAAACTATTGAAAGGTATTAGGGTAGCAAATCCTCCCAAGCCGAAATATTCCTCTTTGTGGGATGTCTCTCAAGTTCTTTCCTTATTTAATAAATGGCCACATAATGATATGTTAACAAGGAGACAGCTCTCATCCAAATTAGCCATGTTGTTATGTCTCTCTGCATGTCGTCGTTCTTCTGATGTGAAAGCTCTAGACCTTACAGGTAGAGTATTTACTCCTGAAGGAGTTTCCTTTAATATCACTTCCAGGACTAAAACAATGTCACGTAGTGTGGAATATCATGCTTTTCCTGATAACTCGAAACTTTGTGTAGTTCACTGTCTAAAAGCTTATGAAGAGTGTACCAGGCCTATTCGGCCTGATGGTGTGGTACAATTACTAATTGCGTTGCAAAAACCTTATAAACCTGTTTCTGCGGCTACTATAGCCAGATGGTTGAAATCTGTTATGCAAGAGGCTGGTATTGATACCCAAAGGTTTGGGGCGCACTCTGTTCGTGGCGCCATGGCCTCTAAAACATTTATGTTAGGTTCTACTATTCAAGATATCATGCATTCTGCTGATTGGTCTTCTGAGTCTACATTTAAACAGTTTTATTATAAACCGGTGGGTGATATTACCTCTGTTGTTTTTAATCAGCGTTAAACTAGCATAATACGAAGCCTCCGGTCCTGTAATAGAATAAAAAATTAGCTAGCATTCGCGCCAAGAATTTTCAATTCTATTAAGGACACGGAGGCGAGGATTATCCCACCCGGTTATATTACAGTATTGTAATGCTTACCCACCCGTATGTATTGGATTTTCTGTTTAAGCAGAAGTTACGGGTTTGTCTTGTATCTCCTTCTTTCCAGGCTCCGAGAAGAAGATGGAGTAAGAGTACTTCCGGTTGAAGAACACGTACCCGCTTGGTTCACGTTTTCTTCCATGTTGGAGGATGTTGTTTGGACTTATATGTTATTATTGGACTTACCGTTCGATCAAAGAAAGAGGCTCAAGGACTAGTTATGGTGGCTCTTATAGGGTCATACAGGAAGTGACATGTGACTAAAGCATCATGGGATGTGTAGTTTATTTTGAATACAAAACGTTTTGATTGGCTGCTGTGAGTGGCAATAAATTGAAAGAGAAGCATAATCCTCGCCTCCGTGTCCTTAATAGAATTGAAAATTCTTGCCACGAATGCTAGCTAATTTTTTACTCTCTGCACTTCCTCTCCCTCCATGGAGTCCCGACAGAGACCCGGATGAAGCTGCTGCGGGCCCTCCATAGACCTGCGGCTGCAGCAGAGGCGGTGTGTCCTTCTCGGCCTCCATCCTGTCCCAGCAGCACTAAAGAGCCCGCCCAGGACAGCCCCAGAGCCCCGTGGAGACCCTGGTAATGCGGGGGCTGCGGCCTGGACTTTACTTCGGACTTCTTTAGAGGCCTCGGTCCCCTCTGAGGGAGAATATTCATTTTCGTGTCTGGAGCGGGCCCTGCTGTGCAGGGGGGAGTTAGTTTACTGTACTTGAAGGAGCTGATCACACATAATTAAGTGATGACTCTTTTTATAGTAACTCGAAACAAGTTAGTACTGAACATGTATCTTCCATTTAGAAGACATTTTTCACGTTTATTTTTGCTTAAAATGTTCCGATATTACGAAGATTTCACTGCTAGTTTTACACTTAAACCAGTACGCCATTGATATAAATCATAGAGTGTATTGCCATTTTATTAATTATAACTATGGCCTGCGTTTTGTAAATCATTTTCCATATTAAAAAGTTTATTGAATCGTCCATGTTTAATATCCTCAGTGGATGAACTGCAGATTAATTCATGTATTTACAATGATATATACATTATATATGTAATTATCCAACACCGAGTGTATGGTTTATGTAATCATTTGTATATTACATGATTATCAGTTGCTGATTGAATCAAGCGAGGTTGGGATGTTAAAGCATCCTATTTTACATTCAATTGTTGTTGTATTGCCATTTCAATGAAAAACGATTAGGAAAATGTCTGCCTTCCGTGAAGGCAAAGTGTGATTCTGTAATTGTTGAGATATGTTAATTATCTCCGAACTGTGTTTGTGAAAATGTACACATTGAATCTGTATTCTCCATCGAGTACCGATAATTGTGTCAGCATTTATATATCTGTATTTTTCCTATGAAAATGTATAAGTACAATGCCCGCCTTCTCTGAAGGTGGAGCGTGTTGTTCTTTTGGAGATATGTAATCTCCCAAGTGTAACATTCATTGTTTTTGAATGAAAAGGGGAACAGTTATCTTATCACTAGCGCCAAATCTTCATTTTAGAAGCAGTCTTGGCGCTATTTGTTTAAGCTGCACAATGTTGTGGTCTTTTTATAAAGATGTTCAGTGTGGTGAACTCCCTGCCATGGATTTGTATCTCAGTGACTGAGAACGTGACCTCTTCAAAGACAGAGCTCAATAAAAAGACTTTCAAAAGAAACGACTTTTCTCCATATTTGTATTTCCAAGGATGAATATTGCACAATTGAAATTCACGCATTACCAGCGCTGGACAGGGAAGGGCGCCACCAAAGACAGACCCATCAATGCTATAGTTTACTCCAAAGAGCTGCGCAGCGCTTCACAGATCTCTGTTTACATAGAATGACAAGTCATAAAAGGACATATTTCACCCTCGTGTGGGATGCGTTATTGCGCGGGGAAGGTGAGACCGAAGATAGCGCTCTTCTCATCTATAATTCTGTGGCGCTGTTAGCAACACGTCACTTTCAGACAGGGCTTTAAGTGGGAGGAAAAAGTGAGGGTTCCCTAAAAGGTGTGTGGCCCGCGCATTTCAGGGCGTGGCTCAAACATGTAATCCAAAATTCTCATAGAGTGTCACCTTACCCACAAATATGCAGAGAATATATGTGAAATATAAATAGGAACGACATAGATTACCTTAACCTTTTTTACACGCACTTTAAAAAAATCTATCAGTGTTTTTGCCTGTAAAGTCGAGGACATGAATCCAGGGTCCGAAAGGGACCCGTATCAATGTCCGTTTTTAAATACTACCGGGTCTGAGACCCGGAGAGACCCGCCTCACTTAAATCCCTGCTTTCAGCACTTGCACTTAAAGCACTAAGGTGACACGCGCTTGGGTGGAATCCTCTCCCTGCTTCAAAGGCACCAGGCCCGAAACTGCAGAGATAAGTGCGTGTGTTTGTTTTACACAACTGGGAGCACGTGCCGAGTCCGACGCCGACTCTCAAGTGTAAGGGGGTGAGAGTGTGCCGCACATACAGCATGGGGATCTGTCACCACCCTGGGCGGTCTACGATGCTCAGATCTCACACACACAGAGGAAGGAAGTGCTTTGATGATGTCAGAGCGGGCAGCTGCGTGGCAAAGCTCTGTGTTGCGCACACTTATTTTTCCAGGTGTTGCATGCGGTACTTTGTAACTTGTACCAAAACCCTGTAGATTACAGAGAAAGCAAAGCAGCACATCTGAGAAGAGTAAACTGTCCAATCAACATTACAAAGGCCCGGCTGTGAGGCGCTAGCTAACACAAACCCCTTAAAGGAACAGCAGCCCAGCAGAGAAGTCCCTGTGAGCACACAATTAAATGGTGGAAATAGCCCCGCGGTGCGGGGGGGGGGGCTCAAGTTCCAGGGGGCCCCCTCAGCAGGGCACTTCGGCCAGAGAGCTCCTGATAGAGTCTGGAGGGGGCCCCTCCACTTACCTTGCAGGGGGCCCCCTGGAGTTTCGTTACGCCACTGGGAAATACGTGTCTGATAAGGGTGGTGTCAATAAGTTTTATTTCATTTGTGACTTTCTTTCCACCCGACAGGAGTGTGCCTAAACAATCTTCATGGGCCTGTTCTTGACCTATTATTAGAACGTTTAGCCGCTGAAATGCAATCCAACAGTCACCCAAGTCCGCGCACACACATCAACATTTTCAATGACAAAAGAGGTGGCAACTTCTAATGTGGTCACACATTAAACCACGCGCACTGCCTCCGCCCCTGTACACATTCCCGTATACCTCAAACCCCCAGTCTGCACGTGAATGGACGGGTCTTAAGCGCCCCAGTCACAGACTGAAGGGACAATGTGAGGCGGAGTCCGGCCGAGGAACAGCTGCTTGCGGGTGGGGGCGCAATGACTGGAACGTCAGGAGGAGGCTAACGACATGTGGGAGAGTCAGAAAGATAGAGCTGAAGGTTTATGCGCCTGCTTGTGTAATTTGAGATCAATCCATAGGCGAGATTTCTGGTAAGGATTTAATCCTTTAGTGGTACACAAAAGTGATTTATTTAAGGGGCCACACAATTTAAAAATTCTGGAAAAAAAGTATATGAAGAATTATCATCAAAGCCAGTAAGTTTTTTTTTTTTCATAGTGTACGCTCCAGTGTGTTGACTGTGATCCTGCTGTGTTTGTTTATAAAATCGTGAGGGCCTATCAGGGTGCAAGGGGCATTAATAATGGCGTTATATAAGTGAGGAGGCTGCATGTAGCAAAAGTAATGGCAGTAACTAGACACACGATGGCATTACCTGGGCATGTGTGGCTGCAGTTGGGCATATTTAATAATAGCCGGGTCTATAAAGGTGTACTTCTAGATATGCTGCCTGTAGGTTTTTTTTTAGGTCTCGCCTACGCAGCGCGCATGCGCTGCTTAGGAAAAAGACCTTTTGTAATCGGTTCGCTTTTGAGGCGAAAAATGTGCACGCGTTGCATTGCTTTGAATGGCAACGCGTGCACATTTAGCGATTCCCTTGCGGGAGTGAGTAGGAACCATCTGTTAATAATTACAAACAGATGTTTCCTGCTCGCTCCCGCAAGAGAAACAGGGCCAGGCTTCCTCCTCTCTCCCTCCCCCGCTCCCTCCTCCTCAAACTTCCTCAAACTGTGCGGATTTACGTGAACTGGAAACAAGTCTTCTAGCAGCTGTTAAACACGCTCGGTTTTTAGTCCTGGTATTCTTTAACCCCACAATCAGTATTATGAGGCATTAAAGCTTTTTTAAGAAGTACAATAGAAACGAGCCTTCTAGCAGCTGTTAAACACGCTCGGTTTTTAGTCCTGGTATTCTTTAACCCCACAATCAGTATTATGAGGCATTAAAGCTTTTTAAGAAGTACAATAAGCAAATAAAGGTTTTACAGGTGTGGCCTTTTCCAGTTTGGGTGTGCGGGTAATCAAAGTGAAACACTGACATCTGTCTTGCACTGCACAAGGATGCGGGAAATGCCAGGGGAGAAAAGACCAGGATCCGAGAGGAAATTGCGAAGGTTTTTTCCTCAACACTTATGTAGTTAAAAAAACATGAGTGAAATGTTGTTACGTTTCCTGTGGCACTGGGGTGCGCATTAGTGAACAGCACAGAATGTACCACATTAAACATGTGCAACTGCTACTCGCAAAGTACTTGGAGTGAAATATTGTCGTTAGCCGAGAATATTCAGAAAGAGCCGAAGCATGCTCAGGACTGAATTGAGAATGTTTTCACACAAACATTGACAATGCCAGTCGCTTTGGCTTTTGAACAGTGAAAAGGTCTTCTCAACAGTAAGGCACAGAGAACAGTATTACGTGGTCACCAGCCGAGCAAGCTTTCCTGCACGCACACAATATTTATCACGTGGTCACCAGCAGTGCAAGCTTCCCTGCACACAGATTAAGTGTCACGTGGTCACCAGCAGTGCAAGCTTCCCTGCACACAGATTAAGTGTCACGTGGTCACCAGCAGTGCAAGCTTCCCTGCACGCACAGCATATGTATCACGTGGTCACCAGCAGTGCAAGCTTCCCTGTACACAGCATAAGTATCACATGGTCACCAGCAGTGCAAGCTTCCTGCACGCACAGAATATGTATCACGTGGTCACCAGCAGTGCAAGCTTCCCTGCACTCACAGAATATGTATCACGTGGTCACCAGCAGTGCAAGCTTCCCTGCCCGCACAGAATATGTATCACGTGGTCACCAGCAGCGCAAGCTTCCCTGCACACAGATTAAGTATCACATGGTCACCAGCTGTGCAAGCTTCCCTGCACACACAGAATATGTATCAAGTGGGCAGATCCTATCAATTTTCCCGCTGTGACAGCAGCCGGCTGGAAGCTAATTAAGGGGATTCTGGGGGGCTCGCAAGGGGGCAGATGAGGTGTAGCTACTGCCAGCAATCGGCAGCAGGGGAAAAGGGGTGGATTAAGGGGAAGCCAGGTGCCACGGAGGCAGCATAATGCGCGCAGTGTGCCTGGCGATAAACCGCACACTGTTCTGTGGAGACATTAGGAAGTTGCGCTGGTTTCTGCTAATCCATCACCTGTCAGGGGCTCCAGCACCAGCTCTCCAGAATGTGGCATTGTGCATTGTCTTCCGCGGTGGCCATTTTGGAGCCTGTCCTGTTTAACAGCCTTGATCGTAATAATTCCAGCTGGGTGGGTGAACTGAAGTCCAGCATTCTTTCAAAGTGCTGTCATTTTGTAGGAAAGGCTGGTGGTACACGCTCTCCGTCCCCTGCCTACCGACGTGCTTTATCTGGGGCATTCGCGCAAACATCAATCGAAATGTAAGAAGTGGCAGAGGTGAGCAACGCGCTTTACCACACAGCATGACCTCACTCCTTTATTATTATTTTTTATTTGGGAATGGTGCCGCTTTCACCTTGTGCACCTTTGTTTGTGAAGGGCGCTGCTTTTACTTTTAAGTGCGCCTTGATTGTTTGTGAACGGGGCTGCCTTCACTTTGTGAGCGCTGCCGCTTTCACTTTAAGAGCACCTTTACTTGTTATCGTGTTATTAATGTGCTGCATGGCCAAATACTTACAAGGTCCCAAAGGCGAGACCTATTGGCTATGCCAATGCTTGTTTAATTAAGCGCTGTACTTGACACATAGAGTAACTCAAGAGACCACTGGGAGTGCCTGACTCTAATATGGCTGTTTATGTGTGACAGTTGTGCGCGAGCATATGGCAGCCCTTGCTTCCTACGATGGTATATCATTGCTGTCCCTGGCCTAAGGTGCAGTGTCTGGAAATCAGTGATATGCACCTGGTAATACTGCCACACCCAGCATATGTGAGTCTGGCATAAGGTGTCAGATGCTTGGATTCTACTTGTGGTTTTATGTTAAGAAATGTTTATGCGGTTTTTCATAATCAAAGTTCCCTTTTCCAGGTTCCCTTTTTGCTGTTGGATGTTTTTCTGTGTACACTGTTGCCAATATGTAACTTTTACATTTATGTAACCAAGATAAGAATCTTTTTTCTACCAGAACCAGTTGATTAGAACAGCCTGCACTATACATACAGTGCCAACGTTTACATGGCAGGGATCAACAAAATAAAAAAGACACACTTTTTATTGAAACAAGATGTTTGTTTATACACATTTGTGGTCTACTAAGCACCGTTATTAATGCTGAATATGGAATTGGTGTAGGGTTGTGGAAGGCCCTATCTCTCTCACTTTAGCCCCAAATATGCCCCATGACATGCTTCTTAGATGTGCAGGGTTGTGCATGCATTCTGGGACCAGGGCCATTATCTTTCACCTGCATAGATATTATTTGGACATTGGTAGAGGTGGGCGAGCTACTGAAAGCTCTAGCCAGGCTCGAGTCTGAAGCCTGGCTCTGGCTCAGCTCGAGGTCCTGTTGGAACTTCGAGCCCATAACGAGCCGAGCTTTCATATGGCTTCATTCTGCCTGCCTGCCTGCCTGCCTCTCTCCCTCCCTCAACCCAGGATATGAGCAGCCGACTATGGAACAAGGGAACCAGGTTGAAGTCTCAACGTGGGCTCAACATCCTGTGATTCTGGGCACATCACTTAATTTTTCCGTGCCTCTAAACAATGCATGTGACCTTGTGAAATGTAACTGATGCTCATGTAACTGGTGATCATGTAAATTGCTCAGCCTTTAGGTCGAGTTCACGCTGTATTTAAAAATTGCAGAAAATTATCTAAAAGGTCAAAACAAAGCCTTAATATAAGGAAAGACAAATAGAGACCCATCTACTGAAAAACCCCAGGGAAGTTGGAAAGAGGAAGGGATTAAAAAAGAAAGGAGAAAGAAAGTTGCAGTGGAAATAAGGAAGGTCCAATTAGAATCACCCCCGAAATCCAGTAGGGAGAGTCTGAAAGTACTATCTCCGGGGCAAAACCTCGGAAGAGAATCTTACTTTAGGAAAATAAGAGAAGATAGGGGCAATTCTAAAGTAAGTACCAGCAAAAACAATTGGCAGAGAAGTGCGAACCACCTATTATGTGGAAATGGAGGTAGAAGGAAATAAGTGGCTACATTTTGAACCTGTACAAGCAGAGAAAGGGGGAAACAAGGAAGATTTCACCCCTAAACAGGTCTCAGCTCTTACATTAATTCGCAAAATGCCCCAGCTTGAGAGGAATTGGAACTAAAGACCTGCGTCAGGTGGGGTTTAGATATAACTGTAAAGGGAAGGAAATCACCAAGGTTTTAGTGTACTCCGATCTGGTAAAGGTGGCAATTGGGAAAGCAGAGCGAGAGGTACTGAAGGAAGGGATAAGGATAATCCCAGAAGGAGAACTAGAGGAGAGTAGTCAACAAGGAGGAGGGTTCCTAAAGTGTCATGCAGGACTAGGCAAGAGGCAGGTGAGGCTGTTAGAGGAAGAGGGGGAAGATAACGAAAATTTTAATATAGTAGTTAATAATTCAGATATCTGCAAACTATGGGGGAATTGAAGCCAAAGAAGCAGCCCCGCAGGCCCCTCCCAGTGGTATAATGGGGAAGATGACTGTTTAAACGAAATTGAGTAGGATAATCGGTTGTCGCATAGCCTGAAGATCATATCTTGGAACATAAATGGTCTTGGAGGATCTGTAAAACAAGAAAGCATAAAAGAGCTAGCCTAGAGTGCTGAGATTATATGCTTACAAGAAACTTGGTTATGCGACAAAACCCCAATAATTCATGGATTTTTTCAACTTCACAGACCCGCAAAGAAAAAAAGGTTTGGGCGTCCAGCAGGAGGGATTATGACCCTACTATCAACAAAAATTGTGAAGGATGTGAAGCCCAAAGCGTAAAATGTAAATGGCTGCTCGCATGTAGGATATCTCTGTTTGTCTCAGACAAAAAGTGTGAAACCCTGGTCCTAATAAATGTTTATATGCAATGGGGTGCCCCGAGGAATATGGGGTCGAGATGGGGTATTTTAAAGAAGACATCGATACCTTATGTGAAAAATATAGCACCGACATGTTTCTAATATTGGGAGATCTCAACCATAAATTGAACCCAAATAAGCTAGATCCTTGGTTTAAGGAAATATTGGAAGCTTATGATATAAGTATGGCTGATTTCCCAGACTGTACCCCCTTAAGACAAGATATAAACTTAGGAAAGTATTTGGGGACAAAGGGTCTATTCTGCCTGAATGGTAGGTTGGATACAGATTGCCCGGCCAAGAAAACATTTAAAATAGGCACACAAAATTGCCCAATAGACTATGTTTTTACCCCCGCCTGGAACTTTGCATTAATCAAGGGGTTCCGGGTATGGCAAAGGGAAGGTAGCGACCATAACCCCCTGCAGATTGAGGTCTCAAGAGAGAATCTGAGCCCACGAGTTACAGTAATCCCACAACAAGTAGAGTATCCAAGGCGGGTGACAACGAGATTAACAGATGAATACATAGCAAAATTGGCAAAACTACAACAGGAGTTAGATTTGGGAAGTGCCAGAGGGCAGAATCTGGAGTGGTTTGAGAGAAAAATAGAACAGGTAGTGCAATGCCTTCGAGTCAAATTAAAAATAAGAATACAAGGGCGAAGAACCAACAAATAATTCCGGTAAGGCAAGCCAAGTGGTTCTCTGAAGAATGTTTAAAGAAGAAAAGGGAGATAAGGAGAGAAGCACGAATCCTTAGAGTTAAATATGATCTGGATAGGCATATAAAACTTAAAAAACTAAGAAGTGAATACAAAACGTTAGTTAGAAGCTTGAAAAGAATTCACAAAGAGAAATGTTGGGAAAACCTGTTGGAAGCCATTGAAACAAAAAATATACGGAAGTTCTGGAAGCTGGTACAGGCAGCATCAGAACAACCAGTTGGGGCCATGAATTGTGTGGTAGAAGAAGCCGCATGGGAGGAATATTTGAAGGAATTGTATGGTACATGTAGCACACCTGAAGTAGGAGAAACGCTGCATTGGGGCGGGCTAGTGGAAGACTTAAAAATAGACTTCACAGTAGAGAATGTGAAGAATACCATAAAGAAGCTACAGCTAACCAGAGCAGCAAGACCCGATAGCCTCCCAGCTATTATAATAAAGTCCCAGCTACATTGGTGGGCTGAATTTCTGTCACATATGTTTTTAGCTATTTTAGACTCAGGAAGAATCCAAAAGAATTGGAAGGGTGCGGTAATTAGACCTGTGCATAAGTAGGGTGACATGAAAGTCCCGAAAAATTATAGATTAATCAATCTGCTGGACATAGGGAGAAAGTCTTTTCAAAAGTAATATTAGGTAGACTGAAGGATTTGGTGGAGCAGCGGTCGATTGTGCCGGTAGAACAGGGTGGCTTCAAGGAAGGCCACTCCACTGTTGACCATTGCTTCGCCCTATGGGCAGTGGCACGGAAGTCAATTGAGCAAAGAGGGAAGTTATACTGTTGCTTTGTGGACTTCCGGGCAGCTTTTGACCTAGTGGACCGTAATTGTTTATGGGAGACTCTGAAAATATATAACATCCCGGAAGGTCTGTTGGTCATAATTCAAGAGCTACATAGAGGGAACTGGGCACAGATCATTAAGGATACGGTGGGGGTCCTTGACATCGAAAATAGCTATTGAGAACGGGCTTAGACAAGGCTGTGTGCTGGCCCCCTTACTCTTTGCCATTTTCCTAGCAGATTTGCCCTCATCCTTAGTGGTCGATAGAAGTGCCAGCCCGAAAATAAATGGTAAACAACTATCATGCCTACTGTATGCAGACGACCTAGTAATCTTTGATCAGACCGAGCTAGGACTCCAAAGGAAGCAAAATGCATCCAGAGAGTACTGTGTGTCAAAGCATTTAACTGTAAATCTGGATAAAACCAAAATGTTATGCTTTGGTAAAAGAGACCCCAGGTGTAGCTGGTTTTTGGGCCCATTACAATTAGAAATTGTGAGTGAATACAAATACCTTGGGTTCTGGTTTGATAGTACCCTAAAGTGGCACACGCATTTAGAAGCCCAGAAAGCTAAGGCCTTTACATCGGTATGTGGGTTGAAATTTTTTACTGGGACTATGGGGAGATGTCCCATAGACCATTGCTAAAGGCCTATAGTGCAATGATACCCCCCAAGTATTGTACGGAGCGGAAGTTCTTTATCTAAGTGGAAAAAATGGCTGGGATTTAGAGGAAGGGAAGTGTTTAAAATCCCTACTGTCGTTACCAGGCTCAGCAATGATTCAGGCCATTAGAATTGAGCTAGGAATGATATCTTGGAGTATACAGGCTCAAATGGCCCTGTTAAGGTTCTGGAAACGTCAGGATCCCGGAGCTGTACAAAAGGTCTCTCAATGGTGTAGAAATGAGATTCAGCTCAGTAGTTTAAAATGGGCCAGGGAGACTAGAAAGAAACTGTACACGGTTTGTGAGAACTTGAACGTGAGAAATTGTCAACTCTCACTCCACGTAGAAATTACTAAGAATACACTCAGATTCCAAGGGCAGGAACTGTCTAGGAGGGTAGATGTGGAGTATCTGAGCAAGAAAAATCGGTACAATTTATGAGGGCTACCTGGCTGAATAAAGCCTGGTACCCATACCTGGATACATTACCAAATTATTGGCTCAGATGCGAAATTTTGAGATTAAGAATTGGCATTAACCCTTGGATGACAAATGAGAAAATAAAAGCAGAAATGATTTAGCCCGATGGCGATTGTACATGCAAGCTAGGAATGAAATGTGACATACTGCACATATTACTAGATTGCGTGACAGTTTTAGCCCAGCGGAAATTATTCTTACGCCCCATTCTTCTAAAATATGGTATTGTGTCACGGGCCCACGATGTAGACTTACTCACTGATATGCCTAATCTTGATATTGCAATTACAATTGGAAGATATATGAAGGCTGAAAAAGTTTTTTTATGGGAAAATGAGTTTGAGAATATAGGTGCTAATCGAATTGGGTCTATATCGATTTTAAAGGATGAATTTTATTAATTTGCACTTATCTATTAATATAAGTTTTTAAACCAACTTTTAACCTTTTATCTTACTTTTAGTAGGGGTGTGCTGATAATGTTTACATTATGAAATTATGCTATTGGGTCATTAATTGTATGGATATTCGTGTTGTCCCTTATTTATTGTTCACATGTTACCTATCTTAATGGAATTATTGATGGAATTGTGATGATTTTAGCCTATAAAAGTTGTTTTTATGCTATTTGAAGACCAGCGGTCTAAATAAACGTTGCTTTTTGACTTGACTTGACTTGACCCATCTACTGGCTGATGTGTACAGCGTGAAACCAGAAAACCTGGATAAATTGAGGCTTCTGCACTCAAATTGTGTGATCTTGATCAGATACTTTATTTTCCAAAACTCTTTTTTTCTTCATTTTCGAGTATGAAAGCATTTACCAATCTGTGAATTCAGACTACCTGTTGTACAAAGCTACCACTTTTAATAAGTATTTCTCATTGCAGTGTGTAGTAATCAGGTACACAAAAGTAGGTTCCTCAAGGATCTTCTTTATTAAGTGTACATCTTTGTATCTCCATAACCTCCAGCATAATGAATCATCAACAGCATTTAATAGAACATAGGCAAATCACCATTCCAATGACATCAACAATGTCCAAGTCCCATCCTACTCTACAGTACATTCCCATACTGTGCTATTGCGTGCTTTATTAATGTTAAAACTTCCACAGGTTAAAGAAATACACTTTTTTAATTTTGATGAGACTTTACCATATTTTAGGAAGTGTTTGTTATATGATTTACATAGCAAATATTTTCAGGGCTCAGCTCTTGCATGGACTCTAAGATCTGATCTAGACTCTTGGCTTCCACAGCGGGATGAAGGCCATTGCCACCTGGATGAAAACCAGTTGCCTCAAACTCAACTCGGACAAGACTGAAGTCCTCATCCTGGGATCCACCCCCTCAGCTTGGGACTTCTCCTGGTGGCCCTCAGCATTGGGGACCCACCCCTATGGACCACGCAGGAAACCTCAACATCATACTGGACTCCTCGCTCACAATGAACCACCAGATCGACGCCGTCTCCTCATCATGCTTCTACATGCTTCGCCTGCTTCGAAAGACATTCAGGTGGATCCCCACCGAATCCAGAAAAACGATCACCCACACACTCATCAGCAGCAGACTCGACGACGGCAACGCACTCTACACCAGCGTCACCCATAAACTCCTCAGGAAACTACAGAATGTCCAAAATGCCACAGCCAGACTGGTCCTCGACATCCCCCGCCGAAGCCATATCACTGAACACCTCAGAGAACTCCACTGACTCCCAGTCCACAAAGAATCACCTTCAAGCTCCTCACGCACGCCTACAAAGCCCTCCACGATGCAGGACCAGCACACCTGAACCACTGCCTCTTATTCAACGTAACCACCAGACTTCTCCATTCCGCCCAGCTGGCCCTTGCCACTGTCCCTCAGATCCACAAGACTAGAACCGGAGGAAGATCCTTCTCCCACATCGCCGCCAAGACCTGGAACACTCTGCCTCTCCACCTCAGACAATCACCTTTGCGGACCCAATTCAGGAAGGATCTCAAGACCTAACATAGCTGTCAATAACATTCTAGTTGTTTTGTTTATTTAAACCACAAAACTTGTCATAGAAGGATATTACTTACAGTTATCGCCACCATACATGGCAATAAAGAATGCTACTAAGAGGCAGTGTATGACCCTAGCTTTTAGCAGGGAACTTGAATGATCAATGTCCCTCTATGATTGGGATGTCAATCGTCTTTCCATGTTCGTCCAGCCTTTCATGTCAGATTCCAGCATTTTTCTTGCCCCTCTCAGGTTATCTTCTGTCATTGGAGCTATGCTGCCGTCACAATATGTCGATTAGTTTGTACCGTGCCCATTTTAGGGTCTTCCAGAGCTTGCAGAAAGCTCTCCATCTTTTCTACTCCATAGAAGTATTTATCTTTACTGTCACTCATTAACATCATGGCTGGTTCCAACAGGTGGTATCTGATGCCTCACTTCTTAAGTAGAGGGCGTAATGACAAAAATGTCCTTAGCTTCAGACTAGTCTCTTATGAAAGGTCCACTGAAATAAAGAAATGGGGTCACATTTACTAAGCCTTTGCATTGTCCGTGTGTCGCACAAGGTGAAGCAAGGACAACACAAAGGCTTCAGTAAGATTTACAAAGCCACATAAGGGGCTCTTTTCGTTGCCTTGCATGGCTTTGTAAAGAAATGTGAAAAATCTTTTCTCCTAGTTATTTCCTATTTCTATGGGTAATGCATTCTGCATCACCCATAGAAAGAGGAAAATGCCTCATTGGATTGTTTTTGTGCAGGAAGGTATCTCTTCCTGCACATAAACCATCGTGCCCATAATTTAAAGCAGGCATCCTTGCACTATGGTGGTAGACAGCAGATAGTGCTCCAGTGCAAGGAGAGCAACAACAACAAGATAATGGATGAACTGCTTGAATTAATCTCAGCCACTGGCAAGCGCCCAGGCCACATCCCAATACATCGTTTTCATTCAATCAATCAGGTTTTTAAGGCGCAGCTAATCACCTGATAAGGTTTCCAGGCGCTAGCAGGTCCCGGAGGCTTATTTGAACAGCCAGGTATTGAGGGCCATTCGGAATTCTGAAAGTGAGGTGATGGACCAGAGGTGCGTGGGAAGGCTGTTACAGGTCTTTGCTGCGGTGTGGAGAAGCGCCCTCCACTTCTGCTTCGGTAGATGCTGGGAGTATGGACAAGTGAAAGGGAGGTAGAGCATAGTCTTCTCAACGGTTGGTGGAAGTTCAGGCGGTGGCTAATGTATGCCGGTCCTTGGTTGTGTAAAGCCTTGTGTGCGTGGGTTAACAGCTTAAATTGGCATCGCTTTTGTACGGGGAGCCATTGGAGTTGCCTAAGGTGGGGCATGATGTAGGTTTGTCGGAGAAGGCCGAGGATGAGTCTGGCTGTGGTGTTCTCTATGGTCTGATGTCTCTGTAGGAGGTGTGCGGCAATTCCTAGGTAGAGGGCATTGCCATAGTCCAGTCAGCTGGGGATGAGGGCCTGTGTCAAGGTGCATCTCTTGTGTAGGGGTAGCCACTTGAAGTTCTTATGTAGCACAGCAGGCAATCTCCTTGGGTTCAGAGGTGAAAGGTGGGAGGTAAATCCTCTGGGTTCTTTTGGTGAGCAAGGAGGTGATCCATCGGAGCACGTCCCCCTCGATGCTGATGTGGTGGAGTCTTTCGATCAGCATGTGGTGAGATACGGTGTTGAAGGCTACTGAGAGGGCAAGGAGGATCAAAGCTGTTGTTTCTCCTCGGTTGAGGAGGATTCGGAAGTCATCAGTGGCTGCGATCAGGGCGGTTTCGGTGCTGTGATTGCTACAGAAGCTGGATTGGGCGGTGTCGAGTAGCTGGTTCTGCTCCAGGTGTGACATAAGTTGATTGTTGATGATCTTTTCCAGTGCCGTCACTGGGAATGGGACCCACCATGCCACCTCAATTTGGACTGAGCCATATGCAAATCAGTCTTGACCCTGCTCCAATGGAAGCAGTACAGCCCGAATTGCCAGGCGAGGTCCCCTGAACTGGAACACAAGCAACCCAGGACTGATTTGGCCCTGATTAGGGCTCATCAGCCAGGTATAGCTTGGTTCCAGTGGCTCAGTGAGACAGGACCCACGTCTGGGCATACCTGTTGCATTTAGGACGTCAGCTGCAACAACAATAGTTGATGGATAGAATGTTTGAATTAATCTTAGCCACTGTCAATCACATGGACCACATCCCAATCCATAATTTTTCACCCACCATTCCACCTCAGTTTGGGCCCTGCCATTTTCAAATCAGTTTTGACCCTGCTCCAATGGAAGCAGACCAGCCCGAACTGCCTGGGAAGTCCTCCTTGAACCGGAACACAAGCAACCTGTGACCTTTATTGCCCTGATTAGGGCTCATCAGCCAGGTATAGCTTAGCCCAAGTTGCACAGTGAGCACGGGACCCACGTCTGACAACGAGGGAGCAGAAATGCTCCATCTCTTTGTAAATATGGAGCATTTTTGCTCTCTCCCTTTCACGCATTCAGCGCAGCAAGTTCTCTTGCTGCGCTGCATTGCGTGAAATAATAGTAATTATGTCCCCTTCTGTTCATGATATAACCGGGCCATAGGTGTTTTTTTTACCAGGGCCAAAACTTGGCCTGCCTATTGATGACATACAAAGTAGGCCATTATTGCTCTGGGAGTATCTTGATTCAGGTTCTGATGTAATATAATCTTCTTTGCTCTTTGGCAATCCAAACGAGGATACAATTTGCAATGTAACATTTTGGGAAGTAGTCGGGATAGAAAGTGCTTCATGTATGATTATTCTTCTCCTTAAGGTATTCCCATGAATCAAAAATGTTCTCTTCAACTGTGGCCTTCCAAGTCCATCAGTTTCATTGTGTATCCCAAGCGGACCTTTGTTCATGGCTTCCAACTGGTTTTAGATTGGGTCTAATTTCTGATGCATGTTGTCTAATTTGAAAGTGTCTATGTCTGGTCTGAATCATTTCACTTCTGCTGCAATTTCCACAGAACCATCTTAGATTGATTCTATCACCAAAGTGAAAAGCCCAAACTAATACCTGCCATTTCAGGTATTATATCGATCGATTGTTTTGGTTTAGGGACGTAAAACTGTTAGAATCTGCTTCACTTAAGTGTCTATGTAACTCTGAAACAGATTGTGGAGTGATAGTAGTCTTGACATCGGAGTCTAGTGTTTGGGTCATATGTCCACTCATGTGCTGAAAATGAATAGCTTAACACTTGTTTGTTAGAGCACAGAAATTTGGACTTTTGCCACTCTTGTCGGTGGCATGCACTACGACGTGATAGCATATGTTGTCCACAACGACGAGTCCTGAGAGCAATTTCTTGATGGAGTTGTGGAAGACGTCTGTGACGCCAAGATGCCGAAGTTATGGACATTTTATGGTTGGAGATCTACATTCATTAAAAAGTGGCAAATTATCTCGAAGCTGGCGAAAGCAATAATTCATGGAAGCAATATAAATCCAAGTAATGGGTTACGGTTCCTATGGGGACACGACTAGTATCCAGAGAGAAAAAATAAGGTAAAGTGGAGAAGAGGAGAGTCTAGGTTCTGTTCTCACGAACAGAGACAATCACAGATTTTGTCTCTTGTTGCCCTCACACATCCCAGGGGATGTCATGCTTCATCATCGGGCGTTGCTCCTCGTAGGGCTGGCGCTGCAAAGCCCTACGGGTCCCCGAAGGGTCTCTTTGGCGGAGATCTTTTTATTACGCCGTATGATGAGTGAGGGTGTGAGATTTATTCATAGAGGGGTTGTGAAAGGTGGGTGGGTGAGTGAGTATTTAAAGCTGGCTAGGGGATACCTTAAAGGTTTTTTAATATGTTGGCTCCCCTGTCAGAGTAAACAACCCATAGGTTATTGTTACTAATGGGTTAATGATGTACCCTAGTAACTAGAAGGTCGACATGTTTCGTGCCCTACGGTGGTCAAAATGATCCTTGGCGCTAGCTCAGGACCAAAAAAAGTTAATATGTAGTTGTGAGATTCAAAAGAAAAGTAACCCCTGTATTTGAAGTGGTAGAGCGGCCCCCTTCTGTAATGAAAAACGATTAGGAAAATGTCTGCCTTCCGTGAAGGCAAAGTGTGATTCTGTAATTGTTGAGATATGTTAATTATCTCCGAACTGTGTTTGTGAAAATGTACACATTGAATCTGTATTCTCCATCGAGTACCGATAATTGTGTCAGCATTTATATATCTGTATTTTTCCTATGAAAATGTATAAGTACAATGCCCGCCTTCTCTGAAGGTGGAGCGTGTTGTTCTTTTGGAGATATGTAATCTCCCAAGTGTAACATTCATTGTTTTTGAATGAAAAGGGGAACAGTTATCTTATCACTAGCGCCAAATCTTCATTTTAGAAGCAGTCTTGGCGCTATTTGTTTAAGCTGCACAATGTTGTGGTCTTTTTATAAAGATGTTCAGTGTGGTGAACTCCCTGCCATGGATTTGTATCTCAGTGACTGAGAACGTGACCTCTTCAAAGACAGAGCTCAATAAAAAGACTTTCAAAAGAAACGACTTTTCTCCATATTTGTATTTCCAAGGATGAATATTGCACAATTGAAATTCACGCATTACCAGCGCTGGACAGGGAAGGGCGCCACCAAAGACAGACCCATCAATGCTATAGTTTACTCCAAAGAGCTGCGCAGCGCTTCACAGATCTCTGTTTACATAGAATGACAAGTCATAAAAGGACATATTTCACCCTCGTGTGGGATGCGTTATTGCGCGGGGAAGGTGAGACCGAAGACAGCGCTCTTCTCATCTATAATTCTGTGGCGCTGTTAGCAACACGTCACTTTCAGACAGGGCTTTAAGTGGGAGGAAAAAGTGAGGGTTCCCTAAAAGGTGTGTGGCCCGCGCATTTCAGGGCGTGGCTCAAACATGTAATCCAAAATTCTCATAGAGTGTCACCTTACCCACAAATATGCAGAGAATATATGTGAAATATAAATAGGAACGACATAGATTACCTTAACCTTTTTACACGCACTTTAAAAAAATCTATCAGTGTTTTTGCCTGTAAAGTCGAGGACATGAATCCAGGGTCCGAAAGGGACCCGTATCAATGTCCGTTTTTAAATACTACCGGGTCTGAGACCCGGAGAGACCCGCCTCACTTAAATCCCTGCTTTCAGCACTTGCACTTAAAGCACTAAGGTGACACGCGCTTGGGTGGAATCCTCTCCCTGCTTCAAAGGCACCAGGCCCGAAACTGCAGAGATAAGTGCGTGTGTTTGTTTTACACAACTGGGAGCACGTGCCGAGTCCGACGCCGACTCTCAAGTGTAAGGGGGTGAGAGTGTGCCGCACATACAGCATGGGGATCTGTCACCACCCTGGGCGGTCTACGATGCTCAGATCTCACACACACAGAGGAAGGAAGTGCTTTGATGATGTCAGAGCGGGCAGCTGCGTGGCAAAGCTCTGTGTTGCGCACACTTATTTTTCCAGGTGTTGCATGCGGTACTTTGTAACTTGTACCAAAACCCTGTAGATTACAGAGAAAGCAAAGCAGCACACCTGAGAAGAGTAAACTGTCCAATCAACATTACAAAGGCCCGGCTGTGAGGCGCTAGCTAACACAAACCCCTTAAAGGAACAGCAGCCCAGCAGAGAAGTCCCTGTGAGCACACAATTAAATGGTGGAAATAGCCCCGCGGTGCGGGGGGAGTGGGGGGCTCAAGTTCCAGGGGCCCCCTCAGCAGGGCACTTCGGCCAGAGAGCTCCTGATAGAGTCTGGAGGGGGCCCCTCCACTTACCTTGCAGGGGGCCCCCTGGAGTTTCGTTACGCCACTGGGAAATACGTGTCTGATAAGGGTGGTGTCAATAAGTTTTATTTCATTTGTGACTTTCTTTCCACCCGACAGGAGTGTGCCTAAACAATCTTCATGGGCCTGTTCTTGACCTATTATTAGAACGTTTAGCCGCTGAAATGCAATCCAACAGTCACCCAAGTCCGCGCACACACATCAACATTTTCAATGACAAAAGAGGTGGCAACTTCTAATGTGGTCACACATTAAACCACGCGCACTGCCTCCGCCCCTGTACACATTCCCGTATACCTCAAACCCCCAGTCTGCACGTGAATGGACGGGTCTTAAGCGCCCCAGTCACAGACTGAAGGGACAATGTGAGGCGGAGTCCGGCCGAGGAACAGCTGCTTGCGGGTGGGGGCGCAATGACTGGAACGTCAGGAGGAGGCTAACGACATGTGGGAGAGTCAGAAAGATAGAGCTGAAGGTTTATGCGCCTGCTTGTGTAATTTGAGATCAATCCATAGGCGAGATTTCTGGTAAGGATTTAATCCTTTAGTGGTACACAAAAGTGATTTATTTAAGGGGCCACACAATTTAAAAATTCTGGAAAAAAGTATATGAAGAATTATCATCAAAGCCAGTAAGTTTTTTTTTTTCATAGTGTACGCTCCAGTGTGTTGACTGTGATCCTGCTGTGTTTGTTTATAAAATCGTGAGGGCCTATCAGGGTGCAAGGGGCATTAATAATGGCGTTATATAAGTGAGGAGGCTGCATGTAGCAAAAGTAATGGCAGTAACTAGACACACGATGGCATTACCTGGGCATGTGTGGCTGCAGTTGGGCATATTTAATAATAGCCGGATCTATAAAGGTGTACTTCTAGATATGCTGCCTGTAGGTTTTTTTAGGTCTCGCCTACGCAGCGCGCATGCGCTGCTTAGGAAAAAGACCTTTTGTAATCGGTTCGCTTTTGAGGCGAAAAATGTGCACGCGTTGCATTGCTTTGAATGGCAACGCGTGCACATTTAGCGATTCCCTTGCGGGAGTGAGTAGGAACCATCTGTTAATAATTACAAACAGATGTTTCCTGCTCGCTCCCGCAAGAGAAACAGGGCCAGGCTTCCTCCTCTCTCCCCTCCCCGCTCCCTCCTCCTCAAACTTCCTCAAACTGTGCGGATTTACGTGAACTGGAAACAAGTCTTCTAGCAGCTGTTAAACACGCTCGGTTTTTAGTCCTGGTATTCTTTAACCCCACAATCAGTATTATGAGGCATTAAAGCTTTTTTAAGAAGTACAATAGAAACGAGCCTTCTAGCAGCTGTTAAACACGCTCGGTTTTTAGTCCTGGTATTCTTTAACCCCACAATCAGTATTATGAGGCATTAAAGCTTTTTAAGAAGTACAATAAGCAAATAAAGGTTTTACAGGTGTGGCCTTTTCCAGTTTGGGTGTGTGGGTAATCAAAGTGAAACACTGACATCTGTCTTGCACTGCACAAGGATGCGGGAAATGCCAGGGGAGAAAAGACCAGGATCCGAGAGGAAATTGCGAAGGTTTTTTTCCTCAACACTTATGTAGTTAAAAAAACATGAGTGAAATGTTGTTACGTTTCCTGTGGCACTGGGGTGCGCATTAGTGAACAGCACAGAATGTACCACATTAAACATGTGCAACTGCTACTCGCAAAGTACTTGGAGTGAAATATTGTCGTTAGCCGAGAATATTCAGAAAGAGCCGAAGCATGCTCAGGACTGAATTGAGAATGTTTTCACACAAACATTGACAATGCCAGTCGCTTTGGCTTTTGAACAGTGAAAAGGTCTTCTCAACAGTAAGGCACAGAGAACAGTATTACGTGGTCACCAGCCGAGCAAGCTTTCCTGCACGCACACAATATTTATCACGTGGTCACCAGCAGTGCAAGCTTCCCTGCACACAGATTAAGTGTCACGTGGTCACCAGCAGTGCAAGCTTCCCTGCACACAGATTAAGTGTCACGTGGTCACCAGCAGTGCAAGCTTCCCTGCACGCACAGCATATGTATCACGTGGTCACCAGCAGTGCAAGCTTCCCTGTACACAGCATAAGTATCACATGGTCACCAGCAGTGCAAGCTTCCCTGCACGCACAGAATATGTATCACGTGGTCACCAGCAGTGCAAGCTTCCCTGCACTCACAGAATATGTATCACGTGGTCACCAGCAGTGCAAGCTTCCCTGCCCGCACAGAATATGTATCACGTGGTCACCAGCAGCGCAAGCTTCCTGCACACAGATTAAGTATCACATGGTCACCAGCTGTGCAAGCTTCCCTGCACACACAGAATATGTATCAAGTGGGCAGATCCTATCAATTTTCCCGCTGTGACAGCAGCCGGCTGGAAGCTAATTAAGGGGATTCTGGGGGCTCGCAAGGGGGCAGATGAGGTGTAGCTACTGCCAGCAATCGGCAGCAGGGGAAAAGGGGTGGATTAAGGGGAAGCCAGGTGCCACGGAGGCAGCATAATGCGCGCAGTGTGCCTGGCGATAAACCGCACACTGTTCTGTGGAGACATTAGGAAGTTGCGCTGGTTTCTGCTAATCCATCACCTGTCAGGGGGCTCCAGCACCAGCTCTCCAGAATGTGGCATTGTGCATTGTCTTCCGCGGTGGCCATTTTGGAGCCTGTCCTGTTTAACAGCCTTGATCGTAATAATTCCAGCTGGGTGGGTGAACTGAAGTCCAGCATTCTTTCAAAGTGCTGTCATTTTGTAGGAAAGGCTGGTGGTACACGCTCTCCGTCCCCTGCCTACCGACGTGCTTTATCTGGGGCATTCGCGCAAACATCAATCGAAATGTAAGAAGTGGCAGAGGTGAGCAACGCGCTTTACCACACAGCATGACCTCACTCCTTTATTATTATTTTTTATTTGGGAATGGTGCCGCTTTCACCTTGTGCACCTTTGTTTGTGAAGGGCGCTGCTTTTACTTTTAAGTGCGCCTTGATTGTTTGTGAACGGGGCTGCCTTCACTTTGTGAGCGCTGCCGCTTTCACTTTAAGAGCACCTTTACTTGTTATCGTGTTATTAATGTGCTGCATGGCCAAATACTTACAAGGTCCCAAAGGCGAGACCTATTGGCTATGCCAATGCTTGTTTAATTAAGCGCTGTACTTGACACATAGAGTAACTCAAGAGACCACTGGGAGTGCCTGACTCTAATATGGCTGTTTATGTGTGACAGTTGTGCGCGAGCATATGGCAGCCCTTGCTTCCTACGATGGTATATCATTGCTGTCCCTGGCCTAAGGTGCAGTGTCTGGAAATCAGTGATATGCACCTGGTAATACTGCCACACCCAGCATATGTGAGTCTGGCATAAGGTGTCAGATGCTTGGATTCTACTTGTGGTTTTATGTTAAGAAATGTTTATGCGGTTTTTCATAATCAAAGTTCCCTTTTCCAGGTTCCCTTTTTGCTGTTGGATGTTTTTCTGTGTACACTGTTGCCAATATGTAACTTTTACATTTATGTAACCAAGATAAGAATCTTTTTCTACCAGAACCAGTTGATTAGAACAGCCTGCACTATACATACAGTGCCAACGTTTACATGGCAGGGATCAACAAAATAAAAAGACACACTTTTTATTGAAACAAGATGTTTGTTTATACACATTTGTGGTCTACTAAGCACCGTTATTAATGCTGAATATGGAATTGGTGTAGGGTTGTGGAAGGCCCTATCTCTCTCACTTTAGCCCCAAATATGCCCCATGACATGCTTCTTAGATGTGCAGGGTTGTGCATGCATTCTGGGACCAGGGCCATTATCTTTCACCTGCATAGATATTATTTGGACATTGGTAGAGGTGGGCGAGCTACTGAAAGCTCTAGCCAGGCTCGAGTCTGAAGCCTGGCTCTGGCTCAGCTCGAGGTCCTGTTGGAACTTCGAGCCCATAACGAGCCGAGCTTTCATATGGCTTCATTCTGCCTGCCTGCCTGCCTGCCTCTCTCCCTCCCTCAACCCAGGATATGAGCAGCCGACTATGGAACAAGGGAACCAGGTTGAAGTCTCAACGTGGGCTCAACATCCTGTGATTCTGGGCACATCACTTAATTTTTCCGTGCCTCTAAACAATGCATGTGACCTTGTGAAATGTAACTGATGCTCATGTAACTGGTGATCATGTAAATTGCTCAGCCTTTAGGTCGAGTTCACGCTGTATTTAAAAATTGCAGAAAATTATCTAAAAGGTCAAAACAAAGCCTTAATATAAGGAAAGACAAATAGAGACCCATCTACTGAAAAACCCCAGGGAAGTTGGAAAGAGGAAGGGATTAAAAAAGAAAGGAGAAAGAAAGTTGCAGTGGAAATAAGGAAGGTCCAATTAGAATCACCCCGAAATCCAGTAGGGAGAGTCTGAAAGTACTATCTCCGGGGCAAAACCTCGGAAGAGAATCTTACTTTAGGAAAATAAGAGAAGATAGGGGCAATTCTAAAGTAAGTACCAGCAAAAACAATTGGCAGAGAAGTGCGAACCACCTATTATGTGGAAATGGAGGTAGAAGGAAATAAGTGGCTACATTTTGAACCTGTACAAGCAGAGAAAGGGGGAAACAAGGAAGATTTCACCCCTAAACAGGTCTCAGCTCTTACATTAATTCGCAAAATGCCCCAGCTTGAGAGGAATTGGAACTAAAGACCTGCGTCAGGTGGGGTTTAGATATAACTGTAAAGGGAAGGAAATCACCAAGGTTTTAGTGTACTCCGATCTGGTAAAGGTGGCAATTGGGAAAGCAGAGCGAGAGGTACTGAAGGAAGGGATAAGGATAATCCCAGAAGGAGAACTAGAGGAGAGTAGTCAACAAGGAGGAGGGTTCCTAAAGTGTCATGCAGGACTAGGCAAGAGGCAGGTGAGGCTGTTAGAGGAAGAGGGGGAAGATAACGAAAATTTTAATATAGTAGTTAATAATTCAGATATCTGCAAACTATGGGGAATTGAAGCCAAAGAAGCAGCCCCGCAGGCCCCTCCCAGTGGTATAATGGGGAAGATGACTGTTTAAACGAAATTGAGTAGGATAATCGGTTGTCGCATAGCCTGAAGATCATATCTTGGAACATAAATGGTCTTGGAGGATCTGTAAAACAAGAAAGCATAAAAGAGCTAGCCTAGAGTGCTGAGATTATATGCTTACAAGAAACTTGGTTATGCGACAAAACCCCAATAATTCATGGATTTTTTCAACTTCACAGACCCGCAAAGAAAAAAAGGTTTGGGCGTCCAGCAGGAGGGATTATGACCCTACTATCAACAAAAATTGTGAAGGATGTGAAGCCCAAAGCGTAAAATGTAAATGGCTGCTCGCATGTAGGATATCTCTGTTTGTCTCAGACAAAAAGTGTGAAACCCTGGTCCTAATAAATGTTTATATGCAATGGGGTGCCCCGAGGAATATGGGGTCGAGATGGGGTATTTTAAAGAAGACATCGATACCTTATGTGAAAAATATAGCACCGACATGTTTCTAATATTGGGAGATCTCAACCATAAATTGAACCCAAATAAGCTAGATCCTTGGTTTAAGGAAATATTGGAAGCTTATGATATAAGTATGGCTGATTTCCCAGACTGTACCCCCTTAAGACAAGATATAAACTTAGGAAAGTATTTGGGGACAAAGGGTCTATTCTGCCTGAATGGTAGGTTGGATACAGATTGCCCGGCCAAGAAAACATTTAAAATAGGCACACAAAATTGCCCAATAGACTATGTTTTTACCCCCGCCTGGAACTTTGCATTAATCAAGGGGTTCCGGGTATGGCAAAGGGAAGGTAGCGACCATAACCCCCTGCAGATTGAGGTCTCAAGAGAGAATCTGAGCCCACGAGTTACAGTAATCCCACAACAAGTAGAGTATCCAAGGCGGGTGACAACGAGATTAACAGATGAATACATAGCAAAATTGGCAAAACTACAACAGGAGTTAGATTTGGGAAGTGCCAGAGGGCAGAATCTGGAGTGGTTTGAGAGAAAAATAGAACAGGTAGTGCAATGCCTTCGAGTCAAATTAAAAAATAAGAATACAAGGGCGAAGAACCAACAAATAATTCCGGTAAGGCAAGCCAAGTGGTTCTCTGAAGAATGTTTAAAGAAGAAAAGGGAGATAAGGAGAGAAGCACGAATCCTTAGAGTTAAATATGATCTGGATAGGCATATAAAACTTAAAAAACTAAGAAGTGAATACAAAACGTTAGTTAGAAGCTTGAAAAGAATTCACAAAGAGAAATGTTGGGAAAACCTGTTGGAAGCCATTGAAACAAAAAATATACGGAAGTTCTGGAAGCTGGTACAGGCAGCATCAGAACAACCAGTTGGGGCCATGAATTGTGTGGTAGAAGAAGCCGCATGGGAGGAATATTTGAAGGAATTGTATGGTACATGTAGCACACCTGAAGTAGGAGAAACGCTGCATTGGGGCGGGCTAGTGGAAGACTTAAAAATAGACTTCACAGTAGAGAATGTGAAGAATACCATAAAGAAGCTACAGCTAACCAGAGCAGCAAGACCCGATAGCCTCCCAGCTATTATAATAAAGTCCCAGCTACATTGGTGGGCTGAATTTCTGTCACATATGTTTTTAGCTATTTTAGACTCAGGAAGAATCCAAAAGAATTGGAAGGGTGCGGTAATTAGACCTGTGCATAAGTAGGGTGACATGAAAGTCCCGAAAAATTATAGATTAATCAATCTGCTGGACATAGGGGAGAAAGTCTTTTCAAAAGTAATATTAGGTAGACTGAAGGATTTGGTGGAGCAGCGGTCGATTGTGCCGGTAGAACAGGGTGGCTTCAAGGAAGGCCACTCCACTGTTGACCATTGCTTCGCCCTATGGGCAGTGGCACGGAAGTCAATTGAGCAAAGAGGGAAGTTATACTGTTGCTTTGTGGACTTCCGGGCAGCTTTTGACCTAGTGGACCGTAATTGTTTATGGGAGACTCTGAAAATATATAACATCCCGGAAGGTCTGTTGGTCATAATTCAAGAGCTACATAGAGGGAACTGGGCACAGATCATTAAGGATACGGTGGGGGTCCTTGACATCGAAAATAGCTATTGAGAACGGGCTTAGACAAGGCTGTGTGCTGGCCCCCTTACTCTTTGCCATTTTCCTAGCAGATTTGCCCTCATCCTTAGTGGTCGATAGAAGTGCCAGCCCGAAAATAAATGGTAAACAACTATCATGCCTACTGTATGCAGACGACCTAGTAATCTTTGATCAGACCGAGCTAGGACTCCAAAGGAAGCAAAATGCATCCAGAGAGTACTGTGTGTCAAAGCATTTAACTGTAAATCTGGATAAAACCAAAATGTTATGCTTTGGTAAAAGAGACCCCAGGTGTAGCTGGTTTTTGGGCCCATTACAATTAGAAATTGTGAGTGAATACAAATACCTTGGGTTCTGGTTTGATAGTACCCTAAAGTGGCACACGCATTTAGAAGCCCAGAAAGCTAAGGCCTTTACATCGGTATGTGGGTTGAAATTTTTTACTGGGACTATGGGGAGATGTCCCATAGACCATTGCTAAAGGCCTATAGTGCAATGATACCCCCCAAGTATTGTACGGAGCGGAAGTTCTTTATCTAAGTGGAAAAAATGGCTGGGATTTAGAGGAAGGGAAGTGTTTAAAATCCCTACTGTCGTTACCAGGCTCAGCAATGATTCAGGCCATTAGAATTGAGCTAGGAATGATATCTTGGAGTATACAGGCTCAAATGGCCCTGTTAAGGTTCTGGAAACGTCAGGATCCCGGAGCTGTACAAAAGGTCTCTCAATGGTGTAGAAATGAGATTCAGCTCAGTAGTTTAAAATGGGCCAGGGAGACTAGAAAGAAACTGTACACGGTTTGTGAGAACTTGAACGTGAGAAATTGTCAACTCTCACTCCACGTAGAAATTACTAAGAATACACTCAGATTCCAAGGGCAGGAACTGTCTAGGAGGGTAGATGTGGAGTATCTGAGCAAGAAAAAATCGGTACAATTTATGAGGGCTACCTGGCTGAATAAAGCCTGGTACCCATACCTGGATACATTACCAAATTATTGGCTCAGATGCGAAATTTTGAGATTAAGAATTGGCATTAACCCTTGGATGACAAATGAGAAAATAAAAGCAGAAATGATTTAGCCCGATGGCGATTGTACATGCAAGCTAGGAATGAAATGTGACATACTGCACATATTACTAGATTGCGTGACAGTTTTAGCCCAGCGGAAATTATTCTTACGCCCCATTCTTCTAAAATATGGTATTGTGTCACGGGCCCACGATGTAGACTTACTCACTGATATGCCTAATCTTGATATTGCAATTACAATTGGAAGATATATGAAGGCTGAAAAAGTTTTTATGGGAAAATGAGTTTGAGAATATAGGTGCTAATCGAATTGGGTCTATATCGATTTTAAAGGATGAATTTTATTAATTTGCACTTATCTATTAATATAAGTTTTTAAACCAACTTTTAACCTTTTATCTTACTTTTAGTAGGGGTGTGCTGATAATGTTTACATTATGAAATTATGCTATTGGGTCATTAATTGTATGGATATTCGTGTTGTCCCTTATTTATTGTTCACATGTTACCTATCTTAATGGAATTATTGATGGAATTGTGATGATTTTAGCCTATAAAAGTTGTTTTTATGCTATTTGAAGACCAGCGGTCTAAATAAACGTTGCTTTTTGACTTGACTTGACTTGACCCATCTACTGGCTGATGTGTACAGCGTGAAACCAGAAAACCTGGATAAATTGAGGCTTCTGCACTCAAATTGTGTGATCTTGATCAGATACTTTATTTTCCAAAACTCTTTTTTTCTTCATTTTCGAGTATGAAAGCATTTACCAATCTGTGAATTCAGACTACCTGTTGTACAAAGCTACCACTTTTAATAAGTATTTCTCATTGCAGTGTGTAGTAATCAGGTACACAAAAGTAGGTTCCTCAAGGATCTTCTTTATTAAGTGTACATCTTTGTATCTCCATAACCTCCAGCATAATGAATCATCAACAGCATTTAATAGAACATAGGCAAATCACCATTCCAATGACATCAACAATGTCCAAGTCCCATCCTACTCTACAGTACATTCCCATACTGTGCTATTGCGTGCTTTATTAATGTTAAAACTTCCACAGGTTAAAGAAATACACTTTTTTAATTTTGATGAGA
The DNA here is from genome assembly GCA_963921515.1 of Calotriton arnoldi. Classification (NCBI taxonomy): domain Eukaryota; kingdom Metazoa; phylum Chordata; class Amphibia; order Caudata; family Salamandridae; genus Calotriton; species Calotriton arnoldi. The sequence goes on from CAWUFW010001631.1 coordinate 1,461,313, forward strand.
CTTTACCATATTTTAGGAAGTGTTTGTTATATGATTTACATAGCAAATATTTTCAGGGCTCAGCTCTTGCATGGACTCTAAGATCTGATCTAGACTCTTGGCTTCCACAGCGGGATGAAGGCCATTGCCACCTGGATGAAAACCAGTTGCCTCAAACTCAACTCGGACAAGACTGAAGTCCTCATCCTGGGATCCACCCCCTCAGCTTGGGACTTCTCCTGGTGGCCCTCAGCATTGGGGACCCACCCCTATGGACCACGCAGGAAACCTCAACATCATACTGGACTCCTCGCTCACAATGAACCACCAGATCGACGCCGTCTCCTCATCATGCTTCTACATGCTTCGCCTGCTTCGAAAGACATTCAGGTGGATCCCCACCGAATCCAGAAAAACGATCACCCACACACTCATCAGCAGCAGACTCGACGACGGCAACGCACTCTACACCAGCGTCACCCATAAACTCCTCAGGAAACTACAGAATGTCCAAAATGCCACAGCCAGACTGGTCCTCGACATCCCCCGCCGAAGCCATATCACTGAACACCTCAGAGAACTCCACTGACTCCCAGTCCACAAAGAATCACCTTCAAGCTCCTCACGCACGCCTACAAAGCCCTCCACGATGCAGGACCAGCACACCTGAACCACTGCCTCTTATTCAACGTAACCACCAGACTTCTCCATTCCGCCCAGCTGGCCCTTGCCACTGTCCCTCAGATCCACAAGACTAGAACCGGAGGAAGATCCTTCTCCCACATCGCCGCCAAGACCTGGAACACTCTGCCTCTCCACCTCAGACAATCACCTTTGCGGACCCAATTCAGGAAGGATCTCAAGACCTAACATAGCTGTCAATAACATTCTAGTTGTTTTGTTTATTTAAACCACAAAACTTGTCATAGAAGGATATTACTTACAGTTATCGCCACCATACATGGCAATAAAGAATGCTACTAAGAGGCAGTGTATGACCCTAGCTTTTAGCAGGGAACTTGAATGATCAATGTCCCTCTATGATTGGGATGTCAATCGTCTTTCCATGTTCGTCCAGCCTTTCATGTCAGATTCCAGCATTTTTCTTGCCCCTCTCAGGTTATCTTCTGTCATTGGAGCTATGCTGCCGTCACAATATGTCGATTAGTTTGTACCGTGCCCATTTTAGGGTCTTCCAGAGCTTGCAGAAAGCTCTCCATCTTTTCTACTCCATAGAAGTATTTATCTTTACTGTCACTCATTAACATCATGGCTGGTTCCAACAGGTGGTATCTGATGCCTCACTTCTTAAGTAGAGGGCGTAATGACAAAAATGTCCTTAGCTTCAGACTAGTCTCTTATGAAAGGTCCACTGAAATAAAGAAATGGGGTCACATTTACTAAGCCTTTGCATTGTCCGTGTGTCGCACAAGGTGAAGCAAGGACAACACAAAGGCTTCAGTAAGATTTACAAAGCCACATAAGGGGCTCTTTTCGTTGCCTTGCATGGCTTTGTAAAGAAATGTGAAAAATCTTTTCTCCTAGTTATTTCCTATTTCTATGGGTAATGCATTCTGCATCACCCATAGAAAGAGGAAAATGCCTCATTGGATTGTTTTTGTGCAGGAAGGTATCTCTTCCTGCACATAAACCATCGTGCCCATAATTTAAAGCAGGCATCCTTGCACTATGGTGGTAGACAGCAGATAGTGCTCCAGTGCAAGGAGAGCAACAACAACAAGATAATGGATGAACTGCTTGAATTAATCTCAGCCACTGGCAAGCGCCCAGGCCACATCCCAATACATCGTTTTTCATTCAATCAATCAGGTTTTTTAAGGCGCAGCTAATCACCTGATAAGGTTTCCAGGCGCTAGCAGGTCCCGGAGGCTTATTTGAACAGCCAGGTATTGAGGGCCATTCGGAATTCTGAAAGTGAGGTGATGGACCAGAGGTGCGTGGGAAGGCTGTTACAGGTCTTTGCTGCGGTGTGGAGAAGCGCCCTCCACTTCTGCTTCGGTAGATGCTGGGAGTATGGACAAGTGAAAGGGAGGTAGAGCATAGTCTTCTCAACGGTTGGTGGAAGTTCAGGCGGTGGCTAATGTATGCCGGTCCTTGGTTGTGTAAAGCCTTGTGTGCGTGGGTTAACAGCTTAAATTGGCATCGCTTTTGTACGGGGAGCCATTGGAGTTGCCTAAGGTGGGGCATGATGTAGGTTTGTCGGAGAAGGCCGAGGATGAGTCTGGCTGTGGTGTTCTCTATGGTCTGATGTCTCTGTAGGAGGTGTGCGGCAATTCCTAGGTAGAGGGCATTGCCATAGTCCAGTCAGCTGGGGATGAGGGCCTGTGTCAAGGTGCATCTCTTGTGTAGGGGTAGCCACTTGAAGTTCTTATGTAGCACAGCAGGCAATCTCCTTGGGTTCAGAGGTGAAAGGTGGGAGGTAAATCCTCTGGGTTCTTTTGGTGAGCAAGGAGGTGATCCATCGGAGCACGTCCCCCTCGATGCTGATGTGGTGGAGTCTTTCGATCAGCATGTGGTGAGATACGGTGTTGAAGGCTACTGAGAGGGCAAGGAGGATCAAAGCTGTTGTTTCTCCTCGGTTGAGGAGGATTCGGAAGTCATCAGTGGCTGCGATCAGGGCGGTTTCGGTGCTGTGATTGCTACAGAAGCTGGATTGGGCGGTGTCGAGTAGCTGGTTCTGCTCCAGGTGTGACATAAGTTGATTGTTGATGATCTTTTCCAGTGCCGTCACTGGGAATGGGACCCACCATGCCACCTCAATTTGGACTGAGCCATATGCAAATCAGTCTTGACCCTGCTCCAATGGAAGCAGTACAGCCCGAATTGCCAGGCGAGGTCCCCTGAACTGGAACACAAGCAACCCAGGACTGATTTGGCCCTGATTAGGGCTCATCAGCCAGGTATAGCTTGGTTCCAGTGGCTCAGTGAGACAGGACCCACGTCTGGGCATACCTGTTGCATTTAGGACGTCAGCTGCAACAACAATAGTTGATGGATAGAATGTTTGAATTAATCTTAGCCACTGTCAATCACATGGACCACATCCCAATCCATAATTTTTCACCCACCATTCCACCTCAGTTTGGGCCCTGCCATTTTCAAATCAGTTTTGACCCTGCTCCAATGGAAGCAGACCAGCCCGAACTGCCTGGGAAGTCCTCCTTGAACCGGAACACAAGCAACCTGTGACCTTTATTGCCCTGATTAGGGCTCATCAGCCAGGTATAGCTTAGCCCAAGTTGCACAGTGAGCACGGGACCCACGTCTGACAACGAGGAGCAGAAATGCTCCATCTCTTTGTAAATATGGAGCATTTTTGCTCTCTCCCTTTCACGCATTCAGCGCAGCAAGTTCTCTTGCTGCGCTGCATTGCGTGAAATAATAGTAATTATGTCCCCTTCTGTTCATGATATAACCGGGCCATAGGTGTTTTTTTTACCAGGGCCAAAACTTGGCCTGCCTATTGATGACATACAAAGTAGGCCATTATTGCTCTGGGAGTATCTTGATTCAGGTTCTGATGTAATATAATCTTCTTTGCTCTTTGGCAATCCAAACGAGGATACAATTTGCAATGTAACATTTTGGGAAGTAGTCGGGATAGAAAGTGCTTCATGTATGATTATTCTTCTCCTTAAGGTATTCCCATGAATCAAAAAATGTTCTCTTCAACTGTGGCCTTCCAAGTCCATCAGTTTCATTGTGTATCCCAAGCGGACCTTTGTTCATGGCTTCCAACTGGTTTTAGATTGGGTCTAATTTCTGATGCATGTTGTCTAATTTGAAAGTGTCTATGTCTGGTCTGAATCATTTCACTTCTGCTGCAATTTCCACAGAACCATCTTAGATTGATTCTATCACCAAAGTGAAAAGCCCAAACTAATACCTGCCATTTCAGGTATTATATCGATCGATTGTTTTGGTTTAGGGACGTAAAACTGTTAGAATCTGCTTCACTTAAGTGTCTATGTAACTCTGAAACAGATTGTGGAGTGATAGTAGTCTTGACATCGGAGTCTAGTGTTTGGGTCATATGTCCACTCATGTGCTGAAAATGAATAGCTTAACACTTGTTTGTTAGAGCACAGAAATTTGGACTTTTGCCACTCTTGTCGGTGGCATGCACTACGACGTGATAGCATATGTTGTCCACAACGACGAGTCCTGAGAGCAATTTCTTGATGGAGTTGTGGAAGACGTCTGTGACGCCAAGATGCCGAAGTTATGGACATTTTATGGTTGGAGATCTACATTCATTAAAAAGTGGCAAATTATCTCGAAGCTGGCGAAAGCAATAATTCATGGAAGCAATATAAATCCAAGTAATGGGTTACGGTTCCTATGGGGACACGACTAGTATCCAGAGAGAAAAATAAGGTAAAGTGGAGAAGAGGAGAGTCTAGGTTCTGTTCTCACGAACAGAGACAATCACAGATTTTGTCTCTTGTTGCCCTCACACATCCCAGGGGATGTCATGCTTCATCATCGGGCGTTGCTCCTCGTAGGGCTGGCGCTGCAAAGCCCTACGGGTCCCCGAAGGGTCTCTTTGGCGGAGATCTTTTTATTACGCCGTATGATGAGTGAGGGTGTGAGATTTATTCATAGAGGGGTTGTGAAAGGTGGGTGGGTGAGTGAGTATTTAAAGCTGGCTAGGGGATACCTTAAAGGTTTTTAATATGTTGGCTCCCCTGTCAGAGTAAACAACCCATAGGTTATTGTTACTAATGGGTTAATGATGTACCCTAGTAACTAGAAGGTCGACATGTTTCGTGCCCTACGGTGGTCAAAATGATCCTTGGCGCTAGCTCAGGACCAAAAAAAGTTAATATGTAGTTGTGAGATTCAAAAGAAAAGTAACCCCTGTATTTGAAGTGGTAGAGCGGCCCCCTTCTGTAATGAAAAACGATTAGGAAAATGTCTGCCTTCCGTGAAGGCAAAGTGTGATTCTGTAATTGTTGAGATATGTTAATTATCTCCGAACTGTGTTTGTGAAAATGTACACATTGAATCTGTATTCTCCATCGAGTACCGATAATTGTGTCAGCATTTATATATCTGTATTTTTCCTATGAAAATGTATAAGTACAATGCCCGCCTTCTCTGAAAGTGGAGCGTGTTGTTCTTTTGGAGATATGTAATCTCCCAAGTGTAACATTCATTGTTTTTGAATGAAAAGGGGAACAGTTATCTTATCACTAGCGCCAAATCTTCATTTTAGAAGCAGTCTTGGCGCTATTTGTTTAAGCTGCACAATGTTGTGGTCTTTTTATAAAGATGTTCAGTGTGGTGAACTCCCTGCCATGGATTTGTATCTCAGTGACTGAGAACGTGACCTCTTCAAAGACAGAGCTCAATAAAAAGACTTTCAAAAGAAACGACTTTTCTCCATATTTGTATTTCCAAGGATGAATATTGCACAATTGAAATTCACGCATTACCAGCGCTGGACAGGGAAGGGCGCCACCAAAGACAGACCCATCAATGCTATAGTTTACTCCAAAGAGCTGCGCAGCGCTTCACAGATCTCTGTTTACATAGAATGACAAGTCATAAAAGGACATATTTCACCCTCGTGTGGGATGCGTTATTGCGCGGGGAAGGTGAGACCGAAGACAGCGCTCTTCTCATCTATAATTCTGTGGCGCTGTTAGCAACACGTCACTTTCAGACAGGGCTTTAAGTGGGAGGAAAAAGTGAGGGTTCCCTAAAAGGTGTGTGGCCCGCGCATTTCAGGGCGTGGCTCAAACATGTAATCCAAAATTCTCATAGAGTGTCACCTTACCCACAAATATGCAGAGAATATATGTGAAATATAAATAGGAACGACATAGATTACCTTAACCTTTTTTACACGCACTTTAAAAAAAATCTATCAGTGTTTTTGCCTGTAAAGTCGAGGACATGAATCCAGGGTCCGAAAGGGACCCGTATCAATGTCCGTTTTTAAATACTACCGGGTCTGAGACCCGGAGAGACCCGCCTCACTTAAATCCCTGCTTTCAGCACTTGCACTTAAAGCACTAAGGTGACACGCGCTTGGGTGGAATCCTCTCCCTGCTTCAAAGGCACCAGGCCCGAAACTGCAGAGATAAGTGCGTGTGTTTGTTTTACACAACTGGGAGCACGTGCCGAGTCCGACGCCGACTCTCAAGTGTAAGGGGGTGAGAGTGTGCCGCACATACAGCATGGGGATCTGTCACCACCCTGGGCGGTCTACGATGCTCAGATCTCACACACACAGAGGAAGGAAGTGCTTTGATGATGTCAGAGCGGGCAGCTGCGTGGCAAAGCTCTGTGTTGCGCACACTTATTTTTCCAGGTGTTGCATGCGGTACTTTGTAACTTGTACCAAAACCCTGTAGATTACAGAGAAAGCAAAGCAGCACACCTGAGAAGAGTAAACTGTCCAATCAACATTACAAAGGCCCGGCTGTGAGGCGCTAGCTAACACAAACCCCTTAAAGGAACAGCAGCCCAGCAGAGAAGTCCCTGTGAGCACACAATTAAATGGTGGAAATAGCCCCGCGGTGCGGGGGGGAGTGGGGGGGCTCAAGTTCCAGGGGGCCCCCTCAGCAGGGCACTTCGGCCAGAGAGCTCCTGATAGAGTCTGGAGGGGGCCCCTCCACTTACCTTGCAGGGGGGCCCCCTGGAGTTTCGTTACGCCACTGGGAAATACGTGTCTGATAAGGGTGGTGTCAATAAGTTTTATTTCATTTGTGACTTTCTTTCCACCCGACAGGAGTGTGCCTAAACAATCTTCATGGGCCTGTTCTTGACCTATTATTAGAACGTTTAGCCGCTGAAATGCAATCCAACAGTCACCCAAGTCCGCGCACACACATCAACATTTTCAATGACAAAAGAGGTGGCAACTTCTAATGTGGTCACACATTAAACCACGCGCACTGCCTCCGCCCCTGTACACATTCCCGTATACCTCAAACCCCCAGTCTGCACGTGAATGGACGGGTCTTAAGCGCCCCAGTCACAGACTGAAGGGACAATGTGAGGCGGAGTCCGGCCGAGGAACAGCTGCTTGCGGGTGGGGGCGCAATGACTGGAACGTCAGGAGGAGGCTAACGACATGTGGGAGAGTCAGAAAGATAGAGCTGAAGGTTTATGCGCCTGCTTGTGTAATTTGAGATCAATCCATAGGCGAGATTTCTGGTAAGGATTTAATCCTTTAGTGGTACACAAAAGTGATTTATTTAAGGGGCCACACAATTTAAAAATTCTGGAAAAAAAGTATATGAAGAATTATCATCAAAGCCAGTAAGTTTTTTTTTTTCATAGTGTACGCTCCAGTGTGTTGACTGTGATCCTGCTGTGTTTGTTTATAAAATCGTGAGGGCCTATCAGGGTGCAAGGGGCATTAATAATGGCGTTATATAAGTGAGGAGGCTGCATGTAGCAAAAGTAATGGCAGTAACTAGACACACGATGGCATTACCTGGGCATGTGTGGCTGCAGTTGGGCATATTTAATAATAGCCGGATCTATAAAGGTGTACTTCTAGATATGCTGCCTGTAGGTTTTTTTAGGTCTCGCCTACGCAGCGCGCATGCGCTGCTTAGGAAAAAGACCTTTTGTAATCGGTTCGCTTTTGAGGCGAAAAATGTGCACGCGTTGCATTGCTTTGAATGGCAACGCGTGCACATTTAGCGATTCCCTTGCGGGAGTGAGTAGGAACCATCTGTTAATAATTACAAACAGATGTTTCCTGCTCGCTCCCGCAAGGGAAACAGAGCCAGGCTTCCTCCTCTCTCCCCTCCCCGCTCCCTCCTCCTCAAACTTCCTCAAACTGTGCGGATTTACGTGAACTGGAAACAAGTCTTCTAGCAGCTGTTAAACACGCTCGGTTTTTAGTCCTGGTATTCTTTAACCCCACAATCAGTATTATGAGGCATTAAAGCTTTTTAAGAAGTACAATAGAAACGAGCCTTCTAGCAGCTGTTAAACACGCTCGGTTTTTAGTCCTGGTATTCTTTAACCCCACAATCAGTATTATGAGGCATTAAAGCTTTTTAAGAAGTACAATAAGCAAATAAAGGTTTTACAGGTGTGGCCTTTTCCAGTTTGGGTGTGCGGGTAATCAAAGTGAAACACTGACATCTGTCTTGCACTGCACAAGGATGCGGGAAATGCCAGGGGAGAAAAGACCAGGATCCGAGAGGAAATTGCGAAGGTTTTTTCCTCAACACTTATGTAGTTAAAAAAACATGAGTGAAATGTTGTTACGTTTCCTGTGGCACTGGGGTGCGCATTAGTGAACAGCACAGAATGTACCACATTAAACATGTGCAACTGCTACTCGCAAAGTACTTGGAGTGAAATATTGTCGTTAGCCGAGAATATTCAGAAAGAGCCGAAGCATGCTCAGGACTGAATTGAGAATGTTTTCACACAAACATTGACAATGCCAGTCGCTTTGGCTTTTGAACAGTGAAAAGGTCTTCTCAACAGTAAGGCACAGAGAACAGTATTACGTGGTCACCAGCCGAGCAAGCTTTCCTGCACGCACACAATATTTATCACGTGGTCACCAGCAGTGCAAGCTTCCCTGCACACAGATTAAGTGTCACGTGGTCACCAGCAGTGCAAGCTTCCCTGCACACAGATTAAGTGTCACGTGGTCACCAGCAGTGCAAGCTTCCCTGCACGCACAGCATATGTATCACGTGGTCACCAGCAGTGCAAGCTTCCCTGTACACAGCATAAGTATCACATGGTCACCAGCAGTGCAAGCTTCCCTGCACGCACAGAATATGTATCACGTGGTCACCAGCAGTGCAAGCTTCCCTGCACTCACAGAATATGTATCACGTGGTCACCAGCAGTGCAAGCTTCCCTGCCCGCACAGAATATGTATCACGTGGTCACCAGCAGCGCAAGCTTCCCTGCACACAGATTAAGTATCACATGGTCACCAGCTGTGCAAGCTTCCTGCACACACAGAATATGTATCAAGTGGGCAGATCCTATCAATTTTCCCGCTGTGACAGCAGCCGGCTGGAAGCTAATTAAGGGGATTCTGGGGGGCTCGCAAGGGGGCAGATGAGGTGTAGCTACTGCCAGCAATCGGCAGCAGGGGAAAAGGGGTGGATTAAGGGGAAGCCAGGTGCCACGGAGGCAGCATAATGCGCGCAGTGTGCCTGGCGATAAACCGCACACTGTTCTGTGGAGACATTAGGAAGTTGCGCTGGTTTCTGCTAATCCATCACCTGTCAGGGGCTCCAGCACCAGCTCTCCAGAATGTGGCATTGTGCATTGTCTTCCGCGGTGGCCATTTTGGAGCCTGTCCTGTTTAACAGCCTTGATCGTAATAATTCCAGCTGGGTGGGTGAACTGAAGTCCAGCATTCTTTCAAAGTGCTGTCATTTTGTAGGAAAGGCTGGTGGTACACGCTCTCCCGTCCCCTGCCTACCGACGTGCTTTATCTGGGGCATTCGCGCAAACATCAATCGAAATGTAAGAAGTGGCAGAGGTGAGCAACGCGCTTTACCACACAGCATGACCTCACTCCTTTATTATTATTTTTATTTGGGAATGGTGCCGCTTTCACCTTGTGCACCTTTGTTTGTGAAGGGCGCTGCTTTTACTTTTAAGTGCGCCTTGATTGTTTGTGAACGGGGCTGCCTTCACTTTGTGAGCGCTGCCGCTTTCACTTTAAGAGCACCTTTACTTGTTATCGTGTTATTAATGTGCTGCATGGCCAAATACTTACAAGGTCCCAAAGGCGAGACCTATTGGCTATGCCAATGCTTGTTTAATTAAGCGCTGTACTTGACACATAGAGTAACTCAAGAGACCACTGGGAGTGCCTGACTCTAATATGGCTGTTTATGTGTGACAGTTGTGCGCGAGCATATGGCAGCCCTTGCTTCCTACGATGGTATATCATTGCTGTCCCTGGCCTAAGGTGCAGTGTCTGGAAATCAGTGATATGCACCTGGTAATACTGCCACACCCAGCATATGTGAGTCTGGCATAAGGTGTCAGATGCTTGGATTCTACTTGTGGTTTTATGTTAAGAAATGTTTATGCGGTTTTTCATAATCAAAGTTCCCTTTTCCAGGTTCCCTTTTTGCTGTTGGATGTTTTTCTGTGTACACTGTTGCCAATATGTAACTTTTACATTTATGTAACCAAGATAAGAATCTTTTTTCTACCAGAACCAGTTGATTAGAACAGCCTGCACTATACATACAGTGCCAACGTTTACATGGCAGGGATCAACAAAATAAAAAAGACACACTTTTATTGAAACAAGATGTTTGTTTATACACATTTGTGGTCTACTAAGCACCGTTATTAATGCTGAATATGGAATTGGTGTAGGGTTGTGGAAGGCCCTATCTCTCTCACTTTAGCCCCAAATATGCCCCATGACATGCTTCTTAGATGTGCAGGGTTGTGCATGCATTCTGGGACCAGGGCCATTATCTTTCACCTGCATAGATATTATTTGGACATTGGTAGAGGTGGGCGAGCTACTGAAAGCTCTAGCCAGGCTCGAGTCTGAAGCCTGGCTCTGGCTCAGCTCGAGGTCCTGTTGGAACTTCGAGCCCATAACGAGCCGAGCTTTCATATGGCTTCATTCTGCCTGCCTGCCTGCCTGCCTCTCTCCCTCCCTCAACCCAGGATATGAGCAGCCGACTATGGAACAAGGGAACCAGGTTGAAGTCTCAACGTGGGCTCAACATCCTGTGATTCTGGGCACATCACTTAATTTTTCCGTGCCTCTAAACAATGCATGTGACCTTGTGAAATGTAACTGATGCTCATGTAACTGGTGATCATGTAAATTGCTCAGCCTTTAGGTCGAGTTCACGCTGTATTTAAAAATTGCAGAAAATTATCTAAAAGGTCAAAACAAAGCCTTAATATAAGGAAAGACAAATAGAGACCCATCTACTGAAAAACCCCAGGGAAGTTGGAAAGAGGAAGGGATTAAAAAAGAAAGGAGAAAGAAAGTTGCAGTGGAAATAAGGAAGGTCCAATTAGAATCACCCCCGAAATCCAGTAGGGAGAGTCTGAAAGTACTATCTCCGGGGCAAAACCTCGGAAGAGAATCTTACTTTAGGAAAATAAGAGAAGATAGGGGCAATTCTAAAGTAAGTACCAGCAAAAACAATTGGCAGAGAAGTGCGAACCACCTATTATGTGGAAATGGAGGTAGAAGGAAATAAGTGGCTACATTTTGAACCTGTACAAGCAGAGAAAGGGGGAAACAAGGAAGATTTCACCCCTAAACAGGTCTCAGCTCTTACATTAATTCGCAAAATGCCCCAGCTTGAGAGGAATTGGAACTAAAGACCTGCGTCAGGTGGGGTTTAGATATAACTGTAAAGGAAGGAAATCACCAAGGTTTTAGTGTACTCCGATCTGGTAAAGGTGGCAATTGGGAAAGCAGAGCGAGAGGTACTGAAGGAAGGGATAAGGATAATCCCAGAAGGAGAACTAGAGGAGAGTAGTCAACAAGGAGGAGGGTTCCTAAAGTGTCATGCAGGACTAGGCAAGAGGCAGGTGAGGCTGTTAGAGGAAGAGGGGGAAGATAACGAAAATTTTAATATAGTAGTTAATAATTCAGATATCTGCAAACTATGGGGGAATTGAAGCCAAAGAAGCAGCCCCGCAGGCCCCTCCCAGTGGTATAATGGGGAAGATGACTGTTTAAACGAAATTGAGTAGGATAATCGGTTGTCGCATAGCCTGAAGATCATATCTTGGAACATAAATGGTCTTGGAGGATCTGTAAAACAAGAAAGCATAAAAGAGCTAGCCTAGAGTGCTGAGATTATATGCTTACAAGAAACTTGGTTATGCGACAAAACCCCAATAATTCATGGATTTTTTCAACTTCACAGACCCGCAAAGAAAAAAAGGTTTGGGCGTCCAGCAGGAGGGATTATGACCCTACTATCAACAAAAATTGTGAAGGATGTGAAGCCCAAAGCGTAAAATGTAAATGGCTGCTCGCATGTAGGATATCTCTGTTTGTCTCAGACAAAAAGTGTGAAACCCTGGTCCTAATAAATGTTTATATGCAATGGGGTGCCCCGAGGAATATGGGGTCGAGATGGGGTATTTTAAAGAAGACATCGATACCTTATGTGAAAAATATAGCACCGACATGTTTCTAATATTGGGAGATCTCAACCATAAATTGAACCCAAATAAGCTAGATCCTTGGTTTAAGGAAATATTGGAAGCTTATGATATAAGTATGGCTGATTTCCCAGACTGTACCCCCTTAAGACAAGATATAAACTTAGGAAAGTATTTGGGGACAAAGGGTCTATTCTGCCTGAATGGTAGGTTGGATACAGATTGCCCGGCCAAGAAAACATTTAAAATAGGCACACAAAATTGCCCAATAGACTATGTTTTTACCCCCGCCTGGAACTTTGCATTAATCAAGGGGTTCCGGGTATGGCAAAGGGAAGGTAGCGACCATAACCCCCTGCAGATTGAGGTCTCAAGAGAGAATCTGAGCCCACGAGTTACAGTAATCCCACAACAAGTAGAGTATCCAAGGCGGGTGACAACGAGATTAACAGATGAATACATAGCAAAATTGGCAAAACTACAACAGGAGTTAGATTTGGGAAGTGCCAGAGGGCAGAATCTGGAGTGGTTTGAGAGAAAAATAGAACAGGTAGTGCAATGCCTTCGAGTCAAATTAAAAATAAGAATACAAGGGCGAAGAACCAACAAATAATTCCGGTAAGGCAAGCCAAGTGGTTCTCTGAAGAATGTTTAAAGAAGAAAAGGGAGATAAGGAGAGAAGCACGAATCCTTAGAGTTAAATATGATCTGGATAGGCATATAAAACTTAAAAAACTAAGAAGTGAATACAAAACGTTAGTTAGAAGCTTGAAAAGAATTCACAAAGAGAAATGTTGGGAAAACCTGTTGGAAGCCATTGAAACAAAAAATATACGGAAGTTCTGGAAGCTGGTACAGGCAGCATCAGAACAACCAGTTGGGGCCATGAATTGTGTGGTAGAAGAAGCCGCATGGGAGGAATATTTGAAGGAATTGTATGGTACATGTAGCACACCTGAAGTAGGAGAAACGCTGCATTGGGGCGGGCTAGTGGAAGACTTAAAAATAGACTTCACAGTAGAGAATGTGAAGAATACCATAAAGAAGCTACAGCTAACCAGAGCAGCAAGACCCGATAGCCTCCCAGCTATTATAATAAAGTCCCAGCTACATTGGTGGGCTGAATTTCTGTCACATATGTTTTTAGCTATTTTAGACTCAGGAAGAATCCAAAAGAATTGGAAGGGTGCGGTAATTAGACCTGTGCATAAGTAGGGTGACATGAAAGTCCCGAAAAATTATAGATTAATCAATCTGCTGGACATAGGGGAGAAAGTCTTTTCAAAAGTAATATTAGGTAGACTGAAGGATTTGGTGGAGCAGCGGTCGATTGTGCCGGTAGAACAGGGTGGCTTCAAGGAAGGCCACTCCACTGTTGACCATTGCTTCGCCCTATGGGCAGTGGCACGGAAGTCAATTGAGCAAAGAGGGAAGTTATACTGTTGCTTTGTGGACTTCCGGGCAGCTTTTGACCTAGTGGACCGTAATTGTTTATGGGAGACTCTGAAAATATATAACATCCCGGAAGGTCTGTTGGTCATAATTCAAGAGCTACATAGAGGGAACTGGGCACAGATCATTAAGGATACGGTGGGGGTCCTTGACATCGAAAATAGCTATTGAGAACGGGCTTAGACAAGGCTGTGTGCTGGCCCCCTTACTCTTTGCCATTTTCCTAGCAGATTTGCCCTCATCCTTAGTGGTCGATAGAAGTGCCAGCCCGAAAATAAATGGTAAACAACTATCATGCCTACTGTATGCAGACGACCTAGTAATCTTTGATCAGACCGAGCTAGGACTCCAAAGGAAGCAAAATGCATCCAGAGAGTACTGTGTGTCAAAGCATTTAACTGTAAATCTGGATAAAACCAAAATGTTATGCTTTGGTAAAAGAGACCCCAGGTGTAGCTGGTTTTTGGGCCCATTACAATTAGAAATTGTGAGTGAATACAAATACCTTGGGTTCTGGTTTGATAGTACCCTAAAGTGGCACACGCATTTAGAAGCCCAGAAAGCTAAGGCCTTTACATCGGTATGTGGGTTGAAATTTTTTACTGGGACTATGGGGAGATGTCCCATAGACCATTGCTAAAGGCCTATAGTGCAATGATACCCCCAAGTATTGTACGGAGCGGAAGTTCTTTATCTAAGTGGAAAAAATGGCTGGGATTTAGAGGAAGGGAAGTGTTTAAAATCCCTACTGTCGTTACCAGGCTCAGCAATGATTCAGGCCATTAGAATTGAGCTAGGAATGATATCTTGGAGTATACAGGCTCAAATGGCCCTGTTAAGGTTCTGGAAACGTCAGGATCCCGGAGCTGTACAAAAGGTCTCTCAATGGTGTAGAAATGAGATTCAGCTCAGTAGTTTAAAATGGGCCAGGGAGACTAGAAAGAAACTGTACACGGTTTGTGAGAACTTGAACGTGAGAAATTGTCAACTCTCACTCCACGTAGAAATTACTAAGAATACACTCAGATTCCAAGGGCAGGAACTGTCTAGGAGGGTAGATGTGGAGTATCTGAGCAAGAAAAATCGGTACAATTTATGAGGGCTACCTGGCTGAATAAAGCCTGGTACCCATACCTGGATACATTACCAAATTATTGGCTCAGATGCGAAATTTTGAGATTAAGAATTGGCATTAACCCTTGGATGACAAATGAGAAAATAAAAGCAGAAATGATTTAGCCCGATGGCGATTGTACATGCAAGCTAGGAATGAAATGTGACATACTGCACATATTACTAGATTGCGTGACAGTTTTAGCCCAGCGGAAATTATTCTTACGCCCCATTCTTCTAAAATATGGTATTGTGTCACGGGCCCACGATGTAGACTTACTCACTGATATGCCTAATCTTGATATTGCAATTACAATTGGAAGATATATGAAGGCTGTAAAAAGTTTTTTTATGGGAAAATGAGTTTGAGAATATAGGTGCTAATCGAATTGGGTCTATATCGATTTTAAAGGATGAATTTTATTAATTTGCACTTATCTATTAATATAAGTTTTTAAACCAACTTTTAACCTTTTATCTTACTTTTAGTAGGGGTGTGCTGATAATGTTTACATTATGAAATTATGCTATTGGGTCATTAATTGTATGGATATTCGTGTTGTCCCTTATTTATTGTTCACATGTTACCTATCTTAATGGAATTATTGATGGAATTGTGATGATTTTAGCCTATAAAAGTTGTTTTTATGCTATTTGAAGACCAGCGGTCTAAATAAACGTTGCTTTTTGACTTGACTTGACTTGACCCATCTACTGGCTGATGTGTACAGCGTGAAACCAGAAAACCTGGATAAATTGAGGCTTCTGCACTCAAATTGTGTGATCTTGATCAGATACTTTATTTTCCAAAACTCTTTTTTTCTTCATTTTCGAGTATGAAAGCACTTACCAATCTGTGAATTCAGACTACCTGTTGTACAAAGCTACCACTTTTAATAAGTATTTCTCATTGCAGTGTGTAGTAATCAGGTACACAAAAGTAGGTTCCTCAAGGATCTTCTTTATTAAGTGTACATCTTTGTATCTCCATAACCTCCAGCATAATGAATCATCAACAGCATTTAATAGAACATAGGCAAATCACCATTCCAATGACATCAACAATGTCCAAGTCCCATCCTACTCTACAGTACATTCCCATACTGTGCTATTGCGTGCTTTATTAATGTTAAAACTTCCACAGGTTAAAGAAATACACTTTTTTAATTTTGATGAGACTTTACCATATTTTAGGAAGTGTTTGTTATATGATTTACATAGCAAATATTTTCAGGGCTCAGCTCTTGCATGGACTCTAAGATCTGATCTAGACTCTTGGCTTCCACAGCGGGATGAAGGCCATTGCCACCTGGATGAAAACCAGTTGCCTCAAACTCAACTCGGACAAGACTGAAGTCCTCATCCTGGGATCCACCCCCTCAGCTTGGGACTTCTCCTGGTGGCCCTCAGCATTGGGGACCCACCCCTATGGACCACGCAGGAAACCTCAACATCATACTGGACTCCTCGCTCACAATGAACCACCAGATCGACGCCGTCTCCTCATCATGCTTCTACATGCTTCGCCTGCTTCGAAAGACATTCAGGTGGATCCCCACCGAATCCAGAAAACGATCACCCACACACTCATCAGCAGCAGACTCGACGACGGCAACGCACTCTACACCAGCGTCACCCATAAACTCCTCAGGAAACTACAGAATGTCCAAAATGCCACAGCCAGACTGGTCCTCGACATCCCCCGCCGAAGCCATATCACTGAACACCTCAGAGAACTCCACTGACTCCCAGTCCACAAAGAATCACCTTCAAGCTCCTCACGCACGCCTACAAAGCCCTCCACGATGCAGGACCAGCACACCTGAACCACTGCCTCTTATTCAACGTAACCACCAGACTTCTCCATTCCGCCCAGCTGGCCCTTGCCACTGTCCCTCAGATCCACAAGACTAGAACCGGAGGAAGATCCTTCTCCCACATCGCCGCCAAGACCTGGAACACTCTGCCTCTCCACCTCAGACAATCACCTTTGCTGACCCAATTCAGGAAGGATCTCAAGACCTAACATAGCTGTCAATAACATTCTAGTTGTTTTGTTTATTTAAACCACAAAACTTGTCATAGAAGGATATTACTTACAGTTATCGCCACCATACATGGCAATAAAGAATGCTACTAAGAGGCAGTGTATGACCCTAGCTTTTAGCAGGGAACTTGAATGATCAATGTCCCTCTATGATTGGGATGTCAATCGTCTTTCCATGTTCGTCCAGCCTTTCATGTCAGATTCCAGCATTTTTCTTGCCCCTCTCAGGTTATCTTCTGTCATTGGAGCTATGCTGCCGTCACAATATGTCGATTAGTTTGTACCGTGCCCATTTTAGGGTCTTCCAGAGCTTGCAGAAAGCTCTCCATCTTTTCTACTCCATAGAAGTATTTATCTTTACTGTCACTCATTAACATCATGGCTGGTTCCAACAGGTGGTATCTGATGCCTCACTTCTTAAGTAGAGGGCGTAATGACAAAAATGTCCTTAGCTTCAGACTAGTCTCTTATGAAAGGTCCACTGAAATAAAGAAATGGGGTCACATTTACTAAGCCTTTGCATTGTCCGTGTGTCGCACAAGGTGAAGCAAGGACAACACAAAGGCTTCAGTAAGATTTACAAAGCCACATAAGGGGCTCTTTTCGTTGCCTTGCATGGCTTTGTAAAGAAATGTGAAAAATCTTTTCTCCTAGTTATTTCCTATTTCTATGGGTAATGCATTCTGCATCACCCATAGAAAGAGGAAAATGCCTCATTGGATTGTTTTTGTGCAGGAAGGTATCTCTTCCTGCACATAAACCATCGTGCCCATAATTTAAAGCAGGCATCCTTGCACTATGGTGGTAGACAGCAGATAGTGCTCCAGTGCAAGGAGAGCAACAACAACAAGATAATGGATGAACTGCTTGAATTAATCTCAGCCACTGGCAAGCGCCCAGGCCACATCCCAATACATCGTTTTTCATTCAATCAATCAGGTTTTTAAGGCGCAGCTAATCACCTGATAAGGTTTCCAGGCGCTAGCAGGTCCCGGAGGCTTATTTGAACAGCCAGGTATTGAGGGCCATTCGGAATTCTGAAAGTGAGGTGATGGACCAGAGGTGCGTGGGAAGGCTGTTACAGGTCTTTGCTGCGGTGTGGAGAAGCGACCTCCACTTCTGCTTCGGTAGATGCTGGGAGTATGGACAAGTGAAAGGGAGGTAGAGCATAGTCTTCTCAACGGTTGGTGGAAGTTCAGGCGGTGGCTAATGTATGCCGGTCCTTGGTTGTGTAAAGCCTTGTGTGCGTGGGTTAACAGCTTAAATTGGCATCGCTTTTGTACGGGGAGCCATTGGAGTTGCCTAAGGTGGGGCATGATGTAGGTTTGTCGGAGAAGGCCGAGGATGAGTCTGGCTGTGGTGTTCTCTATGGTCTGATGTCTCTGTAGGAGGTGTGCGGCAATTCCTAGGTAGAGGGCATTGCCATAGTCCAGTCAGCTGGGGATGAGGGCCTGTGTCAAGGTGCATCTCTTGTGTAGGGGTAGCCACTTGAAGTTCTTATGTAGCACAGCAGGCAATCTCCTTGGGTTCAGAGGTGAAAGGTGGGAGGTAAATCCTCTGGGTTCTTTTGGTGAGCAAGGAGGTGATCCATCGGAGCACGTCCCCCTCGATGCTGATGTGGTGGAGTCTTTCGATCAGCATGTGGTGAGATACGGTGTTGAAGGCTACTGAGAGGGCAAGGAGGATCAAAGCTGTTGTTTCTCCTCGGTTGAGGAGGATTCGGAAGTCATCAGTGGCTGCGATCAGGGCGGTTTCGGTGCTGTGATTGCTACAGAAGCTGGATTGGGCGGTGTCGAGTAGCTGGTTCTGCTCCAGGTGTGACATAAGTTGATTGTTGATGATCTTTTCCAGTGCCGTCACTGGGAATGGGACCCACCATGCCACCTCAATTTGGACTGAGCCATATGCAAATCAGTCTTGACCCTGCTCCAATGGAAGCAGTACAGCCCGAATTGCCAGGCCAGGTCCCCCCTGAACTGGAACACAAGCAACCCAGGACTGATTTGGCCCTGATTAGGGCTCATCAGCCAGGTATAGCTTGGTTCCAGTGGCTCAGTGAGACAGGACCCACGTCTGGGCATACCTGTTGCATTTAGGACGTCAGCTGCAACAACAATAGTTGATGGATAGAATGTTTGAATTAATCTTAGCCACTGTCAATCACATGGACCACATCCCAATCCATAATTTTTCACCCACCATTCCACCTCAGTTTGGGCCCTGCCATTTTCAAATCAGTTTTGACCCTGCTCCAATGGAAGCAGACCAGCCCGAACTGCCTGGGAAGTCCTCCTTGAACCGGAACACAAGCAACCTGTGACCTTTATTGCCCTGATTAGGGCTCATCAGCCAGGTATAGCTTAGCCCAAGTTGCACAGTGAGCACGGGACCCACGTCTGACAACGAGGGAGCAGAAATGCTCCATCTCTTTGTAAATATGGAGCATTTTTGCTCTCTCCCTTTCACGCATTCAGCGCAGCAAGTTCTCTTGCTGCGCTGCATTGCGTGAAATAATAGTAATTATGTCCCCTTCTGTTCATGATATAACCGGGCCATAGGTGTTTTTTTACCAGGGCCAAAACTTGGCCTGCCTATTGATGACATACAAAGTAGGCCATTATTGCTCTGGGAGTATCTTGATTCAGGTTCTGATGTAATATAATCTTCTTTGCTCTTTGGCAATCCAAACGAGGATACAATTTGCAATGTAACATTTTGGGAAGTAGTCGGGATAGAAAGTGCTTCATGTATGATTATTCTTCTCCTTAAGGTATTCCCATGAATCAAAAATGTTCTCTTCAACTGTGGCCTTCCAAGTCCATCAGTTTCATTGTGTATCCCAAGCGGACCTTTGTTCATGGCTTCCAACTGGTTTTAGATTGGGTCTAATTTCTGATGCATGTTGTCTAATTTGAAAGTGTCTATGTCTGGTCTGAATCATTTCACTTCTGCTGCAATTTCCACAGAACCATCTTAGATTGATTCTATCACCAAAGTGAAAAGCCCAAACTAATACCTGCCATTTCAGGTATTATATCGATCGATTGTTTTGGTTTAGGGACGTAAAACTGTTAGAATCTGCTTCACTTAAGTGTCTATGTAACTCTGAAACAGATTGTGGAGTGATAGTAGTCTTGACATCGGAGTCTAGTGTTTGGGTCATATGTCCACTCATGTGCTGAAAATGAATAGCTTAACACTTGTTTGTTAGAGCACAGAAATTTGGACTTTTGCCACTCTTGTCGGTGGCATGCACTACGACGTGATAGCATATGTTGTCCACAACGACGAGTCCTGAGAGTAATTTCTTGATGGAGTTGTGGAAGACGTCTGTGACGCCAAGATGCCGAAGTTATGGACATTTTATGGTTGGAGATCTACATTCATTAAAAAGTGGCAAATTATCTCGAAGCTGGCGAAGGCAATAATTCATGGAAGCAATATAAATCCAAGTAATGGGTTACGGTTCCTATGGGGACACGACTAGTATCCAGAGAGAAAAAATAAGGTAAAGTGGAGAAGAGGAGAGTCTAGGTTCTGTTCTCACGAACAGAGACAATCACAGATTTTGTCTCTTGTTGCCCTCACACATCCCAGGGGATGTCATGCTTCATCATCGGGCGTTGCTCCTCGTAGGGCTGGCGCTGCAAAGCCCTACGGGTCCCCCGAAGGGTCTCTTTGGCGGAGATCTTTTTATTACGCCGTATGATGAGTGAGGGTGTGAGATTTATTCATAGAGGGGTTGTGAAAGGTGGGTGGGTGAGTGAGTATTTAAAGCTGGCTAGGGGATACCTTAAAGGTTTTTTAATATGTTGGCACCCCTGTCAGAGTAAACAACCCATAGGTTATTGTTACTAATGGGTTAATGATGTACCCTAGTAACTAGAAGGTCGACATGTTTCGTGCCCTACGGTGGTCAAAATGATCCTTGGCGCTAGCTCAGGACCAAAAAAAAGTTAATATGTAGTTGTGAGATTCAAAAGAAAAGTAACCCCTGTATTTGAAGTGGTAGAGCGGCCCCCCTTCTGTAATGTACAGGGTGGAGCCAGCTCGTGGTAACCACTCATGTTCAGACCTAGAAGAATCAAGAAGAGATAAAAAAACTCAGACGATACATAGACAGACAAGCAACATGAAAACATAGTTAATGTTTTGTTCTCAGTGACGAGATGATTGATGGCATCTCATCCAAACTGTTTACTCTCCTGCCGGGCAGGAGAGAGGTGCTGTTGGTGCTAGGTTTGGGTGTCGAATTCGTGCGCCATACATTCACTCTGTGCACACACTCTCTTTGTTGTGGACTAACGTGGTGCACTAGATCATAGCGCAGGCTCACTTAATCAGTTCGACACCTATATAGTCCTGATCTTCATTTATCGATACAATGGACTGCAAACATCTTAAAACATTAAAATCAGTGGATTCTTAAATATTGGAAACATTTGATAGGCTCCATAGGCTATCGCATGGCCGCCCGCACCGTAACGGGCTGTGATTATCAATGTGGAGAAGGGGAATAGAAACAAACAGTTTTTAGGAGACTATGTGGAGTACAGGTACTCAATATTGGTACGAGCTGCATAGCCCCGTGGCTGTTGCTGAGGGGGAGTCAAAGATATCTTACTTACGGTTTGTGCCGGGTGCGCGAGTCTGCAGCACCTACCCTCCAGTCATGTTTTATAGCGTCATTGAGGTTGATGAGGGAGGGCCCTAGGCCCAGAGTCCTAATTTGGCTGACGCCACCCTATACATTACACAAGGGGGACTGCATTACCACTTCAAATACAGGGGTTACTTATCTTTTGAATCTCACAACTACATATTAACTTTTTTTTGGTCCTGATGAAGCGCCAAGGATTGTTTTGACCACCGTAGGGCACGAAACATGTCGACCTTCTAGTTACTAGGGTACATCATTAATCCATTAGTAACAATAACCTACGATTTTTTTACTCTGACAGGGGAGCCAACATATTAAAAAACCTTTAAGGTATCCCCTAGCCAGTTTTAAATACTCACTCACCCACCCACCTTTCACAACCCCTCTATGAATAAATCTCACACCCTCACTCATCATGCGGCATAATAAAAAGATCTCCGCCAAAGAGACCCTTCGGGGGTGACCCGTAGGGCATTGCAGCGCCAGCCCTATGAGGAGCAACGTCCAATGATGAAGCATGACATCCCCGGGGATGTGTGAGGGTAACAAGAGACAACATCTGTGATTGTCTCTGTTTGTGAGAACAGAACCTAGGCTCTCCTCTTCCCCACTTTACCTTATTTTTTCTGTCTGGATACTAGTCGCGTCCCCATAGGAACAGTAACCCATTACTTGGATTTATATTGCTACACATGGAGCACGGGTACTGGACCTCAACTAGCTCCTAGTCCCCCTCTCTTTTTTGATTGATAAATAATTCATGGAAACCAGAATGTAAGTCTATCTCAAAAAACCACTGTGAGCCATTTAATTTGGCTTCGAGGTTGTTAACATAGACATCATGGGGTGCTCTTTCTGCATTCTGCACTTTAACAGGCACACTTATCCTTGTGGGCTGGGTTCTCATGGAACAATCATCAGACAGACCCATGGGGTGGGCCTTTTCACCTTTTCAATAATATCAGTCTTTTCTAGCTTTTAGTTTTCTAGATCCGATTCCATTTTGGGCGAATGCATTTTAGGAAACTTATTGTTATGAAAAATGGACCCCTGATAGAGACATGGGTATACCGAGACCAGGGACTAGGGCACACAGACGTGGATTACCAGCATAAGGCGACCCTGAGCAAATCACAGATAAAGAGAAAAGTAACAACTTTTACCAACAAAGATAACAAATTAAAACATTTGCTTTAGGATTCCACAGATCATCTTAGAATCATTATAATTAACATAAACACTCAGAAATGCAATCTGCCCCTTAAACCCACTCACACAAACACTCCACCGACACTTACAAAGGCCGTCATATCTTACACAGCACAGGGCCTACAAACACCCAGAGTAGATTGGCTAATTGACACCAGTAACATGCATTAGATAGATGGTCAATTGACTGGCACCTTCATAGAGTTCAGAATGCACTTGCTCACAAAGTCTCACATAAAAGCATTAATGACTCATTCTTCACTTACTGTAGCAGAAAAGGCATGGGGCCTGGCTTTAGGAGTGATTCATAATGCATATTCAGAGACGTGTGTGCTGTGTCATAATTATTCAGTGGGCCTAAATTTTAACGTCATCTCAATAGTTTGTGGGCATTGTTTTTATCTAAACGCAGAAACAAAGACCTTTCCCTGCCATCAGTATTTTCAATTGCACTTATGTCATTCTAAAGCTGAGTGACCTGTTGTATCCAACAGGGAAAGATGTGATGAAGGGGCCCACATCAAATTGAATTGTGCCACTGGGCAGCATCCAGCCATTCTACTGCTGTGTATAGAATGGCTTGCCTAAGGGTGACAGATACCAGATTTCAGGGTCATGGTGACAGTGTCCAGTCAGGTGGGAGCATGAAATTGTAAATTACTTGCACAGTGTTTACATTGTGGAGAAAAAAAATAGGGGTAGCGACAATTGACTATACAATGGCTTCTAGTTTAGTGAATTGCTATCTTGGCTTGACTTCCCAGGGTGATGATAGCACATAACATGGCATAGAAGGAATGAGAAGTGGTCTGCAGTACAAGCAGTCCCCACCATGCTGGGGATACAGATGTACTCCAAAGATGTTGATGCCACGTCGAGGCACTGACAAGTTTTATATTGTTTTTTTGTGGCACCCCTAAAACGCCCACCAAAAGCATTAAGAAAAGTGACAGGCATTTGTGTGCTGGGGCCTGTACTGCAGAGTCATTGAGTGAGCTGGCCAATTTTCTGTGGCCTATGTAAATGTAATGTGGCAGCAAGTAGGGATTGCTGAAGGGTTGGGCAGAATAAATTGAGATTGAAACAAGGTCTCAGAAGTATCTTGGTCTTCTACACTCCTGGAACACCCATCTCAACACAACAACAACAACAACATCCTCCTGGTCTTCATTTCCAACTTCAATCATGGATCACCACCTGCACAGATGCCTTGGCCCCCTCAAATCCAACAAAATGACGAGAACCAGTTTGCAAGCCAGCTAAAACACGGAATAGCTTATGATGACCAAGCACCACTACAATAGCATCACCCCCTCTGAGGACCTCTGCAACAAGCTAATACTTTTTTTCAGCATCAAGATCATCAGCATCTATGACAACTTCGAACCCAACCAGACCTCTCCTCAATGTCAGCACACCTACCCATCTCATTCATCACCCAAGGAACCACACTGACCACCTGGCCCACCATCACCATAGAATAAACCACAACCACAACCACCATGCACTCCAGTCATTACGGAGCTCCCTTAGACACCTGCCCTCACCTCATCTTCAGCAAAGGATTGCACCCAGTCATTCAGCTGGACCCCTTTCTGCTCGGGCACCCTCAGCCTCAACTGCAGAGTCCCCCAATGATTGTGCCTCAACCCAGCCCTTTCCAACACCTACATGACCCCAGTTGGTAGTATCATATGCTCCCACGGAATTACCATCTTTTCTTATGCTGACGACACCCAGCTCATACTCTCCCTTTCCGACAAAACACCGACCACCGAAGCTAACTTCACCACCTGCATGACCGAAGTCACTGAGTGGATGTAAAACCAACTGCCTCAAGTTAAAAACAGATAAGAAAGAAGTTGTGGTCTTCTGCAGAAACACCTCGCATTGGAACTCTACCTGGTGACCAATGGAACTCGGATACACACCTGTCCCAAAGACCCACGCAAAGAATCTGAGGATAGTCATTGAAACAAACTCACAATGACCGGCCAAGTAAACGCAGCCTCCTCCTTCTGCTTCATATCAATACACAGAGCAATGCACAATACATCAAGCACCAGAAAATGTCTGCTTAAATTAAGCGCTGGATTCAGTGAGCAATACTGCCTGTGTGGTGCCACTCACGTTGGGCTGTGTACTCTGGCTGGGCTCACAGAAAAGTCAGTTGGGCAGGGACCATTCCACTGCGTTCTTTATATGCATCTGCGACAACACTCTTACCTCACTGAAAACAATCCGTGAATATATGAAGGGCGCTGATCAGTGAGGACAAGATGATGGGCCCCAGGGTGATTGGCAGCATGAGCCGCTGTACATGAGAGGGGCACACTTCACCAGGGTAATTAAGACAGACACAATAAGTGCTTGAAATCAAGAGATGGAAGTGAAGCATTTGCTCTGGAGTCCACCCTGACTGATCATAACTGGAGCAGCATAATTTTGGCTCCACCCTCACATGTTTAATTAGGCCACATATATGTGTATGTATGGCCTTATGCGCTTGTGTGACGTAACATTATTAATGTAATGTCGTGCACCTGAAAAGTTACAGAAAGTGCATCTACTGCAGAATCTTGACATTTATATGAGTGTGTATATTAACGTTTTCTTTACAGTAATAAGTTGCAGTTCTTACTTTGATCTACATTGGTGTGGTTTGAATAGCATTGTATTTCTTATATGTTCACACATTTCTTTGAAGTAATACTCTCCATTTACTTTATAACTGAAAATGTATCCATTTAAATAGTGCTCTACATCTATATTGTAACTGTATTGTATCTGTAATCAAGCATTTAAAACAAGTACTGAAATGCTTGATGTACTGAAGTTGACCAAAGGACTTAAGCTTTTGGATTTCACAATGCTTAGCTTTTAATGTGAATGCTTGCTTTGAATGCAATGTTTTTCTCTCCTCTGCAGGTGCAGTTGCATTAGCTCATGGTTAAAGAACGGCACATTGTGTGAAAGAGATAGTGAGGCTCGAAAGGAGTATCTCTTGGCAAGCATAAGAAGATTTAACAAAGGAAGGGAGGACTACTGTCTGAGCGGAATAAGGAAACAGGAGGAATCCAAGGACTTTTTAATGTGAAGACCAAAGGAAAGAAATCTCGAGTATAGTTGTCAAGTTTGTTGTTTGAAGATGGGAATTAATTGGACATGTGACCTGGGATTCTCAATGGTTCTTTTGGTGGGTATAACTGGGCATGGCACTTTAGGTTTGTTCCCATTCCCCTTTAGACTTTAAGAGGTACAGACCTCTTTGCGACATCTCTGTTGTGTGACTTTATGCTAAACAATATCTTTTATTATGAGAACTTCTACAGAAGTTGTGCTGTGCTGACACCTTTCTCTGCTTCCTTGAAATAATAGGGGTTTCCCAATTTCCAGTTAGAATAGGGCTTAGTAGATCTTCTTAGGCAACCTCATGTACAGGCTAGAGGATCAAAACTTTCAATCTACTCACCAGACCTTGTTCCTTATCCTTTTTATAGCAGCTTCCAAATTCCTCAGTTGCTTCCTGTTATTGAGGATCAACTTTATACGCCGTTTCGTCTATCCTCTAGTGATTCAGTATGTTATACTATGTTTCTGAGATTGATTTATATCAGCTTGGCTTTGAATTTATAATAAATCCATTCTTAATCCCATCAATCGACTCTGAGCTTTACTGTGTGACCAAATGGTTAACACTGTAACTGGTTAATTGTAGTTTTATTCCTGAGGCACATAGAACCTTCCATTGCAGGGGGCCAGGACCAAGGAAACAATGTGCTATGTGTTCTCGGATGGTAGCAGAGGACAGTTTGGGTCCTGAGATAGGGAGTTAGGAGGTTTTACATGAGAATAGTTAAGGTCCCAGTTCCAGTCTCAGTCCCAGAGTCCACCATTTGATTTGGAGGATAGTCAGATTTCCAGTGGTTTGTGGAGGGATGGTAGCAGCGGAGGAGTGAGTATTAATAGGGTTGCACGTGTACAGCTTACTTATGTGCGTACTTATGTTGATGCAAGGTGGGATGCAGAAGAGAAGTGGAGAATGGACATGATAGAGGGAGCTAAGTTGTATTCGGCATTGACAGGTGAGGAGTTTGAAAAGGGTAGAAAAGAGAAGAAAGGGAGACAGAGAGGAACTGAGGCAAAGGAATCAGCTGAGGGAGGTGAAAACAGTGACAGCGATACTAGTGATTGTCTCTTAGATGTGTTGCTGTCAGAGCGTCCACCCTCATTCAATGAGACCCAAATAAGGGAAGGTGGAAGTGCTAATATTAATGGACATTCTGGATTTGCTAAGGGACCAGTAACTGTGAGTCCTAATATAATGGGGACCACCCCTGTGGGCATTTGTGCCCTGGGCCCTCCACAGTTCCGAATGTTACAGCAGCTCAATTTGTTACAGATGCTCTCACTGTTCCGGTTACCATTGGCCCTGTAATACCCAGTAGTGGCTGCTACCGGACGGGGATGGTGGGGCAGGGGGGGAGAAAAATCTAATTTTAAAAAAAAGGACTTACCTTTAACGACCGGCCGGCCACTACCTCTTTACCGCCCTCCGTCCTCTTCATCTTCCTGTCCCGGCCAGCAGCAGGAAGCACCCGGGCACACAGGCTCCCCTGAGCCAATCATAATGCTGCAATGTAGCGTTGTGATTGGTCTGAGCGCCATGGATTGGTGCTCAGACTGGAACAGGGAGCCTGTGCAGTCTGATATAGGAACATGCAAAGTGCGCATGAACAGTTTGGTCGGCCCAAGAGGGCCGGCCAAACAGTTCATGCGCACTTAAGGAGTGCACAGCACTCCTCCCCTGCTCTGGCCAGCCCCCCCACCCCACAACTGACTGCAATAGGGAAAATAAAATGATAATAACGACACGTTATTATCATTTTATGTTTCCTTTTGAGCAGTGGGGTGACGCTGTTCCGCCTTAGCGGAGGAGCCTCCACTGGTAATACCTATATATAATCTCAGCTCTACAGAAAGTGATACATATAATTTGGCTTTTCCAACTGAGTCGAGAGCCCCAGGAAAGGCTCATACAAGTTTGAATGTAAAGTTTATTCCCTTGGTTCCAATGAATGTGAGTTCCCCTTGTGGTGCAAGTGCAGACCCATCAGCGAATTTGGACCTTTGAGGTTGTGCCGAGGGTTTCCAGATTTGGGTTCGCTTACTTGAGAGCCACCCCTGTATTTGCTTAGTAGCACCCCCAAAGAAGGACAAGACTAGTACCAAAAACCTCTGTGGGACCACATAGACTTAATGCTCAGGAGCTAGAAGACTGGTTGAAGGTTCTTAATGCCACCTCGAATGAAAGTAGAAGCACAGAAATAAGTCAAGGAACAATTAAGTCATCATTAAAAGTGAATTTGGTGGATGTAGCTAAATTAAAACTTCAATTAGATGAAACGATAAGTGGAAATCTTGAATTAGCTCGAATAGACACCAAATGGACTTCTGTTTATGGGCAAGGATGTTACTAGGAGAGCGAGTCAAGCTCATTATAAATGATCGGAAATAGCTCAGAAATATGAAGTAGATTTGAAGCGGACAAAAGCTTTGCAGAAAAAACACAGCTTTTCTTTTGCGATCAGGACTTACAAAACTTGAGAATACCAAGGTTGAAAATGTAAATTCAAGAACTAATTCAAAGTATTCAGTTTTGGAGTGCTCTGGATAAGTGGGAATTCAAATGGCCAAAAAGGAAAAGTCCCAAAAGGTCAATGGGGGAACCGCCTCCTTCTGGAGCGGGGGGGAGGGGGGAGAAAGGACCTACAATCCCTTTACAAGAGGTACGTAGTGGAGGTTATGTTCATGTACCTTGGAATAGGAGTTATCTTGCGTCATTCACAAATGATTTCCCTAGGTTAAGAGAGAAACCCTGTGGAATGGCACCAACAAGTTGAGCGGTTTGTGAAAATTCCGAAGGTTTTGTGGTCTGATTTGAATACTCTGTTTGATATTGTGGTTCCAAGTGATTTGTGGACAGCATGTAAGATAGCTACAGAATGGCCTAAGAGAGAACCAGTGAGGGATCCTTTGACTATTGATCAGCCACTCATAGTAATGTGGAAGTATAACCAGGTGATGTCATGGTTGAAGTCTAAAGTGTCACCCCAAGATATTGACTGGGTCAAGATTGAGCGTACGACTCAGGAACCTAAAGAAACGATTCATGCATATTATGAGAGACTGTTGCAGGCATTCAAACAGATTAGTGGGATGGAAACGTTGAAGACTAAGGTCATGGGACATTTTGTGTCTAGGTTTGTGACAGGATTGAGACCTGAGACTAGCATGATGATTCAGCAACATTTGATTTGCTGGCAGACTAAGTCGGTTGATGAGATCTTGCAACACAGTAAGTATTGCAATGATAAGAGTGACATGAGGCAGAAGAAATTAAAGGACAAACTCATGGCAGCATAGATTAAAGCTGCACAAAGGGGAAGTCAAGGTCCTCCATTTGTTGGGAATGCACCCCCTATGCATGGAGTGTACCAGCAGGGAGCTCCTGCTATGCAACGTGGAGGTGGGTCCCAGTCCCAAGGTAGGGTTTGGAGTATTCCTATTGCTCCAAGTACTGGAATTGATGTAGCCACATTGAAAAAGTTTAACCCGTGCTACTATAGGTTGGGACATTGGAAGTTGGAAAGATTGGCATATTTAGTTTACTTGTAAATTCCTTGTACAGTGGTATACCATATACCCAGGGCCTATATATGAAATGCTACTAGAGGGCCTGCAGCACTGATTGTGCTTCCCACACCAGTAGCCTTTCAAACCTGGCGGACATCTGGGTCAGCACCACAGTGTCCAAGAAGGTATCTGGGGGGACTGCCAAAAGGGTGGTCAAGGTTTACACCAGAAGAAAAAGGGGGAGATAAAAAGACAGAGGGCATGATTTAGATTCTAGCGGACGGGTTACTGAGTCACAGCGGTGATGGATATCCCGTCCAATAATGGGATTTATATTTCGGCGCACAAGATATCTGCCACCGGTGTGAGGGAGTAACCCGTCTGCTGAGGTCTAAATCAGGCCCAGATCTCTCTACTGGAGGAGAGACTCCAGGGGTGGCTAGTGTAGTGCAGGGGAAGGAGTTTGCCCTGGTTAATGTGGGGGGGGGGGGGTTTAGTGGGGTACCCTAGTGTCCCTGGGTGACAGTGAGATTGTTCCCAAGATCCATGTGCCCTCAAATATTACAAAGTATAGGCAATGGGTCAACATCAATGGACATGGTGTAGAAACTCTGAGGGATACAGGTGCCAGCATGACTATGGTAAGGAGTCAGCTGGTGTCCTCAGACCAGGTAATTCCCAATGTATTCCACCAGGTTGTGGTGGCTGACAACAGAGAGGGTCACTATCCTGTGGACCATGTTCCATTTGAGTGGGGGGGGGGTTCAGGTCTTCTGAAGGTTGCTGTAAGCCCTACCATGCCTGTGGTCTGTTTGCTTGGTAATGGCATTGAGCACACTACCTGGAAGGTAATTTAGTGCAGGGCTCATGTGAAGATGTTGGGGTTACCCGACTGGATCTGTGCTACGACAAGGTTCATGGCTGCCCATGATGGGAGTCAAAAAGTGATGGAGCCTGGAACAATGGCTCAGCCAGCTGCTAAAAAGGGGAGAGGCAGAGGGCGTGGGAAACGAGCCCATGAATGTACTCCCAGTGAGATGGATGGGGCACCTGCACTGGCCACCCCGGAGTCCACTGAGGAGGGCATTACTTCCCTTAGTGACCTGCCCACACTTGCTGGATGGCATGTAAAAGGAAGGCCCACCAAGGAGGAGTTTTGTGGGTCAAAAAGGGAGTGTCCAACCTTTGGGTTCATGAGGCAACATGCTGAAGCCCAAGCAGCAGGTGATGCCTCTGGGAGTTATCACATTTACTGGGAGGACATGTCAGGGACTGTCAGGAACACAGTCAGGGACTTGGGCAAGGACTGGTGACTGGGTAGAAAACGTAAGCAGAAAGGGGAACACAGCACTGCCCAGGATCACACAGGAAGTCAGAGAGGAGAAAAGGGATCCAAATGGGAAGCCTGCACGAAGGAACAAGGTAGCTAGAACTCAGAAAGGATAGTCTCTCAGGAGGGGATTTAGCATTCAGAATAACTACACCCAGAACGGATATGCAAGACATATATATAAAACAACATTTACAATAAAGGGAATGTGGGGTAAAGTACCCGGGAGCTCCACACCGTAAGACTGAAGCTCAGTAAGTTCCTCACCCAAAATTGCTGTTACAGATACTGACAGCAAATACCGACATATAGGATATGCATGTAAAGGCAGGGTCTGCGGAGCGGATACCTATGGTGATGTTATAAATGTAACTCAAAGACAATACTCACAGTGAACAAGAAACACCACCTAGGTTGTCAGCTGTGCCCACGGATCCTGGCGATCAAACAGGAACATGCAAGGCAGTAACAGCAAGGGGGTAGAATAAAACACAAACACGATAGACAAGGAGCTAGCATGGAGGAGTGCTTAACAGGAAAGGAAGAAAATCACAGGGCACACTTGGCAGAAGCAAGTAACAAACATACAAGGTAATAGAAGCAATGCAGCAGGAATAGAAAGACAGCAAACTAGGAACTGGAACCAAGGAAATGGGAAGAAAGGCAAGGACTGGAAAAGGATATACAGAAGGGGAGGCTACAAGGGTATACTAGAATAGTGCTGGATCAGGAGTCAAGAAAACAAAGTAGCACTGAAGGCTGTGCTGGAGCAGGAACAAGAATTGAGCAAAAGCTCAAGAGCCAATGTAGCACTGCAGGCAGTGCTAGTTCAAGAACAGGGAATTACTAAAGCTCAGGAGTCAAGGTAGCACTGCAGGCAGTGCTAGTTCAAGAACAGGGAATTACTAAAGCTCAGAAGTCAAGGTAGCACTGCAGGCGGTGCTAGTTCAGGAACAAGGAATTACTTAAGCTCAGGAGTCAAGTGACGCACTGCAGACAGTGCTAGTTCAAGAACAAGGAAAACTGCAGCAGCTCAGGAACAAGGAATAACTAAAGCTCAGGAAACACTGGAAACGAGGATATCCAAAGATCAGGAAACACAGGTCGGTCTCACTGGTACACAGCTACAATGACCAACCCTGGACTGAAAGGAGCTGGGGCTTAAAAGAGCTTGCGCTAATTACATGCATCAGGTGTGAGCAGGCTAGCAGCAGCCAGCCACAGGTGAGTTGGATTCTTCCACCCATCCTTGACCTGAAGGGGAGGAGACGAAGCATTGAGCAGGGAATTCTAGGTAATAGATTTTCAGGAATGAGCTGGCTGGCTTCCACAAAACCCGGCATGGATTGGGAATGGATGGCCATTTCCAAGTAGAGTCCAAATGGCTGGAAGTCAGTATGTGCATGAAGGGGAGGGTCCGGAAGCTTATTATAACAGCGAAAAGTCCCACAGTTCGGCCCCCTGGTGGTGGACACGAGAGCACAGGGAGAGAATCGTGACAGGCCAACCTCCTTTACAGTGAGCATAAGGCTATTTTGTATGGGACAACAAAGGCCCTTGTGGTCACCTAATGCCACAGGGCCTTCCTACTGGAGTTGGTTCACCAACACAAGACGACCTTTGCAAAGCTTGTCCCCCACTTTTATTGGCCTAGGATCAATAGTTCCTTAGATGCATTCTGAAAAACTTGTGTGACCTGCCAGGCCAGTGGGAAGACAGGGCAGAGGCTGAAAGCCTCTCTTAATCCCTTGCCTGTCGTTGGCACACACTTTAAGTGGGTGGGCATCAACGTTGTTTGGCCTATCGATTCCCAGACTGTATCAGGGAACAGATTTATCCTGGTTCTGGTGGGTCATACCACTAGGTACCCAGAGGCAATCCCACTGAGGACCATACCTGTACCTGCAATGGCAAAGGCCCAGATGGGGTTTTTTACCCAAGTGGGTTTCCCCAAGGAACTTGTGTCTAACAGGGGCACATACGTCATGTCTACATACATGAAGTCAATGTGGAAGGATTGTGGGATAACCTACAAGTTCTCCACCCCTTACCATCCCCAAACAAATGGGCTTATTGAGAGATTCAACAAGACCCTGAAGGGCATGATTAGAGGCCTACCAGAGGCCCTGAGCAATAGTTGGGACATCCTCTTACCATGCCTGGTGTTTGCCTACAGGGAGGAATCACAGAAGGGAGTGGGCCTCAGCCCCTTTGTGCTTCTGAATCCACACCCTGCTAGAGGACCTCTGAGTTTGGCGAAGAAGGAGTGGGAGCAAGCTCCCAGGGAGATGCCCCAGGATGTAGTGTGATACATATTGACCTTCAGAAGCCAAATGGCTAAGTTGTAGAAGCAAGCTTCAGATAACTTAGAAGCCATCAAGCTGTAATGAAAGAGTGGTATGACCAAAATTCTACCATTGTGGAATTGCAGCCTGGGCAGAAAGTGGGTTATAGAACTTCTGGAACTCAGGGCCCTCCAGGAATGCTGGACTGGGCCCTCTGAGGTGATTGAGAGGAAGGGTAAGGCCACCTACCTGGAGATCCTCAAGACCCACAGGCAACCCCACAGGGTGCTCCATATCAATCACCTCAAACCCCCCTTTGAGAGGTCTGAGCCCACCATGCTGCTGGTGACAGATGGAGAAGAGGAGAGGGAACCTTTCCCTGAACTCTTAGACTCCAAGGAGAAAGATGGGTCTGTGGAGGGAGTAATCCTTTCCCCCAGTCTAGCTCCTGGACATCAGAGAGACTGCCACCAAGTGTTGGCTCTGTTCTCCCTTATTCCTGGGACTACCCACCTGGGTACCCATGTTTTGAACACAAGGGACAACCTCCCTGCTAAGTATATAGCTTACAGGTTGTCAGATAAGGTGAGGGCCAGTATTAAGAGTAAAGTCTCTAGAATGCTGGAATTGGGGGTGATGGAACCCTCCAGTTGCCCCTGGTCCAGTCTTGTGGTTCTGGTACCAAAAGCTGCCCCGCTGGGCACCACACCTGAACTGAGTTTATGTGTGGACTATACAGGGCTCAACTCAGTGACAAAAACAGATGCTTATCCCATCCCCTGGACCGATGAGCTGATTGACCGGTTAGGGGCTGCCCAATACTTAAATACTTTTCATCATACACCAGGGTACTGGCAGATCATCCTAAAAGAAGGTGCCAAGGAGAGGTCCAACTTCTCCACTCCAAAGGGCCACACTTTGTTTGATGAATTTTGGACTCAGAAATGCCCATGCCACCTTCCAGGTGATGGTGAAGCAGGCCCTTGCTTGTACGGAGGCCTTCTCAGCTGCCTATCTGGATGTTATGTTATGTTAATAAAGCTTCTAGAGCGCACTGTTACCCTAGGGTGTCCTGGCGCTGAGCACTGCCTACTTGGTTATAGACATGATAAGACCATTCAAGAAAAGAGCCAGGTCTTCAGCCCCTTCCTGAAGGAGAGGAGCTCGGTAGAATTTCTGAGGTACAAGGGTAAACTGTTCCAAGCCTTTGTGGCACAATTGAGAAAACTCCCGCCACCCTAACTGGCTTTTTTGACACAAGGAACAATCACTTGTTTTGCTTCCGAGGAGCGCAACGCTCTTCCTGGAACATACCATTGTATGCATTGTCTCAGATAAGCAGGAACAATGCCCTTGAGGGCCTTAAAAACGGTGCAAAGGGCCTTGAATTGTGCACGGTGTTTCACAGGGAGCCAATGAAGATCTCAAAGTCCCTTCCTCACAGAGACAAACCTGGGTGTGCCCGTTAGCAGCCTGGCTGCCGCATTTTGTACGATCGGGAGTCTGTTCAAGTGTCTCTTTTGGATGTTCAAATAGAGACTATTGCAGTATCCAGTCGTGACAAAATGAGCGCTGTGACTGCTGTCCTCAGGCTGTCTTCAGGAAGGAGGAATTTTATTTTCCTCAAGATTCTGAGGAGATAGAAGCTGGTTGAAACAACCCCGCTTATCTGGTCACCAAAGGAGAGTCTAGAATCAACAATCACCCCTAGATTCTTGGCCTTCTCAGTAGGGGCCGGAGGCGTGCCCATTACATTTGGCCACCAATCAGGCGTCCAGAGATTTGTGATATTACCAAATATGATAACCTCCGTTTTTCCTGCATTAAGTTTCAGGCAGTTTGATGACATCCAGCCCGCGATGGTTTGCATGCAATCACGGCATCTTGATCCAGTCTCCACTTCTTTACCACGCTGAAGAGACAGCACAATTTGCATGTCATCCGCATAGGAGGTCAGTTGGAACCCAAAGGATCTAATAAGAGCTGCCAATGGTGACACATACACATTAAATAATGTGGGACTAAGAGATGACCCCTGCGGCACCCCACACGGAAGAGAGAAAGGCCTGGATCTGCCTTTGCCCAGGTCCACCGTTTGCGTCCTATCGGTAAGAAAGGACTTCAGGAGATCCCAGGCCTTGCCTTGGACCCCCCTTTCGGATAAATGGTCCATCAAAACTTCATGATGAACCGTTTTGAAGGCCGCCGAGAGATCCAGCATGATCAATATCGCGGCGCCTCCCTGGTCCAAGGCCTCTCTAATCTCTTCTGTGGATTTAATCAGAGCCAGCTCAGTGCTGTGTTCAGCACGGAAGCCAAATTGCGTAGGGTCCAACAGACAATTGGTCTGAAGGAACATGCTGAGTTGGACGTTCATGGCCTTCTCAATCATCTTTGCCGGCAAAGGAACACGCGAAATGGGTCTGTAATTGTAGACATAGCTGTCTACAGTAGCAACTGGAAGGACCACCTTTATCACTTCCAGTATGTGCTTTAGGCTTTGCAACAGGCAGGCCTGACTATCAAGGTTAATAAGTGCCAGGTAGGGCAGCTGTCTGTGGTGTACTTGGGACTACTGGTGGGCAGGGGGAATGTGCAACCTCTTCAGGCCAAGATAGAAACCCTCATGGCCTGCCAGCCCCTCAAAACCCAGACGGAGGACAGACTTTTCTTGATCCTCATTGGGTACTACAGGAGTTTTGTCAAGGGATATGGCACCATTGTTTCCCCCTTGACAGAGCTGACTTCTAAGAAGCAGTCCAGAAATGTGATTTGGACAGAGGCATGCCAAAAAGCATTTGACTCCCAGAAGCAGACCATGCTCACAGCCTGCATGCTTAAGATCCCTGACTTCTCCCAGGAGTTTATCGTTCAGACAGATGCCTCAGAACATGGCAAAGGGGCAGTGTTATCACTGCTAAATGACGAGGGCCTAGACCAACCTGTAGCCTTCATCTCCAGGAGATTACTCCCAAGGTAACAAAGGTGGAGTGCCATAGAAAGACAAGCTTTTGCCGTGGTCTGGGCACTGAAGAAGTTGAGACCATACCTGTTTGGTACTCACTTCCTAGTTCAGACTGACCACAGGCCCCTCAGGTGGCTCATGCAAATGAGGGGTGAGAATCCAAAACCATTGAGATGGCCCATTTTCCTATAGGGTATGGACTTCAGGGTGGAACACAGACCAGGGGTAAACCAGGCCAATGCTGATAGTCTATCTAGGTTTTTCCGCCTTAGTGATGAGAACCCTTTAGAGGTTGGATAGATCTCCCCACTTTCAGCTGAGGAGGACACGTGTTAGACCTGCCATCCTTAGGGTGGTCTTCATCTAAACTTTTTGCCTGCTTACCTCCTCTTTTTTCTGTATCTTTTTGTTGGCCATAGGACTTTGAACACTTTATAACTGCTGATCAGTGCTAAAGTGTATATGCTTCTCCCCTAAACATGGTGACATTGGTGTATACGTGATTGGCATATTTAGCTTACTTGTAAGTCCCTTGTACAGTGGTATACCATATAGCCAGGGATTGCAAATTAAATGCTACTAGTGGGCCTGCAGCACTGATTGTGCCTCCCACAGCAGTAGCCTTTCAAACCTGTCTCAGGCCTGCCATTGCAAGACCAGTGTGTGCACTGTCACTTTGACTTGGCATTACAACCCCTTGCCAAGCCTTAAACTCCCCTTTTATTATACATAGGTCACACCTAAGGTAGGCTCTAGGTAGCCCTAAGGGTAGGGCGCTGAGTAAGTAAAAGGTAGGTCATGTACTGGAAAGTTTTGCATGTCCTAGTAGTGACAAACAACTAAGGGGCAGATTTACAAGCCCCTTGCGCCACTTTTGCGTCACTTTTAACATGGGAAAAGTGACGCAAAAGTGGCGCAAGGGGCTTGTAAATCTGCCCCTAAATGTGTTTATCACTACTGTGAGGCCTACTCTCATAGGTTAACATTTGGAATTCCTTAAAACACTTTTAAGCTGTAATTCCTGCTAAATGTGTTTGTCACTACTGTGAGTCCTACTCCTCTCATAGGCTAACATTGGGAATTCCTTAAAACACTTTTATGCTGTAATTCCTGATTAGAAAGAAGTAGCTGCATCATGTTTCTTATCTTTGGAATGGTAATGATAAATCCTCTTTCCTGGTAAAGTTGGATTTAACAATACTGCTTTAGAAATGTCACTTTTAAAAAGTGGGCATTTCTCTGCTCTTACTGCTCTGTGTGCCTTGCAGCCTGTCTCCAATACATGTCTGGGGTGGGTAACAACTACACTTAATGCGTTCCCTATAAACAGCCACAAACACAGGAAGGGTAGGTGTGACAGAGAACTCGTCTGCATTCATCTGTATTCTGATAGCTCTTCCTGGGCAGGAAGAGAGGGGGGACTGACACACCTGAATAGGCCGTGACCTGTTTCCCACACAACGGACTGATTACTCCCTACTGATAGTCTGGAGCCAAAGCTGGGAAAAAAGGGGGACCTATGCACTTCAAGGGCCTGCTTTGTAGTCAACCCCATTTGAAAGGCACAACTGAGTAAAAGCACTAGGCCTGTGACCTTCCAAAGACAGTACACTACTGGACCTGTGAAGAACTCTGCCAGGAGTAAAGACTACTGTGCTACAAGGATTGCCAGTCTGCTTGACTGCTGCTCTGGAGGAACTGCTTTTCTGCTTTGCTGTACTGCCCTGCTGCCTGCTGATCTCTGCCCTGCTGCAGACAAGGACTAGACCCATCTTGCTTGAACCCAGAGTGACTCCAAAGGCTTGCTGGCTTCTCTCCTGTTCTGACGTCTCAGGGCCATCAAAGACTTCTTTCAACCCTGCAGCAGCACCTGCACTCTGCCATCTGTGATTCCTGCCCTACCTATCGGTGCCGATTCAGTCCTGGGCCCTTGAAAGGTGATTTCTGCTGTGCTAATCCATCAAACTGATGCATCAACGACTTTGCGCTGATTGGAAATGATGCATTAGCTAATTGACAATATCGCTTCAAAAAACTGCACGGCTCGACAACGACGGACTGCATGGCTCGACCATGACACATCACCTTCATCTTGGAATGGATCAAACACTCTGTTTGTTTCTGTTTATTTCTGCGGTATGATAATGATCTTTTTGGGGGCGTGCAGCAGGGTATCGCTTTCTGATCCAAAAGCGTGTCCAATATGCTTGAAATAGCTTTCCCCTCATGGGGAGACGTCCCTTAAATGTACAGCTGGATTACCTCCGGGGAAATTAATCAGTTTTAATCCTTATTCCAGATATCAATCTGACTCCAATTGATTCTGGTAATCTTTTATTAATTTATAAATCTCTTCATTTGTTTAAATGATCCACAATGAAATTACAGCATTCCATATTTTTGTTGATCAATAACTCCATTCATTGAGCAGCTCCTATGATTTGGATGATCCCAATGCATTTCGGGCTGAGGTTTCCCTTCTTCAGGGGATAACAATTCTAAAAGGAAATGTAATAAAGTGAAGTGAAAACGAGCTTTCTATGCGGTAAGAATGTATCTGTCACCAAGTGATCTCAACAATATGTCAAAAGTATAACAGAATGTGATGAGTACAGGAGTCTCCAGTGAGTTGATTGTGCTCCACCATGGGTGAGTGGAACTTTATGTGTGATATTAGTGTCACATGCTGTCAACGATCTTCACGTAACTACAGGTGGGTGTTTAATAGACGACTTCAAAATTACCATTCGAAAAATTTACTCCCCACATCTTCCTAAACGTGTTTATGGAAGTATGACATTCATTGCTGGCAGAAGTCATTAGTGAGGTAGAAGCTACGAACTTATTGTCTAGCATCTTATTTAAGTGCTCCGCGCATCTTCATAAACGTATTTGTGGGAGTATGACATGCGTTTCTAAGGGGTCATTAATGAGGTAAAAGCTACAAACGTATTTTCATGCATCTTGTTTAGAAGTGAACGGCCATGCTAACGTAGCGTGAAACTTTAAAGAAACGTCCAAAGCATGCAGTTGTGATATAGCTCAGATAATCAGCATGCAAAGAGTGTTGTAAGTTACGAAACAAACATTGTTAACAACAATATTACTGTGAATCAGTCATCTGTTCAAGAATTTTCACCGCATCCCAGTCATCTGCCATAGCGGCGTCTGAATGCGGGCAGAGACGGCTTATTAGAAGTAGTCAAATTAGTCAAGGATGACAGACTCACTCCTAGGCAAACTACGGAGGCCATCTTGTAGTGGAGTAGATGTGAGCTATACCACAACTGCGTGCTTTGGACGTTTCTTTAAAGTTTCACGCTACGTTAGCGTGGTCATTCACTTCTAAAAAGATGCATGACAATACGCTTGTAGCTTTTACTTCATTAATGACCCGTTAGAAACACGTCATACTCCCACAAATACATTTATGAAGACATGCGGAGCACTTAAATAAGACGGATACATTCTTACCGCATAGGAAGCTCGTTTTCACTTCACTTCGTTACTTTTCCTTTTAGAATTGTTATCTCCTGATGAAGGGCAACCTCATCCCAAAATGCATTGGGATCATCAAAATCATATTAGCTGATCAATGAATGGAGTTATTGATCAACAATAATATGGAATGCTGTAATTTCATTGTGGATCATTTAAACAAATGAAGAGATTTATAAATCAATAAAAGATAACGAGAATCAATTGGAATCAGGTTGATTTCTGGAATCAAGATTAAAACTGATGAATTTATCCAAAGGGAATCCAGCTGTGTATTTAGGGGACGTCTCCCCATGAGGGGAACGCTATTTTAAGCATCGCCTTCATCGCCAAGGGGTTCGTCGATAAAGTCTTGCTGAAAGCGTCGATCGAAACCAATGCATCATCTCCATCCACGGGATCGACGTTGATGCGGCGCCTCCTCGACTCCTCACATCAAGTTTTCAACGCAACACCTTTTCCATTCAAGGTACTTTGCAGTGGGATTGTCTGAGTCCTGTACCTGGCCTGCCCTCCATCGTGATCAGCCTGAACTTTGGATTCACCCTGGTCTAGCGCAACCAGATGTCCCCGGTTGGCTCGTTATGACTCTAAGCACTATATTTTCATTTGATCTTTAAAAATTCATTCAAATTAATAACTATGGTTCTACATATTGGATTTTTTGTTGTTTTGGTCTCATTTTACTCATAAAAGGATTGTCTATTGTTCTAAACCTACGTGGATATTTTTGTGGAGTTTTCATTGTGTTACTGTGTGTGTGTGTGTTGCACAAACACGTAACACATTGCCTCTTTAGATAAGCCTGTCTGCTTTGTGCCAAGCTACCAGAGGGTGAGCACAGGTTATCTTCTAGTGTGTATCTAGCTTACCCTGACTAGAATGGTGGTTCCTACTTGGACAGGGGGCATACCTCTGCCAACCAGAAACCCCATTTCTAACATCTACTACTCCAATTTACGCCACTCCACTCTACGCCTCTCAATGCCATTATACTATATAACACTGTATACCAATCCATTCTACTACACTCTACAACACTGTACTGTAGTGTACACCACTCCACTCTACAAACATCAACTAGATTGTATGCCACTCTACTCTACTATAGTCTACATCACTTTCCAATATTGTACGACACCCCACTACAGTCTGCTGAACAACATGGTGCTCCAATGTATGACACTTTACTAGACTGTATTTTACATCACTCCCCTCAACTGCACTCCACGCAACTATAGTCTACAACACGCCACTCCACTGTATGATACTTTACTCCACTGCACACTACCCCACTCCAGTGTACTCCACTCCACTATACGCAATTCTACTACACTTTATCCCACTCTACGCCACTGTACTATACTCCACTCTACACTGCTCCACTGTCTGCCACTCTACTCCACGGTATGCACCTCCACTCTGCAACATTGTACTACACTCTATGCTACTCTATGACACTCTATTCCACTCTATGTTCCATCCACTCTATGCTGCTGTACTACACTGTATGATATTCCTCGCCACGCCACTCAACTTCTCTCTATGATACGCCACTCCACTATATGACACAGCACTCCACTCTACGACACTCTTCTCCACTGTACTCTACAACACGCCACTTGACGATACTCCACTCTATGGCACTCTACTTCACCCTACTCCACTCTATGTACGTATGTATAGTGGAGAAGCATACAGTGGAGTGGCATATAATGGAGTGGTGTAGACTGGAGTGGCATAGAGTGGCATGGGATACAATGTAATAGCAAACAGTGGAGTGGCACACATTGGAGTGGGGTCCAATCGAATAGCGTGGAATGAAGTGGATTAGAGTGGAGTGCCATACACTGGAGTAGCGTAGAGTGAAATATCGTATAGTGGAGTGTTGTAGAGTGAAGAGGCATTCAGTGGAATAGAGTAGAGTGGAGTAGCGTACAGTATACTGATGTAGAGTGGAATAACGTATAGTAGAGTTGCATCCAGTGGAGTGGCATATAGTGGAGTGACAGAGACTGGAGTGACGTAGAATGGAGGTGCAAACAGTGTGAGAGTGTAGAGTGTAGTGGCGTACAGTGGTGTTGCATGCAGTGTAACAGCGAAGAGTGGGTGGATTTGAGTGGAGTCTCGTACAGTGGAGGCGCTAAGAGTGGAGTGGTGTAGAGTGGAATAGTACATAGTGGAGTGGCTACAGTGCATGGCATATGGATGCATGCAAAATTATCAGCAATGTAGATTATGGTGTGCAGAGTAACGCAAAACAGCGCATTGTGCTCCTTAAGTTTCTCCAGATTTACCAATCAACTTAGGGCCAGGCATGGTGGCCTTGTGTTGCTTTGTAAATCTGACTTAATTACTGCATTGCCCATGCAACACCACGCAACATGCAAGGGTACCACAATCCAATAATACAGCTAGGCCTTAGTTATATTTTGGGTCGTGGT
The DNA here is from genome assembly GCA_963921515.1 of Calotriton arnoldi. NCBI lineage: Eukaryota > Metazoa > Chordata > Amphibia > Caudata > Salamandridae > Calotriton > Calotriton arnoldi. The sequence continues at coordinate 1,503,060 of CAWUFW010001631.1, forward strand.
ATACCATGATAACTTTGCAGTATACCGTGGTACATGTCGATAACAAGGCAGTATATATTTGGGTAATGGGTGTTTTTAGAGAATGGAAATGCAGCTTGTTCAGTGTTAGGGCCTTAGATATAGGTAAATAGTAGGTCCCTACCTCTTACCACTTTATTAAAGTGGTAATAGGGAAGTCTATTTATTTATTTTATATGTTTTCAAATAATTTTACGGCCATGTGCCACAGTAGTTTCACGAAATGTTGTGAAAGTACCGCGGGGACAGATATCAATAAGTTTAAATGCCTTATAACTTAAAAAATACTTACCATACTTAACTGCAGTACCCAAAAAGCATCATATCTGCACCATAATATATAATCCTGCCAAATTTCATGTAAATCCATTCAGCCGTTTTCGCGCTACATCAAATACAATAGTCTATGGAGAATTCATTGGTGGAAAAATACATTTTGGGACCCCCTAGTAGAGGTGATGCAATGTAAGTAATTACATCAGTAGAATGTGGAATGTTGAAGTTAGAATGTGAGAAGTGAAAGTTGGAGAAATCAGTTGCTTGGAAGAGGCGTAGTCGCACAATGATGGAGCTTATTATAAAACTCCCTTTTACCTTTGAACCCCCTTAACGATTCACCACAAAAGTTTACACCATCTTAAAATGTAGAAAATGCAATAGGTCTGGAAAGTTTTGTAGTGATTCATCAAACAGGTGGAAAGTTATGTAAACATCCTTTATGACGAATGCGTTACAAAGCATGCAATTACCCCGCATTTTTTACTCCGAAAAATCTTTTACAACGCAGGGCTTTACACCGCAAACTATAACAACGCATTACCCAAAGTAACGCCCCAGTGGAGTTAGAATAGTAAATTGCGTTGTAATGGGGAATGCGTTGTAATGGATTGCGTTGTAAAGCCCTGCGTTGTAAAAGATTTTGCGGAGTAAAAAATGCGGGGTAATGGCACGCACTGTGAACGCGTGCGGGGTAAATTGTAATATTCGGAAAGTTATTAGGGAGCTAATATCCGAGGCTTTCCTATCTTTGGGAATACTAACTATAACTACAGAGAGGCAATCAGATTTAATGTGATATCTTTATTTTCATCTATTGTATGTATTTGTTTATTGGTTTACATAATCATGTGACCATAAATGTGTCTTTTAGTTGTTCATGTAGTAATTTCTGAAACTTTAAAATATGCAGTCTAGTTTATTTTTTGGACTTCCTTGCTTCTGTTAGTAGGATTGTGCTACATTTGAAGCCCAAAGTGAATGAAAGCCAATTGTTGATATAAAAAATATTATAACTTTTTTTTCCTGATGGCTAATTATCATGTCCTCCACATAGTAGTTTGTGTAGCTCACTGCTAGGTCACTTTTCCGTTTTGTTGTACAGGAGTATATAAGGAAGATGTTTTTTTTTTACCTTGTTGGGCACAGTTTTATTTTGTGAGCCAGTGAGCATGCAAAGAAAACTTATGTAGATTAAGATGTATTCTATTTGTTATGTATTTGGTTAAAGATTTCCATTAGCATGCAACCATAAATGGGCCTCTCAGTTGATCATGTAGTAAATTTGAAACTTTACATATGTGGTCTAGTTTATTCTTTGGGAGTCCTTGCTATTTTTAGTAGGATTGTGCTTCATATGAAGGCCATAGTAAATACAAAATTTGCTAGGATTCGCACCAAGAATTTTCAATTCTATTAAGGACACGGAGGCGAGGATTATACTTAGCTTTCTTTATTACTCATTTGACAGCAGCCAATGAAAACAATTTAAATATAAATTACACTACAAATCCCATGATGCTCTGGCCATTAACCCCACCAATCACATGGCCCATTAAACCATACAATACTGCCAGGACCATCTTGACTGCCTCTTTCTTTGAACAACTGCAGTCCATAAGAATATCTTGAAGAGCGATAACCGAACTGGAACAACGCATTCGAGGTGCATCCAACATCACCAATCCACAAAAGAAACTTCAACCTGCAACTGAAGCGCGAAGCGCCAACCTTGAAGCACAGCACCCGGAAATCTTCTCATTCCGTCTTCTGATCAGAGCCTAAAAGAAGTAACGCTTTATGATACATGTTGACTCAAAACATGAACAACTCACAGGTAGGGCAAACAATATAATAAAATGAATAATGACCAAAGAATGTCAATACTAAAACATTAATAGCACGTATTACACAAACATAATGACTGATATTCCTGGTTTTGATAATCCTCGCCTCCGTGTCCTTAATAGAATTGAACATTCTTGGCACAAATGCTAGCAAATTTTTTATTCTGTGTCAGGACTGGAGGCTCCGAATATACTAGTTTAAAGCTTACTGAACACCACAGATGCAATATCACCCATAGGTTTATAATAGAACTGTTTAAAAGTGGAGTCTGAAGACCATTTGGCTGTTTTCATAATATCTTGATTTGCACAAGTGTTTTGGAGGCCACGGCGCCACTGACTGAATGCGCCCCAAACACCTAAGTACCAATTCTAGCCTCTGCCATCACTGTTTTCAACCATCTAACTATAATAGCAGCGGACACTGGCTTAAAAGGTTTCTGCAAAGAGATCAACAATTGACCTAAAGTATTGCCTCTTAGTGCAGTAGTGCTAGCTGAATAGGATTTTAAACATTTGGCCACGCACAATTTGTCGTTCAGAGGAAACGCATGATAGTCAATATTCTTTGGAAACGTTTTTGTCCTCCTGGAAATTGTAAATGAAACTCCCTCCAGAGTTAATACTCTACCAGCAAGGTCATTTTTCATTGCATTCCAGTCCATCATATCTGTTTGGAACCCGGAACCTAGTTAGTTTAATATCCTGTTTGAAGTGTGTTACAGTTGCTTAACTTGTGCTATGTAAGGTCACATCGTTTATGCAGGCAACTGGTGCAAGCATTATGCAAGCACTCCAGAGATACAATAGATCTGTTTAGCACAGGATGCCGTTTTTGTTAACATTTCTGAGCTCCAAAAAAGCCCTCAATCTGTTGGTGACTGGTGATTTGTGTGCTGCGTTTCTGGCACTCATGCTCTGCATTTTGAATTGCAAAAAATCTTCATCCCCCGTTAATTGAAAGTCCATTGTAAAAAAGGTATATAGTTTCTGCCACGTATAGGGCCTCAGAGCCCTCGGGTTCCTTCCTGGCTGTCTCTTACGAAGGGCTAGGTGCAAGGAAGCCAGCAGGCAGTACAGGCAGCTTGGGGATGTATTTTCTACCTGCAGAGAGAGGAGAGCAAGTAGCCCTAAAGTGATAGGAGAGGATTTATTTGTGTGTGTAAAGGGCATGTGTACACTACAGTATCCATTCTCTTGCCTGTTATATAGGACAGCAGGGTCTAGGGAACGAGAGACTAAGGGAGAGCGGGGGCTTGGAGGTGGAGGAGAGAGAGAGAGGCCGAGGGACAGCTGAAACTTAAAGGTGGAGGAGAGAGAGCGGAGGCTTGGAGGTGGATGAGAGAGAGACTGAGGAAGAGCAGAAACTCCAAGGTGCTTTATTGACCTTTTTGCTTTCTCAAATTTGCTTGAAAATGCCCCATTTGGCCACCCTTTTTCAAAATGTTCTCAGGGGAAGAACCTTACCGAATCCCCCTTAGGACAGTTGGGCTTGTTCGCTATGCTCACTCGCTACAGGTCACTCATCCCAAACTTTTATGCCTCACCACTTTCAAATGTCAGCAGCTGCCACTACTTTCCTCCTGAACTGAAGGAAAAGTCTGTGAGGAGGGAAGATGGGAATAGTTAGATAAACATCTTTTAGGTTTAAATGGACAATCCAGTCTCCTTCCACAGGATGTCCACCAGAAAATGCTCCATCTTGAAACGTCTGTACACCATGTAATAGTTGAAGTCTCGCATGTTCAGGGCAAGTCTGTGACCTCCTCCTCTCTTTTGCACTAGAAAGATATTGCTGCAGAAACCTTAGGGATGCAGATAGCAATTGCCCACTGCGCATTTCTGCAGCAAATCCTCTATTTTGGAATCTATAAAACTCACTCTTGTAGAGAAAAATACAGTTGAGATGGGAGTACTTGCTGTTGAGGAGTCCTGTAGAACTCCATCCTGAAACCCTTAACTGTGTGCATCCTGAGCCAAACGTTTCCAGTTGCAGAGAAATAAATGAACTTGGCCACCCAATCTGACATGTGTGGAGTAAAAGATCCTTACCTGACGCATTGTTAGATTGGAAGTTGTTCCTGGAACCTCCCCTGTTGATTCTCCTCTTGCCAAAATGGTTCTTGGAAGGGAAGAAGGTTCCTACTCTAGTAGAGTCCTGCCAGTCTCCTTTACCGTAGAAGCCTCTTTGGGAGCCTTGATAATAATGGCGGCCTGGCGAGCAGCACCTGCCTCATCCAATCTAAAAAAAGTTAGCGTGGATCACCTTTTTTTAGATTGGATTGGGGTTTGTCTAAGGCTGTGAAAGTGTTAACATATTTGTCGATGTCCTTAACGAATTTGTCGCCAAACAGACTGCCATCAGCAAAGGGGTCAGCATCTGCTGTTGCCAATTTTGTCAGGGTGGAATCAATTCACATGAGAGTGTTAGATGTAAAATGCTTGAGGTAATGTTTCCCTAAACTTTTAGCTTTTTCCTCATGGGTTTTTGCTGACTCTCTGCTTGTGGCCTTTGGGCTCTGGGCACTTTCCTACTGTAAATGCCATGTGAAAGTGCGCGTGCTCTTCCTACACATGTTAGGAAGTGGTGCTTACGTGATGTTTTAAAACATGTCTCAAGCCTGCCATTGCAGGCCTGTGTGTGCGCACTTGCACCTATGATGTTTTTTAGCGTGTGTCAAGCCTCCCATTGCAGGCCTGTGTCTGAGCAATGGCACTTATGCTCAACTTGACCTTTCTAAAACACTGGCCAATCCTGAAGGGATCTTTCACTACCACTAGAACACTCCTCGGATAAGTCTCAAGGGGTGGAGCAAGTGGTAGGTGAAAGGCAGGGCAGGTACACATGAGTGTTCTCTGCCCAGGTAGTGAAGAATACCTATGTGTGTTTTCACTGCCCTATGAGGTTTGCTCCTCCCATCGATTAACATGAGGGAATGGTTGAAATTACTCAGGCTGCAATAGTGGTCTGCAGTGGAGCAGCCTCATAATGTTTCCTGTCATTAAATTCACAGTGACAAACCCTCTCCTTTTGTAAACATGGATTTGTCATTAATTGCTTGGAAATGCCAATCTAGAAAGTGGGCATTTCTCTGTTCTAAAACTGTTTGTGTACCTTTTATCCCCACACTGGTGGCTGGGGGAACACATCTGTGCATTCCCCAGCGACAGCTATAAACATTGGGCATGCAACTGGAACAATAGACCTCTGCCTTCTGAGGGCCTGGCTGGATAGATTGGAAGGAGAGGTTTTGACACTTGGCCTCTGGGAAGCCAAATCATGGCCCCACTAAAAATTAAGATGTGCATTCCACGGCCTCATGGCAGACAGGACTGAAATTTAGGGGAAACATCTGTGGTCTGAAGGGAAACACTTTGAACCACCCCAATGTCAAAGGCACAGGCAAGGGCAGAGATACACTTGTAGGGAGGTGGGACTGGACATCCTGTTGTAAACTAGACTGCATATTTTAAAGTTTCAGAAATTACTACATGAACAACTAAAAGACACATTTATGGTCACATGATTATGTAAACCAATAAACAAATACATACAATAGATGAAAATAAAGATATCACATTAAATCTGATTGCCTCTCTGTAGTTATAGTTAGTATTCCCAAAGATAGGAAAGCCTCGGATATTAGCTCCCTAATAACTTTCAGAATATTACATCCTGAACTTTACACGTTGCCTATGCGATAAGCCTGACTACTCAGTGCCAACCTACCAAAGGGTGAGTGCAGGTTATAGTGAGTGTAATCACCCACCCCTGACACGAGTGGTATGTTCTGCTTGGCTAAGGCACCGCCTCAGCCAACCAGAAAGTGCCAGTTCCAACATTTGTTGGTCAGCGGTTTGGATAGGACTTGCATTTGCACAGCATCGCACAGTAACTAATTGCACGCCATGTAGGCAAAGTGTTCCTTTGTACCTAAGGTGTCTCTAAAAGGGACAGAGAGATAGCTGGGGAGTGGTGATTTATTTTGTGTTCCTCATAGATCTCTGTTTCTACTTCCACTAGTACGCTAACATGTCTAAGGGCCTACCTGAGATAGAGTTTGAGCTGGCTGATCTGGACACCTATACAGGCACAGCTGAAAGGAGGTCTGCCAGGCAAAAGGGGTGGCTTGCAAGGGAAGAGCAGAGAAGGCAGAGCTGCAGGAAGCCTTGAGGGCCTGGGCAGAGGCCCACACTGAGGGGGGAAGTGAATAGTGGAAGAGAGTCTGAGTGTGGGGAAGAGTCCGAGCAGGGCCAGAGGGGCCCTGACGGACAACTTATAGAGGGGGAGGACCCTCTTCTCGCAGACCTGGGGGGGCACTCTACAACCGGCAACAGTATATCCTCAAAGAGCCTGTCCTCCGAGGAGCTGGAGGACTGGAGGGAAGAAAGGGAGTTAAAGTTACAGCTTGCCAGGATTGCCAAGGAGCCGGTCCTAGCCCTTTCTAAATTAGAAAAGAATCAAGTCATGGCCATATTGGGCTGAAAAGAGACTAGCCATGGAAGAGAAAAAGATGGCCCATGAGCTTAGCCTCAGAGAATGAATGAATGAATGAGAAAGTTTATATAGCGCTCAGCTACTCCAAAAGGAGTGTCCCGGCGCTGCAGAATCACGTGACTGTTGACCTAAAGATGGATTACCTTCCAAAAAGCCATGTTTTCAACAGTTTCTTGAAACTCGTCAGGTCCTGAGAGAGTCTGAGGGGCACCGGGAGTTTGTTTCATGCCTGTGCCCCCAGTAGGCTGAAGGATTTACCTCCCCTGCGTGCCAAACGCACCTTAGGGACACGTGCATACGCCCCCGAGCTTGATCTGAGTGCCCTTGTCGGAGTGTACCAGCCAACCCGTCTTCTAAGGTAACGAGGCCCCTTACCATGAAGGGCTTTGAAGAACATTACTAATGCCTTAAACTGTATCCTCTCCCTGATAGGAAGCCAGTGGAGGGCTTTGAGATGAGGTGCCATATGGGACCTCGGTTTAAGGCGAAGAATGGCCCTGGCTGCGGCGTTTTGCGCCACCTTGAGGCGTAGGAGACACTCCGACAATCCTAGATAGAGGATGTTCCCGTAGTCCAGTCTCGATGTAATCAGTGCCTGGACCACGGTCCTCCTACAATCCAGTGGAAGAAACTTCCTCACCATCCTAAGTAATCCAATACAGGTCCCAACTAAGGCCTGAACTTGGGCACGCATAGAAAGAGCGGCATCAATCCGAATTCCCAAGTTTCTAACTATAGGCTGGGCCACACTGGGAGGAGAAAATTCCTCTGGCCACCATTGACTCCAATTCTGCACTGTGGGCTGGCCAAAGAGGACTATTTCTGACTTATCAGAATTGCACTTCAGCTGGTTTTCCTCCAGCCACCCAAAAACGTCGGTGAGGCAAGATCTAATCATGTCCCCATCAAACTCGTTACCTCTGTTGCAGGAGAAAACCAGCTGCGTGTCGTTGGCGTATGAAATTTTCTTTACTCTGTACGACTCCACCAGTGTTGCCAAAGGGGACATATACAAATTAAAAAGCGTTGGACTAAGGCAGGAACCCTGAGGGACTCCTACTTGTAAGCATGGCAGGGGGGATGAGAACGGGGGAGTCCAAATCACCTGCTCTCTATCTTCCAGATAGGACGCTAACCAGGCCAGAGCCCGTCCCCCAAAACCCATTCTTTCCAATCTGTCTAGAAGCCTACTGTGTGGCACCATGTTGAACGCTGCCGACAGGTCCAACAGTATGAGGATTGCTCTGCCCCCCTGGTCAAGCTTCTCCTTTATATGTTCTGTCACCTCCAACAGCGCCGTTTCCGTACTATAATCAGCCCTGAAGCCTGACTGAGTAGGATGCAAAAGATTATGTTTTTCGGCGAACTCCATGATTGTTTTATTTACGTGCTTCTCCAGCACTTTCGAAAAGGCTGGAAGGAGGGAGATAGGTCTATAGTTGGTGGGTATAAGTAGGTCGGCGCCCGTTTTTTTAGAAGGGGCAGGATTTTTGCCTGTTTCCAAAGAGGCGGTACCACACCCGCAGCCAGTGAGGAGTTCAAAACCTCGTTAATAATACAAATAGGGTCCAACAACAGTAATGGTGGCAGCACCCCTGCAGTGTCTAACAGTAAGAGTAGAGGTCGAATCCCAAAAGATATGATACAGGATTGCCAGGTGGGGGTGCCATTGACAAATGGTTGGCAGCCTATGAGGTGGCTTTGAAGTTACACAGGGTCCCTGAAGAGAGCTGGGGTGGTAGTTTATGGTGGTACATGCCCTCTTGGGGAGGGACACCCTCCTTACACTGGACGTGGGGGACCAGACCAACTACCCTGCCATGTAGACCATGTTGGTCAACAAGTTTGGAATGACCCTGGAGAAATACTGTCAGAGATTTAGGGCCAGACGAAAACTGACCACACAAAACTGTGTAGATGTCTTAGAGTACATGGGTAAGGCACTGAAGGGTTGGGTGTTGAGCAGTAAGGTCAATGATTATGAGGTATTGTACAACTTAGTCTTGAAGGAGCACCTTCTCGAGACCGGTTTTACCGACCTGCTCCAACACCTGGTAGACAGCAAGCTGGTTGATTGCCAGAAGCTTGCTGAGGAAGCGGACCTCTGGGCCAGCACTAGAGTGTCCAAAAAGATAACTGGGGGGACCTCCCAAAAGGGGGGCAAGGGTCCCCACCAAAAGAAGGATGGGGTGATTAAAAGAAAGAGTCTTCTGTCAGTCCCCAAAGGGAAAGGGATCTGCCTTGAATTCACAATCCGGTCCTCAGAAGAAAACTCACCAGGAGCAGAGTCTGCCACCAAAGACCCTTAAGTGCTATGAGTGTTATGGGTACGGACCCTACAAAGGAGATCCTAAGTGTCCAAAGCGAGTGCCCCAGCTTGCTGGAGGAAAGGCTCCGGGGGTGGCAATTATAGCAATGGGAGCACCTCCTCGAGACCGGTTTTACCGACCTGCTCCAACACCGGGTAGACAGCAAGCTGGTTGATTGCCAGAAGCTTGCTGAGGAAGCGGACCTCTGGGCCAGCACTAGAGTGTCCAAAAAGATAACTGGGGGGAACACCCAAAAGGGGGGCAAGGGTCCCCACCAAAAGAAGGATGGGGTGATTAAAAGAAAGAGTCTTCTGTCAGCCCCCAAAGGGAAAGGGATCTGCCTTGAATTCACAATCCGGTCCTCAGAAGAAAACTCACCAGGAGCAGAGTCTGCCACCAAACACCCTTAAGTGCTACGAGTGTTATGGGTACGGACCCTACAAAGGAGATCCTAAGTGTCCAAAGCGAGTGCCCCAGCTTGCTGGAGAAAAGGCTCCGGGGGTGGCAAGTATAGTAATGGGAGAGGAGGTGTTCCCTGGTAACAGGCGGGAGCTTAGTGGTGTTACCCTAGTGTTCCTGGGTGACAGTGAGATGGTTCCCAGGACTCAGGTGCCTAATAACACAGCAAAATATAGGCAAAGAGCCACCATCAATGGGCAGGGGGGGGTAGAGACTCTGAGGGATACAGGGGCCAGCATGACTATGGTAAGGAGTAAGCTGGTCTCCCCAGAGCAGGTAATTCCCCAAGACATCCACCAGGTGGTGGTGGCTGACAACAGAGAGGGTCCTTTCCTGGTGGCCCAGGTGCCAATTGGATGGGGGGGGGGGGTTTGGGCCTGTTGAAGGTCAGCATGAGTCCCGCCATGCCAGTGGCTTGTCTGTTGGGTAATGACCTTGAGCACACTATCTGGAAGGAAGGAGGTGGGGCTCCGGGCTCATGTGGAGATGCTGGGTTTACCCAACTGAATCTGTGCTACCACATGGTCCATGGCTACCCGAGAAGGAAGCCAGAAGGGGCTGAAGTCTGGAACAATGGCCCAGCCCCCTGCTAAGAAGGGGAGAGGATTAGGACAAGGGAATCCTGCATCAGAATGTACTTCTGTTGAGATGGATGGGGAACTGGCCAAGACCGCACCAGAGTCCACTGAAGAGAACATTACTCCTCCTGGTGCCCTGCCCAAGTTTGGCGGTTGGCAAGTGGAAAGAAGCCCCACCAGGTAGGAGTTCTATAGGGCACAAGGAGAGTGCCCCACCCTCGAGGGCCTGAGGTGGCAAGCTGAGGCCCAAGCAGCCAGGGATCAATCTGGGACTCATCACCTTTACTGGGAGGACAATCTTCTGTACTGTGAGTCTAAGGCTCCTGACCATAGGGCCCGCAGGGCCCTGGTGGTCCCTCACTGTTATAGGGCCTTTCTATTGGAATTGGTCCATGACATTCCTCTGGCAGGACATTTGGACCCGGACAAGACCTTTGCCCGGCTTGCTCCTCACTTTTATTGGCCCAGACTCAGGTTGTCCCCAGATGCATTCTGCAGGACCTGTGTGACCTGCCAGGCCAGTGGCAAGGCGAGGCAGAAACTTAAAGCTACCCTTAAGCCCTTGCCCGTTGTTGACACCCCCTTTAAGAGGGTGGACATTGACACTGGAGGACCTATCGATCCCCAGATGACCGCAGGGCACAGATTCATCTTGGTTCTGGTGGATCATGCCGCTCGGTACTCTGAGGACCACGACTGCAGCAGCGGTGGCGAAGGCCCTGATGGGGATTTTTACCCAGGGGATTCACCAAAGAGGTGGTGTCTGACAGGGGCACGAACTTCATGTCTGCTTACATGCAGGCCTTGTGGATGAAGTGTGGAATAACATATAGGTTCTCTACCCCTTACCACACCCAAACAAATGGGCTTGTTGAGAGATTCAACAAGACCCTGAAAGTTATGATCAGAGGCCTGCCTGAGGAAAAAGTGGGATATCCTCTTACCGTGCCTGTTGTTTGCCTATCGGGAGGACTCTCAGAAAGGAGTGGGTTTTAGCCCCTTCGAGCTTCTGTTTGGGCACCCATTCCGTGGACCTCTGAGTTTGGTCAAGGATGGCTGGGAGCAGTCTCTCAAGTGAACTCCCAGGGATGTAGTAAGCTATATGTTGGCCTTTTGGAGCCAAATGGCCAGGTTGTGGTAGCACGCCACCCGCAAGTTAAAAGCCAGCCAGGATGTCATGAAGAAGTGGTACAACAGGAATGCTACTCTTGTGGAGTTGACACCTGGACAGAAAGTATGGGTGATGGAGGCTGTAGAGCCAGGGGCCATCCAGGACCACTAGACCAGGCCATATCAGGTGATAGAGAGGAAAGGGGAGATCTCAAGAGCCCGAGGCAGCCCCTCTGGATACTACATATCAATCGCCTCAAGCCACAATTTGAGAGGTCAGAGGTCACTGTGCTAATTGTGATGGATGGAGAGAAGGAAGAGGAGAGTGACCCTCTCCCTGACATCTTGGACCCTAAGGAGATGGATGGGTCAGTAGAATGAGTAATCCTGTCCCCCACCCTAACTCCCGACCAGCAGAGGGACTGTCACCGAGTATTGAGGCAGTTTCCCTTTCTGTTCTCTCATCTCGGGGACTACCCACCTGTGTACGCATGATGTGGACATAGGTGACAACCTCCTTGTCAAGAGCAAATCTTACAGGTTGTCGGATAAGGTGAGGTCTAGCATCCAGGCGGAGGTGTCTAAGATGCTAGAATTGGGAGTCATAAAACCCTCTAGCAGCCCCTTGTCCAGCCCGGTGGTTCTGGTACCAAAAGCCACCCTGGCAGGCACCACACCTGAACTATGGATATGTGTGGACTATAGGGGGCTGAACTCGGTGACCCGTATAGATGCCTATCCAATTTCCCGGGCGTATGAGTTGTCCGACAGGTTGTGCACGGCCCAGGATATAAATACCTTCGACCTCACCTCCGGGTACTGGCAGATCGCCCTCACTGAGGGAGCCAAGGAAAAAATTGCCTTCTCCACTCTGGAAGGGCATTTACAATTTAAGACATTACATAAAGAGTATGCTGTTCCCCAGGGCGGACACCGTATTAAGGAGGTAGGGGGAGGGAATCCTCCTTGTCGGAACTAGAGTCCTCACACACCCAGCAAGCTAGGTGTCATGCTTCATCATCTGGACTTGCTCCTCGTCGGGTCGGCGCTGCAATACCCGACGGGCACCCGTAAAGGGGCTCTTTAGCGGAGATCTTTAGTTCCTGCCGTATGGTGCGTGGGTGTGAGGGCCCTAAAAACAGTGTAGATGTGATGTGGGTGGGTGACGTTAAAAAGGTTGGATAATCCAAATAAACTTTTTATTAAGGTGGTTATCCACCTTCTTAAAAGCAAACAGAGTGGCTGCTCTCTGGCTCTATGGTCCAGTGGAGCTTAGCTCATCTCTCACAGTGTGGTCGACAAGTTTCATGCATTGTGGTCAATACTGATCCATTGCATTTCATCAGGACCTATTATTTACACTATCTACACGTGGTGGTGGGAAAGGAGACTCCTGCCTACCACACTTCATGGATGCGAGCGCGAAGTCCCGCCAATCCTAGTGGTAACCTACACAAGGGGGATGACAAGAAAAGTAGTATGTAGTCACTAGATACTTCCATCTTGCAGACAGGTCAAATCACCCCAACATCCTCATAACAGTTGTCCATCTAGTGAGCAAACTAGGATTATAGTCTGACCCCTAGGTAAAAGCGTAATTAAAAGGGAGACTGGATTACAAACACGGCTAAAAGAGAGACTGGTGGAAAAGTAAAAGGCATTCCCCAAAAGGGGGTCAAATGTACAGAAGGTGACTCACCTAACTGAAGGGTAAAACTCACTCCATTCGGTATTTTGGGCTCCAGACACCAGTATCGTGGTGTCCTGCAGAGTTGGAGGCAAGGTAGACAATCGAAAGTTTAACACTGGTTAACTAATCCAGCTATGCAATGGAACCCGGCTGAAGCTGGTGTCCATGTATGGGGGAGAAGCCGCGAGCACACTGCCCACCCCTCCCCTGTCACTGCGGCCATACGTAGCGGTCACCCCCAGTGAAGCATTTATGGTTTGTGGCATCGAGGACTGGTTTATCTGCAACCCAAGGGGGAAGAAGGTAGCCCGCCCTGCCTCCAGCCGCAAGTGCAGCCCGGGAGCCACGTAGGCCGTGAGTCACACACATGGCCGCGGCAGGGGAATGGATGTAAACAGGGCGTCCAAGTCCCCCCTCCATACTGGACCCACTCGGTCCGTACGCCAATGTGGATAATTGCGGGCCACCCCAAAACGGCACCCTCACTCACCTGTCCACGCTGGACGTGCACCGGTAAACCTCCTGCACGCCAAACCGCAAAAGCCGGATCATACCTGTGCTACCATCAGAGTGGTGATTTATAGGTATTCCTAGCTTCCCGCGGCCCGTTACGTAGGGGGTCGGCGTCACGCAACGTAGTGTCACGTGGTACAGTGGGCATCTCAGCCGCCTCGAGTACACCGGCCCAGAAAACACAACGGCCATCTTAGAGTGTGCAAAGAGAGTATGCAGTCACAGGTAATTTCACTAGCTGTTACCCGTGTACTACCTGGTCATTGTGTGCATCCAGTAGAATAAAATCAAATAAATATGGGAAACACATGCGAGATCCTCCACGACGTAGAGACGAAAATCTGCATGCGTAATCTAGCCAGTTAGTTTGTTCACTGCTGTACCCATACCGGGGCTCTCTAGATGTTACAAGGATACAAACATGAGAATTAATCATACAAGTCCCAATCAGGACTATCCACATTCCTAATGAACGGCTGGTACATGTACCCACATGCTCCTGTGTATTAAAGCAGGCATGCAGGTGCTATGGGGCAAGACTCGTGTATTACAGCTGTCATGTTTCAAGTATGCACCCATCCAGTTGTCAACTAGTAGTGGCCCTAAACAAGGTCTGGGGCTACTGCGAAGGGTAGAGATGCAACTATCTCCTCGCCAAAGCGGCCCAGGGAATGTCATCATTGAGACCATGTGAGTTGGTAGAGAGACGGTGCACCCATCTCTGTTCTATTTTAAAGAGGGCCTGTTGTGTGATCTTGGGGTGTGCTTCAAGGACCACCCACTTAAGGGATTCTGCTGAATGGTTAAGCTCTTTGCAGTGTGCGTACATTTTGGTGGTTGCTTTCATGCATCTAACATTGCTTTTGTGTTCAGTGATGCGTACCTTAACAGCCCTCATCGTCATTCCTATATATTTCTTGTCACAGGGACACGCCAACATGTATATACACTTAGATGTATAAACAAATCAAGGACCCCCTGAAATTTCTAGAAGTTCCTAGGACAGGGAAACAATTCTTGCACGTGAACGTAGGCATCTCTAATTTCCCTATATAGGTCGTATCGCCATTTGTATTTCTTTCTTCACCGCATGAACATCAAGCGGACACTATCTTCGTGGCTACGCGTAAGTAATTGCCTGCAGTTGTTAGTGTATGCTGGCGGTTAGCCTTGTTTTACTCACCGTAATTCAGATATCAGAAGTTGACGTCTTTTCGCTATGTCTTATTTTTTTAAACGTAAAGTACCCTTGTGACCATAACCTTTTTCGAGCATAATGCATCTATGTGGCCACATTCACGATATGCTCTTGCAAGAGTGTTTTTTTTATATATACATTCTCGGGCAACGTAAGACCTGGGTTAATAACTATTGGGGCTCGCTCCAGAGTCACGTTTGAATAATTTGTTTTATAACATTGTTTTACAAAAAAAAAGGTGCAGGTAATGCCCTAATTAGCTATGTTGTTTCATTTTGTTTACTAGAGATACGATACGGATGCACATTCTTTCCATCTGTGGATATATTTTTTGAACTATTTTCCTTTTGATACTCCTTCAAAACCGACATTAGTACATCTAAGGTATTATCTCTCCTAGTATATATGATTTATATTCTATCAGGTCATATTACATTAGGCTCACTATAGTGTATTCATTGTCCTTTGCAGACTTGTGTGAATGGAGTGCCCCCTTTCTTTCCTCGAAATCTGGTCGGTATGATGTCTTGGGCTCAAGCATCATCTTAGCACCATTGTTTCTTCATCTTGAGACTTGTGCTCTAACCTCCAGGTGAATTATCATTTATCAGGCTTTAGTGTAATTTCTTAGTATCTATCTTTATACTATTTAATGTATGGTTATTTCTTCTTCAGAGCTATTCATCAGTTTTGACTCATTCAACCTTCACAGTTATCTACATATTTTGAGGACTTAGTGTCGTTACAGGTAATTATCTATATATACCTGTTTGCATATCTGTTATCATTCAGTTTGCTCTGCATTTAGCCTTCTTTGGTTGGTCTTTTATGCAGAATCACTTATTATCTAAGACTTATATTCAACGCTCAGTCCTTATTCTTTATCTTGGCATGCTATACAAGGTATTAGATGTTATCAATAGCACTTTATGATTTATCATTGTGCCTATTTTTCTGCATATTTTATCACATATCTGGGTGTATAAATTTGGATATATTTCTCTTTCTCACTTTCATTTTCTTGCACGGTTCGGTTTTTATATCCTGTAATCTTTTTCTTGGTACTATTATATTAGTCTTTATAAATGTATGGAGTTCACCTTTGTGTATGTTCATTGTACAGCCCATATCCCTGCAGAGACTCAGTGTACTGTCTTTTTATATGTTAAGTGTACTTTTTCCCTTTTTTACAGATCTTTATGTGGCTTTTCCTAGAAGAAGCGTTGTATACGCCGAAACGCGCAGTAGAACAAATAATATACATTTATAAAGTTCAGCCACTTGTGGTTTATACCACATTATTATTGATTTGAACAAATAACATATATTTCACAGTACAGCCGCGTGTGGTTTTTACCACATGAATATTGAATTTGTCTGGAATAATGTCTAGTTATGTGTTGTTTGGTGGTATTTATATTGATTAATTCCATGTCTATGTTGTTGTATTATGTGTGATGTTATTCATGTTTGATTATGTGTGTTTATGTTAGAATTTTTAATTTTGTATGAATAAAATGAAATATTTTAACTGATTCTGGTAGTACACTGAGTCTGTGTTTATATTATTGATTATGTACAGGACTTGATTTTCATATAGTCCTAAGTTGCTTAGGAATGTTATTTTTGCAAGAATACACTTAGATGTATTACAGTTGGTATGTCGCTTCAGCCTCCATGTGAATGTGTCAGTCAATGCGATCTCTTTGACGGATCTTGTTTGCTCACACACTGAGCAAGTGCCACAGGGGTGGTGCCCTGTTACAGGCGGGAGGTCCCATAAAGTCCTCTGGGTCAGTGGTTCCTTAGCCTTGGGCCTGGTGTGTATTAGGATGTCTTTGAGATTTTGCGTGCGTTTGAAATTAAACCTGGGTCTCGGGAGGTTCAGATCTCCTGTGTTCACTATTCCCCAGTGTTTGTTAATAATCCTCTTGATTAGTGTGGAATGGGATGTGAATGATGTGACACACGTTAAAACTTCAGCCTGCTCTCTAGTAGTACCATGGAGTAAAGATTCCCGTGGGTTGTTCATGGCCCTCTTGTAGGAGTTCCTGACCTGACGTGCCGGGTATCCCCTATCCCTAAGGTTCTGTTGTAGGAGTTGGGCCTCTGTCTTGTAGTCAGTCAAGGTACTACAGTTCCTCCTGATGCGGAGGAACTGACCAAACGGTAGGTTGTTCCTGAGAGCCATCGGATGGTGACTACCGTATAGAAGGAGACTATTCCTGTCTGTGTCTTTTCTGTACAGGGTCGTACTAAGTCCCTCATTGGTGAGTCTTATCCTTAGATCAAGGAAGGGGATACTCGTGTCTGATACGGTGTGTGTGAATTTGAGAAACACATTCTGTGTGTTGATCCATTGGCAGAATGCCTCACACGTTGCCATGTCTCCCCTCCAGAGAATGAGGATGTCATCTATGAATCTTTTCCATAGTGTCAGGTTGTTTCTATAGGGGTTGTTCGGGTTTATGATGACTTCCTCTTCAAATGTTGCCATGTACAGGCAGGCCACACTTGGGGCGAAGGTACTCCCCATGGAAGTACCCTGGGACTGGTGAAATAGTTGTTTCTCATATTCAAAAAAGTTTTCCGTTAATTCTAAAGTGGCACACCCCATTATGAAGGAGACCGGAGTCGGTGAATCCCATTCTTCCTTCAGCAGACTAACCTCAATGGCATCCAGGGTCGCTCATTGTGGAATGTTAGTGTATAACGCTTCCACGTCCAAGTGTCACTAGAAGGTTAACCTCGTTAAGGCTCTCAGTGTTGTCAATAATACGTAGTCACGTCAGTTGTGTCCTGCACTGAATGATGGTATTTTCCTCACCAGGGGCTGGAGGAAATGGTCGCAAAACCTAGACAGTGGTTCCAGCAAAGACCCAATCCCTGACACTATAGGCCTCCCTGGGACCGGTGTTGTGTTTTTGTGGATCTTGGGGAGGGTATAGAAATACGGTGTCTTAGGATCTTTTGTTATGGCGCCTTCTTTGTGATCCAGCCATTGTTTTCAGCCTCGAGGACCATTGTCGCTATCTCTGATGCGAGTCTTGGTATGGGGTCTACCGCCAAGGGTGTGTAATGTCGGGTATTCCCAAGCTGGTGTCTACATTCTCTGTCATAGTCTGTAGTAGACTGGATAACAGTTGCCCCGCCCTTGTCGGCCTGTTTGATGGTGATGCTGGTATCGGTAGCCAATGTCATCATTCCTTTCATCGTTAGAGAGGTTGTGGAATGGGTTAGTCCTAGGGGAACCAGATAACTCTTTGAGTACCGCCCTCTCAAAAGTCAGAATCTCAGGTGGAATCATACTATTGTTTGGTGTAAATGTGGAAGGGTTGCGAAGACCGGAGTCACCGAGCTCGGGCGAAACCTTATCTTGAAAGAAGGCCTTGAGGCGCACTTTCCTGAAGAATTCCTGTACTTCACACATCTCACTGAATTTATCATGTTTTGGGGTCGGGACAAATCCAAGGCCTTTTTCCAGGACTGTCATTTCCGTGCTGGTCAGGTTCCTATTCGAGAGATTAACTACTAAGCCCTTTTTCCCTTGCTCACACTCCTGGTCTCTACTGAGTGTGGGGTCTGGTCTTGCCATTGATCTCCCTTCTGTGCTCCTCTTCTTCGCCCTCTTCCTCTGCCCCAACCTCTGCCTAAAAAAGGGGGGTTACTCATAGGGAAGTATTGTGGTGGGCCCTGAGGATACATCGGGAATTGCCACGGTGGTGGAATCGGTCCTTGAAAGGATGACTACGCTGCACCGAGGAGTAGTTACTCCTCTGATGAAAGCTCTGACAACAGCAGGAGGGGATCCTCGAACAGCGATTCGAGCACTGGTAGCTGGGGCAACCACAACCAACGCAGACCTAACTACCAGCCCTACCCCAACTACAACAATGGTCCGGCCTTTCAAGGACCGATTCCACCACCATGGCAATACCCGATGTATCCTCAGGGCCCACCACAATACTTCCCTATGAGTAACCCCCCTTTTTTAAGCAGAGGTTGGGGCAGAGGAAGAGGGCGAAGAAGAGGAGCACAGATGGGAGTTCAATGGCAAGACCAGACCCCACACTCAGTAGAGACCAGGAGTGTGAGCAAGGGAAAAAGGGCTTAGTAGTTAATCTCTCGAATAGGAACATGACCAGCACGGAAATGACAGTCCTGGAAAAAGGCCTTGGATTTGTCCCGACTTTAGTGAATCATTGGATTGAGCATCATCATACTGAAAGTGACTGCTGTTCGACAGTTTTGGCCATCATATTACCATGCAGAAAGAGGTGTATTTGATAATTCTTTTCAATATTGTAATGAATGGGCTGAACGAGATGTCTGAACTGCAGAATCTTTGATGGTCCCATACTGGAGGTTTTGTTTGAGAAGTCTGGATTTAGGAACGAACTATATTAACGTCCACCATGAGGTTGAGAATGAAGGGTAATGCCCAGACATCCGTATTAGTAATGTTGGCAAGTCTTAATATATGCAATAGATTCCCAGCTATATATTTTTCCTTTATGAGAGCCAAGCCCATATGAAGAGTCCATATTTTTAGGTCGAGCCTGGGCAACGCATGCGCTGCTCTGCGAGGCATGCTGTAATTTAGACTGTGGCTTGAAGCACCTCCCATCTTTTCCATTGGTTCCTGTTCATGCCCTTCATAAATGCCTGCTTTAGTTTGGTCAGCACCCCTCCCAATCTGGCTTCTGCCCGGACCACAGCACAGAAACAGCCCTCATAGCTGCCACCGAGGACATCAGAGCCATCTTCGACTGCAGCGAATCAGCAGCCCTGATCCTCCTCGACCTACCAGTGGCCTTCAACACCATCTCCCACCATCTCCTCATCCAAAGACTCAACCACATCGGCTACCACGGCCTCAAGCTGCTACCCTCTTTTTCCACCAGATGCACCCAAAGAACCCGACTCCCGCCATACACCTCCGACCACAAGAGCATCATCTGCGGCGTATCCCGGGCTCCTCACTCAGCCCAACACTCTTCAACGTCTACATGACCCCACTGACCCCCATCACCCGCAGCCAAGGTCTCAGCATCATTTCCTATGTCGACGATACCCAGCTCATGCTCACCCTCACCAAAGACACTGACTCCACCAGAGCAACATTCCAGAACACCATGACCGATGTCGCTGACTGGATTGAAGCCTACTGCCTCCAGATCAACATTGACAAAACCAAAGTTCTCCTCTTCGGGAGACCCCCCCCTCACTGTGGGATGACTCCTGGTGGCACTCCTCCCTCTGTCCTTCACCCACCCCCACCACCCATGCCTGCAACCTCAGAATCATCATCGACAGCGAACTCTCCATGAGACACCAGATAAACTCTTCTGCCTCCACCTGCTTCAACACCCTCAGAATGCTCTGGAAAGTCTTCAGATGGATCCCTATGGACACCAGGAGAACTGTCACCCAAGCCCTCATCACCAGTTGACTTGACTACGGAAATGCCCTCTATGCCTGAACCACCATCAACCTCCTCAATCGCCTCCAAACCATCCAGAACGCAGCAACAAGAGTCATCCTGGACCTGCCCAAACAAGCCCACAGCACCCCCACCTCCATAGCCTGCACTGGCCCACCGTCAAGAAGAGATGACACTTCAATCTGCTCACCCAAGCCTTCAGAGCCCTCCACAAAGCTGGACTAGAATTCCTGAACAACCGCCTGACCATCCACCGACTCACCAGACACCTGCGGTGTGCCGACCTTGCCCTCGCTACTGTCCCATGCATCCATCACACCTGAACAGGAGGTCGCTCCTTCTCCCACTTCGCTGCCAAAGCCTGAAATCACCTCCCCATCCATCTTCGAACATCAACATCCCTCCCCGAGTTCAGGAGCGGACTCAAGACCTGGCTGTTCGAATAGACCCTCCTCACACTCGCGCCTTGATATCCCTGGTGGTGATTAGCGGGCTCTACAAATCTTCGACTGATTGATTGAGCATGCTTAATTAGGCCCACCTTTTAGTGTTTCTGACCCTCCCAGCAGACTGCCCCTGCTACATGTGGCCTTACACTTTTTTAATTTACTTTCCTTTGTGCACTATTTTTTTGGGGTGGGTCTGCCTTGGCTTGTGTATCAGCACGGTTCCTGCTTCATGGATGCCGAGCTTGTTTTACATTGACACACTGAGCACTTCCAGCACAGCACGCCACAATGCTACACTTTATCTTTAAGTATGTTTAATGTATTTGTTTAGTTATTTAAATTATTTACTTTTCAGTATCACCACAGCATTCTTTCAAGTCCCTTAATTACGCACGTAGTGTTGACGCACACGTCAATGGATGCTTTGCTTGCAAGTCATTCCTCTAATGAGAACTTCTACACAGTATGTTTGTGTAGCGCTAGGCTCCAACTCCTACGGAGAGTGTAAACATCCTACCACAGGACCTCCTCCCAGGAGTTTTGAGGTGAGGAGAACAAAATCTGGCAGTGGAGAGATGGTGCGGGCCCTGTTCCTTGAGTACTCCTTCTGGGATCTTGCTCCTCTACTCACACTCAAGTTTCATCTTGCTCGCCCACTACTTTTTTTTTTTTTTTAGGTCTCGCTGAGCCAGCGCGCATGCGTTGCTCTGCAGACATTTAGTAAGGGGCTTTTGGAAGTGCTGCCAGAGGCTTTTGCTGGCGACCAGCTTGCGTTCACGCAAGCGTGCACGCGCGATCAGGCGCCATATGGCTTCCCTCGCCATCTGGCTTCCCACCCTGATAACTCGCAGCGGCTTTTATCGCTCGCGATTACTCTCACTTTCGCGGCCGCGCGGCCGTGTCAGTTTCACGGCCGCGCGGCCAATGCTTGTTTTTGGAGCTGCTGCCTTGTTATTGTTTTGGTTTGGATGATAGCCCCTTAAATCGACGCCCCAGGCCGCCCGTGTTCACAGACTCGCCGTCAATATAAGCGCAGGAACTTGAAACCAAACCTGTTTTTCCAGACTCGGGAACTTTGGTTCTTTCATTCCACTGCAGCTCGCGCCGCACCCAGTCATTCCCGGGGCACTAATTGTATTATGTAAGCTATAAAAGCTTCCGAAATGTGAATGCATTTGACAAGTTAATTCAGCTGTACTGTCTTCCGAAAAACATCTGCTCGCTCGGATTCCGAGCGACCGTGGAGAGTAGTCGTCCTCAGACTGCTAGGATTAAAACTGATGGGTTTCCGTCCCATTCTGCAGGTTTATGGAAAGCGTCTATTAATATTTCAGAAGGGAGACGCAGCTGCAAGTCAATAGCTTCCCTTGAAACCAACGCTTACCGTCTGGAAAATGGCACATTATCAGAAGAGGAGGATTTTCACAGAGCCGGCTACGGAACGGTGCCGCAAAGTCCTCCACAGACACAAGGGTAAATTGCCCTCCTTCAAAAATGCGTTGCAAAAGCACTTTACGAACGCGCAATACACGTCACCTTTCACACAAAGCCTAATTGGTAGACTTTACAGAAACCTACGGAAGAATATTCGAATCATTTGCATCCCAAAGACCCCTTCATTCTCACTGTATCATAAAGCAGTTTGGAGACACGGGACATTTCACACAAGCTGAGGCCATTGTCACAACACCAGCCTGCCCCATTTACAAACTGCGTCACCCGGAGCCTAATAACTTCCACCGAGCTTGGCTTGTTGGGGGTGGGAGGATGACTCTCTCCCCCCCCCCCAGAACATTTGAAAGAAAATGGCATCGAAAACTGCATTTTAGAGCGTAATTTTCACATACATCTGCTAAAAGCTCTGAATAGGCACTCGTGAAATATCCCAGTACTTTCATGATGTGCCAAGCCTACGAAGCTTCCCAGGAGGGGACCCCATTTTTTAAAGAATTGCTATGTGGTCCCCTGTAAGTTGAGAATGAACTCTGGTTTGACATTGCAACCAGTGGTGCCCCCATGTTCCAAGAATCGTCTTCTGTATGCCAAGGACAACATATTACCATGCGTGCCCTCCATTATGCCAAGAATCGACTGTAGCATGCCAGGGCCAGCATATTGCTGGGGTCCTAAGTAAGGCAAGTATTCCCTTGAGTAGGCCAAAACCAGTGGCAGACTCTCAGGCATAACACACACACTCACTCACTCACACTTACTCATTCTAACTCGCTCACATTCACACTCCGCCTCTCACTCATGCTCATGGCCACTCATTCATATAAACCTACTTACACACTCTCACTCACAAACACACACTCGCGCTCATGGCCATTCATTCTAAGTCACACTACTTCAGTCATACTCACCGTTTCACTCACTCTTGCTTTCGCAATCCTTTTTCACTCAGTCTCACTCATACTCACTTTCACTCGCTCTCACTGTTACACACGCTCACTCGGACTCTCATTCTAATGCACACAATCACACTCAGACTGCTCCTTGCACGCAGCACAACCCGCTATCTTGCACTGACACAAGGGAGTAGGTTACATGAACATATTGCCTCAGACAACGACAGGTTCTAAGATCTTCAGGGTGCAGTGATTATGGCTTAGCACAGACGAGTAATTTGTTACTTCGCTATTGGTATGGGTGCCCTGTGAGAGGGCTGCCTGAGATGAATTCCACAGTGGTTGTTTTTCAAGTGAGGAGGATCATGCACCCGTGAGATTTCAAGTTTTTAAATTACTTTTTGGGACTTGTGCGTATGCTGAGCTGTGTTTTGCAGCGAAGGTTCAGCAGCTTCGTTTTTTGCAGAAATCACACAGAGAATTAGGGAATGATTGAAATGGTGCATTCAGCTGCTACCAGGTTCGCCATTTTCTTTTTACTAAGCGAAGTGACTGGGGGTGTTAAATTGACACATCCTGGTAGATACAGTTGCATCTCAAATCCAACATATGAAGAAACACCAGTTGTCTCACACTTCACCTTGCACAACTGGTGCACACACTTTTCTGTGGATGTATTCAGTGGATAGGGATGGTGCTGGATATGGATTGAATACTCTCAAACCAAAAGAGTCTGCTTGACATCAGAAGAGAGAAATGGACGGACTGGCAGATCTAGGAGTAGTTAATGCGCTGTCAGTGAAAGAAGTCAAAATGGGGACACCTGACCTATCTGTGTTTATTGCTACTATTTAATTCAACAGTTTTCAGAACACCTTTTAGTGGGATGAATTGTTGTTTTTCAGTCTTCTGTAGTTCGAGAGTATGGTGGACTGTTTGTATCTTAAGATATTGGCATTAATGCATAGCTTTAAAGCACATGATGCGAGGGTTCTGCAAAAGCAGGAGTTAATTTAAACAAGCATTGGCATAGCCAATAGGTCTCGCCTTTGGGACCTTATAAGTGCTTAGCCATGCAACAGTTGATGTTGTTGCACCAAGGATATTGTGCTGGATAACTAAACACTTATAAGGTCCCAAAGGCGAGACCTATTGGCTATGCCAATGCTTGTTTTAAATGGATGACCGGTCCCGCCACACATTAGGAGCTCTGTTGTTTTAATTAGTTCTGAGTTTATATATTTTTTTAGGTCTCGCCCTGAGCCAGCGCTTGCGCTGGTCTGGGCGAGACATTTAGTCAGTGGGCTTTCAGAAATGCGACCACAGCTTTTTGTGTGGCATTCTGCGCGCGATCACGCGCACAGGCACAAGCGCCATCGGGCTTTCCTCTCACTCTCCCGCGCGCGCCTTGCTCTGCCTCTCTGTCTTGCTCGCCCCTCCCCCACCAGAGCTGCCATCTGGCTTTCTCTGCACGCACCACTCGCGTGCTTGTTTTCTTTCACTTTCGCGGCCCCGCGGCCGCGTCACTTTCACGGCTGCGCGGCCAATGCTTGTTTTATCTTGTGACTAGGCACTCCCTTAACCAGACTTGGCTGGGTCCATTATCGATTCAGTATTGTAAATAAAGTGGGTGGGAGCTTTTATTATTACTTTGTGCACCCACAGAAGATGTGCGATGTTCAAGAAAGAAGTTTGGATCCATAAACGGACAAAGCGCGCTTTCCGATTGTCATCTTGTGGTCTGATGGCAGCCAGGCACGCAATTAACTGTCCCCTAAGTGAATTAAAATAATCTTATTTATGTTGCAGAGTGCGATGTGTAGATCTATCATAGAAGAAGGTATCTTTTTAGCCCCCCGCCCCCACCCCCGAAATTGCCTGTCACAAATTAGAATGAGAGCTGTTTATCATCGTCTGTCTTTCCTCACACTTTTATTCAAATCCATATATTTTCAGGGTTCCCCGACAGAACTTTTCATCTCGTGCCATTCGTACTCCACATTTGCGAGGTTTGCACAAATGCAATATGTATGGAGGTCTCTGCATTATTGATGGCTGTCCCTGCTCTCAGTGCTGTCTCGAGCTCCTTGATGCTCAGATGGGATGCGGTGTCGCACCACAGACGATTTACTTAGTACCAGAGTAAGTGGAGCTCGAAAGGCGCGCGGGCCCTCCGCCCTCCTTAGTCCGTCTTCTTAATCGTGCGCTTTCATCATTAAGTGAAGTTGAATCCATTTGGGAATGTTTCTTTTGACCAACATGGCCACAGGGTCCAAAGCGAAAAGCTTCAAGATCGCTGTTTAGTTTTGGGGTTGGAGGTGGTTTGCGTCTCCAGAACGTCCAATTGAACACAACACACAGCAGCTGATCAAAATAAGCAACCACAACACTAGACCTTGCCATCGCTTATGATATATATTTTCTGGATTCATTTCTATATTGTCATAATTAATTAAAATTACGACGAAGCAATCCAGTACACCCCAGCTCTCCCGAACACAAATTAAAAATAAAATTAGCCACGGAAAAGCCCAAACGCTGGTAAAACCAGAAATCAAATTAAAAACGGCTACTAATTACTAAGACTATCATTACAATGGCATCATTTTATACACAGTAAGAAACACCTTAATGGTGTGATAATGTCTTAATATTTAATTCCACCCAAGGGTAGTGGTCGAATACGTTTATTGTGTATATTTAAATTAATTACAATAAATACAAAAAATAAAAGCAAATAAAGAATAAAATGAGCTGTCAATACAGTCAAGCCACACGATGAAATAATTAAAACTTCGCAACATCATAAATATGCAAACTTAAGAAGATAAAGCACTGTTCGTAATGAAAACTCTCTAAAACATGATAATAAACACATGTTCCGAATGTCACTAGGGCCTGGGCAGATACATAAGGTTTCATCAAAATTATTACACGACCTTCGATATTCCAGGAGCTCTCAAACTGCTTCAGAGGAATGAATAAAGGCGTAAGTATTTTTGTTTAGCTCTGGCTATCAAGTTGGAGTCAACATAGTACTGCCTAGGCAAGAGATATGATACCAACAAGTGCCCTGCCTGATGATATCCCGAGAAGGTGAGTTGTTTGGAGCGACTCATGCAGTCCTTGTCTGATGGTGTTTGTAAGGACTGTTTTCCACATGCACAGCAGCCCCCGATAGACAGCAGCTTATGTACGCTTATAGAAGCAAGACTTGTTGGGATGTATTGCCAGAGACTTAAACGTCAGTTATAGGAGGAATCAAAACTCGACAAACAGACCTTGGTTGTAGCAGAGTTCTTTGCATAAATAGGAAGTTAGGAACCGATTCAAGATTGTGTACAATCAGGACACATTTTTCCTACGTAATTGCATGCTTTATAAACTAATTTAGTTCACTCCTTCATCAGGCGGGGAGGGAAAATGTGGCGTCTTAGCTGTTTGGGACTGCAAGAACTTTTGGACATGAGAACCTGAATAACGACCGAAGTGCTCTCTGAAGAGATGTTGTCTTTAGCTCTTTTCTGAACTGCATGCATCGTCTGGTGAGCCTAATATGCAGTGGCATGTTGTTCTCAATTTCTAATGCATGCTTGCAGCTGTGTTTTATTTTTTTCTTTGTTTTTCTTCTCGGTATTTCTTCACTAGCAGTCGGGCGATGCCCTGGCTCATTCTGCTGGCCTCTGGAGGTGCTCAGTTTTTTAAAACAGGTTGTGTGAGATACTCTTCTTTGATGCTTTGTAGGTAATGCAAAACACACAAGATGATGGACGGAATGTTGCACATTGGCAAACATTCACCCCCAGTCACAGATCTGGGTTTAATCCATCGTTATTTTTGCTTCACCACGCCACCCCAGTTCAGACATAGCCATATGCAAATCAGTCTTGACCCTGTGCCTCATGGGAACAGTCCAGACCGAACTGCCAAGCCATGTCTTCCCTGGACCGGAATCAAGCATCCTAGGACCGGTTTCGGGCTTTCAGCCCTCATCAGCCAGGATAGCTTGACTCCAGTGGCGTAGTGAGCACGGGACCCACGTCTGGGCATACCCTTCCCACTTAGGGCGAAATGCAAAACACACAAGATGATGGACGGAATGTTGCACATTGGCAAACATTCACCCCCAGTCACAGATCTGGGTTTAATCCATCGTTATTTTTGCTTCACCACCCCACCCCAGTTCAGATATAGCCATATGCAAATCAGTCTTGACCCTGTGCCTCATGGGAACAGTCCAGACCGAACTGCCAAGCCATGTCTTCCCTGGACCGGAATCAAGCATCCTAGGGACCGGTTTCGGGCTTTCAGCCCTCATCAGCCAGGATAGCTTGACTCCAGTGGCGTAGTGAGCACGGGACCCACGTCTGGGCATACCCTTCCCACTTAGGGCGAAATGCAAAACACACAAGATGATGGACGGAATGTTGCACATTGGCAAACATTCACCCCCAGTCACAGATCTGGGTTTAATCCATCGTTATTTTTGCTTCACCACGCCACCCCAGTTCAGACATAGCCATATGCAAATCAGTCTTGACCCTGTGCCTCATGGGAACAGTCCAGACCGAACTGCCAAGCCATGTCTTCCCTGGACCGGAATCAAGCATCCTAGGACCGGTTTCGGGCTTTCAGCCCTCATCAGCCAGGATAGCTTGACTCCAGTGGCGTAGTGAGCACGGGACCCACGTCTGGGCATACCCTTCCCACTTAGGGCGAAATGCAAAACACACAAGATGATGGACGGAATGTTGCACATTGGCAAACATTCACCCCAGTCACAGATCTGGGTTTAATCCATCGTTATTTTTGCTTCACCACGCCACCCCAGTTCAGACATAGCCATATGCAAATCAGTCTTGACCCTGTGCCTCATGGGAACAGTCCAGACCGAACTGCCAAGCCATGTCTTCCCTGGACCGGAATCAAGCATCCTAGGACCGGTTTCGGGCTTTCAGCCCTCATCAGCCAGGATAGCTTGACTCCAGTGGCGTAGTGAGCACGGGACCCACGTCTGGGCAAACCCTTCCCACTTAGGGGCGAAATGCAAAACACACAAGATGATGGACGGAATGTTGCACATTGGCAAACATTCACCCCCAGTCACAGATCTGGGTTTAATCCATCGTTATTTTTGCTTCACCACGCCACCCCAGTTCAGACATAGCCATATGCAAATCAGTCTTGACCCTGTGCCTCATGGGAACAGTCCAGACCGAACTGCCAAGCCATGTCTTCCCTGGACCGAATCAAGCATCCTAGGACCGGTTTCGGGCTTTCAGCCCTCATCAGCCAGGATAGCTTGACTCCAGTGGCGTAGTGAGCACGGGACCCACGTCTGGGCATACCCTTCCCACTTAGGGCGAAGTGCAAAACACACAAGATGATGGACGGAATGTTGCACATTGACAAACATTCACCCCCAGTCACAGATCTGGGTTTAATCCATCGTTATTTTTGCTTCACCACGCCACCCCAGTTCAGACATAGCCATATGCAAATCAGTCTTGACCCTGTGCCTCATGGGAACAGTCCAGACCGAACTGCCAAGCCATGTCTTCCCTGGACCGGAATCAAGCATCCTAGGACCGGTTTCGGGCTTTCAGCTCTCATCAGCCAGTATAGCTTGACTCCAGTGGCGTAGTGAGCACGGGACCCACGTCTGGGCATACCCTTCCCACTTAGGGCGAAATGCAAAACACACAACAAACCCCGAAACCGGTCCTAGGATGCTTGTTTCCAGTCCAGGGAGGACCTGGCTTGGCAGTTCGGGCTGGACTGTTCCCATGAGGCACAGGGTCAAGACTGATTTGCATATGGCTGGGTTCAAACTGGAATGGCATGGTGAGCAAAAAAACGATGGATTTAGGCCCAGATCTCTGTACTGGGGTGAATGTATGACATTGTTCTGCATTCTGTCCATCAACTGTTGTTTTTGCATTTGTAGGTAATGCGGCAGGTGATCAGAATGCCTTAGTCTTGTAGCAGCATCCATTTTTAAATGCATCACAGTCTGAGAGATGTGAATTGATTTGTACAGTATTTTTAGGAGACTTGTGACGTCAAAGCGGGTTCTGTTCACTGGTGTACTAGTGGTATTATCAGTACCAACAACTAGGACATCGCCACGTCTTATACCATAACCAGCAGCGTTTCACCACAGCTGTTGCCCCTGCACCCCTGCTCGTACATCTTTCTTCTTTATTGCGCATGAGAGCTCCTCCAGATATCTCACTTCAGACTACCAGTTTTACAAAAATAACACTTAAAATAAAATACTTAATTAGTTGCTATAATGTGCCTATTAGTGTCAATGTTTCCACGTTAAAGAACAGTAAATGTTAAGCACGCAGGATAATGTGCTGCATGGCTAAATACTTATAAGTTCCCAAAGGCGAGACCTATTGGCTATGCCAATGCTTGTTTTTGTTTATTGCGTGCCGCTGCCTGGCTCCTGTTCGTCCCGTTCATTAGTAATGCCTAAATGCCTCTCGCTGCTTCTTTAGTGTTTTTTGGGCAGTTTTGTATCTTGTCCCCTCACCCCCCCGTTCTTGCATTCACATACAACCACCCTTCTCCCTTCATCGTCACCCCCTCTCCCACCGTTGGTTCGTGCGCCAGAAGCATGCCTCCAGGACAAGAGACGCAGCGGATCTTGCGGATCTTGGATTTTGGCAGCATATTAGTCATATGTTAGTGCGATGAGCTGAAAAAACAGGTACTTGTGTGCTTGTGTAGGGTCTGGACATTGTCAAAATATTTCATTTCCGCTAGGGGAGGTTGTTGACAAAGTTGTTGGAGTTGGCAATTGTTACCAGCCACATTCTGATTTCTCCTCTGCATCTGTCATCTAGAAATTGTTACCCACCGATTAAATTGTTCCCTGACACATTAATTACGGGATTCTTAAGAAAATGGTGCACGTTTTATCGACCTCGGAAGGGTAAGAGATTGACTAGACCCTCACCTAATGCGACCTCATGGTTACATATGCTGATCTCTGCAGGTTCGGTTTAACCCTTGCTTACCTGATCTTTCCAGCTCTTTAAGACATGAGCACTAAGATAGCATTATTTCAAATGTGACTAAATACAGCACTGTTTTTAAAAGTGCTAGTGCTGTCCCGTTTAAAGCATAACAACCGTGCTAAAAAAGTGCCAGTGCAGAGGGCGACTTGAAATACTCAAAATGGATCTTAGTGAAGGGGGGTTTATGCCTCCCCAACTTGCAGCTGTATTATTTGGGGGGCCTCTTACAGTATGCCGCGATGTGGTGTGATGATGACCTTCGCTGACGCTGGGCAACTCCCCCCAATTACTGAAGTGTGGCAGAGGGCTGCGGTCGGATGCCCCTTTCTGCGTTTCTACGGCAGCCCGGGCATGGGACTTGGCAGTTAGGAAAGTTATTAAGAGGGCACCGTATGCTCCGCTTTTACCCATTTGTTGGTTGCGCCGTTTTTTTGCACATTCTGGACTCCATGCAGGTCAAGGGCTGGATAACAGGGGGCTGTCGGACGGCGGGAGATCTGTACTCCAACGGCTCTTTCATGACTCTGAGGGAGATGGGAACGCATTACGGGGTCAATGAGCGACAGTATTGACAGTATGCGAGATCTGGCCCACCTTCCCAGAGGGATCAGAGGAGTCTCATGTACTCGGAAAGCTCCTGGACTTGGGCTCCTTTAAAGGTATTATATCCCGATTGAATGTAGCCTTGAAGACAGATAGGAGGACGGTGATTGGGGACCGATGGGAGGTGTGGGACCAGGAATTGGAGTCTCCACTGACGGATTTTGAGTGGCGCAGGGCGAGAGCACAAGTACGAGAGGTAGCCAGTAATGCTCGTTTCAAATTAGTGCACTTTTATTTTCTCCATCATGCCTACTGTAGCGCGGCGGGGCCTGGGGTATCTAGGCCGCAGCAGCGCTAATTAAATGCACGACACAGGTGCTTTGGTTCTCATGGCCGGAAGACCCCGAGCGGTCTCGGCCGTTTATTTATCCCCTCGGGGCGAGCCCGCCCCAAAGGGTGTGGGGATGCGTGAAGGTTGCAACAATGTAGTAGAGGGCCGGGTGGCTCTCTACATCCCTCCTTTCTTTCGGCTCTGGACCATCAAGTCTTCCCCGTTCATGGAGAAGTATATACAAAGTCTGGCAGTTGCTGACTTGGTGCCGGATTCGGCCGGAGACCATACCTCTGGCTCCGGACCCTGTAACCAGCCGACACGCTGGACGGGACACCCCCAGACGATTCGGCAGCGGGGTCCTGACCCGACAGTCGTGTAGGATCAGCCCAGTCCTGGCTGACTTGCCGGGGTACCTCTGGTGGGGTACTCCCCGTGCTGGGTGAGGAAGGAGGGGAGAAACTTTGAAAAGAGTCTTGATCGTCAGACGCTTCTTGATCCAGCACCTCTCAGTGGTCTTCTTGAAACTGGACACATTCCTTCGTACGATTGCTGTCCCTTGTGAGCAGTGACCATGGTCCCTTGAACACCTACCACGATCCATACTTCTGGCTCGTATAGTGTCCGGAACTTCCACCCGGGGTGTCGGTCTTTGATCACCACCCGGTCTCCCACTCTTAGCTGAGGTTCTTGTGCTCTCCGGGCTTCGCTGGCCTTTCGATTCGTTGTCTCCCTCCTTGCTTGGACGGCGCCATCATCCCGCTCCACGGGTACACACGTAGGGTCTGAAGGGATACTATCTCGGGGAGCCCGTTTGAACAGTAGATGGGCCGGAGCACACTTGGTGGTGCTATGAGGGGTCTGTCGGTACGCACCAAGAAATTGGTCGAGAGCTATTTCAGCGTCTTCTCCACTATCTACTGCGATGCGCAATGCGCGGTTCAGTGTCCTCATCAGGCGTTCTACTTCCCCGTTTGCTTGGGGCCATAGCGGGGTGATCTTCCAATGTCGAATCGCCTGCCTCTCAAGGTAGTCCTGAAACTCTCGGCCCTGGAATGGGGGTCCGTTGTCGGACTTGACCTCTTCCGGTAGTCCCATCATTGCGAAGGTTCTGTCCAGGACCCTCTTCACCTGGGGAAAAGCTGTCGACGACACCACCTCGACAATGGGGAACTTCGAGAACGAGTCAACCATGACCAGCATGTGACGTCCATCTGGGAAGCTCCCAAAGTCCAGGCTGAGGTGTGTCCAGGGAGTCTTGCTTGGTTCCTCCGTGATCACGGGTGCCGGCGCTGGGTCTCCTCCGGTGATCGTACATGCGTGGCACTGTCGGACCATCTCCTCCACCATGGAGTCCATCGCCGGAACCAGACCTTGTCTCGCAACCTGGCCTTGGTCTTCGCCATTCCCTGATGGCCGACGTGGGCCAGGGTGAGGATCCGCTTCTGCAAACTCTCCGGGACCACGATCAGGTGCCCTCTCAAGATGACTCCGTCTTCCCCCACACTGAGTTCGTTACGGACCTGCCATAGTTGTTGGCGGGCATGGCTGACCTCCGGCCGGAGGACGCGGGCTCCATCCATGAAATGGGCCCATCCGTTGTTCTCCAGTGCTCCTCTCACTCGGGAGAGAGTGTGGTCTTCCTGGGTGGCCCGGCCAATCTCTTCTAGGGTCATGGCTGTGGGACACGCCCCTTCTGACACCATGTTAACGAAAGCTTCGGTGTTGCAGGCGTCCACCGATGGGTCCGATGGCATTGTGGACTCCGGGTGACGAGACAGATAGTCGGCAGGGTTGTGGGCCCCTGGACGATAGATCACTTTGAAGTTGTATGCCTGCAACTGCACTGCCCATCGTTCGATCCTCGGGGCGCCAGCCGGGATGAGCCTGCAAACAGCGGGAGCAGCGGTTTGTGATCAGTTACGACATGGAACTCCTGACAGCACAGATACAGGTGGAAGTGTTGGCACGCCCATTTGATAGCCAACGCCTCCCTCTCGATTTGGCCGTATCTGGTCTCTGTGTCAGTGAGAGCTTTACTGGCGTATGCGACCGGCTTCCACACTTCCGGGCCATGTTCTTGAAGGAGGACTGCTCCTAGGCCCACCGGGCTGGCATCGACGACCAGTTCCGTTCGTTTCCTCGGGTGGAAGTAGGCCATTACTGTCTTGTCCAACAACCCCGCCTTGATGTCTTGGAACGCTTTATTGGCCGCTGGCGTCCACTCCCACTTGTGATCGTGGCGTGTAAGGACCCGTAGTGGCTCTGACATGGCTGCGAGATTGGGGATGAAGCGCCCACAGTACGTGGACATGCCGAGGAAACTCCTCACTTCGGTAGGATTCCGTGGCGTGCTGGCCGCTCGGATGGCTTCGGCCTTCTTCGGGTCCACTAGGAGCCCTTCTCGGTTGAACGTGTATCCAAAGAAGTCGACACTCTCCTGATAAAACGAACACTTGGATTTGTGCAGAGTCAGCCCGCAGTCTGTCAGCCTCTTCAGAGTGGCTCGGAGGTGAGAGTGGTGTTCCTCTAGCGTGTTTGAAAAGACCAGTATATCATCACTGAGGTTGATCACCCCTTGCAGCCCCGACAGTGCTTCCCGGATGGCATTTTGGAAGACCTCGGCGGCTGATGATACTCCGAAGCTGAGCCTCTTGTACCTTCGGAGGCCAACGTGCGTCGAGAAGGTGGTGATATACCTGCTCTCGGGCTCCAGCTCCAGCTGATGGTAGCCGGCGTTCAGGTCTTGCTTGGAGAACCACTTCGCCCCGTTGAGGTCCGCCACGATGTCGTCCATTGTGGGGGTGATATGACGTTCTCTCTTCACAGCGGTATTTGGCAGCCTCATGTCGACGCAGAGCCGAATGGCTCCGGGTTGTTTGGGTTTGGGCACCACGACCAGCGGGGACACCCACGGAGTGGGGCCAGAGACCTTCTCGATTACATCTAACTCTTCGAGCTTCCTCAGCTCCTCCTCCACTTGCGGGCGTCGGTTGAAGGGCACCCGCCGGTGCCTGAGGGCCACAGGTCGTACCGAAGGGTCAATATGGAGCTTGAACCTCTTGCCCTTGAGCTTCCCCAGTCCTTTGAAGAGATCCGGAAACTCCTTCAGCATTGCTTCCGCGTGGGAGTCATGGATCTGGTTGGCGAAGAAGACAAGTCCTAGGTCCTCGGCCGTGTGGCAGCTGAGTAGAGTTCCCTTACTGCCCTCAGTGATGTGGAACCTCGCCTCGGTGAAGTAGCTTCCGCTGGCGACGGTGGTCTGGATGACGCCACGGAGAGGAAGTGGTTCAGTTCCTCCATACGTGTAGATTCGGGCTGTGGACGGTGCAAGTGGGGGTCGCGGTGACAGGCGGTCATACTGTTCTGAGTCCATCACATTGACAGATGCACCAGTGTCAATGAGGGCTTGTACATCAGTGCCTTCGACGGAGACAGAGCACATGGGAGGTGGCCTTCGACGAGTGCCTGTCCTGCTGACGTACGACCCCACGAACACATCCTCGTCCTCATCCTCATACACTGGGCGTCGTTCCTGTAGTTGGTCTTCCTGTATTGGCGGCAGGTCGTCCAGAGAGAGCTGGCGAATCCGTTGGGGCGTACTTCTGGGTCTTGACAATGGTTGTCTGAATCGCCCACCTCGGCACACTTTGGCATAGTGGTTTAACTTGCTGCAGCGGGAGCACGTCTTCCCCTTCGCCCCGCAGACGGCCGTCACGGGGTGATCCTCGCCGCAGTATCCACATGGTCCACCTGGTGGCGGTCTGGGTGCCTGGCGAGGCGCGGTGGGGCGTCTCTGGATTGCGTCCACCTTTTCCTCCTTGATCGGCGGGTGTCTGGGCGCCTGTGAGGCGGCAACCGGGGTGTGTAAGGCGGCTTCCATCTCCTCTGCTCTGACGTCCGACAGCTCGTGAGAGCGGGCCAGAACCAGGATCTCGTCCAGCGAAATCCCTGGTTGACGAAGGATCAGCTTCCGCAGGAGTTTGGAGCGGCAACCCAGGATAATTTGGTCCCGTATTTCCTCCCGCTGTTCGGTGAACGGGCACGTGCTCGCCAGCCTGCGTAGCCGTGCATAGAACATATCGACAGACTCCGAGTCCATCTGCCACGCCCTCTTGAACTTGAATTTCTCAAAGTCAGGGTTGAGCTGAGGATCAAAGTGCCTGTTAAGCGCGGCAACCGCTGCCTCGTAGTCGTCGTCATCTCCCGTGTTGGGGAGCGTCTCGAAGAGGTCATAAATTTCTCCGCCCCCATAGTAGATGAGGAGAGACCGCTTCACCGTGCCATCGGTCTCCCGTGTCCCCTTGAAGTAGTGGTTGAGCCGCCCGACCCTCTTCTTCCATCTTGGCGCGGCAGTGGCAGGGTCTGAGGTTTCACTGAAGGGAGGCAGCGGTGTGACCATCGTGTGGCTGTGTCTTGGGGGAGGCGGATCGGCGCCTCCATCATGCTGTGCAGCAGCTCCAGCCGCCGGTTGGGTGGTCATGGTGGCCTTGCGACGGTGCGTAGGCGCAGGGGTGTGCCCTGTGCGCTGGTACTCCGCACCTGGGCGTGCGCATCAGCGCGTGGCCTCGCGGTGCGGGCCGCTCAGGGGCTCTACGTGCGTGGAGGGATGCGAGATGCCCCTTGGCGCAGACTGGTGGGGCAGAAAGGTGCACGTGCCAGGCTTCTGTCTGCCTCGTGTGTTTGCACGTCTGATGTCCCCCTCTCCACTGTGAGGTAACACCGGTGAGCCTTGCAGCCTGAGGTGGGGAAAAGTCCTTGCCCCTTATGCGCAGGCAGTCAAATCCTGCCGCCCAAATCCGGGGCTTCAACACATGAGTGGCAGGCAGGGGAGGGCCCCGTGTAGCGCTGGAGATGTCTGTTTTTTTTTTGTTGTATTTTTCTCCTCTTCGCGCGGTAGCGCTGAGGCAGACGAGAGGAGAGCAGGCGTGTCCCCGGGCCGTGCTCCAAGGCGTGCAGACAGGGGCGCCCGGCCGCAGAGAGGCGCACGTTGACTCCGCACTCGCGGGCGGGCACTTACCCCGACTTGTCGACCGCCGCAACCAGCGCCTCCAGCTGAACACGCTCCCACTTGACAGGGAGACGCGTGGGCGGGCGCAACTCGATGGGCGGAGGCAGCAGCGCAGGCAAGCGCCTGTGGAGGTCGCGGGCAGCTGGGGCTCCGGCGAGCAGCGAGCTCTGGTCGGCGTGGAGCGGTGCGGGTGGGCTCCGCGAGCTCCCAGCGTGGACCAGGCAGGTAGGCGGGCACGCGTGAGGTGCGACCGGCCTCGTCGCCAATGTCGCGCGGCGGGGCCTGTGGTATCTAGGCCGCAGCAGCGCTAATTAAATGCACGACACAGGTGCTTTGGTTCTCATGGCCGGAAGACCCCGAGCGGTCTCCGGCCGTTTATTTATCCCCTCGGGCGAGCCCGCCCCAAGGGGTGTGGGGATGCGTGAAGGTTGCAACAATGTAGTAGAGGGCCCGGGTGGCTCTCTACACCTACCTGACCCGGCCCGACACCATAGGATGTACCCGGCGAGGTCACTGGGATGTAGTAGATGTTGGGCTACCCCTACCGACTTCTGTCATGTGGCATGGAAGTGCTCACAACTCACCTTGTACTGGAGGGCAGTGAGTGAGGAACTGCATAGAGTGACATGGGTAGTCGCGGAGCTTAAGATCAGATATTGTCTGCTAGGACTACTGCCCCTCCGTAAAAGGGGGAAAAGAGTAAATATAAATTTGCCCAGCTGGGCTTGCTGCTGGCCCGCCGGCGGGTAACCATACACTGGGCCAGCCCCATGCCCCCGACGATCGCGAAATGGAGGTCGGATCTGCTGGAGTGGGCAGTGGCTGAGGAGTGTAGACTTCGGAGAGTCCGCACGGATGAACATGCGGAACGGAACCTTGAGTTGTGGTCGAGTATGTTAGATACATTAGGGACCAGTGCTGGGGAGCAGGATGAAGGGGAGAACTCAGACGGTCGAGATGAGGAGGGAGGTGCTAGAACAGATGAGGAACATGAATGGAGGAGTCGGCCAACTCACAGGGGCTATCGGATGACACCCGATTGGTGGATCAAAACTGCTCTGATGGTGGTGCACCTGAATAAACACGGTGGTGGGTATGGTTGCAGACACTGGGTACCTCCTCCCTCCTCTTGACAACACATCACCACATGACATTGGGAAGTCAGGGGAGAGGGGCAGGCACTCAGCCTTTATTTTTCACACCATGGGATAGAGAGCTGGCAGTGAGCCCCACTATCTTAGAGGCTGTCAACAACACACACGCTCAAATGCGATTGTATGGAATACTTATACTTCTGCTGCAATGTTATTTTTTGTATTGCTTATGTTGAAAAACTTAATAAAAACATTTACAAAGAAAAGAGTGCCATTCGTCACATTAAAAGTATAGTATCACCCTCTGAAGGGCTTGTGCCATGGAACTATAGCGACCCTGCTTAGAACTGCTACATTGTCAAATTAAAGGTACCGAGCTCCAGATTCCCCCCAGGTAAGGGGGTGCATGCACTGATTTTGGTGTGGGAGCTGTGCTTAAAAATAAATTATGGATTTAGAAGCACTGAACTTGCTTGTGGATCCAGCAGTTTTCAGGCAACAATAAAAATGTTAATATAACTCTGGTGAATAATGTTACTGCTGGTGAGAGATCTGAATTTTGTCTACTAGCAGTTTTTATTCATTATAAATAGGGCTCCCGGTTTTCCGTTTAAACGGATTTTTACATATAGATACAGATGGAAAACTAGTTTTCCTTTATCTGTATTTATATATAAAAACGGGAAAATACTAGTACATTTTGCCGCTGCCGTGCACCAGCAGACCTGCCTACAGTAACAAACGCTTTTATTGATGCCTCAGCCATTTCTGGGGGGCTCAGCTCTGCCCCTCGAGTGAGGTCTTCATTGGCATCAATAGAATCACACCCCCAACCATCTGGTGTCTCCCCCTCCTTAGAGCAGGGGTCTTCAATCTGTGGGGCGCGACCCCCAGGGGGGGCGTGGAGACATACAAAGGGGGTCGCGCATTCCCGGTCACACTCCTGCATGGAACTGCCTGGATCCGGAATCCAAAACGTTTGCTCTTCGTTTTGGATTCCGATTCAGTGCATCTCAATGTGCTCTCTGATTGGAGGACATCGTAAAAGAATACAACGTCATCCATGACTGTCCTCCAATCAGAGAGACTGCAGGATGAACATCAGGAAATGCCGGAACTGAGGCCATAAATATGCACCTGTGGAATGCTCTGGAGTGCTTCAATATTATTTTGTCCCGCTTCCTTGCACTCCGTCCTGTTGCCTTTCCTGGTCTTCCTGGTTGCTGCTGCTGTGTTTTTTCAGCTGGTGTCCTTTTCATGCTTCTTCCTCGTGGCAGCCTTTGCACTCCTCTCTAAACTGTTTCCATGTTGCCAAGGCAACCGAAGCTTCGTAGAACTTGTAAGTAAGCTGCCTCTTCCCCCGCCTCATCCACCATGCCCTGGCTTTTCACCCCGCAGACATACACACAAACA
The DNA here is from genome assembly GCA_963921515.1 of Calotriton arnoldi. Lineage (NCBI taxonomy): Eukaryota > Metazoa > Chordata > Amphibia > Caudata > Salamandridae > Calotriton > Calotriton arnoldi. The sequence goes on from CAWUFW010001631.1 coordinate 1,541,216, forward strand.
TACACGCACAGACATTCTTATCTATAAGAATTTTCCTGCCTGAAACTGTTTCCCACAATACTTTCTTCCTCCTTGAAGATTCTCTCATTTGTGTTTTTTTGATTAGGTAGAATATTACGTAGGCCAGGCAGGCTGTTTTAATAAGGCATGTGTATATTAGCCTCGGGCCTGTTTTGGTTGCTAAATTTCAAGGCCTCTCATATTATTTTGTATATTTTTTTGAAGCGCAGTTAAGGCTTCGAAGAGTGTCAAAGCGATGCACGAGGAGACACACAGAGGCAAACATGGAGCCAGATTTTGTAATTCCTATACTGCTTTATTGCTTATATTGTATCCTATGAACCATAACAATAAAAAAGCTCGAGGAAAATATGGATTAAGGGTTACTTTTCACCAAAACTTGCGACGTGCCCCTCAAACTTTGCATAAGAAGCTAGTGAAAAATAAGGGCAAATACTTGGAAGATGATGTATAACGATGAAATAGGAATAAACAGACAGCTAAAATAGAAAACCAAACATACTGTGCCTATACATACAGAAGAAATAATGGTGCACAACACGTACCATAATATGTTATGAATGCGGATGGGAGATGGGTCTATGTGAGGCTGACTGGAAGGCAAGGAGAGAGGTGCGAAGCGAGAGGCAGGTTGCGGGTATGAGAGGGGACTGGAGAGAAGGGGTGGATGATGTGAGTGAAGTGAGCAGACGCAAGGTGAGAGACGTGAAAGAGTGCAAGGGTGAGAGGAGATAGCCGAGAGAGGGGACGAGGGCGGCAAGGGAGGGAGAGAATTCGATTTAAGAGGTCAGGGATGAGGAGAATTGTGAAGTAGCGAAGGAAGTGCGGAAACGCAAGAGGAGAGGTGAGGGCAGAGAGGAGGGCTACTGTTGAAGGGTGAGAGAAGATAGCTGAGAGGTGATCTATGAGGTAAAAGAAAATTTTATGCGACATGGGTGAGGGAGAGCAGCGATAGGGGAAGAGAGGGAATACTGTGGTGGGTGCTGGTTCAAGAAGGTGTGGGAGATCAAAGGGAGATATGAAAGATGGATTGGTTTTAAGGGGGACCCCTGCTGCTCCCAAACCAGGGCCAGGTAAGATTCGGATATTTATTCTCAAAAGTGTAAATCTGCAGCACCTCCGGGTCACCTGGTGACCCTGTCTCAGGATTTCTTTTTGGAGTGGACATTGATGTCAGCGGAAACAAGAGAGGTGCTTGGTGCGTCTCACCCCTTTCCATGGTTGAGTGTGCGTTTGTGCTCTGTCTTAGTTCAGCGTGCCTCTCTCTCTTAATCAGTGAACTCTTTCGTACCACTCTCTTGTGACTGTCGTCAATCTTTATCTCACGCACTCTCTTTTTAAATATTTTGCCCGAATATTTGTCCTTTTCTTTCTCTTTAGAAAGTCTGGACCAGAAACCAGTTTCACATAACATTCATTCAAAAACACAGCATTGTTAAAAAGATTTGTCCTGACACCAAAACAGAATTTTACTCGGTATGTGGATGTTGCTGCAGGCAGAAAAACAAATACCGCCACAACGAAAACAAGCATTTTCAATTATAGTTGTTTTGATGTTTGTATATTTTCAAAAGTTGTTCGCAGCATTGAGTAATTGGGGCTTCATTTAACGATGTGGAGAGGAGTGCAGGGTCCAAAGGATGGGGAGCAGCGCAGTGTCCAGAGGGCAGAGTGCCACGCAGGCTTAGTAGGGAACAGTGAATGGGCCTGGTTGAGCAGTGGTGGTTAGGCTCAGACTGCCCTGGTTATAGGCAGGGAGCGACACTAGAATTATGCAGTTTTGCTGTTGCTGTGTATTCTGCATAGCTATAGATTTGGCGATGCGCGTTCCACACAGCGTTCCACACAGCTATAGATTTGCCTCAATTTGTGAAGAACATTAATGTTTGTCAAAAATTGCATTCTAGGCTCTTCTGCCTTTTAGCCATCATATTTTTGTGAGATTGGGTTCTCAGCATTGGCAGTATTAAAGACGAAGTACAGTTCAAGACTTGAGGTGGAGCACAGAATACATCCACAAATTGACCGTTTCTCTGGAGAAAAACCGGCACACCCACACATTAGTTCAGAAATGTGTTATTATCCAAATAAGCTGTGTCAAATTATGTTGTGTTTGGGAAAAATAAAGTACCGTTGTGCCTTTTTGGGTAATTCTTTTGGAGACTTTTTCTTTGAACTGTGTAGTAAGCCTCCGACTCGAACCACAGTCACCCACAAACCTTTGATTTGCTAAACCCGGTTTAATAATATTTCCCCACAGTAAAAATTATTTGCCATGGGAACTGGGGGTGTTTATGGTGGTCGATGATGAAGAGTACCAAGTCTGAAATTTTGGTCAGGAGGGGGTCCTCATGCCTGAAAATTTTGACAGGGGGGTCTCGGCATCCAAAAGTTTGAAGACCTCTGTTCTAGAGTCTGAGCACTGCTTTTATCGTTGAGGCAGGAGGACGTCCAATGGTCACTTCTACCAGAGGAGGTTGTTTCCCCCAAGTCTGTAGCCATGCCTGCCTGCCTCCCATTCCCCACTCTGCCCATGATATGCCTGCGCCTCCCTCCCTGTGCCTGTCACTGCTTGTGACGTACTGCCTCCCCTGTCCACAGTCTGCCTGCGTGTAACTCTTCTTTCTCACTGCCCTGCCTTGTTTGCTCTTCCTTTAACAACCCTGGTGCTTGTACCTTCCCTGGTTGTTGCCTTCTGACTGCCCACCTGCCTGTATATCCTTGCATTCTTCCTGTATCTTCCTTGTTCGCCTGCACCTACCTCTCCCTGTTCGCCAGCCTGTATCTCTGTAGGCGTGCCTGTCCTCCCCTCTGCCTACGCCTTCTTATGAATGTCTGTAGCCTGTAACCACTTGTGTCTGCCTCGAGACATGCCCCTACCCCATGATAGCCAGCACGCCTGTATTGTTAGTCTCAGCCCGCCTCACCCTCTGATGTGTTCTCTCCACCCGCCTTTCCCTGAGGCTCTGTTTGCTGGTGCTGCGTCCTGGCACCCAAGTCTGCCTGCCTGGCAGCTGCTCCCTGTAACTCTGACTGCATCACTTTGTGTGTGCCTCCCTACATGCGCCGCTCAGTGCTGCCTGCTACTCTGTCTGCCTGCCTGTCACGGTGCACCTCTGCCTGCCTGGCAGCTCCTCACTGTGACTGCATCACTTTGTGTGTGGCTGCCTACATCTGCCGCTCACTGCGTGCCTGCTACTCTTTCTGCGTGCATGTGAAGGTGCACCTCTGACTGCCTGGCACCTGCCCTCTGACTGCATCCTTTTGGGTGTGCCTGCCTACACCCGCCGCGCCGCTCACTGCCTTCCTGCCACTATTTCTGCCTGCTTTTGAAGGTGCACCTCTGACTGCCTGGCAGTTGTCCTCTGTACGAGCTGTGTGCCAGTGTTGGCCATAACTCTGTGTTTAGTCTCTGATATAGCGCCAACCCCACCAGACATGTTTTGGCGCGCTGTACGATCTGGCTTCATATTTTACACCAGAGGAAAGGAGGGAACAGGAGGGCCGTGGTGTGCAGGGACAGACAGCTCACAAGATGCACTTGCACCAAAGTCATACTGAGCCACGTAGCAGGGCATCAGGGAAGTTCCCTGTACAATGAGTACAGCTTGCACCGCAATGTAGGGAAATTAGCCAAACGTACTAACCTGCGTATATGTATAGATTTAAATGTACTCATTGCATAAGTATGTGTTGTGCCTGAGTCACAAAAGTCTCTGCATTCATTGACCCGGCTGCATTCGCTAAGCCGGCTGAAAAGTGGAACTTTGCAATGCACTGATCTGCACTTGCATCGACAGTTGACATTGCAGGGGCGTTCCACCTTCCTTGCCTCTCCTCAAGAAATGGACAAACGCTTAGCGACTTCTCCTGGGTGGCAAGGCTTGGAATCACTCCACACTACCGGAAGCAGGAGGGGACCATTCGCGAAGTGGAAGCTGTACATGGCTGACGGCTTCCAGAGAGAAAGAGGGACAGAGAAAGAGAGAAAGAAAGAGAGAGGGAGCGCGAGTACACTTTATACACCAAACTGCTGAATCATAGCAAGCATTTGATATCTAGTCAAAATATTGTTAGTTGCAGTGTGATTATGTTTGCATGACATTGGTAACGGTTCCTGGTGATAGGAATTGAAGCTTATACTATTGTGTTTCCCTTTTCTCTTTTAGTCTCTTGTACACCACTGCTACTTTAGAGTGTGGAACTTTATATGCATTTTCATGCCTGTCTGTTCTGTTTACTTCTGAGGTTTTCTACCAACCGCAGAGCCTGTTTTCCTCATTATTAGCTTTGTTATTATTTCTCAAGCATGTCAGTATGTATGCCTACGGGTTTATTGTATTTCATCTTTGAAGAAATGAAAAACAATAGCGTTAGAATCTTTGGGACCAGGCAGTTGGTTACATTCTCAGTTTTCAAAGTCTCGATCATACTAGCAGGAGTGAGAGAGGAGAGAACCACGAGGGCTGAAGACGTGTTTTAAATAAAAAATTTCCATTTATAGTATACATATGCAAAGATACACAAAACAACACATGCCTACCTGAGGGATCCTTATTAATGCTATCAATAGAGGCTTGGACCAGGAAGCAGGAAAAGCATACTATTCACAGCTATACGAGACTCCTAACTGGAATTTATTTCATGTTGGATGTACCGTGGTTCTATCCAGTATGATTAAGAATAGTTGTGCTACTGCGGTACCAGTAAATTGTTGTTAATTTTAGTTCCATATTCCCAGAGCATTCTCATTATGTGTCAAACTTCTATAAGGTTTCTTAACTCCCACAACTCTAAACAGTAGTATTGACTGAGCTGTTCTTCACACCTTCTGGTTTGCTTGAAAATGCACCATTTGCCCACTCTTTTTTCAAAATTTTCTCAGGGGAAAGCCCCCCGAATCCCTCATAGGTGGTTTAGGCTCGCTCACTCGCCGCAGTGAAGTACGACAATTGTTTTACGCCTTACCACTTTCAAATGTCACCAGCCGCCACTGGCAGCACAGTTGTTTGGCAGCCAGCGTAAGTCAGGAGCCCGCTGCAGCTTGCATCACGCGGCTGGCGAAATCATGATTCGGACCGCGGCAGCCCTCCGGGAAGACAGAATCTGCTCTGCATGATCGCAACCACTTTATTAAAGAACCCCCTTCTTCCCCCACAGATCTGAGAAGTTAGAAAGCCCACACACGCTTCAGCTGAGGTAGTTGGTGGCTCGGAAGGGGTTCGGTCCCGAAGTGAGGAATTCATTGGATTCCCCCCGATGCTGTCCCTCATGGCAGGCTGCCCTTCGAGACAACAGCAGCAGCAAGCACTGTGGAGTTAGTGGCGCTTTCTGTCATTTTCCAGACATACGGCGTACTACACAGTTAATGGTCACTACGCTGCAGCTCCAGCCTGAAATAATTTTTTTCTCGTCCTGACAAGTGGTGGTGCATGTGCCCACGGTGGTCAGAGTGGGTTTAGCCCCGTGCTGTCACCTTAAAACACGTTGCGGCTCTCTATGGGCCCACCTGTGCTGCACCAGCCTCCGGACATTGTGGTTTCCCCAGCTCATGCCTGTCCCAGCCTGCCTGCTCTGACTGTCACAGGCCGAGCTGAGCGCAGCATACTCTGGCCAGCAGACAGCTCAACAGGACTTCACCTGAAGGACACTCCTGTCCTGCCAGCCCTGATGTGTCAAAACATCTCATGTGCGTGACACCCAGTACAGAGGCGCCGCACTGCTGACACAAAGTCAGATGAGTGCAGAGGTGGGTGGACAAAATATCGAAAGCACAAATATCGTCGGACACAATATCGTGTCAAAAATATTGAGGACAAAAATATTGTGAAGGTCATTGCTTATGGGTAAGTAAAGTTTTACTATATATAACTCCACATATATGTACTTTGACGATATATATATCTTCAAGGTACGTAGATCTGGAGTTAAGAATAGTAAATTTATACCTATCTATTTGCACTTACCTACTCGATATTCTTGTCCTCGATATTTTGGACACGATATTCTGTCCACACGATATTTTTGTTCGATATTCTGTCAGTGAACCGAGTGCAGCACTCACTTTGATTCTCCACTGTAATGTACTGCTTTTATTTAGACTACACTGCTTCTCTACTAGAAAGCAGTGTTGTACATAAATACATACATAAACATAAATACATACATAAACATGAAGCACCAGTGTGCTAGGGGCACTCGACTGTAAACCAATGTGAAAATACATCAAACAAAACATTTCATTCCTCAAAATGATTGAAATTATTGAACACCATAGTATATTTCGGGAAGTGATGGCTCATTAGGACAAAGGAAGGAAGGCAGAAACACTAATCCACAGCCCTGCTTCTGTCACTCTTGTCACTTAGCTTGTATCATACTTGAGGGACAAATTTAGAAAAGTGGTGGCGGTCATGTCAGGCAGTTTGTCCAATTAGAAAGGAGGCGAAAGCCACACTTGTGGAATGCTCCCCTGTGCAGTGTGTGTGCATGGCTGTGTCTTAGCAGTCAGGATGCATTATTATTTTTTATTTAATATTGGGCCTCACCGTTTTATTGCTGTGCTGCCCTTTTAGTGTCACTAGCATCTTAACTTAAGAATCATTTTTTTTGCTTGAGGCCTTTTTGTGTTTGTGTTTTAATTATGTTGTAAAACCGACTGTGTTGTATACTTTTCAAACAGGATGTTAACGAAGAAGTACAAATACATCCGATAGTTGCCAGGGCTGGACATGGCTTTTATTCCACTCGGCATTTCCCCACAGCCCTGCAAAGTACCACGCATCAGGGGTTGAGACTAATGCATTTTAGTGCTGATGTCTGCATCAATGCACTCAAATGCATTAGCCACATATTAAACCCCCTCTGACCACGAGGTGGTTAAGGCTGCCTGGCTACATCTTACAGAAGTACCCAGTGCGTTTTCGGCTTGTAGTGCGGAGCTGCTGCCCTGTGCAGCACTGAGCTGCTGCAGAACTCCTGACAAAATCTGTCCCGTTTGAGTCGCGCCTGCTTGTGAGGACTATAGGTTCGTGGCCTTCATTTCAGGATTTTGCAGCAGTTCTGAGATCTTTTTAGAAGTTTTCATTGCTCAAAAAGGTGTAATTTCTCATATTTATCCGTTTCCATGCACATCACTGCTTGGTTTTACTCCCACGAAAGCGTCACAGATTGTGTCAGTATACCCGCCAGGATGCTAGGCGACCCAGACTGTATTATGCAAAATGAGTTAGGGCCCAATGATCAGGCCAAAATATTCCAACAGGTAACAAACCAGGATGGGCGTCCTTTACAGAACTCCAAGATCTTGTCATGGAATATAGCCGGTCTCAGTTCAAAAATGGATCACCCAGACTGGGGAGACTTCATAGACACCCACGAGCTGTGTCTTTTTCAGGAGACCTGGTCATTGATGCATTTACATAGAGTGGGCTATGTGGCATATTGTACTCCAGCCATCCAGGGGCCTAGAGGGAGACCCTCGGGAGGCCTTTGTATTTGGGTGGGTACACATCTGGGTTGTAACATCAAAACAATAGATACCTCCTCCCCTGATATTTTGTGTATCCTCCTTTCTTTTCACAACACCCTGAAAATTGCCATTATTAATGTTTATTCTCGCCCAGTGAGGTATGGGCAAACTTCACAGACGCTAGATTGTCTGGCTACTTTTTTGTATACCTTGCCCGAGTTCACTCATGTAATTATTGGTGGGGATTTTAATTGTCATTTCGAGCCATTAAATGGCATCTCCACCAGCATTACTAGTGAGGAAGATTCGGCCCGGTTAATTCCTGAATGTAACACCTATCAGGTAAAGGGCTGGACCCCCCTAGTTCTGCAGATGAACTCTCTTATTCTTACCCATTCACTTAGGGCGTGCAATGGCCGGTTGCCCTCCGATAACCTGGGCAATTTTACTTATAACAAGATCGGGCAGGCATCTATCATTGATTATATTTTAGTAGATGTCGAGTTATGGAACCGAATTATTGATTTTACGGTCAAGCTCCGATGTGAAAGTGACCACAATCCGTTGGTGCTAGAAATAATACTCCCGCACTCCACCTGCTACCTGAACTCACTTAACCAGCCTGCCCCGAACCTAATTACAACTGAAGGAGGTAGAAGAGTACGCTGGGGAACTTTTGTACAGTCAGCTGAAAAAGTGGCCATACTCTATAAACAAATTATTCCTTTTTTAGAAGTTGCATTTAGAGTAGCACTAAACAGTGAAGGTCCCGAAACATTGTTGGAATTAAGCAAGAACAATCAGGATATGTTTTTAATATTGGCAGAGTTCTTTTATAATGATCAAGCCAATAATAGTACTGACCCCAAAACTAAACATCCCTGGTATAAGAGCGTGCAGGGAGGCCAAGCGCGCACTATTACTGGGGATTAAAGTTAAGGACAACCTACGTATTAAAGAATCCAGGGCACAATACAAAAAAATTTTAGCTGAGGCTAAAAAAACTTGGGAGACAGACAAATGGGAAGCAATAAAAAAAGCCTTAGATAATAGAGATATGAGAGGCTTTTGGAATCTAGTGAAAACTGGAAAATCTGAAGGCAACTCTGCAACTGAACCAAACCTGGGGGAGGAAGTCTGGAGATCCCATTTTAAGAATTTATATTCAAGGGCTCTGGACGGAGATGTAGTTGAGAGGGAATCAATAATGGATACAATCCCCTTAGATAATAGTGCACCCCCTTGCTCTATAAAAGAGGTAACTGTAGCATTAGGGAAATTGCTTCCAGCAAAGGCACCGGGGTTGGATAGAATACCTGGCGACCTATTTAGAAATGAACAACTAGTGTGGGCATTCTACCTACGGACACTATTTAACGCTATCCTGCAAGGGATGGCGCTGCCCTCGACTTGGGCAGGTGCGGAAATTATCCCTATTTATAAAAAAGGCTCCCCGCTCAACCCGGCAAATTGTCGTCCTATAAGTCTTATCGATGTGACCCAAAAGATATTTGCCCGTGTTCTCCTGGCCCGACTGCAATCATGGATAGATGAAAATAACGCATTAACACCCATGCAAGCTGGCTTTAGGACTAAAATCTCAACTATTGACCAGCTTTTCAGATTGCAACTGATCCACTGGAAAACAGTAATTTTGGAGGGTGGTAGCCTCTATCTAACCTTTGTGGATCTTAAATCCGCATTCGATATGGTGCAGCGTGATCAGCTATGGGGTCTCCTACATGATATGGGAGTAGCAGCTTATCTATGCCACCAGCTGATGCGTTTGCACCAGGATACGTATGCGAGAGTAAGATACGGTAAGAAAGGGGAATTGACAGCTCCCTTCCCAGTAGAGAAAGGGGTGAGACAGGGTTGTGTGTTGGCCCCGACCCTGTTCTCCCTCTTTTTGAATGGCCTAATCGAAACTCTACTGGCAATCAAAGATATAGATTCCCCGAGGTTAGCAAACCGCAAAATACCTGCGTTAATGTTTGCGGATGATACGCTACTATTGTCTAAGAGTCCTATGGGGATGCAGCGGGTCCTGGAGGAGTTCTGCAAATTCTGTAGGAAAAGGGACTTGGAGGAGGCAAGATGGCGTCCGTTGAGTCGGACGTGTGAGCTGGTCGCTCCTGGGTCACCCCGCACCTGCATGATTTGTGGCCCTTTATGTGCTTCATAGCCGTGGAAAGGCTTCTTGACAAGGAACTATCTATGGATGTGGCTGGCGACTTCATGTTTGGCTGACCGGTAGATGAATTGCGGTGGACGGATCGTGCTCTAGCGGCTTGGAGCGCTGTGTCAGCTACCGCTGCCTGCCCTCGGGCGCTGACCTTTCTTGCTGTTGCGGCTGCCGCTCGATCTTGCTCCTTCCCTCTTTTGGTCGTCTTGGAGTTGGCGTGCTGGCCTGGGGAGAGCGGGAGTGTGGACGGCGGAGATCGGAGGAGAGGGTGTTGGCGGACAGGAGTATCGGAGCGCTGTGTGTGTTGGTATTGCAGCGGAGATCGGCTGTAAGCACCCCGGCAGCAGCGAGAGAGGAAGGTGCTTGATTTTTGGCTTGGAGACGGGAGCGCTACATCTAGGGGTTCGTGGCGGCTTCTGCAGCATGCTGCTTACGGCGATGGCTGTGCTTACCGCAAGATTGTGGAGACTTCAGAGGAGTCAATGGAGTACCTTTCGATATCGCCGGTGGGGCGCCCTCACAGCTGTAACACTCTATGGTGTGCAAACTGCTAGAAACACTGTAGTGTATGGGATGCCTCCTAAACCTGCAAAAGGGAGGGCTCGCCCTCTGGTGGACTCAGCTGGAACTGTGGTGAATAATACGACTATATGTAGCAAAACATCCAGAGCGGATACTATGTTACCTAATACATCGATGGAGAAAAGCAACAAAGACCCCACTGGTAAGCGTACTGTGCCTCTTTTGTTTTCGGGGATGAAGGAAAAGAAGAAAATTCTGCAATCACCGCAAACTGAGCTACTGGATACGAGAATTTCTGATATCTCTATGGCAGCACAAGCGGGGGAAGTGATGTTATTAATGGAAATGAGGGACAGGCTACCAATGCACGACTTTTATCATCTCAAATTGGTTTAATAGCTGAAGGTGTCACAGAAGGGCTCCGCCATGTTGCCAATGGGTCTGGTTTATATGATACAGACACTGGGACAACGGTAAAGTTCAATCCAATGGGTAAATTGGTAGATATAATTAAACCAGCCCTCGATACAAAAAGGGAACTGCAACCACAAAGGAGCGAAATAAATCGAAAAGAAATAGACTCTGGTGACCATTTTTTCTCTCTTTCCGATCACTCTGATTCATCTAGTAATGAATTAGAATTAGGCTCTAAATCTCAATACGAATTGCGGGGAGCTGGTGGTAGCGACGTCAGCAGTGTACATCTGGAGGACTCAGAGGGAGATACGTCTGAAGACAGTCCCCGCACAGTAAGAAAAAAACAAGACTATAGAGAGGGCCCTAAATTCGTAGCAAGGGCCAATAACGGTAATACTCTACAGTGGGACCACTCCTCAGATGTTGGTATGAGCTTGGAGACTGCTAAAGGAGATCTATTGAATCCCCGGAAGAGATATCACTAGCTTTGATATATCAAACTTTAATTACCCATAGGGAGGAGACACGATCAGAGAGCCAGAGGGTACAGAGCTCTTGTCGCAAATTGCAAAACTCGGTGCGACGCATCGCTAAGACCTGCACGGATTTTACTACAAGGTTCACCGAAGCTGAGGCACGTATTTCATCTTTAGAAGATGAACTTGTAGCACAGAAGGCGATCACAGAATCAATGCGGTCTTTGAAAGAGGACACTCAGTGGAAACTAACTGATTTGGAAAACCGTTCCCGGAGGAACAATCTTAGAGTTTTGCAGGTCCCGGAAGGCGTAGAGGGGCAAGATCCTCGCAAGTTTATCATTGACTTATTCACCGAAGCCTTTCCTGAACTCACGCAGTGGGATTGGCACAAAGAAGTGCAAAGGGCGCATCGTTTTCCTTTTTCTATCCGCTCTGGTCCCAGTCAAGGAACTACTAGGCCTAGAGCAATTCTAATCTCTCTTAATAATTTTTTAGTGCGCGAAGCGCTTTATGAGTTGGCCCGTCCTGATAGAAAGAGGGCCGCGAAAGGTTTGGAATTTTTTGTACGCCCTGATTACTGCCATTATACGGTAGAAAAGCGGTGGCAGCTCCGTCAACTCATTTCCTTATTCCAAGCTAAGGGGGCTCAAGCTTTTTGCTTAATCCTGCAAAGCTAAAAGTCCTTTATAAAGATCACATTAGATTTTTTATGTCTGAGATTCAAGCCAAAGAGTATCTACAATCACTGTAATATTTAATTGTGAATTTTTTCTCTCTGGTTTCCTTTTTTTTGTTTTTAGGGGCCGTATAAGTTCTCTGGCTTCTTATGCTATATGTTAGAGGACAGATATGGTATTAGTAACTATGAAGAAGCATTGACTATGAAGGGCTAATGTTTGTTCTTTGTTTTTGTATATATGGTTGTGTGGGCGGGGTCACTCGGGGGCGGGAGCTTAGCATCACTGGGAACATCGTTCCTATTGCCTCAGTGAAGGGTGGGGGAGGGGGGAGGAGGGAGGACTGGTTGGGGGAGGGAGCAGTTTGGGTGGGGGTGGTTTTGGGGGTAAAAAAGAAAAACTATCCACAGTATTGGTGAGCTTGTGAAATGCAAAGACATTAGATGGTTTGTAAGAGAATGGAATAAGGGATGGTATTTAGGTTTGTTTTATGGCTAAGCTAGGGCTTCGAATGTGTTCACTTAACGTCTCTGGGCTTAATAATTATAATAAAAGGCAAAGAGTTGCGGCTGAGCTTAGGATGATTCATCCAGATTTAGTGTGTATACAAGAGACACACATACCCTGGGGAAACGTAAGATATTAGCAGAATTAGGGTATGTAGTATTGGACATTTCACAACAAACTACTATGAATCGTGGGGTCGCTGTGCTGGCCAAACCGAATATACAAACTTCTGGACGTATGCTTGCAGATAATTATGGGCACTGGGTAATTTTGGAATGTATTTCTGGGGGATACAGATTTACATTATGCACAGTATATGGGTCCAACTTGGATGAAGCTTCTGTTTTTGAATACTTAAACCTGGAACTTGCAACTTGGCCCACCCCTTTAGTGTTATGTGGGGATTTTAATATTAATTTGATACATGGGGAATTACAAACTGGGATTCAAAGTTATAGTGGTAGGAAACCTAGGGTGTTCAAGGCTTTATATCATTTAATATGGGATCACGGCTTAGTTGATGTATGGGGAACACTTAAAACATCCAATTCTGGCTTTACGTTTTATTCTCATCCTCATGGCAAATTAGTGCGGCTTGATTACTTTTTTATTTCACCTCTTTTATTGACAAAAGCTCAAATATGGGTTTATCCCCGAATCACATCTGACCATGCTCCAGTTGTCTTAGACATTCCAGCGTTGGGTACTAGCTTAGTTCCAAGAGAGTTTACCTTTGATAGAAAACTCCTTTTTGATAACTCTTTCATTGAGCAAATGAGGAATTGGGTTAGAGAGTTTTTCTAGATAATCGCTACTCTACTAGCTGTGGGAATGTTTGGGACACCTTCAAAGCTTGTTTCAGAGGGGAAGTCTTAAGCTTCGGACTATATAAACAAAAACAGGCTAAGCGCATGGTTCAGGAGCTGTACAATAAATTGAAAATCGCCGAAGAAAATTTAACATGTGGAATCTTGTCAGGTAGTAATAGTATTGAATTGCAAACAACAGTTGCCAGATGTAAAGCCAATATTAATAGCATATGGAGTAAGGAAATTGCCTTTAAATATCAGCTTTTTAAGAAAGATCGTTACGAATATGGCGAGGCGACAGGGCGCTGTTTAGCTCAAAGATTACGTGCTAAAGAGGCCTCACAAAGAATAGATGGTTTGCGGAATACTATTGGTGGGTTGGTAAGTGATCCCCAGGAGATTTTGGAGGTTTTTCATAGCTTTTATCAAGAGCTTTATACAGATGGAGAGTGCGATCCGGTAGATTTTGGGCTCTTGGACGTTCAATTGCAGCAGTTAACTCATGGAGAAGCAGATAGATTAGATAAACCTATCTCAATGGAAGAACTGGAACAGGCTGTTAATGGTCCGTCACGGGGTAAAGCCGCGGGTCCAGATAAGCTACCATCTGAAATTTATCAGCTTTTTTTTCAAGAACTTAAAACTGATTTTTTGTCTGTCTGTCAGGCTGCTCAAAAGGTGTGGCACCACAATCATGGGACGTGGCCAATATCATTGTTTTTAAAAAGAAGGGTAAACCGTCAGATCTTCCGGGTTCCTATCGCCCAATATCACTCACAAATTGTGACGGAAAGATATATGCAAAAATTCTCGCAAACAGATTGGCTAAGGTTATATCCCCTTTAGTCTCACTTAGACAACATGGATTTATTCCTGGCAGGGGGACGGTAAACCATGTAGCTAGAGTTATTACTATACTTGACATTGCTCAAGTGGAGGCTAGAGATGTAGGAATTGTACTACTCGACGCTGAGAAGGCGTTCGATCGCGTCTCCTGGAATTTTCTTTGGGAAGTTTTAGTTATGATGGGTTTTCCTCAGGGATATATACAAGCACTGCAGGTTTTATATCGTTCACCTGTGGCTCGGATCTGTGCTATGGGCTTAACATCTAAGGAAGTTCGTATTACTAGAGGCAGACGTCAGGGCTGTCCTTGCTCCCCGCTTTTGTTCGCGCTTTACATTAATCCTTTTTGGATATGCTTGAGCGGAGCACAAAGATAAGACCATTTACGGTGGGGCAAGATCAGTTCCGTGTCTTGACATATGCGGATGATATAGCTATAATTACATCGGATCCAGGGATGGCTTTACCCGAAATTGAAGATCTTGCATATGTATTTGGGTGTATGGCTGGATATAAGCTTAACACCTCTAAGACCCAGATTTTATGCACTAATCAGATTATTAATAATGACACTAGAGTTGTTAAGGAAGCTATATATTTGGGTATCAAGATTCGGGTCTGTTGGAAGGAGTTAGTCGACGTTAACTGTAGAGCCATCTTTGGAAATATTAAACAAGCGCTTGAGCGGTGGCAATGTCTTCATCTGACTTTGGTTGGTAGAGCCAATGTGCTTAAAATGAACATTTTGCCGAAAGTTTTATATTTTTTCAGAGCGGTGCCTTTGGAAATACCTTTGTTGCAACTACGGCAATTACAATCTGTGTGTTCTAAATTTTTGTGGGCTCCAGGGAAACCGCGTAGAGCGGTTCGATATATGACACTACCTCGAGATGGATGGGCAGTTCCTGATTTTGTTCTATATTATTATGTGTGTATTCTAGTTAATGCTCGTATTTTGTTAACCGGAGAAGAAGTAGATAATCCTGCGGAGGCCCCGTCAATATATCAGATGGTACTTGGTACTGAGGCCAAAAACTGTCTATTTCATAGAATTGATGGCAGTTATTATAAGAGGACACGGTTCAAGATTTTGTGGGCAGTTTTTAAGGTCTGGAAAATAATTCGAAAGAATTTACAGATTGAGGGGCTTTCCTTTTATACTCCCCTGTCGGCTGTAGGGATCCTTCCCTCGATATTTCAAGATTATGTCACTAGGAAATGGAGATTATCTGGTATCACACAACTTGGACATTTCACGAGAACCGGGGGCTGCTGTTTTCTTTCTCTGAATTGGCTGATAAATATCAAATTCCAAAATGCCAATTCTTTAAATATCTTCAGATACGTGATTTTCTGAATAAACATACTACGGTGTTAAAACCAGATAAGATAATCGAACTTATTAGATCTCAAGCAAGAATTGGCACCCTCTACAAAGCATTACAATCTGTTAAAATTGATGATCTTGAGAAATACAATCTTAAGTGGGAGGAGTCTTTTGGAATCTCAGGTGTGTCTATAGAGGACTCAATTGATTTGGCAGGAAAAATATTCATGGCCGCAAACCTAAAGACACAACATTACAAAACGATATTTAATTTATATCATACTCCGGCAAAGATGAAGAAATGGGGAGTAGATATGATGGGAAATGTTTTCGTTGTGGCGTTGATGATGCCGATGGTCTACATATCTTTTTCTCATGCATTAATATGGTTTTGTATATACAACATATTGAGAGGTTTTTATCAGAGGTTACTGGAGTGGGTATAGTGATCTCGGCCCCTGTTATGTTGTTAGGCACTGGTGAGGAGTTGGGACAAGGGACACTGATGTATAAATATAGGTATCTTATTTTTGTGGCTATGGGGGTAGCACGGTTATGTACTGCCTCTCTATGGCTTCATCCAGAGGCACCCTCTTTTGAAATGTGGCGTGCTAGGTTTTATAGTATATTTAACCTGGAGTTTAGTCTGTATTCGCTTAAGGGTTCAAGGAAACGAGAATTAGGCATGCAAATATGGGGCTCCATGCTTGATCATTTTTCTTACTGATATTATAATTTGTTATATATTTTTTTTCTTTCTTTTTTCTTTTCTGATTTTGTTTTTTGTTTCAATCTGATGACTGAAATGGGAATGAAATGATATGTATTGTATTTTGTATTGGATGATTTGACATGACATATTGGTTTAGTTCTGTATTTGTTTTTTATCTGTTTTTTATACTGTGGATTTTTAATAAAAAATAAAAAAATAAAAATAAAAAGGAAAAGGGACTTGGAGATAAATCTCCAAAAAACAAAATATATGGTGTTTCACGCTAATACTAGTAATTGCCCACATCCTCTAATGGAAGGCAGGCCCCTAGAAAGGGTGTCTATTTTTGATTATTTGGGTCTCACACTTAATGATAAGATGGATTGGGGGACCCAAGTAAAGAAAGCTAACCTAAAATTGACACAGTCCATTGGAGGTATTCTAAAAGTATATAAAAATTGCACCCAAAAAGTGGTAGGACCGCCCGCTGAAATTTACAAAGTCCAGGCAAGGGGTGCGTCAATTTATGGAGCAGAACTTTTGGGCCACTGCCCATCTAATATGTTATCTATTACAGAGAATTCCTTCCTTAGACAGCTTTTGGTCCTTCCCAAAAGCACTCCTCTAACTCCGCTAAGGATGGATTTAGGTATTGGTCCGATTGCTGATTTGATTGCCTCTCGACCGATTCTATTTTGGCGTCGATTATGGAGTACCCCTGAGCTACTAAATTATAGGGAGGAACTGAAGCACGTTATGTCCATCTTGGGAGCAGGGAACATTCCATGGCTATCCTATATTAGACGTACATGCCATGCTCTGGGGAGGGCAAACATATGGCTAACTCCTGAAGAGACCTGCCCTAGTATTTCTAAAAAGTCCCTATCCTTTGCCCTTAAAGAATTTAAATTTGTACAATTATTCCAGAGCATTAACTCATGCAGTTTGACCTCCAGATTTCTGGACGTCAAACAGCAATATAAGCTTGAGCCAGCCCTGGATAACATTCAGCCACTTCTTGCAAAGAAATTATATTTTCAATTCAGATACGGTGTGCTCCCGCTCCGAGCATTTACAAACCAGTGGAAGGGCGCCACCAGACTGGATTGCCCTGGGTGCATGTCAACTGAAGAGACAGAACTTTATGTTCTTTTCTTCTGTCCCGCGTATAGAAGGTCAAGATCTAAGTGGGTTCTTCAGTTGTGTAGAAATGTGGGGATTAGAGATTACACAGAGGCCTATAGGCTATTAAAATACAAGATACACCCATTATTTGTTTTTGCCACCTCTAAATTTTTGTTTGCGATGTGGTGTATACGTAGAGGCATTATATAAAAAAAAGAGCTCAAGAAGTATCTAAGTGTGCTTATCCATTGATTATGCTGCTAACTTGAAACTGCACATCTTCCCATTTGAAAACTTGCCAGCTATTTTAACAGTTTTACTCCATTTTTTTTATATACAAAACTTATTTATTGTATCGTTTTTAAAACGTTTTTTAATTGTTTTTATAATTGTGATGATAGTCCCTCTGGACTTGAGTAATACTGTAGGTTGTTAAATATCGAGCGATGAGTGGTCGTAGGGGTCAGAATACATTGTATAAACTTGTAGTATATTGTTATATATGTGCTGCAAGGACACTTTGTACTTTTTCCTGATTGTATAAATTCTTCCTTATTTTAATTTCTTGTATATTATGAATGTTTTAATCAATTCTGCTTTTATGGCTGTACAGCCGAAATAAAGTTTTTTTGACTGACTTATGAATAAGTGCACAGAATTCATGAAAGCCACCTGAAACATGGCAGCTGCGAAGAACTCACTTGTATTTAGAAACCGAAATCTTATTGCAAGCGGGGACCGTCATTCTTTTTGGATGAAAAATCATGGATGGCGGTGACCCCGGGTCATATAAAAACGAAGGCTGGCTTTTAGCAAGACTGCACACAACATTTGTCTGTGATATTAAAAAAGGGGGCAGGGAGGCCTCGGGAACTAACTGCTAATCTAATTTTGAATATCAGGCAGCAAACATTCTGTCAAGAGCAGGAAGTAATCTAGGAAGTGAAAACCGAACGTACTCTGAACAGCAAACTAAACACATGGAATTGGCTGGAAGTCTTACTTGTCCATTTTAGTTTTCCCAGTTCATAATCTCGCGCACGCCATCGGATGCCCAAGCAGCTAGAAAATGGTGGGCCTCGGAAGGAGGGGTCACGGCACTAATGAAAACTCGTACGTGGCCAAAGGTATTATGGGACATGTAGTATAAGTCCCCGCACTTCGAAAACAAAATAAAACAACAACTACTGTTTGTCCATTACTTGGTGGAGATAAATCAAATATACCAGCTTCCTTGAAAAACGAAATAATCGTCTGACTTGAAAAAAACATTCTCGGCAATTGCAGACTTACTCAGACATAAATCTGTTCAACTAACCAAGCCTGTGGAACAACATCGCAAGTAACCAAGTCTCGGAAGGAAGGGCCAATTGGTAGATATGACTCATAGATGACTCGAAGCATTATGGGACATGTAGTTTGAGTCCCAGAAATTAGCATCAAGCATTTGCAATGCAATCGTTCTCGCATTTGTGAAAGTTACAGCTCTTGGCATTGAAAATGACAATGTTTTTTTTTAAATTTTTTATTTGCAGTGATTATATTTGCATAGCGGTATTCCTACGACCTTGCGGAACTGGAGAACCTGAAAATGGGAAATAGGTTATGAGGGAGGCATGACAAGAGTAATATGCTGCCTTAAATAAAAATAGGTAACAGTTTCTTAGCAAAATGTTTCAAATCTTGCCAATGTAATTTGAAGAGGGTCAGTCTGTCGCAGAGGCACTGATGGTTCTAAACGGGTGCTTTGGTACCGGGGCTAGCACATATGCGCCCCAAATTTCTAAAACATGCCTTGCGGTAAACTGCTTCAAATGTCAGCAAAAACCGTGGCACGCACCCGCACTTTAGGGAGACAACGACAGGGTAATTTATGATGGAATGCCTCTGGAATGAATGCTTCTCACATGTTTACCATTTACAGAAAAGGTGCTTTTTCCGAGGCACTGCCGTTAAGAACTCAACAGACCAAGATAAGCAGTAGGCAAATCAAATAAACATGGGTAGGTAAACAAGTAGCTCGCTGAGGTTTCAGATTCAAACAGTGACTTTTAAATATGGCAGTCGAACGTGAAATAACCTGTACTTCTGGCAACATATTTGCTCTATTTAAGTACCTCAAACGTGGGCCACGTTATATGGTTTTCTTGGATGACTCTGGCAATGTTGTGCCCACTCAGGGCTCCCGTTGTGGGCTTTGGGGTGTTGGCACGGCACAGTGCGAGGGAGGAATCTACAGTGTGTCCCAGTGATACTCGTTGAATTTCAGTTCCCAAGGAAATTAATAAGCGAATGGTAGTTAATTTTAAATCGCAATGGAATTCCTCTGGGGTTACGTTTGATATTAATTTAAATTAAAGGCCCCCCCCCATGCACTTTATGTGGTAAGTGTAGAAACCAGAGGCATGCCTCATGATGAGCCAGCCAATGGTGAGGGCACACTGGGACCCTGGCGCGCCATTTAAAAATGGATGCAGCTATCCAGAATCATGTGCCAGGGAGCCTCCCATGGCACAGTCTCCCGCTGCTGCAGTGCGCTTCAGAGAGCCATGCTGAGTCTTCCTTTGATTTCTACCAAAAGGAATGCAACAAGTGATTTCTTGACCTCTCAGCTCGTGGCTGGTCGCTATATTGAATGTTTTATGACTGCACAACATGGACTGCCATGCAGTAGCATAACTAAACTTGAGAGGTACTCCTTGCAAAATACATGAAGGGGACCCCCGCGCAGGGCTGGCTCTAGCGCTGGCAGCGCCTGGTTCAACATTCTTTGTAGGCGCCCCCCTATGACCTCCTTCTTCGCGAATGTCCTCCCTACCACTCTCCAACAGTGCCCCTCACCTCTCCATAGCCCTTCTTTGACATACATTTCTTTTTTGAAGACCCTACTCATAGTTCACTCACAGTTTTTGATCTGCTTGTTACACGTTATTTGCAGCAGGCACATTATCCCTCTGTGGTACTTTATAATTAGGGCTCCCGGTTTTATGGTATTTATTTTTTTGCCATTTCTGTCTGTATTTATCCATATTTATTTTTTGGGCATTTTTTCTGTATTTATCCACATTTATTTTTGCCACAAGCAAAAGACGACGCTACATCTAGTATTTTTCCACATTTATTTAAATTGCCAATGCATACATATTGGTCAACACTATACATTCATCTGAAAACTTTGCCATTTGCAGAACGTCCCAAATATGCTTAAAAGTGCTATCACAAGCCATTTGTCTCAGAGCCTTGCAGTTTCTGTCATCTGCAGAGTGCCACATCCTCTCCCCCACTGAACACCATACTGCCCCACTGAGAGAAACTCACACTGCCTTCAGCTGCAACCCAATTGTGCCCCGCTATAAACACCTGGAAACAATTCAATTCAAATTATGCACTAGACTACAGTAATATGCTGCCTGAAAAAAATAACATACTGGAAAAAAGCAAACACTCATAGGGAACACAACTTAAAGCTTTTACACTCATTATTCAGAAATCAATGAGCGTTTTGCTTGAAAAGCTAACATGAAAAGAAAAGTAGCGCTTCACTGGCAAACTCTGTAAGGTGGCGCTAATGTGTTTGAGTGTAAATAACACCAATCTGGCCACTTTGTGTTAGCTGTGGACGGCCCTGTAATAGACGAGTGAGGCTACTGTTCATACCCACAGTGGGGAGGGCACAGACCGAGGCACAGGCAGGTGTTGTTAATACTTTTACTCAGATACACTCACTGACGGCCCATGGCCTGTGGCGAGCTGCTGCCCTCCTCCTCAGTTAGGCAACCTCCAATGGGACCTTCCCCTGCTTGTCTCTGACACCAGCGACCTTTCCACCCTAACCTGTTGGGCTACTACTACCTGCACAACAAACGCGCTCTTCAGATAACAGAGGCTGCAAGTGCCCCCTCAGTGCCAGACAGTGTTTAATTTAATAGGCTTTGCCGTCCCACGGAGTGCTGGCATTCGATTCCTGCTTTTGCCGCCCCAAAACTGCATACGCCACTGACTCCAGCCCCCACCCCCTTCCCCGAGGGCACCTACTTTTGTTTTGAAATGGCTGCATACGCTGCAATTAGGCAGGTCTGGGGTCAGACCGTCAGCCTCTTGGCCACTCTGGGCGGCTTCTTTCTATTCCTGGAGGAGTGAAAGAACAAAGCCTTGTTACCAAGTAAATGGTCTTTCAAAGACCTGTGAAGTACTCGGGTGCGGCTGTGTGTGCGCCCGGGAAGGCTGACACCTCTTAACCCTCTAAGGAGGGGGAGACACCAGATGGTTGGGGGTGTGATTCTATTGATGCCAATGAAGACCTCACTCGAGGGGCAGAGCTGAGCCCCCCAGAAATGGCTGAGGCATCAATAAAAGCGTTTGTTACTGTAGGCAGGTCTGCTGGTGCACGGCAGCGCGGCAAAATGTACTAGTATTTTCCCGTTTTTATATATAAATACAGATAAAGGAAAACTAGTTTTCCATCTGTATCTATATGTAAAAATCCGTTTAAACGGAAAACCGGGAGCCCTATTTATAATGAATAAAAACTGCTAGTAGACAAAATTCAGATCTCTCACCAGCAGTAACATTATTCACCAGAGTTATATTAACATTTTTATTGTTGCCTGAAAACTGCTGGATCCACAAGCAAGTTCAGTGCTTCTAAATCCATAATTTATTTTTAAGCACAGCTCCCACACCAAAATCAGTGCATGCACCCCTTACCTGGGGGAATCTGGAGCTCGGTACCTTTAATTTGACAATGTAGCAGTTCTAAGCAGGGTCGCTATAGTTCCATGGAACAAGCCCTTCAGAGGGTGATACTATACTTTTAATGTGACGAATGGCACTCTTTTCTTTGTAAATGTTTTTATTAAGTTTTTCAACATAAGCAATACAAAAAATAACATTGCAGCAGAAGTATAAGTATTCCATACAATCGCATTTGAGCGTGTGTGTTGTTGACAGCCTCTAAGATAGTGGGGCTCACTGCCAGCTCTCTATCCCATGGTGTGAAAAATAAAGGCTGAGTGCCTGCCCCTCTCCCCCTGACTTCCCAATGTCATGTGGTGATGTGTTGTCAAGAGGAGGGGAGGAGGTACCCAGTGTCTGCAACCATACCCACCACCGTGTTTATTCAGGTGCACCACCATCAGAGCAGTTTTGATCCACCAATCGGGTGTCATCCGATAGCCCCTGTGAGTTGGCCGACTCCCTCCATTCATGTTCCTCATCTGTTCTAGCACCTCCCTCCTCATCTCGACCGTCTGAGTTCTCCCCTTCATCCTGCTCCCCAGCACTGGTCCCTAATGTATCTAACATACTCGACCACAACTCAAGGTTCCGTTCCGCATGTTCATCCGTGCGGACTCTCCGAAGTCTACACTCCTCAGCCACTGCCCACTCCAGCAGATCCGACCTCCATTTCGCGATCGTCGGGGGCATGGGGCTGGCCCAGTGTATGGTTACCCGCCGGCGGGCCAGCAGCAAGCCCAGCTGGGCAAATTTATATTTACTCTTTTCCCCCTTTTACGGAGGGGCAGTAGTCCTAGCAGACAATATCTGATCTTAAGCTCCGCGACTACCCATGTCACTCTATGCAGTTCCTCACTCACTGCCCTCCAGTACAAGGTGAGTTGTGAGCACTTCCATGCCACATGACAGAAGTCGGTAGGGGTAGCCCAACATCTACTACATCCCAGTGACCTCGCCGGGTACATCCTATGGTGTCGGGCCGGGGTCAGGTAGGTGTAGAGAGCCACCCGGGCCCTCTACTACATTGTTGCAACCTTCACGCATCCCCACACCCCTTGGGGCGGGCTCGCCCCGAGGGGATAAATAAACGGCCGGAGACCGCTCGGGGTCTTCCGGCCATGAGAACCAAAGCACCTGTGTCGTGCATTTAATTAGCGCTGCTGCGGCCTAGATACCACAGGCCCCGCCGCGCGACATTGGCGACGAGGCCGGTCGCACCTCACGCGTGCCCGCCTACCTGCCTGGTCCACGCTGGGAGCTCGCGGAGCCCACCCGCACCGCTCCACGCCGACCAGAGCTCGCTGCTCGCCGGAGCCCCAGCTGCCCGCGACCTCCACAGGCGCTTGCCTGCGCTGCTGCCTCCGCCCATCGAGTTGCGCCCGCCCACGCGTCTCCCTGTCAAGTGGGAGCGTGTTCAGCTGGAGGCGCTGGTTGCGGCGGTCGACAAGTCGGGGTAAGTGCCCGCCCCGCGAGTGCGGAGTCAACGTGCGCCTCTCTGCGGCCGGGCGCCCCTGTCTGCACGCCTTGGAGCACGGCCCGGGGACACGCCTGCTCTCCTCTCGTCTGCCTCAGCGCTACCGCGCGAAGAGGAGAAAAATACAACAAAAAAAAACAGACATCTCCAGCGCTACACGGGGCCCTCCCCTGCCTGCCACTCATGTGTTGAAGCCCCGGATTTGGGCGGCAGGATTTGACTGCCTGCGCATAAGGGGCAAGGACTTTTCCCCACCTCAGGCTGCAAGGCTCACCGGTGTTACCTCACAGTGGAGAGGGGACATCAGACGTGCAAACACACGAGGCAGACAGAAGCCTGGCACGTGCACCTTTCTGCCCCACCAGTCTGCGCCAAGGGGCATCTCGCATCCCTCCACGCACGTAGAGCCCCTGAGCGGCCCGCACCGCGAGGCCACGCGCTGACGCGCACGCCCAGGTGCGGAGTACCAGCGCACAGGGCACACCCCTGCGCCTACGCACCGTCGCAAGGCCACCATGACCACCCAACCGGCGGCTGGAGCTGCTGCACAGCATGATGGAGGCGCCGATCCGCCTCCCCCAAGACACAGCCACACGATGGTCACACCGCTGCCTCCCTTCAGTGAAACCTCAGACCCTGCCACTGCCGCGCCAAGATGGAAGAAGAGGGTCGGGCGGCTCAACCACTACTTCAAGGGGACACGGGAGACCGATGGCACGGTGAAGCGGTCTCTCCTCATCTACTATGGGGGCGGAGAAATTTATGACCTCTTCGAGACGCTCCCCAACACGGGAGATGACGACGACTACGAGGCAGCGGTTGCCGCGCTTAACAGGCACTTTGATCCTCAGCTCAACCCTGACTTTGAGAAATTCAAGTTCAAGAGGGCGTGGCAGATGGACTCGGAGTCTGTCGATATGTTCTATGCACGGCTACGCAGGCTGGCGAGCACGTGCCCGTTCACCGAACAGCGGGAGGAAATACGGGACCAAATTATCCTGGGTTGCCGCTCCAAACTCCTGCGGAAGCTGATCCTTCGTCAACCAGGGATTTCGCTGGACGAGATCCTGGTTCTGGCCCGCTCTCACGAGCTGTCGGACGTCAGAGCAGAGGAGATGGAAGCCGCCTTACACACCCGGTTGCCGCCTCACAGGCGCCCAGACACCCGCCGATCAAGGAGGAAAAGGTGGACGCAATCCAGAGACGCCCCACCGCGCCTCGCCAGGCACCCAGACCGCCACCAGGTGGACCATGTGGATACTGCGGCGAGGATCACCCCGTGACGGCCGTCTGCGGGCGAAGGGGAAGACGTGCTCCCGCTGCAGCAAGTTAAACCACTATGCCAAAGTGTGCCGAGGTGGGCGATTCAGACAACCATTGTCAAGACCCAGAAGTACGCCCCAACGGATTCGCCAGCTCTCTCTGGACGACCTGCCGCCAATACAGGAAGACCAACTACAGGAACGACGCCCAGTGTATGAGGATGAGGACGAGGATGTGTTCGTGGGGTCGTACGTCAGCAGGACAGGCACTCGTCGAAGGCCACCTCCCATGTGCTCTGTCTCCGTCGAAGGCACTGATGTACAAGCCCTCATTGACACTGGTGCATCTGTCAATGTGATGGACTCAGAACAGTATGACCGCCTGTCACCGCGACCCCCACTTGCACCGTCCACAGCCCGAATCTACACGTATGGAGGAACTGAACCACTTCCTCTCCGTGGCGTCATCCAGACCACCGTCGCCAGCGGAAGCTACTTCACCGAGGCGAGGTTCCACATCACTGAGGGCAGTAAGGGAACTCTACTCAGCTGCCACACGGCCGAGGACCTAGGACTTGTCTTCTTCGCCAACCAGATCCATGACTCCCACGCGGAAGCAATGCTGAAGGAGTTTCCGGATCTCTTCAAAGGACTGGGGAAGCTCAAGGGCAAGAGGTTCAAGCTCCATATTGACCCTTCGGTACGACCTGTGGCCCTCAGGCACCGGCGGGTGCCCTTCAACCGACGCCCGCAAGTGGAGGAGGAGCTGAGGAAGCTCGAAGAGTTAGATGTAATCGAGAAGGTCTCTGGCCCCACTCCGTGGGTGTCCCCGCTGGTCGTGGTGCCCAAACCCAAACAACCCGGAGCCATTCGGCTCTGCGTCGACATGAGGCTGCCAAATACCGCTGTGAAGAGAGAACGTCATATCACCCCCACAATGGACGACATCGTGGCGGACCTCAACGGGGCGAAGTGGTTCTCCAAGCAAGACCTGAACGCCGGCTACCATCAGCTGGAGCTGGAGCCCGAGAGCAGGTATATCACCACCTTCTCGACGCACGTTGGCCTCCGAAGGTACAAGAGGCTCAGCTTCGGAGTATCATCAGCCGCCGAGGTCTTCCAAAATGCCATCCGGGAAGCACTGTCGGGGCTGCAAGGGGTGATCAACCTCAGTGATGATATACTGGTCTTTTCAAACACGCTAGAGGAACACCACTCTCACCTCCGAGCCACTCTGAAGAGGCTGACAGACTGCGGGCTGACTCTGCACAAATCCAAGTGTTCGTTTTATCAGGAGAGTGTCGACTTCTTTGGATACACGTTCAACCGAGAAGGGCTCCTAGTGGACCCGAAGAAGGCCGAAGCCATCCGAGCGGCCAGCACGCCACGGAATCCTACCGAAGTGAGGAGTTTCCTCGGCATGTCCACGTACTGTGGGCGCTTCATCCCCAATCTCGCAGCCATGTCAGAGCCACTACGGGTCCTTACACGCCACGATCACAAGTGGGAGTGGACGCCAGCGGCCAATAAAGCGTTCCAAGACATCAAGGCGGGGTTGTTGGACAAGACAGTAATGGCCTACTTCCACCCGAGGAAACGAACGGAACTGGTCGTCGATGCCAGCCCGGTGGGCCTAGGAGCAGTCCTCCTTCAAGAACATGGCCCGGAAGTGTGGAAGCCGGTCGCATACGCCAGTAAAGCTCTCACTGACACAGAGACCAGATACGGCCAAATCGAGAGGGAGGCGTTGGCTATCAAATGGGCGTGCCAACACTTCCACCTGTATCTGTGCTGTCAGGAGTTCCATGTCGTAACTGATCACAAACCGCTGCTCCCGCTGTTTGCAGGCTCATCCCGGCTGGCGCCCCGAGGATCGAACGATGGGCAGTGCAGTTGCAGGCATACAACTTCAAAGTGATCTATCGTCCAGGGGCCCACAACCCTGCCGACTATCTGTCTCGTCACCCGGAGTCCACAATGCCATCGGACCCATCGGTGGACGCCTGCAACACCGAAGCTTTCGTTAACATGGTGTCAGAAGGGGCGTGTCATACTTTATCTCCTCTAGAGTCTAGAACAACTGTTCCATTCAGCGCTGCGAAGCAAAAGTAAGGAGCAACGTGGCGCTTTGTAAAAGTCCTCAGCAGCTGCTTGTATATGATCTCTGCGACTAGAAAAAAAATCGCAAATTCCTGAAACTTCAATTTCCTTCAGATTTTTAAAGCACACACAACCCCCACTGCACAAAATGTAGCTTCACTTCAGTGGAGCTGCATGGCTGTCTGTAAACTCGGAGTGGCTGCCACATAATCTAGTATTTCCTGTTTAATTTGCGGAGTTTAACAAATTAACCAGAACTAAACATTGCTCCTAGCTCGGATTATAAAGTACTAAAAGCCAAGGCCACCCAACTACAGAGAGGTTCGACTTTATACCCACAGTGGAGGGAGAGGCGCCGACCCTATGTGGGGACATCCTAGTAGGGTTCGGAGGGCACAGCCCGCAGAGCACCCAGCACCACATGGCCCGTCACCTTACCAACAAAAGGGACGCTCTGTTTCTTAAAAAAAAGCGCACACACACAATCTCAGTAAAGAAAATAAAAATATGCATTCTTGCGAGGTCTAAAAAAAGGTGAATCTCTGGGCAAGGGCCTCAGCAGCGCATTTAAGCTTGGTTGATAATACACATACATACACACACAGTCGCGGCTCGCAATACTCGCGGTGGGGGGGTCGCGCGGGGGTGGGGGCCGGGGGGTTTAAAAAATAAAGTAAAAAAAGAAAACTTACCTGACCCGCGCCGCCACTGCAGCTGGGCAGGGGTCCCGCGTTGGCGCCTTCAACGTCTTCTGCATCACTGGAGTGGCTGGCAACCCCTCTCAGCCAATCCAGACGCAGACCGGGGGCTGCGGCATGAAGCAACCCTCGCTCTCCTAAGGGGAAGGCTAGTGCGCATGTTCGGGCTGGTCGTAAAAATGACAAGCCCAAAACCGAACATGCGCACTATTGTTGTCTAGTGCGCTGTCACTCAAACCCTGAGTGCTGCCGCAGCCCCACCCCCTTCAGCGTCCCTCGTTCTACTTCTGACGCTAATTCCAATCAGGAGTCCTGATTGGAATTAGCATCAGAAGTAGAACGAAGAATTTGTTGTTTGTAACTTATTTAAACGATGAATGGGGCCGTGGCATTAGTGGGGCAACGCCCCAGCGCCCCAATGGATGCACCGCCACTGTGTGCTGCTCTTGCGCCATGGGTGGCCGGCCCGCCTATAGGTGATTGGGCAAATCATGACATCATGAGACTAAAGAGTCTCGTGATGACGTTAGCGAAATTTAAATTGCAGCGGTGTTGAGACATTGTAGGAACTGCCAGCCGCGAGCTGAGCCAGTCCCCAAGCCTGCGGCAAGCACAGATAAGAGGTTTGTGCAGTCGGTGGAGGTGCAATACAGCGCTCCAGCAGACAGGTGAGGCACTATAAATATGTGACAAAGCATTTCAGTGCGATGATGTGGACCACCACACTGAAATGCATTAGTCTAATGCCTGATGCGTGGTACTTGCAGGGCTGGTTCTTATGTGTTATCCTAGGAGTTTTTTTTAAGTAACATGAGCTTTCCAAGCAACTCTTGTGCCTTGTTTTCAATTGTTCTTTTTTTATTCTTTGCAGATTAAAATCACATTGGAAATTCTCCAGATACAACAAAAGTTCGTTTTGGAATTGTTTTTGAACAACTGAACAACCATGAAGGTAATTTTTGAAGAGGGAGCATTTTAGAGTAGCATTATAATTATTCTACACCCTTAGGAGTTGTGTGACAAATAGTTTATTCGTTTGTGGTGTTACACAGTTCTAAGCCCTAGGGGAACCCCTTAAGTGGTGTAAGGTTCGAAACACGTTGGAATGGAACCATAACCAGTGAGTGCTTTGGAGAGACAATTCTAATGCACAGGGAAAAAGTCAAAACAATATTTTCGTAGATCTAGCCCTAGTCATCATCATTGGGTGAAAAAAGACTTCTTGCACTCTATGGTTATGGTCCAGTAGGCAGGAGCCTTTGGAATTTTATAAAGACATTATAGCTCCTGTTGGGCGTTACATTTCAGAACTGAAAGTGTTGTTTTGTTTTGTATTCATGTATTGCTGTTTGTTTGTAGTTGAGTTTGCCACATTTATTTATTTATTTATTTTTAAGAGTTTTAACACATAATATGGAATGACGGCATGAGGACCAGCTGCTGTTAATTACACTGTACGGTGGTGTTGCTTTACACATTAATTCCTTGCCAAAAGAATACTACGTGTGACATTGGTTTTTACCCATGCGGCCTTGGCCCATGGTGCTGTTTATAAGTGTTGTAATTATCTCTGTGTACACATTTCTGATATTGTTGATATCTGGGGTGTACCCTATAACTGTGTGGTATTGAGTTGTAATAATTGCCACGGTGGGCCTAGTTCTGACGTTTTGCACCACATAAGGGTGCTGGGGGCTAAAGTACGATCTTTCCCAAGTGTGCATACTACTGATGTTATTTTAACATGGTAGGGCCTAGTAGTGATATTTACCGATGTGATTTATGCCCAAAAATAAATGATGTTCATGTTGTGTTAATTAATGTGTGTTGGTACAACTTTATTTACTTACACCACGTGTGAAGTGTCTTTTGCAACCCTCAATGTGTTCATTGTATGAGAGTGCTGTGCCAATGCTTTACACATTGCCTCTGTGATAAGTATGAATACTTGGTGCCAAGCTACCCAAGGGTAAACGCAGGTTATTCAGTGAGTGTAATCACCCACCCCTGATTGGAGTGGTAGATTCTGCCTGGCTAGGGCACTGCCTCAGCCAAGCAGAAAATGCCAGTTCCAACAGAGATTTTTTCCTTTCTGCGGAAAAGGCACAGTTTGTTTCCTTAAAGACAGATCGTATATTGGGTCCATTTGGCCAGAATGTCCAGGTCTATGGGAGACCCCTCCTCTTTGGCTGCCATCTCCAGAATTTTTGCCAAAGGACCTTAAATGTCTAGCATCTTGACATGTGCGCCAAGTGTGGTTGATCCCCTTTTTTGGGTCTTTGGTGTACTTTTTTCTAAGAAGGTTGTCATGCTGGGGTTAACTTCAGGAGTCTCAAGTATTCCGTCAGGTAGATCTGGTCTAGGGCACTCTGCCTTGGGTCTGTTGTGGGCTTCTTTGTCAAAACCTCTTCATAGCTTGTCATGGAGGTATTCAGAAACTGCAGGTGCGGGTACCCAGTCTGAAGATCTGGGAGGAATAATGTCCTCCGGATTGAAGGTGAATGGATTAGATGGGGAGCAGCTAGAGGTATGAGGCTGAAACGAGGAGGACTTCTTTAACTTCTTGCACTTAGGGCGAGATTCGTGAACCGGGGGAGGCATACATGGCCGTAGTGTTTGTGCCCGTGGGCACCTTATGTTTGGAAGCAAGACTTTTAGAGGTAGCATGTGCTGAACAATATTGATGGTCCCCAAGAGATTCTTGGGATAAGGTGGTCAGAACCTCATCATAAGGCTAGTCACTTGGCTTGGCTGTAGCCTTGCGAGGCTGTTCGGGACCTCCGTCAGTAGTTTTGAAGGTAGAGGGTTAGCCATATCCTTGCCATTTTGAAAATGATTCTAATTGAACAGTAATAGGTTTTAGCGCTGTAGCTAAGGGTGATTAACCGAAAGAGGGACCAAAGTCTCCAGAGCCCTGTTGACTGATTGTTGTACTGAAGCGTCAAGGGCATCTACGAGATAATCCTCCAAATGTCGGCCTTGCTCATTAGGGGCATAATAATACCCATAATCCTCTGCTTCAAAAGGTTCCCAGTAGGCCATGATAAGTAACTGGAAAGACAACAAATGCCAAGTCTGCCTAACTAGAGAAAAGAAGGGAGGAGCTGACCCGAAGTGCAGAATGTATAACAGTAAAGTTTCAAAGCTATGAGGCACTCATCGTTAAATCAACAACTAATTATCTGGCACAGTGTACAGTACAGAAATATATATGTTTCTTGGAAGTAAGACTTTTTTGTTCGGTGCTTCGAATTCTTCTTTAGACAATCCCATAAGCTTTAGCCAACACGTGTTTCGTTGTATATGGGGAGGTCTCCCCACGACTTGATCATGGCTCTTAGTTTCCTGAGAATGTGTAGAGGGTCCTCCATTTCAATTGAATGTAATTTCATCACGGTTATGCAAAGTTCAGCCTTTGTGTATCCCACTGGAAGTATAGGCGGCGTAAATTTCTTGAGAATCTACCCAGAATATTGGTAATTGTAGTGTGATCTGTATTGTAGTTGGTGCACAGAGAAAATCTGTCATCAGTAAAAATCGCATCTTAACATTCTTCTCAGTATAGCGATTGTATATCTCCCACACTGAAAAGGTCTGAAATCCTATCCCTGCTGTATCGCCCAAAAATATATATATAAATGCATCCATGTGGTCTTCAGAACGGAAGATTACCTTCCTCTGCCCTGACTAGTGGTGATACGCTGACCGGGAGAGTCCACCCTGGATGAGGTCCGTTGCTCACGCCCAAGCGAGTGTGCTGCCGACCATCGTTGTGTAAAGGCATGAGGGCTCAGGCTCCTAAGCAAGTGCTGTAACTGAGTTGTTATAGCCCTCGTTGACTTTGTGAGGGAGAGTCAGAAAATCAACAATTTATAGAGTGAGCATCCACTCCGCTCAAAGCTGGACCTTCTCTATTGTTGCAGCCTGAGAGGTGTCACTCCGCGCTGTCCTTATGATTGCAGCACAATGCCGATCACTTGAACACCGCACTGGCCAGTGGAAATAGAAATGGGACTGCACAACACCCAATTGACTACCTCCATGTAGCCCAATTGGGCTATGTGCGCATTCCAGGAGGATTTGAAAGGTTTCAGCCATCTATCGGAATCGTCTTTCATTTTGTAGAACAGAGTTTTTGGAGTATCACCTGTTGCCCCCGCTTCTTACTGGAATTTCAACCTGCGTGTTTCATCATCCACCCCTAAACGGTCCATGAGAATTTTTTTAACTTCCACATAGGTATATGTACCATCCCGGTTGGCAATTTAGTGCCAGGCTGGTGCCTCTTCAGTCAGCAGAGGAACCAGGTAAAAAGGCCACCAATCTTGTGGCTAGGTGCTGGCTTGAGCAGCCTGTTCGAAGTTGAGGATGAAAGCCACTGGGTCTTCCCCAGGGACGTATTTCTGTAGGGGAACTACAGCTCTAGGCGTAACAGATCCCCTTCTCTGACCAATCCCAGGGGCTATTTGCGGCTGTACTTCCGCCATTTTGGTTATATTTTCACCCTGCGAACACATGGCATCAACGAATACAGTGCGGTCAATTTCAGCCTGTTTCCAGTGTTTCTCTAGGGCCCACTCTAGCTTCTGCTGGCCTTCCTGCAAATGATGTACAAGACTATCCATCTTTTTTCAAATGGTCATATTCCCGCATTCTCCACCATTTGTCACCAATTGGCTTGATGTAAAGGAAAAATATATAATAGACTTTGCAGGATTTACGAGACTTGAGACTGTAGTCCTTTTAGTAGGTTCTTTTATTCAAGCACTTAGCAACAGTCTTTAATAAGCAGTCTTTTCTTCTCTTCTTATTGTGAGGTATGGTAAGTCAAACTCCCATTCAGCCACTTCGTTTAGCATTAAAAGATGTTCACAGAATTTGGAGGGTGCTCACTACCTTATAATGTGTTCCTCTGCGTGAGTATAATTTCTGTCAAGATGGAATTAATATGGATTACATTATGGTGCTCATTATAGTTAATGAAACACTTAGACTTCCTCCATGGCTGACAGAGCCTGCTTTAGATACTGGTGCGAACAATATGCCATCAGAGGAGATTGCTGCCTTTGTGACTGGAATGTATTGTCTTAAGTTAGAGTGATAGATTTACCGTCTCTCGGAGGGAACCTTAGTTGCCCTGTTCCCCTGCACTCTGTTTATGGGACTATGAAACTCAAGATGAATTGTTGTTGAGAATACTCTGGGTTTTTGTAACCTCGTTCCACTTTAAAAAAAGCCCCAATGCTTTGAGTGGTTCACAGTACTTCCCCATTACACCTCCTACTTGCCTTGCAGTTATAATTACAGATAGTAACCTAGTGCATAGCTCCTGATATCTTATCTTCCCGTGTGACATGTTCACCCAAGTCAATTGTTCAAGTGGTGCCCTGACATCATAAAGCTACAGCAAGATGTTATTTGACATGAGGGCCAATCAATTGCCTAGCAATCAATAGGATACATTTATCATGGTATTGAAATGGGTTACAGGGAAGACAGGATGCCCAACTGAAGACTAAGATGGGGAGATGAAAGCAATTTGGCCATTATTTGAGACTTATACATTTTTATTAAGGTGTAATTTATCACAACATTCTCAACTTCATTATTGCTTTACTCCTAGGAATTTGCTATTGTTATTCATAATTTGTATTGCTTCCTTTAACTGTGGCCTAAACCTTCCCCTCTCAACTTATCAGCTGATTAATTGCTATTTGTCTACCATAAGCTAAAAGAATTGCGGTGAGAAGGTACGCTGTCACTTGCCTGACAATAAGATCTTTTTATCTATGTCCCGATAGAGGTACTAGAGTTGTGTAGAAAGTGGTAGCAAATGGGGCATGGCATTGAGAGAAGTATGGTAGGTTGAAAACAAAAATTGAGATTTGAATTTGTAATGAGCTGTGGATTTCCACAATATTACAGATGTCGTAGTACTGATCTATTAACTCTTATTAAAAATCAGTTTATTGTTGTATTGCATTAGTTTGAAAATATTCAAGTCCTAATAATGGTAGATAAACTAACAGTGGATTTTTCCATTTGCAGAATATACTGATTGACCAGCAGTGGCAGTGTTGCTCAAGAGAATTTCTCTACATTGCTGAGACCAAAAAAAAATAATAGTTGTCCTCAAGCATTCTGTCTTCATTTATCGATTTATATGGTAAGTCAAACTCGCATTCAGTCATTTGTTTTTTTATGAAAAGATGTTCACAGAATCTGAAGGGTGCTCACTATCTTATAATGGGGTCCTCTGCGTGAATATAAATTCTTTCAAGATGGAATTAATATGAATTAAATTATGGTGCTCATTGTAGTTAATGAAACACTTTGATGTCCTCCAACGCTGACCAACCTTGCTTCAAATACTGGGGTGAACCATATGCCATCAGAGGACATTGCTGCTTTTGTGACTGGAATGTATCGTCTTAAGTTAGAGCGATAAACTTACTGTCTCTCTGAGGTAAGCTCTGTTGACCTGTTCCCCTGCACTCTGTGTGGGACTCTGATACTTAAGATGCATTATTATTGTGGATATTCTGGGTTTTTGTAACTCCATCCCACTTTCATAAAATCCCCAATGTTTTGAGTGCTTCAGAATACTTCCTATTACACTTCCTACTTGCCTTGCAGTCATAATTACAGATAGTACAGTAGTGCATAATCTCTGATATCTCATCTTCCTGTGTGACATCTTCACCCAAGTCAATTGGTCAAGTGGTGCCCTGACATCCTAAAGCTACAGCAGGATGTCATTAAACATGAGGGCCAATCAACTGCCTAGCAAGCAATAGGATACATTTATCGTCGTATTGAAATGGGTTACAGGGTAGACAGGACCCCCAACTCAAGACCAAGATGGGGAGATGAAAGAAATTAGGCCATTATTTGAGACATACATTTAAATGAAGGTGTGGTTGATCACAATATTCTCAACTTCATTATTGCATTACTGGTATGAATTTTCTATTATTATTCCTATTTTTTATTGCTTCCACTAACTGTGGCCTAAACCTTGCTCTCTTAACTTATCAGCTGATTAATTGTTATTTGTCTACCATAACCTAAAAGAATTGCATTGAGAAGCGTATGCGCTCACTTGCCTGCCAAAAATAATCTTTTAGCATTGTCCTGATATAGGTGCTAGAGGTGTGTAGAGAGTGGTAGTAAATGGGGCATAGAGAGAAGTATGCTAGATTGAAAACACAAATTGAGATTTGAATTTCTAATGAGCTTTTGATCTTCACAATATTACAGATGTTGTAGTACTGATCTATTAGCTCTTTTTTAAAATCAGTATTTTGTTGTATTGCACTAGTTTGACAATATTCACGTCCTAATAAAGGTAGATGAACCTACAGAGGACTTTTCCATTTGCAAAATATACTGACTGACCAGCAGTTGCAGTGTTGCTCAAGAGAATTTCTCTGCAGTGCTGAGACCAAAAAAAAAAGCCATCCTCAAGCATTCTGCCTTCATTTATCAATTTATATGGTAAGTCAAACTCACATTCCGCCATTTTTTGGCAATAAAAGTTGTTAATAGAATCTGAAGGGCGCTCACTACCATATAATGGTTTCCTCTGCATGATTATAAATTCTGTCACAGATGGAATTAATATTGCATTAAGGTGCTGATTATAGTGAATGAAACACTTTGAATTCCTCCAACGCTGACAAAGCTTGCTTTAGATACTGGTGCGAACACTATGCCATCAGAGGTGATTGCTGCCTTTGTGACTGAAATGTATTGTCTTAAGTTAGAGCGGTAGACTTACTGTCTCTCGGAGGGAAGGTCAGCCGACCTCTTCCCCTGCACTCTGTGTGGGACTCTGATACTTAAGATGGATTGGTGTTGAGAATACTCTGGGTTTTTGTATCTCCATCCCAGTTTAAAAAAAGCCTCAATGCTTTGAGTGGTTCAGAGTACTTCCCCATTACACCTCCTACTTGCCTTGCAGTCATAATTGTAGATGGTAACCTAGTGCATAGCTCCTGATATCTTATCTTCCCATGTGACATCTTCACCCAAGTCAATTGTTCAAGTGGTGCCCTGACAACATAAAGCTACAGCAGGATGTTATTTAACATGAGGGCCAATCAACTGCCTAGCAAGCAATAGGGTACATTTATTGTGGTATTGAAATAGGTTAGAGGGTAGACAGGACGTCCAACTGAAGACCAAGATGGGGAGATGAAAGAAATTAGGTCGTTATTTGAGACATACATTTTTATGAAGGTGTTTGCGATCACAATATTCTCAACTTCATTATTGCATTACTGGTAGGAATTTGCTAATGATCCTAATTTGTATTGCTTCCACTAACTGTGGCCTAAACCTTGCTCTCTCAACTTATCCGGGGATTAATTGCTATTTGTCTACCATAAACTAAAAGAAATGCAGTGAGAAGGGTATGCTCTCACTTGCCTGGCAATAAGAACTTTTTAGCTATGTCCTGATATAGGTGCTAAAGGTGTGTAGAGAGTGGTAGTAAATGGGGCATGGCATGGAGAGAAGTATGCTAGGTTGAAAACAGAAATTGAGATTTGAATTTCTAATGAGTTGTGGATTTTCACAATATTTCAGCTGTTGTAGTACTGATCTATTAGCTCTTTTTTAAAATCAGTATTTTGTTGTATTGCAATAGTTTCAAAATAGTCATGTCCTATTAATGGTAGATGAACTAATAGTGGACTTTTCCATTTGCAGAATATACTGATTGACCAGCAGTGGCAGTGTTGCTCAAGAGAATTTCTCTGCATTGCTGAGACCCCCAAAAAAAAAAAAACGTCCTGATGCATTCTGCCTTTATTTATCAATTTATATGGTAAGTCAAACTCACATTCCGCCATTGTTTGGCATTAAAAGATGTTAATAGAATCTGAAGGGCGCTCACTACCTTATAATGGTGACCTCTGCGTGATTATAAATTCTGTCACAGATGGAATTAATATTGCATTAAGGTGCTGATTATAGTGAATGAAACACTTTGACTATCTCCAACGCTGACAAAGCTTGCTTTAGAAACTGGTGCGAACACTATGCCATCAGAGGAAATTGCTGCCTTTGTGACTGAAATGTATTGTCTTAAGTTAGAGCGATAGACTTACTGTCTCTCGGAGGGAAGCTCAGCTGACCTCTTCCCCTGCACTCTGTCGGACTCTGATACTTTTTTTTAAAATTTATTTTTTAATAAACAATTTTTATTGAGCAACAGGAAAAAGACATGGTACATTGCTTGGATACTTCGGTATACAGGTCCACTGTGAAAACATGGCAAATACAACTTATATAGTACGACTCGAGTACAGTCCACCACCCCGCCACCCCACACAAGCGTGAATAACATATCTATTAGGTCGCAATCCGCACCCGGGCACTTAATCATTCCCGATAAGAGTCCCTTCCCTTTCGTTGACATTCAAAGGAGCAAGCAGGGCACTCTCATCAGGGCGGGAGTGTGCCTTCAAATCCGGAGACCTCCAGCAGAAGGCGTCAATCTCGCTTTAACTCAATGGTAGCGGATACACATAAGTCACCTCTGTATTTGTTCCACCTCCCCCACTTATGGTCCCATTTTTGGGGGCACCCTCTGTGCTTAAAAACGTCTTTTTCGGCAATCATTGCCCTGTCCATGTCTATAGCCCAGTCCCTCCGGCATGGGGCCGTCTCTACTCCCCAGTTCTGCGCAATATTCCGTTTTGCAAGTGACCACCCGGTTGAAGCCCAAGCCTGTTCTGCCTGTGTAAGATCCGTGGCGTCCCACATGTTGAGTAGACAGAGCCGGGCGGTAGCCTTCATAGATTTACCACACGCCCTCTCCATCTGCTTCGTGATGTTCCCCCAATATGTTTGCATTGTAGGACATTCCCACAATATGTGGAAGAAAGTGCCTGGCAAATGACATCGCCGGAGGCACAGAGGGTCAGGTCGTCTTCCCATTTTAAACAGTGTGCGTGCGTCTAAATAAACGCGATGTAGGATTTTCAGTTGTACCAGACGCAGGCGCAAGGGAAGGGCCACCTCCCTAGGGGACGCCAGCACATCACACCAGTCCTCGTCCTCGATCTCCCCCAGATCCACCCCCCAGCGCTGGCGTAATCGGGTCAGGTCGGTTGTTTAGAAGCTTCTTGTATGTGAGGGATATGGCCTTTGATGGCATGGGGTCAAGTAACAGTCTATCCTCCAGCGGGGTGGATGCAGCCAGAGGGCCCTCTCTAGGCAGGGCGGCAGCAATCGCGTGGCTAATCTGTAGGTATCTATAAGCCTCTGTACGAGCTAAGTGGTATTTAGCCTGCATATCTTCAAATGTTGCTAGCTTACCTTTCACCCACATGTCGCCCACCGACGAGATCCCTATCATGTCCCACTTATCAAATCCAGGGCACTGACTAAGTTGGCCCAACATGTCGGGCTCCCAGAGTGGGGTGGCCTTAGTGAGTGTGTTATTCCAACCCCATTTCTTGTTGATCCCATGCAAGGTCTCTACTGTACGCGCCGTGGGCCCTGTAAGTTGTAGTTTGCGTCGGTTTGTGTAGAGGGCCCGATTATAACCGCCCTTACCCAAGAGCCAACGGTCAGTACGAAAGTTCGGGTCATCATGCTCGCCGTGCGCCCACTTATTGATGGCGATCAATTGAGAGGCTTGATAGTATAGCTTAATATCAGGCAATGCAATGCCCCCATCATACCACCCCCTCGTCAGCTTATTGAGGGCGATCTGTGGGGCACGTCCCTCCCAGAGTAGTTCCTGCACAGTGGCCTCCAACCCAGTGAAGTAAACGTCGGGGATCGTGTTGGGGAGTTCTGCAAAACGTAAAGAAAGCACGGTAGCGCCAGCATTTTAAAAAGGGCAGCCCGTCCCAGGAGAGTAAGGGGAAGAGAATGCCAGTGCTTAACGTCAGAGCGGAGGCGGGTCAATGGCGAGAGCAGGTTAGACTCATGGAACAAGACCGGGTCTGATAAAAATGCTGAGGTATTTAAAACCCTGTGAAGCCACTGGTATGTTGTAGCCCCTCGGGTTACGCGGTGGGTCACCCCAAAGGATGTACAACTGCGACTTGAACCAGTTGATCGTGTATCCAGAATGGGCTCCAAATACCCAGAAAATATTTAAAGCTCGATTGAGAGATCGCGTGGGTGAGGCTAGGTACAGGAGGATGTCGTCCGCGTTTAGAGAAATACGGTCTTCATGGTCGTCAGTCCATTTCAGCCCTCTAATCATGGGGATCTCCCCTGATCCAAACCGCCAATGGTTCGAGAACAAGCGCAAAAAGAAGGGGTGACAGGGGGCATCCCTGCCTGGTACCCCGTTGCAGTGGAAACGCTTGTGACACATGGTTATTGACCACCACCTGCGCAGTCAGCTGAGAATAAAGGAGTCTAACCCATTTGATGAATTTGGGGCCGAACCCCATCCAGGCCAAAACCGCGAATAAGAACTCCCATTCAATGGTGTCAAAAGCCATTGTTGCGTCAAGTGACAGCAAAATGGCATCTTCCTTTATGGTGTCAATTCGTCCCAAAACCCCATTCAAACGGCGCAGATTTAAGGCAGTGTTGCGGCCTGGCATGAACCCAGACGGGTCAGGGTGTACCAATCCGGTCAGATACGGAAGGAGCCTGGTGGCCAATACCTTGGCTAAAATTTTAGCCTCTGCCGTGCGAAGGGAAATCGGACGATAAGATTTGCAATCCGTTGCGGGTTTGCCTGGTTTGTGTATTCCCATGATGGAAGCCATCCTGACTTCAGGGGGTAATACCCCGGTATCAAAACTCTCCATATACTTGCTTAACAGGTGGGGGGAGAGCTTGAATGCCATTGGCTTGAAAAGTTCAATCGGGAGCCCATTGGGTCCCATGGCTTTACCGGGGCGCAAGTCTTGGATGGCCTTCTGGATTTCCGTCACCGTGACATCGCCCTCGAGGGAGTCCCTGTCAAGTGTAGACAGACAAGCTACTGTAATGGTAGACAAAAGTTCTGAAGCCATGGCAGACTGTGAGTTCGCGGCCGGTGTGTACACCGAGGAGAAATATGCTGCAAATGTGTTAGTGATGTCTTGGGGGTCGGTAAGGAGTGCACCATCTGCACCCTGAATTGAATGTATCCACCTGGATGCTCGTTCTTTCTTTTCCAACCAGGCCAACATCCTGCCCGTACACTCGCCGTATTCGTATACTTTGTCGAATAGCAGTATATTGGGCTGTGGCAGCTTCATTTAGAAGCTGACGATAGTCTATTCTCACCATGTCCAGCAAGTGTTGAGCCTCTGCGTCGGGCTTCGACGCTAGGGCCTTTTCTTTTGCGAGGATATCCTCCTCGAGTTCACACGTTTGGCGAGTTCCCTCCTGTGCCCTACCATGAGTGACAGAGCCCTGCCTTTTATGACCACACCATATGCCCCCCAGATCACCGACGGTGACGAAACCGACCCCACGTTCTCGTTGAAATAATAGTCAGTGTCCTTAAGTAGAGCCTCTTTGATATGAGGCACCTTAAGTGCCCACGGGTTTATTGTGAGGGTGGAGCGACTCTTAGGTTGCCCCATGGCTAGTGTCGTCAGAATCGGAGAATGAACTGAAATTCCACGGGCTAAACATTCGGAGGCCACAAAAAACTGGATATCCTGAGCAAGCGTGAATATATGGTCGATGCGGGACTGGCTGTTATGGGCACCTGAATAATAAGTGAATTGTGTGGTGGTAGGGTTGAGCCAGCGCCATACGTCTACCAGACCCAGTGCGGACGCAAATCCGGACAGTTGGGATCCCCCATGGGTCACTCCTGGGTAGGAGGCGGTCACGCGATCCATCCATTGCGAGATTAAAGTCGCCGCCCAGCACCAGCACTCCTATTGGAAGTTCGAGCAGGAGCACCCCGATATCACGCAGTACCGGTCGCTGAAGACCTGGTGGGGCATATACAGACACAAGATTGATTACCCGCCCCTCCCAAGTACCAGAGAGCGCAAAATATCTGCCCTGTGCGTCATCCCAAGTCTTATTCACAATATATGGACATCCCCTGCGTAGAAGCACCCCTGCCCCTCGAGAGCCCGAGGTGAACCCTGAGTGTCCAACCATGCGGTATCCCCATCTGTTCAGTGCACCGCATTAGTTGCCAATCAGGTGCGTCTCTTGAATCAGTACTATGTCCGGTGCCTGGCATTTAATGTACTGAAGAACAACCCCCCGCTTGATCCTGTCCCCCAAGCCGTTAACGTTCCACGTAAATATTTTTAGCGCTAGATTAGACCCCATGAGTGTAATGGAACTAGGTTAAAATAGTGTCGAAGATTTGAGGATGGACGTGTTAAGCGACTACTGTAGCCCCCTGGGGAGGATGCAATGCGATGTGTGGGAGTAAGGAAACCCCCTATGCAGGGAGCTACCCGCCATGGAGCTGAAGTAAACCCAGGAACGGAAATTGCAGCCCCCGACCACGAGGGCCGAAGCCCGCCATGCGAGTGGTGAGCAGTGGTGAAATAGCGATGCGGTATCGACCCAGTGGACCCTATTGTGTAAGACACAGCAAGAAACAACATTGCACAAGTACCATATACAATAAAAACAAAACACCCTTCCCCATGCCCCCCTACCACCCCAACGTCGTCCCCCCTCCCTGCCTCCCTGCTTGGCGGGAAAAGAACCTCCCGCCTCCCCCAACTTGCAGAGTGCCTGTCGCCCACCCTTAACAGCTCGGGGAACGTGAAACAACCCCACACCCTAGAGCAACTGTAACTAAGAACGGTGATCCCCCCCCCGGCCGACCAACTCCGAAGTGAATAACGTAAACTATCCCCCTGAGCATGTTACGGTAAACTGGCAACCAACTCAACCCTCCCATGTCAAGGTAGCCATCAATAGCGGGTCCATATAAATATAAAACATGACAAACAGGACTAAATGCGGAGTAATGCAATCGAAAACAGTCATCATCTAAATGTAAGGCGTGAGGAGGTCCGCCATCTCCAATGGCCGACTCTCATACGTGCATTGTCATGTGACTCATCCTTCCGGGCTCTGAGTTGTCGATGTATCAACGGTCGGTGACCCCAGCCGATTTCCTCGGCCGCCGGGGCCTCCAGTTCTGCCTGCCGACCCGTGGGACCTCTTACCAACAGTTCTCCAGGCCTCAAGCCAGTCCCAAGCGTCCTCCGGCCTAGTGAAGAACCAGAGATTGCCCTCAGATTCGATCCGTAGTTTGGCTGGGAACATCATAGCGTACTTGATATCTTGATCTCGCAGGGCACGCTTCACCTCCAGAAAGCTGCGATGCTGTTTCTGGACCCGCAGAGTGAAGTCGGGGAAGAACGTAACCCTGCTATTGTCGATAACTATTGGCGGGGCCGCCCTTGCCGTCTGTAAAATAGCATCTCTGCCGCGATAGTTGAACACCCTTGCCAGGAGAGGCCGGGGTGGCGCCCCAGGCCTAGGTCTGCCTCCGGGGACATGATGTGCGCGTTCGATGGAGAAACAGTTGGACAGGCCTCGCGGCTGGAGCCGCTGAAGAATCAATTCCTCCACGAAGAGGTTGGCCGCCTGCCCCTCAGCCCGTTCCGGAACACCTAGGATCCGAACGTTGTTGCATCTCATGTGGCCTTCATAGTCATCGAGCTGCAGTGTGAGGGCCTCCTGCGCCTTTTGAAGTTCGGTCACTTGCTTCTTGAGGATGTCGGAGTCTGTTTTCAGTTCTTGCGTAGTTTCCTCAACGGCCCCAACGCGATCCGACACCACCTTCATGTCTGCTGGAAGCAGGGCCACCTCCGTGGCCACTGTGGCGATGCCAGCCTCAATCGAGGTACGCACGGTCGTTATGGCAGACAAAATGTCCTGCAAGGTGGGCCCCTTTTGCTCATCGGGGGGCGTCGGGTGTGGTTGTTCTCCCTCTTGGTTCTTGTGCCACGCAAACTTCTCGAGCTTGGTCTAGACATTACCGCGACCGCTACGGCCGGTCGCCATCTTGGTGGTGCGAGGCACAAATCAATGACACTAGAGAAGAGGGCGGTAGGCTACACCCCACCGGCTACTCGCCGCCGCCGGCAGTGGGTGTCAATCCCACACCGGCCTGTCGGTTTCCACCGGCTGAGCTCACCCACCCCGCTTGTAGGGATGCGGAATCAGGCAGCTCCAAGGCAATGTGTGACCATCTATTCAGAGAAGGAGGAAGGGGGTCGCTCTGTAGTGGAATTTTTATGCATGGGCCACCCCGACCCTTGCCAGGGAAACAGGGCGCCGCTGTACATGAAGTCCGTCCCCCCCTCCAATTATCAGAGGATCCACAGGCTCACGTTCGAAGGGGCAGCGCTGGTAAGTTACCCCCAAGTCCTGCAGAAAGTCAAAGCACGGGTAGCAATAGCCGGGGGCCAAATAAAGCGGGGCCAGTGCAGACTCACCGCTGATCGAGGATTGAAAATTCTCCCTTTGAAGGCGCCGCTACATGGAAGCATCTGGTGCGTCGGGTGCTCCGATGCTGAGGCCGCAGGGCGCCGCTGTAAGCGCGGCGGTCAATTACGGGCCCGCAGGGAATGTCGGCCCTGAAGTGCAAGTCTCCGCTTCCTCAAAGTGCGGAGACAGGAGCGAACACAGCTCCGGTTGAGAAGGGCCCGGCCTCAGATTACCGGTGTTCGGCCTGCACGCCACGCCGTGACCCCGGTGTCGAGTTATGCGCACGCCCAGGCACACGAAGGGTGCGCGCCCAGCAGCAGGAGCCTCCGCCGCGAAGCGTCACACGTTTCTCTCCTCCGGAGCCTCCGAAGCCGACGAAACCTGGCCCAGACGTGGCGCCCGAGGCACGGAGATGCCAGGCACGAATTCAGGAGTTGGCGGCCGGGGCACACTATATTTTGCGGATATTCCGGCAGTGGCGCGACGGAGCTCGGCTACCGTGCGTCCATCTGCCTTGGCAGTTGGCCACGCCCCCCTGATACTTGAGATGCATTGGTGTTGAGAATACTCTGGGTTTTTGTATCTCCATCCCAGTTTTAAAAAAGCCTCAATGCTTTGAGTGGTTCAGAGTACTTCCCCATTACACCTCCTACTTGCCTTGCAGTCATAATTGTAGATAGTAACCTAGTGCATAGCTCCTGATATCTTATCTTCCCGTGTGACATCTTCACCCAAGTCAATTGTTCAAGTGGTGCCCTGACAACATAAAGCTACAGCAGGATGTTATTTTTAAGTTTTAAACATAAATTTTATTTTTGGAATAATGCAACCAAGTATAAGCAATCAAATAGATATCGAGTGACAATTAAAAACATTAACTGAATTAAAACTTACGCAATGCGGAAACAAGAAGTAATGAATCAAAAATAGTTGCATACAGAACTATTGTTATAAAATGTCCGAGAGAAAGAGAAAGGGGAAGGTGGGGGGAGGGAGGGAAAGGAGAAACAAGGGTAAAGGAGACACTACTATTATAATTAAATAGATACATATGAAAGTAACAAAGCTTAATACACTTTAAAAAGGCATCAAACAAGAAAAGCAGGAGATTGCTGTAAGTCAGAAATATGATATCAATTGAAAGTGAAAGAAAGAGAAAATATATAATTACAGATATAAAACACTAGTATATGATTATTAACAATTCATGGTGGTTTGGGAACTTCTTCCGATGAAGGGTGATGACGGGTAAATCTTTGTGCAGAAACGTCTAAGAAAATAGTCACATGAGACCACATGCGTTCTCTTTTCAGGAGTAAGGACAAAGGAGAAATATAGGCACGATCTAGTCGATGGTTATAACATACACTGTACCACCAAGATTGAAATGAAAGTTGTGTAGATTGTTTCCAATTTTTTGTTATTTGCTGGAAAGCAATAGCAATCAATAAATCCACAATGTCCATGTTATGAGAAAGGGTTTGCCAATTATCAGATAATGAGCCTAGAAATA
The DNA here is from genome assembly GCA_963921515.1 of Calotriton arnoldi. Taxonomy (NCBI): domain Eukaryota; kingdom Metazoa; phylum Chordata; class Amphibia; order Caudata; family Salamandridae; genus Calotriton; species Calotriton arnoldi. The sequence continues at coordinate 1,585,488 of CAWUFW010001631.1, forward strand.
CAGCTTCAGGGGAGAAAGGGAAAGTGGTATGGCAAATGGTATTAATTTGAGACCATACTTTCAACCAAAACTGATGAGTATACGGACATGAAAAAAGCATATGAAATAAATCCGCGTGAGAAGCATTACAAGACTAGCAATCTGAATAGAGTGTGGGTTGAAATTTATGTAATGATAGTGGTGTAAACAGAAGACGATTATATATGAAAAAAAGTGTTTGAGTAGTGCTGGCTGATCTTGCGGTCTTGCGGAGTTTCAACCATAATTTGTCCCAAAAAATAGTAGGCCATGAGGAATGAAAATCAGATTCCCATTGGAGCTCCGTGTGGGTCTTAGATCTGTGTACAATAGGTGTAGTAAGGAATTTGTAAATGGATGATGCAGTAGCTTGGCCACTTAAAATGGAAAGAATGTTGCGTTGCGGTAATAAAGGGTGTGGTATAGATGATAGAAGAGACATAGAATCTGTCAAATGTTTGATTGACAGATTAAATTTGACAGAGGAGGATTTTGGTAATTGATAAAGTGATTGTGCATCGGAGAAGGTAAGGAAAGAGTCGTTTGAGTATAACTGATGGATCCAAAGTAAACCTCTGTCTCGCCAAGTCTTCCAAAAAATGGGTTTATTGTTAATTTTAAGAAATGTATTATGCCAAATAGATGAATTAAGAAATTGGTCCTTAGCTGAGAGGTGTGATAGCATAAAGGAATGAAAAAGTTTGTGGTTAGTATTATGTATAGATCAAGATAGAATATGAGATTTATGAGTAAAAGTGAGGGATTCATCAAGGGAAAAAGGGGATAGAAAGGAATGTTCTAAGTCCTTCCATAAGGGAGAGGGATTAGGAGTAGAATCCTTTAATGACTTAGAGAGTTGCTTAAGAAGGAAGGCATTATGGTAAAGCTGATAAGCTGGAAAATTAACCCCACCTTGAGATTTAGGGCGTTTTAGCTTAATTAAAGACATGCGTGGTTTTTTCTTGTTCCATAAAAATATTGATAGAATAGAATTAATTTTTTTGAAAAAGTATGCAGGAAGATGGAGAGGGATAGCTGAGATCATGTAAAAAATAATGGGAGCCAGCATCATTTTAATGGTATCAAGTCTGCCCCACCAGGATAAGTATAAAGGATGCCATTTAGCAGTAGAAGTAGAAAGAGTAGAGAAGAGACGAGTCATATTTAGGGAAAGTCTTTTCTTAATAGAGGGATCAAACATAAGACCTAAATATTTAATATGTTGGGGATTCCATGAAAAATTAGTAGAGAGGAAATCTTGTTTAAAACAAAAGATATTCAAGGGTAGAATTTCACATTTATCGTGGTTTAGTTTGTAACCACAAAGTAAAGAGAAAGTCTTGACTTCCGCTATAAAGGCTGGAACGGAGAGTTGCGGCTTAGATAAAAACAAGAGAATGTCATCTGCATAGACACTCATTTTAACATGTAGTTTATCATGCTGGAAACCATGTATTTCAGAGTTTTGTTTGATTTTAGCTAGAAATGGTTCTAAAGCTAAAATGAAAAGGAGAGGGGAAAGGGGACAGCCTTGGCGAACACCTCTTTGCAACAGAAAGGAGTCAGAGAACGAACCATTAGTAAAAATGGTAGCTTTGGGTGAAGTGTATAATAAAGAAATAGAAGAAATGAATTTTGGACCAGAACCAAACCAGGATAATGTATGAAAAATAAAAGACCAATCCATTCGGTCAAAGGCTTTCTCTGCATCCAAAGAGATGGCTGCAAGAGAATGGGGATATTTGTTAGCTTTATGTAATATATTAAAGAAGGTCCGGGTATTGTCCGAGATATTCCGTCCTTTAATAAAGCCAGATTGTTCTTTACAAATAATAGATTGTAGGACAGGCTCTAACTGGAGAGCAAGAATTTTAGCGAATATTTTATAATCAGAGTTAACTAAAGATATTGGTCTATAATTTTTACAGAGATGAAGGTCTTTCCCATCCTTAGGAATTAGGCAAATAAGAGCATCTTGAAAAGTGCCGGAGGAGGCATTAGAGGAGATAAAGTATGAAAACAAAGAGAGGAGATAGGGAAAAAGGGCTTTAGAAAAATGGGAATAGAATTCCACAGGGAATCCATCTGGGCCGGGAGCTTTTCCTGTATTTAGAAGTTTTAGGGCTTGAGAAATATCTTTTATGATGATATCTTGTTCCAGTGAAGAAAAATTAATATCTGTGGAAAATTGTTTTTGTATGGAAGCAAGATAGTTTTGTATATCTAGGGGATCTGGAGGAGATTCAGGAGTATACAGAGAAGTATAATATTTTTTGAACTCATCTAAAATCTCAAGATGTTTAGTGACTGGGGCAGAGGCAGAGTTTAATACATAGTCATTATTGGAGCGGTCCTTTTTAATTTTGAGGTATGAAGCAAGAAGCTTGCCCGCCTTGTTTTGACCACCATAGTAACGCGCACTACCCCTAAGAAGATGGGCAGAAGCGTTTTCTGTGGATAATTTATTATATTTAAATTTTTCTTTGATTAGATTATTAAGATCAGCTATAGAATTAGTTAATGTATAAAGGGATTCAAGTAATTGAATGGATTTAAGAATTTCATTCGCTTTATGAGAGTTTTGACGTCTCTTTTTAGCAACATAAGAAATAATAAAGTCCCTGGCAGAAGCTTTAAAAGAGTCCCAAACAATAGAAAAGGATGAAACAGAAAGTAGATTATGTTAAAAAAATTCAGTAATGAAATCTTCAAAGGAGGAAGTGAAAGATTGATCAGCTAATAATGAAGTATTAAAGCGCGCCACCTCTTCCTAGAAGCCGTGATGGGGAGTAGTTCTAGGTCTAATATTACAGAAGCGTGATCAGAGATCAAAATGGATCCAATGTCTGCATGTAAAATAGATTGAGTTAGTGCTTTTGAGATAAATAGATAATCTATTCGTGATTGTGAAAGGTGAGTGGGGGAGAAGAAAGTATATTCACGGAGTTGTGGATGGCAAAGTCTCCAAGAGTCAACGAGGGATCTGTGATCAATGAGATTGGTGAATTGCTGGTGCATTGGTGAAGAAACAAAAGCTGTTTTAGATGTGCGGTCAATGTAGGGAGCAGGATGTTATTTAACGTGAGGGCCAATCAACTGCCTAGCAAGCAATAGGGTACATTTATTGTGGTATTGAAATGGGTTAGAGGGTAGACAGGACGTCCAACTGAAGACCAAGATGGGGAGATGAAAGAAATTAGGTCATTATTTGAGACTTATACATTTTTATGAAGGTGTTGTCGATCACATTATTCTCAACTTCATTATTGCATTACTGGTAGGAATTTGCTATTAGTCCTAATTTGTATTGCTTCCACTAACTGTGGCCTAAACCTTGCTCTCTCAACTTATCCGGGGATTAATTGCTATTTGTCCACCATAACCTAAAAGAAATGCAGTGAGAAGGGTATGCTCTCACTTGCTTGCCTGGCAAGAAGAAGTTTTTAGCTATGTCCTGATATAGGTGCTAGAGGTGTGTAGAGAGTGGTAGTAAATGGGGCATGGCATGGAGAGAAGTATGCTAGGTTGAAAACAAATTGAGATTTGAATATCTAATGAGCTGTGGATTTTCACAATATTTTAGCTGTTGTAGTACTGATCTATTAGCTCTTTTTTAAAATCAGTATTTTGTTGTATTGCAATAGTTTGAAAATATTCACGTCTTACTAATGGTAGATGAACTAACAGAGGACTTTTTCATTTGCAGAATATACTGATTGACCAGCAGTGGCAGTGTTGCTCAAGAGAATTTCTCTGCAGTGCTGAGACCAAAAAAAAAAAAAAAAAGCCGTCCTGAAGCGTTCTGCCTTCATTTATCAATTTAAATGGTAAGTCAAACTCACATTCCGCCATTGTTTGGCATTAAAAGATGTTAATAGAATCTGAAGGGCGCTCACTACCTTATAATGGTGTCCTCTGCGTGATTATAAATTCTGTCACAGATGGAATTAATATTGCATTAAGGTGCTGATTATAGTGAATGAAACACTTTGACTTCCTCCAACGCTGACAAAGCTTGCTTTAGATACAGGTGCGAACACTATGCCATCAGAGGAGATTGCTGCCTTTGTGACTGAAATGTATTGTCTTAAGATAGAGCGATAGACTTACTGTCTCTCGGAGGGAAGCTCAGCTGACCTCTTCCCCTGCACTCTGTGTGGGATTCTGATACTTGAGATGGATTGGTGTTGAGAATACTCTGGATTTTTGTATCTCCATCCCAGTTTAAAAAAATTCCCAATGCTTTGAGTGGTTCAGAGTACTTCCCCATTACACCTCCTACTTGCCATGCAGTCATAATTGTAGATAGTAACCTAGTAGATAGCTCCTGATATCTTATCTTCCCGTGTGACATCTTTACCCAAGTCAATTGTTCAAGTGGTGCCCTGACAACATAAAGCTACAGCAGGATGTTATTTAACGTGAGGGCCAATCAACTGCCTAGCAAGCAATAGGGTACATTTATTGTGGTATTGAAATGGGTTACAGGGTAGACAGGACGTCCAACTAAAGACCAAAATGGGGAGATGAAAGAAATTAGGTCATTATTTGAGTCTGCCATAACCTACTGTCAAAAAAAGGCCCAATGCTTTGAGTGGTTTAGAGTACTTCCCCATTACAGCTCCCGCTTGCCTTGTAGTCATGGTTTTAGATGGTAACTTGAGCCTCAACATGCCGGACAACCGATCGCATCAGGGGACTTCATTCCCCAGCTGCCCTGGCCCGCAGGAGGAAGGCCTCAATGTGTGCAGTGCGCCGGAGTTCCATTTAATTGCAGGAGGCATCCTGCAGGTCTGGAGCCTTGTCATGCCAGACAACTAATCGCCTCAGGGGGCTACATTCCCCAGCTGCCTTGACCCGCAGGAGTGCCGCAACGTGTGCAAGGGTGCCTGATCGCCATTTAATTGCAGGAGGCGTCCTGCTGCGCGGGAGGCGTCCTGCTGCGCGGGAGGTGTCCTGCTGCGCGGGAGGCGTCCTGCTGCGCGGGAGGCGTCCAGGCGGACGAAGACCAGGCCAAGAGCGGGGCAGGGCTACCCCTTTTACATCTGTTTCCAAAAAGGTACTATTATATTTGCTGTCACTCTCTTACCTTTGATCGGTTGGCTTCCTGTGCTATAGCCTTCCCATCTTGCACCTTGAACTCTTTGAGTGGCAATGGGGAAACGGAAGGCTGCTCCTGCCCCTGGGAATTCTACCCCTGGTTCCACCTCAACCGGCTTTTTGCTTTGTGTTGTGGGGTCAGTAGCAGTGAAGTTGACTTGGCAGTACAGCGTTTGTCCCTGTCATCTCTGCCTGAACTGTCTCCAGAGTTATCACACGATCTCCCTGAGTCTCGTGTCTGATGGGATTTCCCCCCCCCCCCGAGCACTGCTCCTCCTCTACTTTCCTTGGGTCCTAACCAGTTGGCCGCTCTCTCTGGCACTATAACCTTGACTGTTGCTACTACTGAGGAGTTTGATGCCATCATGGTGCAAAACAAATCGTATCTGTGCCCAACTAACTTGACTAACTCTGAGACCTCCAATAATAGAGGGGGCAAGATTAAGAGACTGGACGGGAATGCTAAATTAAAAAGACTTCTTTCAGAACCACCTATCATGTCATCTACCCCAGCCCTAGCCTCAATCTGTGAAATCAGCCCTCAACTAATGAGTTGTATGCAAGACTCCTTGACGGTTTTGGCTGGGGAAATGTGTAAAAATGTATTATCTTCACTTATTGCATATCTGGTTCCTATTATTGAAAGATTAGGCAAGGTGGAGGAAGCCTTGGCTTAGCTGAGGGATACTTTGCTGGTGCAACTTTCTATTAGACCTTCTTTACCCGGCCCATTAGGCTGCACCACTATTAGGGCACATTCAACATACCTTTTACCACACCCCTCAGTCTCTCGTGGTGTGACGGATTCTTCCCGGACTAACAGGGGTACCGCCTGTAGCTCTAGTCCAGCCAGGCCTATTCATGTATCAGGGGCATGCCCGCAGAATTCTGTTGAAGGTAATAGTGGGGATCAGGCTCAGCAAGTTAGATCAGGTGGATTTGGAAGCATGTCCTTTGGTTCTACTCAGCGCTCTGGTCCTTTTTAGGGGCCATACCTTGCAACTGCCCCCTCAGGCCACCCCTTTTGTTGTGATTTTAAGATATGTACTCCCATTAAACAACAGCTCAAGTGAAGATCATGAGCAATTGGCCAACAAGGTTGTCCATTGGGTTAACACTCGATTGGGTGGTTTCTTGCTAGGTCGCAATTAGATAAATCTTGTGAGGAGAGTTCCCTGGATGAGTAATACTCAAAAACCAGACGGTAATGATTGTATCATCATTAACTTTAAAGACAGAAGAGTGGCAAATGACATCCTGTCCAAGCTAAGTTTTATTTGCCTTGAGGCCCTCCCCCTGGGCTACTTTTATAAACCCCAGGGGAGTCTGCCCATGTTTTTACCATCTGGGCCTATTTTGCCAACCTTTAACAGGTTTACTCCTCTTTCACAATTGGACCTACAAGGCTGACATCCAAACGTAGCTACTTTCTTGGGCTTAAGTGATCTACTAGCTGAGCCTGTGCAATCTGGGATTGGTATTGAATCTAGGCCTCTCTGTGCCCGTTAGGTGCAGTCCTACTCCCACTAGGGCTACTGAAAGTTATGCCATGCAACCATTATCTATAGCCTCTTGGAATATTGCTGGCCTAGCCAGCAAATGGGATGGGTATGATTGGCTTAAGCTCATTGAATGCCATCCTATTATATGTTTACAAGAGACGTTGCTTATTGACCCTATTTATGTGGATGGGTATGCTACCTACCACACGCCAGCATTTGCTAGTAATATGGGCCGGGCCAAGGGTGGATTGACCACGTTTGTTTCTCTTACTTCCCCCCGAAGGTGTTATGGACAAAGTGTGATTCCGTATAGTACCAGATGATCTTGTTCCAATGCTCTGCAACAAGACTGTTGATGATAAATCTATATCATAACATTTTTGACTATTCCTAGGTTGATCTAGTGTGCTCTCTACTCAGGAACATTGAGAAATGCACCAGTAATATTCAAGGTGGCTGTGTTCTGGTATTGTTGGGGAATTTTTATTTAAAAGCTTGGCAGTTCTCTCAGGAAAATATCTGTGGGCTAGAGGATGAGGCTGCAGTTTCATTTACCCATTTTATTCACTGTCCTCTTAGTGATGAACTTAACCTATTGTTGGTTAAATTTAATCTCTATTTTTCCATTGATGCTTGGAGCCTTATACCAAATACTACACCCACTTTCGTGGGGCGAGGTACTTTGAGCCACATCGATTTTATTATTGTCTCTAAATCAGTACGAGATTGGGTTTTGGATTACAATCTTGCTGATTCCCCTTAGTGACCATAGGCTTTTGTCTCTCTCTCTACACAGCTCATTGATCTCTAGAATCTCTGTAGTAGTTTATCTTCTGCGCTTGTTCTTCTAGAAATCGTGGGGTAATAAAAGCCTGGCCGAAGGTCGACGAACCCTCTTTCTTAGTGCAGCTAGTGGTTTCCTCATACCCTGACTTTTTGGTCTGTTTATCAGATGACCACACACAGCGGTGGGGTCCTGCACTCTTCAATAGCTTTGACAAGATCTGCAGAGCAGCATTTGACCTCTTGAACTAAGGAACTGCAAGGCCTTTTGGGCGATAGTTAATCGCAGTTTTTTTTAGGACAATAAAAGATCCTAGTATTGACCGTTATTCCCTCTGATATCTGGGTCTCCTTTTTTACCAAGCTTTATGATGACCCTTGCTTAGTGAACCCAGATATCCCCGATTATACGCTCTAGGTTCTCTTCAGCCGCAGACCGGCATTCCAACTAGGTCCCACTGTTCCGCCCAGTTTTTAGCGGGCCCAGCTATTGAATTGGAAGAGGTCCGCATAACCTGTGCTGTGGCTAGTTGTCTGGTGGGCGTGCTCCTGGTCCAGACGGTCTTCCCTCGGATATGTTTAAAGCTAATACCCCACTGTCGGCCCCTTTATTGACAAATGTCTTTAATGCCTCCTTAGTTGCTGCCCCCCCGAGAACTAGTCTCATGTGACTATTGTTCCTATTTTCAAAAAAGGTTAAAAAAAAGTGATTCCCCACTGTTATTACCCCATCCCACTGATTAATTCCACTGCAAAGATTATGGGACGAATTCTGTTGAACCATTTGTAGCTATGTGCCGAGGAGCATAACATACTCTCGGATCTTCAATTCGATTTCCGCACCGGCCTAGGCACAGTCGAGCAGTCCTTAAATCTCTATTTAATTGCTAAATACACTGTGGCCACTTGTGGCAAGCTGTATTTGGCTTTTATGGATATGAGTTCTGCGTTTGACTCGGTCAATAGGTCTAAATTGTGGGGTATCATGACCGATATGGGGGTTGATCTTTATATTAATTTCCTTAGAGATCTGCACAATGATGTTACTGCCAGTGTAAGGTATGGTGAAGGGGATGGAACTACACCAGCTTTCAGTCTGGAAAGGGGTGTACTCCAGAGCTGTGTCTTAGCTGTTTTCCTCTTTTCCATTTATATAAATAGCCTGGAGGATAAACTGGTAAACCTTAAGGCAGATTGTCCTCGTGTAGGTGATCATAGTATTTCCACAAGAATTTATGCAGATGACTCTGTCCTAATTGCAGGACGGCAAATGGTTTGCAGCGTCTGCTGGATTGTTTCTGAGAGTTTATGGCCAGTCTAGATCTTATGGTCAACCAAAACGCTGGCTCTGTCCCTACTATTTCCTACCTAGGCATCCCTTTTGATGCATGTCTAAAATTGGGAGCCCTGAAGACCAGCAGAGCTGTTGCCTACCCCAAATCATTGAAACCTTCTCAACTTTGCTAGAAAACTTGGTCAGAAACCCATAAAGGAATTCTCGACTGTCTATAAAGCCAAATGCTGTGCTATTGCCTCATATGGGGCAGGGTTGTGGGACATTGAAGACCAGGGGGGCCTCGAAGAAATTGAGATTGGCTTCATCAAGAGATTGTTAGCTGTCTCCCAAAGCACTAGCTCCTTCGTCTGCCACACTGAGGCAGGGATTGGCTACATAAGTGATCGCATCAAAATTCAGCCCCTCCTTCTGTGGCTCAGAATTTGAACCAAAAGCCACACTTCCTTTAATACGGCTGTGCTTGCGGACTGCTTAAAACTCAACCATTGTCTGAGTATTCCTTGGTTGTAGTATATTCTGAATATTTGTCTTAGTATGGGACGGGAGTACTTGTTTACCTCTCCCAGCACTGCACTAGCCAGCTCTTTTAGGACTCTGAAGAATGCGTTTTTAGAGGGATGCCTGGAGGATATAAAGCGGAGGGCTGTAGATAAACCAACTATCCAGACCTATATGGGGATTTGTCAGAGTTTTAGTCCTGTGCCATACTTAGTATGGGTGGGAAATATGCATCACAGATTCTTATTAATTAGACTTGGATTATGCACAGTGCACTTTCTTGCTGCCTTTCCATCATAAGGCCTGTATTTTTCACAACTTCCTTTTTGTCCTTGTGATGATCTATCACCCCAAACTACCCTACATTTTATGCTATTCTGTAAACTTTCCTCATTGCTGAGGAAAAGCTACTTGCTGCCCATCCTCAGGGCGGCAAATATTCGCTACTGCAGAGCTGCTTTCATTTATCTGTCAAATTTGCCCACTATCAAGATCTGCTTTTCTGCTGCTATATGTATTAAACATGCCATTAAGCAGAGGGCTACTGATTAGGCCTGGGTGGTAAATTCCGTTCCGCTCGCGGAATTTGCGGAATTTGGGTAATTTCGCGTTCCGCAGAGAACGCGAAATTGCCCAAAATTCCGCGATCTGCGGCTTCGTGGAATTTTTTGCTTGTTTGTTCTTTCAAAATGCGTGTTCGCGAGATATTTCTCCCCAAGCACGCAAACAGCATTCGCGAACAGGAAAAAAGCATCGCGAACGGGCGGAACAAGCAATTCCGCGTGTTCGCGGAACTTTTGCGTGCTCGCGGAGATTTTTTACCGTTTCGCAGAGCTTTGCGTAGCGTGACTACGCAAATTCCGCCCACCCCTACGTACTGATCTTATGTGATTTATGAATTTTAGATGGATATTCAATGGATTTCTGTATATTGATTGCTGTGCCTTTTATCTATGTAATGATTGTTCTTACATATTTATCTAACTCCGATCATTCGGGTGACAGCAGACCCCATAATGAGCCCACTCCTAAGGACTTTTTTTCAAGGTTTTTGTTCCTTTGGCTTTTGTCTGAGCACTGTGGTAGCTTTTAGACAATTGATGTAGTATGATTGTTTTTACATATTCATATTGTCATGAGCTGAGATTTGTATTTAGAACGTTTTTAAGTATATATATTGTCTTGCACAGTGTACTTTTATGGTTCATTGATCGACTTGAACTGTTGCAAAGTCATCCTGTGCCCTGGGCAACCCCATTTCTTTTGCTGACTGGTACTGGTGGTAACTGACTCTGACTGTCCCTGGGCTCTGCCTATCCAGGCACAAGGCCAGTGCTATGCTGAAAACACACTTGGAATACAGTGAAAACGCCTACATACACTAGGGTACACTATGGGTTAGGGTACCCCTATGATTGGCATGACCTCCCCTATAAGGCCCTAGTACATAATGGAGCACGGAGATTAAAACTTTTAAGTCCCTAGTATATAGTAGGGCATGGCAGTTTAGAGGCCAACAGTCCTTTCTGCACTTGCATGTGTGCACAGCTGAGGCCTGAGCTCAGTTTAAAAGCAGCCCTGTGTTGCAGGACTGCTTTTAAAATGCAAATTGTGCCCAAACTCGACTTTGCTGTTTGGGGCACTTACAAAATAATAAACTACAATATGTTTGCATATTAGGTACCCCCAGGCTCTCCCCTAGGTGTCCCAGTGGTGGGGGGTCATAGACTCATAAGGAGAACCCTTATAAAATTGACTTTATATTCCTTGGGTTTAGTGAAATTGCACATTTCACTTCCCTCTTTGTAGTAAAGTGCTTCCCAAAATAGACTTTGTGCAAGGAGCACTGTGGAGTGAGGATCTGCAAAATATTTATATATTCAGAACCCCTAAAGTCTCCCTTATGTGTTCCAGGGGTGGTGGTCCTGTAGATATAGGTAGGGTCCTTATAAAATATGTTTTATATGCCCTGGTGTTGGAGAAAATGGGCAGTTCATTTTCCCCATTGCAGATCCCCTGCCACATAGGCCAACAATGCAAAAAGTTAATAACTTATAATTTCAGCCAGGAAACATTGAAAAATATCATTCAAAGACTTCCTAGAATTGTATTGATAAATCCAACAATATGATGTTGTTGAAGTTATCCTAAAATGTACAGACAAGAAGTTATAAGACTTTCTCGTCTTAAGCCAAAATTCAGCCTTGCAGTAATCTGTCCTGATTGGTCAGTGTTTAGTGGATTAGCCAGGCTGCTTTAATGAGGTGATAAGTAGCCCCTGGGGTTAAAGAGCCATTCTGGGAGGAGAGGGTTCTGCTACAAGGAATGCCAGAGCAAGGGGGATGGTTCGTAAACAATGTTTTTTAAAGTGAGGAGGGGACAGCCAAAAGAGGCCAAGCCCACCTACACCCCTACCCTTTTACCCAGCCAGATGACAGGCTTAATTAAGGAATCTGCAGATGCCAGGGAGAATATGGAGATGAGCCATCCTGGAGGTTGGTTTAGTCAGCTCTTGCTTCTCTGCTGAGAATTTAGCCATATTGAATTTTGGAAGAATAATGCTTTCTGGGAGACCATAGTGCCATACTCTGGAGGAAATGGTCATTCTCTGGGGTGTTGTCCTGTACCTCATTGGACAGGAGTGCCCTCCTGCTTGACCCATGGAACATTGAATAAGTATCTCAGAGGGGCAGATCCTCTCAGATCTGCTGCTTGAAACTAAAGGAAGAAGGGGGTGTCCATGCTGGAAGTTTGATTTGCACCAACCAGGCCTTGCCCTCTGAATGACTATGCCTGCTGCACAATCTGGAACTCAAGCCCTGTGGGTCAAACCTGCTTCAAAAGACTAAGGACCCGGAAAAATCGCCTGAATTGACGGTCACTAAACCAATCACTCTTGCCAATTCCCTCAAAGTAACTTTCTCCTTGTTTATAACTTTCTGAATCTCTTGCTTTATTTTCTTCACTTTCTTCTCTGGGAGACATAATTGACACAAAACCTAGAAATTCCACTTTCCTCACAGGACTCAAAACTAACTTCTCCAAATTTATCACAAACCCTAAATTTTCTAGCACACTCCTTACCAAATCCAAATCTTTTTCCAGATCCCCAATTTCCTGATTCATAATCAATATGTCGTCTAGATAAATTATCATCCTGATTCCTCTCTCTCTGAAATAACCTACCACTGACCTCATTACCTTAGTAAAACACCAAGGGGCAGAAGATAGTCCAAAAGGTAGGCTCTGAAATTGAAATAATTGAGCCTTTTATCTGAATTGTAGAAATGTTTGACTTTCCTTCGCTATTGGAATAGTAAAATACGAATCCTTCAGATCCATTTTCACCATCCAATCTCCCTCTTGAAGAATATCTCTCAGAAGGTAAATGCCCTCTGTTTTGAAGCGACGATAAGTCACAAACTGATTCAAATTCCTTAAATTTATTATAGGTCTCCATCCTTTTTCCTTTTCTTTTCTACCAAGAACAAAGTACTTACATAACCTTTGTCTTCCTCCCCCACTCGCACAATTGCATTCTTCTCCAACATCAAAAGTCCCTCGTTTTCCACTATTTGTAATAACTCTTCTTGAAAAAACAGCTCGTGAGGTTCTTTCATCTGAACTGGAACTGAGTCGAAATCTATTTGAAAACCTTCTATAGTTTCTAGAACCCGTGCATCCTGAGTAATTTCTCTCCAATTTTCTTTGAAATACCTTAATCTTCCTCCTACACGTCTCAGGATAGAAAGAGAAAAAGTCTTCATACTCACCCTGGTTCTGACCTTGTCCTGAATTTTGATCTCTTCCTCTGTTTGAGCGTACTCAACCTCTTCCTCTTTGCGGAAAGAAATTGTAACTTCCCTGGCCTCTGGAATACCCACTTCCTTGGTTATGGTATTGGGCTCTGAAACTTGCCCGGCTTATAGGTTGCCCCCTTCTACCACCCCGTCCATTAAAAACTACTGTTACTAAAGACTCTGCGCATCGAATATTGAGCCTTATCTAGGCTCTTGAAGGTCCGAACGTACTTAGTCAAAGATTTCACCATCCCTTCACCAAACAAAGGTCTGCGAGCTTCTTCGCTGTACTCTTTAATCGCCAAATCACCTAATTTTAAGTTTATTCGCATTAGGACTGTCTTCCTCCTCCCTGGTAGAATGCCAGCGTTACCATTACCCAAAAAGAAAATGGCTCTTTGACACCAACCACATAATAAAGACCGATCTAAATCCAGATTTTTAAGGTAAGCCTCCTCAATTGCGTAAAAAATCTTAGCAAGAGACCCTAAAATGTCAATTATCTTGTCCTGACACTGCTTCAGTGATTTATCCAAGCCTTTCCTTGGATCCTTACCCATTTTAAATAAATAAGTTAGGAGCTCCGGATCAATGTTAGGAGTCATAGTTACTTTCTCATCAATGACCGGTCTTGAGCACTCCGCCCTCATAATACTCCTTTCCTCCTTCTCTAAAGGCTTCCTGATTCTTGCCTTAATGTATTCGGCAACATGATCCAGTGGCCACCAGTCCTTCCCTCTCGGGTGTCTAATATCTCTGGGGCTGAATAATTGCTCTCCGAAGGGGTCCACCACTGTCTCCTTACTTTTCTTTCTACTACTATCCTCATTCTCTTCTCCTAAACCATCTTTTTTTTTCCAAATCTAAGATGTACTCATCCATCTCAACATCATTATTCGCATCACCTGATGCTTTCCCACGTGTTTCAGTGTTAAACTGACTGCCTTCCGTAACGCGTCGGATACCTTTCCATTGCGAGCCGCTTTGGACTCCACTCTGCCCCTGTTTTTCATTTAAATGTTTTCTTTTTGAAAAATATTTACCACCTGATCCTCTCTCTCATTATCTTCCTCTGAGACTGAGAAATACTCCTCATCCTCAGTATTTTTTCTCTTACCTAGAGCCTGCTTAACTGACTCCTGATATACATCCTTTAGCTCCTTGTTAATAATCTCTCATTACTTTCTCCTGTTCTTCCTTGTTATATTCCATTTTTTCTTTTAATTTAATTTGCCAACAACATTTTTTCCTCCACTTTCACTTTCTCCTTTACAATCCGTTCCTTAAACTACACCTTTATATCTCTTAAAAATGCTCCTGAAACTCTCAACTGCCGTCTCCCTGACACGAAGGAAAAACAAAGCTTTGTTGTCATGGGAATGGTTTCGGAGAGCTAATTCCTTTCGAAACAAACCCAAATGTTTCAAAACCAGCTCCAATTCTTTTAGAAACAAACCAAACGTCAACCAATCCAAGAGCGAGTGCGACGTGCGCGTCAAACAGCTCGCTCTCCCTTTTTTCCTTTATGCATCTTCCTTCGCGAGGCTGCCCGCGAGGACACGGTAAGCACACTCCAAATATTTAAAAAGTAACCGGTAACATCAAAATAGATCGCTCGCTTGCCTGAAGCTTAGAAATACTACATTTTAATCCCATCGTGACCCAAAAAATAAAGGTCACGATCAGAATAATGAAGTTTCCTCAGATCCGAACACCTGTAAATCAATATCCTTCAATAACAATTTCATCAACCAATTATAATAACAAATAAATGACCTTCTAAATTATGAATTAACTAAAACTCATTTAAACACCCATAAATTGGGTATCATTCATACAGAACTATAATATAATCATTCAGACCACAGTCTCTATAAACAAATAACTTAATTAAATCAATACTTATTTGCTCAGAAGCAGCAAACAAAAGAGGAAGAAGATGGTGGTTGCATGCTATTTATGGACTGGAAGATTATTTGTTGATTATGATGATGTTGGGTTCCATGAGCTTTTAATGGTGCTGCTCAGAAGTGGGAAATTAAAGTTAAATGCATAATGCTAGCCTCCTGTCTTGACATAAAATTTCTTTGCATTGCAGAGACTAAACAAAAAAGAAGTCCTCCAGCATTCTTCATTCTTTTATCAATTTATATATTAAGTCAAACTCACATTCAATCATTTTGTTTGCCATTAAAAGAAGTTGACAGTATCTGAAGGTCCTCTTTACCTTATAGTGCCCCCCCCCTCTAAATCTAATTTCTGTCAAGATGGAAGTAATATGGATTACAGTATGGTGCTCATGCTAGTTAATGAAAGACTTATAATTCCTCCAAGGCTGACAAAGCCTGCTTTAGCTACTGGTGCAAGCAATATGCCATTAGATGAATATACTGCCTTTAAGGCTGGAATGTATTGTCTTAAGTTAGAGCAATAGACTTAATTTCTCTCAGAGGGAAGCTCATTTGCCCTGTTCCCCTGCACTCTGTGTGTGGGACTTGATATTCAAGATGGATTGTTGAGAATACTCTGGGTTTTTGTAACTCCATCCCACTTTCAAAAAGGCTCCAGTGCTTTAAATGGTTCAGAGTACTTTCCCATTACACCTCCTATGTGCCTTGCAGTCATAATTACAGATAGTAGCCCCAGCCAGCTCCTCACCCGGCCATCAGGCTCCTTTGCTGCCGCTGCAGGAGCAGTCAGCTCTTCTCCCCTGCCAGCTGCTGCGGGCAGGGTGTTTTCATCCAATGGAGGCACCCACTCCCCCCAGACTTGGGCACGGGGAGCAGAGCAGGCCCACCACTGGTGGGGTGGAAGCACAGCAGCACAGTCTCCTTTCTGTTCCTCTGCCAGGACCTGGGGTTGGGATCCCAGGACCCTCCTCCTCTTCTCAGGGGAGGGCGACGGCACTTCCCTGTTGGATCTGAACTCTGGGCCCCTTTTTTGAC
Source organism: Calotriton arnoldi (assembly GCA_963921515.1). Classification (NCBI taxonomy): domain Eukaryota; kingdom Metazoa; phylum Chordata; class Amphibia; order Caudata; family Salamandridae; genus Calotriton; species Calotriton arnoldi. Next base: position 1,601,431 of record CAWUFW010001631.1, read on the forward strand.
ATCTCTGGGGGATGCGGCTGCATACCCCCTATGTTCTGGTGGGGGGGCCTGGAGTTGGTATCCTGGGCCTCGGTGCATAAACCGGACCTGGGGTTGGAATCCCTGGCCCTCCAGGAATCTGGGGAGGGGGCCCCACGCATGTCCCTCCCAGGGTTCTTTACTCAAAAAGGCTCCTTGCATCAACCCCCGGGCACTGGCCCATCCTTAGGGTGTTTGACAACTTTGCTGCAGAGCACCACACGCTCTGTGTCCTCGCTGATAGGGTCAAAGGTCAAATCCTTTTCCCTTGCATATCTCTGGCTCCTGAGGGCCAACTTGCACAATTGTGGCCTCATTTTGTTCTGATGGTGAGCCCTAGCCACCTGTAGCCTTTTCCATAGGCCTCCTGGAATCCAAGGTGGCACAATTTGCAAGCAGGTGGTGTCACTGGCTCCCTGCACCAGCCTTTTGTCCGTTCTCTGCTCTGGTGCTTTTCCCTTCCTTTGTGCAAAAGTTCAGTTCTTCCCCCAACTAGTCCTTAGCAGGTATAGGAGGACCAAATTCCCTGGTCCTGGGGAAGAGACCCACTGGTTGGGGTCAACTGTAGTCAGTGTCATTAGTCCAGGTGGGCATCCGGGGATTCCTCCTTCTAGTTGTCCATGGCTACTGCCTCCAGTCCCAATGTCCAGCTCCAACAAAAGCACCCTCTCCCATTTGTGCAAAACATTTTAAGTGGAAGTGGAAAGTTTGAGTAACCAGGAAACCCTAGCCAATCATTGGGTGCCACATCACCTCTTCATCCCTGTGCCAATCCTCCTGCACAGCATACTGGGACAATGCAAGACTGCAGCACCCAAAAGTCACTGGCCACCTTTCCTCTGGGGGCCTCAGCTCTGCCCCTTGCTGACAACACTGCCAGGGGCTTTCCTACTAAAATTTGAAAGAGAAGCCCCCTCATGTTCTTGCTCCAGAAGTCTGGACTCGTCCTTTGTTTAGTGAGCTTGAGCTGTCCCATCCTTGGTACAGTATGACCGCTAAGAGACAGATGCAGATTGTTCTCCCCACCCATTCCTTCTCAGGAGCTGAGTGAAGCATTGTTAATTGCTCCCTTTGTTTGGAGTGAGGCCTTTGTTGCTGGAGAGCAATGTAATTAACTTGGCCCAGCAGGACTGCAAAATGCCTGGGCTCTCCTCCTGAGCATGGACAGAGGAATATGACAATTCTGGATTACCCATACGATGTACATACCTCTGGGAACTCTCAGATTTTATCTTGGTGCACGTTTCACCCTATTTTCACTGTTTGACAGGCCTACAAGTGCAGATTTCAAATGTTGTTTTTTATTGGGAAATGTGGCCTGTTGTCAATTGAGTATACCATGCAAAATTAAATACATGCTGCTATGCGCGACTTACTTTAAACAAAACTGAACGGTACTTTACGAAAGTTTGCATCCGGGCCTAATTATATCTGATCACTCTGATAAGCAGGATCTTGCTGCCTTGTTCCCTTCAGACTCCATATATCCTCTCAACCTTATGTAATAAAATCTCTTGAGATTAAGAATCTCATTTATGAGAACAGACGCATCGCTGCAGTAAGGCAGCGATGAATCAGAAAAACTTGACTTGGATGCATCGTATTTACAATATGAACGCAGCATGGCGTAAGGTCCCATTGTGCATCAAAAAAATGATGCATTTGTGGGACGGCTGACAGAGAGAAAACTGATGCATTTACAGTCAAAGTGACGCTAGACTGCTTTGCGGCACGTAAAGCAATGCAAATAATCCTAGCTTCACATTGAAGTTAATCATATTTCACAAATCCCTTAAAAAGTGAGGCATTTGAAAAAAGAGATTTTTTTGCCATACCTCAAAACAGAAAGATGGCACAGGAAGCAGCAGCCAGGGCAATGACCCCAGCACCTGCCAGGATGTCAAGACAGACCCCTAGGGGGAAAAGGAAGAGTAATTTTAGTGAGGAGGCGAATCAAATATTGGTAACAGAGGTGACAAAGTATAAACATCAACTCTTTGTCACCTCCAAATTTCCATTAGGGAAGAAAGCGGCCATTTGGCAGTCCATAGTGGACAAGATAATCAGTGACAAGCTAAAAGGACAGCACCAGAGTGCAAGAAGGGGTGGCACGATTATAAGCATAGAACCAAGGAGAAGTACGCCACAAACCTAAAGTCAGCCATGCGGACTGGAGGACCAGGAAGAGCTGCCCCCCCAGGAGGTACAGGTGGCAGCAGTCATCCCAGCAGAGTTGGTGGCAGGAGTTTCCGGCCAAGACCGTGCTGACTTTGAGGACCAGCAAGACCTACTGGGTAAGTGAAAACAAGGAGCAATATGGGCAAATAGTCATGCTGTGTTGCACAGTGCTGTGTTGCACAGCATGCTATGGCCTTGCGCTGCACTGTGCTTTGTGCAGGGGAAAGGTTAGGAATCTTTCTCATGTATAGTCATACTTCACATAAATGTAAGTCATACTGCCCAGTTACATGTTGTACAGCTCAGTCCAGATCAGTCAAGTGTGTCCCTTCTGTGTGTGATGTGCAGCTCTAGTCCAGGGTCACCTTTGCATACTGGGACTTATAGTGGAATGTGTAACATGAGTCAGCAGATCTACAAGTCCCACAATACAAAGCAAAAGACATGGACAGGAACAACACATCATGCATGGAAACGTGATCCCTGCCCAACCCGATGGTGACAATGCAGGCCACCTTTCACCATGAGGCTAGTGTGTCTTACTTGTGCTCATGCAGCCAAATCAGGACTGTAAAGCAATGGAATGGAATTGTCTGAGGATAAACTCACCTGAGATGGGGGGGGGGGGATCAGGTGTGACCCATGTGAAGTATCACCACATACGAACATGTGAAGAGCCACATGTATAGTCACTAGCATGAAACTGCATTGCACACAGCTGTTCCGGAGTGCAGGTGAGAGCCCACAGGTGTTGCCTGGCATGGTAGGGACCTATCTCCTGACAAATTCATACTGGGGGTTGGGGTGAATGCAAGTGATGCACACCAGAGGACCACGGCCCTCATTTATGGGATTTTGGCGTAGGGCCGCGAAGCACGTCATCTTGCTGCACTACGCCAAAGAGAAAGGCCAGGAATACACTGTATTGATGCAATACGGTGCATTCCTGTCTTTTCTCCCTGTGCTTGTGCCATTTCAGCAGCCTAGTGCCAATGCAGGCACCCTTGCACAAATGGGCAATGGTGCCTCTGTTGAATGCAGGATCGTTTTTGTGCAGGAAGGTGCCCCTTTCTGCACAGAAACAATCATAAGAGGTGTTTTCCTCTTTCTATGTGTGCTACAGAATACAGCACACATAGAGGAAAAACAAAGAGAAATAGATATTTCACCTCATTACGCCTCACCTTGGCAGGCGAAAGGACACCAGGCACTTCCCTAGGTTTACAGGATGTTGTGAATCTGAGGCAGCGTCAAAATCCATAGGTGCTGGTGGAAACACCTACGGCAATGCCCATGGAATGCCTCCTGATCGCAGAGTAAAGCAATTTGCGCTGCATTGCCCATCTCAAGGTTTATGAGGCCACTCTAAGCCATGCAGGGTGACCTTGTGTGACTCATAAATCTGATTCAGAGCCTTGAGTCAGGCATGTACCACTATACGTGGTGCAAATGTTACTCAAGAGACTCATAAATAAGCCTCCATGTGTGTTTGTTGAAAGAATAGATGGTGTGTGAGCCTGATGGATCCCTGGTAGTGCAGTGCAATGTAGGTGTTGCTGGCACCTTGAACTGGCACTGTGTCTGATAAGGGAGACATTGCATAGCAAGGAGGTGAGAAGTGACGTGTCCAAGGTAGCCAGAGCAATACGCATGCACTGCTGTGTCTGATAGTGTCACACATGTCGCAGCTGGGAAGGGATGACAAAGAACAGGGCATTGGTGTACTACATCTTGCATGTGATGTGGACATATGTGAAGATGTAGCATGGTTAGCCCCCAGTTTTTTCCTGGAAAATGATGTAATTTTGACTGGTAGTGCTCAGGGACCCTGCCAACCAGGTCCCCAGTGCCAGAGCTCTTTCCCCAAACTGTACCTTTTGATCCACATTTGGCACATCATCAGTACCCCTTGTAAGCCCTAGTAAATGGTACACCTGGGACCTAGGGTATTGGCACTGAAGAGGGACCGCAACGGTAGCAGCACGAAATGTGCCACCCTACGGTCCCCTCACCAAGGCTATGCACCCTGCCATTGCAGACTTTGTGCCTTGGTGCAAACAAAACCGAAGAGATGACATGGCACACTTCCCTGTGTGCTATGCCCACAGACACTGCATGGGATATAGGTAAGTCACCCCTCTAGCAGGCCTTAGCCCTATGGCAGGGTGCACTATATCCCCTGTGAGGACATGTCTGCATGAGCAGGTATGCCCCTGCAAAATCCATGTCGATTCTTGGATATTTTAAGTTAACCGGGAAGCCATAGAGAGTACATGGGCTGGACACATCATTACGAGTTCCCCAGCTCCATGATGACCTTCACTGTATTATGGGATGTTTGGTACCAAGCATCTTATCCTAATAAACCTGCACTGATTCCACTATCAGATTTATTCATAATTGCACCCAGAGGACCCTTTTAGAAGGGTCTATTGAAACCTACCAACTTGTGGTGTGTTCCTGACTGGTCTCCACCACCCTGCTACTACTATACATGTTTCTAGACCCATGGGATGAGAGCCTGCTACTACTAGGCATGTTTCTGGACCCATGAGGTGAGAGCCTCTGCTCTCAGGGCCCAGAAACAATGCCTACCCTGGGCGGAGGTGCTTCACACCTCTTCCAGACAGGAACAGCTTGCCAGGGCGGGAAGCTTTAAAGGCGATGCTGCCTTTGAACTCTGGCCCATGCCTCTCCTGCTAGCAGCAGATGGCAACCCCTGTTTTGACTCCACGTTTGGCAGGGAAAACAGATGGGAACATTAGTTACATGAGGAGGTAAGGCACCCTTCTGGCAGGCCTTGCAGCCCAAAGGTAGGGTGCACTATAAACCCTGTGAGGGCATATCTGCCTAAGTAGATATGTCCCTGCAATATACATGTTGATTCTTGGATATTGTAAGTGAACAGGCAAGCTATAAAGAGTACATGGTCTGGACACTCATTACGAGTTCCCCAGCTCCATGATGGCATCACTGTACTTTGGGATGTTTGGTACCAAACATCTCCTCTTAGTAAACCTGCACTGATTCCATGTCAGATTTATTAATAATTGCACACAGAGGACCCCTCAGAGAGGTTATCTGAAAACCTACTGACCCTTAGGGGCCGATTCCGATCTCGGTCGGAGGCGCACCCAATACCATTCGGTCGGGAAAAAAGCCATGCGAAAGCCAGTTTCCCGACCGATCCGTACAGCACACCGAACGAGCAAGTACGATGCGCACAACAGCAAAAATTCCGGCCGAGCCGTACTCACCCAAACCAGGTCCTGTTCTCCGACCGAGGCGAATCCGGAAACGCCGAATCGAGTCGCACGGAAGGGAAAATGCAGCCCCGTCCGGCCGGACAAGTACGATGCGCTTTCCGTACGCGCCGAACCCGTCGCTACGCACGGCACGTCAAAGCATCCGGGAGAGGCGCACATAAGCTCCGAATCGCGCCACAACACGATCCACGGCTACGAGACGAACACAGCACAGACGAGGACGACGCGAAGCGACGAGGACGAAGCGAAGCGACGAGGACGAAGCCAAGCGACGAGGACGACGCGAAGCAACGAGAAGGACGAACGACACGAACCAACCATGAATCCCTTCGTCCCGATCATACCAATATTCTACATCTACTACCGGAACAGGCACGGACGCGTACGGCGCAGAAGGTAAGTCAGACACCAACCACAAAACACATACAACACGTACACGACACATCACACACATACACTGGGAATCTGAATATACTTGCAACAGCAGCACCATAGGGGCGGGATGCCCATCACCAATGCCACATATGCACACAGGGGCCTGAATGCGCGCCACCACCCCAACCCAGGGGGGCTGGATGCCAACCACCCTCAACCAGGGGGGCAGGATGCCTACCACTACTACCACCCTCACCCAGGGGGGCAGGATGCCTACCACTACTACCACCCTTAGCCAGGGTGGCAGGATGCCTACCACTACTACCACCCTTAGCCAGGGGGCAGGATGCCTACCACTACTACCACCCTTAGCCAGGGGGCAGGATGCCCACCACTACTACCACCCTTAGCCAGGGGGGCTGGATGCCTACCACTACTACCACCCTTAGCCAGGGGGCAGGATGCCCACCACTACTACCACCCTCACCCAGGGGGGCTGGATGCCTACCACTACTACCACCCTCACCCAGGGGTGGCAGGATGCCTACCACTACTACCACCCTCACCCAGGGGGGCTGGATGCCTACCACTACTACCACCCTTAGCCAGGGGGCAGGATGCCCACAACTACTACCACCCTCACCCAGGGGGGCAGGATGCCTACCACTACTACCACCCTTAGCCAGGGTGGCAGGATGCCTACCACTACTACCACCCTTAGCCAGGGGGCAGGATGCCCACAACTACTACCACCCTCACCCAGGGGGGCAGGATGCCTACCACTACTACCACCCTTAGCCAGGGTGGCAGGATGCCTACCACTACTACCACCCTTAGCCAGGGGGGCAGGATGCCTACCACTACTACCACCCCAACCCAGGGGCGGCTGGATGCCTACCACTACTACCACCCTTAGCCAGGGGGGGCTGGATGCCTACCACTACTACCACCCTTAGCCAGGGGGGCAGGATGCCCACCACTACTACCACCCTCACCCAGGGGGGGCTGGATGCCTACCACTACTACCACCCTCACCCAGGGGGGGGCAGGATGCCTACCACTACTACCACCCTCACCCAGGGGGGGCAGGATGCCTACCACTACTACCACCCTTAGCCAGGGGGGCTGGATGCCTACCACTACTACCACCCTCACCCAGGGGGGCAGGATGCCTACCACTACTACCACCCTTAGCCAGGGGGGCTGGATGCCTACCACTACTACCACCCCAACCCAGGGGGGCTGGATGCCTACCACTACTACCACCCTTAGCCAGGGGGCAGGATGCCCACAACTACTACCACCCTCACCCAGGGGGGCAGGATGCCTACCACTACTACCACCCTTAGCCAGGGGGCAGGATGCCTACCACTACTACCACCCTTAGCCAGGGTGGCAGGATGCCTACCACTACTACCACCCTTAGCCAGGGGGCAGGATGCCTACCACTACTACCACCCTTAGCCAGGGGGGCAGGATGCCTACCACTACTACCACCCCAACCCAGGGGGGCTGGATGCCTACCACTACTACCACCCTTAGCCAGGGGGCAGGATGCCCACCACTACTACCACCCTCACCCACGGGGGGCAGGATGCCTACCACTACTACCACCCTTAGCCAGGGTGGCAGGATGCCTACCACTACTACCACCCTTAGCCAGGGGGGCAGGATGCCTACCACTACTACCACCCCAACCCAGGGGCGGCTGGATGCCTACCACTACTACCACCCTTAGCCAGGGGGGCTGGATGCCTACCACTACTACCACCCTTAGCCAGGGGGCAGGATGCCCACCACTACTACCACCCTCACCCAGGGGGGCTGGATGCCTACCACTACTACCACCCTTAGCCAGGGGGCAGGATGCCTACCACTACTACCACCCTCACCCAGGGGTGGCAGGATGCCTACCACTACTACCACCCTTAGCCAGGGTGGCAGGATGCCTACCACTACTACCACCCTTAGCCAGGGGGGCAGGATGCCTACCACTACTACCACCCTTAGCCAGGGGGCAGGATGCCCACCACTACTACCACCCTTAGCCAGGGGGGCTGGATGCCTACCACTACTACCACCCTTAGCCAGGGGGCAGGATGCCCACCACTACTACCACCCTCACCCAGGGGGGCTGGATGCCTACCACTACTACCACCCTCACCCAGGGGTGGCAGGATGCCTACCACTACTACCACCCTTAGCCAGGGTGGCAGGATGCCTACCACTACTACCACCCTTAGCCAGGGGGCAGGATGCCTACCACTACTACCACCCTTAGCCAGGGGGGCAGGATGCCCACCACTACTACCACCCTTAGCCAGGGGGGCTGGATGCCTACCACTACTACCACCCTTAGCCAGGGGGGCTGGATGCCTACCACTACTACCACCCCCACTCATAGGATGGACAATGCATGACACAACAAGCACACCACAACCTAGGGAATGCAAGATTAAGACATCCCCCCACCACCATGACAAGCGTGTGTAGGCTGTGTCAAATGCCTACAACACCGAACATGACTTTCAACATACAATGTGACCCCCTAGCACATGTGCCACACATATATGTGTGTGGCACCCACAATGCAAGCAGCCCATGACCATTGTGGCAATGGGGCCTAAACCCCCATCATCACAGTGACCAAAAGGTAAGTGTGGGGTCCATAGCTGAAGCACATTTTGACCATTGTGGCAATGGGGTCCAAACCCCCATCATCACAGTGACCAAAAGGCAAGTGTGGGGTCCATAGCTGAAGCACATTTTGACCATTGTGGCAATGGGGTCTACACCCTCATCATCACAGTGACCAAAAGGTAATTGTTGACAAAGAAAGAGCTGCAACTGCCAAACTGCATGGATCATTCCTGCTCACAGAACCAAAAACTCATCTGTGGCAAAGTAGTGTATGTGTCCCATTGCAACATAAATTGGGGGAGCCAAATACTGCAGTGCAAATGAAACATTCCTTTGGCCATGTGCAGACAAACAACACCCATGGGGGCTGAGACCGTCAACAGTCATCAATGACACAATGACAGAAGTGACCATCAGAATGCAGAACCACATATTTGCACCAATGGGCACACAAATGCAGATACCCTGTGGAGACAGCAGATGTGAGGTGAACAGATACCATACCATGGCAGCAATGGGACACACAAACCATGATCACTGTGCTGACCGATGACCTAGGAGTCCCAGGGACAGCAGGGGAAACACACCAAACAACATACAGCCAATGGCACACCCAAGATATGCCAATGCAGTGGTGCAGATGCACAAACACAAACAGGCAGACCAACACTGTCATCATACACAGCAGGTGAGGGGTGGGGGTGCCAGTGTCCCCAGGCAACCACACAACACATGAGGAGAGCTGAATACCAATCATACAGATGTGCATACACTGCCACACTAAGGTAACTCATGGATCCAAATCCCCTATGTGGGCAAGCAGGCATTGTCAGGTGAGAGGGAGCACAAAACACACATGTCACACAGGCACGTAGGAACAACAACTGACACAGCAAGTCACAGACACACCACAGCACCACCCCCAGGGCCCCCACAATGTGGTGACCCTGGGCTGAATAAAAATACCACTGTGATGACAAAGCTAAATGTCGTTCACACTATGAACCACAGTCAGGTGTCCTGAGCAACAAACTACCATCACACCTACACAAGCACAAATCAATCAGCATGGCCAGTAAGCCAAGGCCAACATGGAGGCAGGGGCCTAGCCGGGCAACAACTCTCATCTGCACACACTCAACACCACACCCCTCGACCTCCAACAATGTGCAGCAGTGAAGTACACATGCACTGGTGACATTGCACATGCACCCATGACTATTCCAGGGTGGTGGGTGGGAACCAAGGTGTAGAAACACATCACACATGGACACTCAACAAGACTCCTGAATGTCTGACACACTGCACACTACGCTGTACATGGACATGACGGCAATACCACACCGACCAATGGGATCCCAGCCACAGTCACACACCAATGAAGAAGCCAAGGTCACCCACAACGAACACACATAGACAACTTCCAACATTGCAGCTCTGACCCTGAGGAGTGGCAGCAGTCACACACACAACATGTCACAATCACTGAAAGATAACACAAACTGGAAATCACATGACAGGGGCAAACAACAAGTGCCAAGGGGAAACCTGACTGTGACCCATCTGCGTCTGCACACAAACTCAGCCCTGACAGCAAACACACCTATGGGTGACACCCTGATGACCAGTAATGTGCCATGCACCCACATCACAGAGAACACAGGGAGAAGACTTTGGGGGAACATAGCTCAAGTCAGCAAGCATCACAAACAGGTACAACACTAGGGATCACAGCATGCGCAGATGAATGGAAGTGAACACACAGACATGCACATACAACACACACCTTGGGTGCAGGCAATGTCACACGTGTACACACTGCCATGAGGGGACTCCACTCCTGTGTGAGGAAAGCTGTGCCATATGTTGCCTCAGTAGGGCCCCATCATGTCAGCTGAGCACTTGGTCACACAATCAACAATTAGCACCAAATGAGGGCTCCCATCACATCAGCCTGGTCATGGATGTGCCAACGGAATCATCAGCACAGATCCAACACACTTGTATAGCAATGTTGCACTGACTACACGGATGAGTCCCTCCCCATTGATGCCCAAACCTGCATGTCCACTGGAGATGGCAACACGGTCAGGGAAGTAGACAAATGCAACGATGGCAGGCACAACAGATGTGCAGGGGTGGAAGCCACAGATATGAAATTGCCAATGTAAGTAGGAAACCCATTGCCAAATACTGAACACATGACACCCTCAGATGCTGCTATTGATGACATGGATACACCACATGATAGGACACATTCCCCCTGGACCACATGGGTTCCTGCACAGTAACACTTCATAATCATGAGACCAGATATCACCATCACTGCAGCAAGGGCATGGTTAGCTGCACCAACAACATGTACATCTGAAGCATGAGCACTAGAGAAAAGAAAGTTGCTTTATTCAGCATATGTGTTGAGGCCAAACGAAGTCCTGAAAAAAGAGCAAAGGCCAATGGCCAGTCCATTGTCAAAGTTCAAACAGGGTGACACTGGCAGATGTCACCCTACGCATGCCTGCACAATACCAGGGACAATCCACTAGGAGGGGCAACCGGGGGGCAGGCCAGGCACCGCAGGGACAGGATCAGGGCTCACCAGGGGGAGTCAGGGAAGGGGTGGTGGGTGCAGGAGAGCCACTGACAACTGCAGTGGAGGTGTCTGACATGGTGTGTGCCGGCACAACTGGGGGGCATGACACAGATGTCGTGGGTGCCGGCACAACTGCAGTGGACCCTGCAGATGGGGTGGACAGGTCCGCCACTGCAGTGCCCAAGTCAGACAGGGCGGTAGTGGACTCCACTGCAGTGCCTACCTCCAGGGGAGGAGAATGGGGAACAGGCAAGGTGGGTTGGACAGAGGGGGGGACACCCTCACCACATCAGTGGCACAGACAAGCGCAGCGGGGGGTGTGGTGCTGGGAGAGCAAGTGGCAGGGGGAGAAGGCCGGAGCATCTTGGGGATGGTATATCTGTGGGTGGGGGAACCTGGGGCAGGGTGTGGTGGGGGCACCTGTGCAGTGGGGGCCTGAGGGATGGAGGACGGAGACCTTGTGCCTGAGCTGCAGGGTGGTGGCGGGGTCTTGCTCTTAGCACTCCGGGGGGACTTGCGGGTGGGGGCCTCAGTCCGTCTGCGCCTGGGGGAGGGTGTCCGGGGGCGAGGGGCACTCTGCTCCGTGTGGGTGGGCTTCCTCTTCCCCCGGGATGCTGGAGCAGCTTCATCGGTGGGGAAGAGGCCGAGGTCACAGAGGAAGAGCTGCTGTGACTTTGGGGTTGCAGGTGAGGCAAGGGAGGGTGCTTTGGAGGGAGAGGGAACTGAGGACTGCGCAGTGCATGTGGATGCGTGTGTGTGTTCCAGGGCCCCATCCCCTGTGAGTCTGGCTTCAGTCCCCTGAATGTGCGTGCGTGTGCGTTTTGTCATTGGCGTGTGTGTCAGTGTGCTGGATGTGTGTGTGCTGGTGTGTGCCTGTGCCAGTGTGTGTGTGCCTGGGATGGGTAAGGTGCTGGGGAGTGTGGATGGAGCAGAGGCAGGAGGGGTGAGGGACCGTTTGAGGAGGGACACTGCTGCCGTCAGGGAGGAGTCCATGGACCTATTGCCCCTCTGTAGGTCAGACATGCCCGATGAGATGCCCTCCATGAACGACACCAGCTGAGTCAACAGCGCGGTGTGCGCATGGAGGACACTCAGCATGGCTGTCTGCCCTACATGGAGCTGGCGAAGGAGGTACACAGACTCCTCACTCAGGGCAGCAGGGGACACAGGGGCAGGGGGTGCGGTGCCTGGCCCAAAGGAGACACGCTCCCGGACATGGGAGCCTCCACGGACCTGGGGAATGGGAGCCGATGGGAGGGCGGTGGTGGTGCTGGTGGTGGCGGGGACAGCAACACTAGCTGGGGTGTGGTGGCTGCTGACACCCGCCTCCACAAGGGAGTCATCCTCCGAGTTGCTCTGGTCCTCAGCTGAGGTGGATGCTGCTGAGGACTCCTCGGTGTGGCTCCCCTCGCCCTCCGTGCCACTGGGTCCCTCCGACCACTCCTCGGCTGCTGACCCAGTCTGGCTCTCCGGCTCCTCCTGGTCCGTGGAGCTGTCCCCTTCCGTGGCCGTGGATGTATCTGCAAACAATGGGGAAACAGACAGACATCAGTCACCTGCACCAAACGCACACACCACTGTGAGCACAGCACATTACAGAGCAAGCCCTGGCATCATTAGTTGTACATTGCTAAAAGTGCCCTAATTGAACAGGAGAAGTCAATTGTCAGTCTGATGCCAAGCATGGCACTCACATCCCACATGGCCTTGCACCCATCTGTCTGGTGTCTGTTGGATTGCAACACCCCAGTGTTGACACATGCACCAAGTACACAGTAGTTGGACAGTGCAGAGGACACGGTGTGGACACATCACAGCTCTTGCCACTGAGTCAGTACAGGTTTACGGATGTAAGGGATGCCCAGAGTCAAATAGGAAATGCATGTGATGCATTCCAGCGACAGACACCATGATGCACCCATGTCCTGATAGCCAGCGCCACTATGGTGTGCATGTAGCACATGTCACTCCCCTGCAGGATCACCAATCAGTAGACACATGCCATGGCGGAGGCATGACTGCAAAGTCATACATCACTGTCTCAGTGATGTATGACTTTGCAGCCAGACAACAACACTCTGCACTGTGTCACAATAGTAGGTCATGGGGAATGCAAGTCCTGGAGCTGCACAAGTGCACATGTACATCCCCCCCACAACACATCCTCTTAACCCTCATCTGTCCAGGTCATACCTATTGGACATATGGGAGACCTGTGACACTACCCTCTGAACCTGAGCCCCTCACACTCTGCTGTGCATGGGGAACAGCTGCCTGAACTTCACATTTACATGCCCCAGTCTGCATGGGCAGCTGATCAGACACCTATGTGTCACACAAGTATCGTCTCCTATGGTCACATCTCCAGTGGCATGCTGAGCCCCTACCAAGAAACTCCACAGCAGTCCTGGCGACTAATCCACAGCACACTGACACAGAGGCAGACACCTGAGGGGTCAAAACACTGTGCACAATGTGTCCTCTGATACACGGGAGTGGGAGTACAGAGTGTATTGTATGGCCTGGAGTAGGCATGACTGTCCAGCCCCACATGAATGAGGGATGAGCCCTGGACTGTAGGCAGCTGGCTAAGTATGTGTGACACACGTCATATACATACTCCTGGGGCCCAAACATTGTTCCCACCCGCAGCATGGGTGTGTGCCAGGTACCCCAGCCACATGTGGTGGATCAGCTCAGCAATTGGACCACAGATCAAAGTAACACGCTGAATACATGTCAGAATACAGGCATTGTGTAAGCAATGGACCCACCCATGATGCCCACCACAGAGTCAGGGAAACAGATGCTGTCTCCCACCTTGAGTCAAGCAAACTGCAAGGACACAGTCCTAAGTGACAGAATTCCCTGCATGTAAGGGCCACACCTGGGTATCAGATGAGGAGTGGGCAGTGCACAATAGAGGGACATGGCTCCTGGACAACATGACTGCTGTACTGTGGCAGTTCAACCTGGCCCGAGGAGGGCACATAACATGTTAGACAGAGTACACAGTGCAGTCTTTGACTCACCCCCTCCTTGCTGCTCTCTGGCCTTCAGCTGCCCATCCAGGTCTGGAAAGACCACCGCCAGGATCCTGAGCATGTGGGGGGTCAGGGTCCGTGTTCCGCCCCTCCTGCGAGGAGGCGACAGCTTCAGCTGGACCCGTGCAATCCTCCGGGTCCAGCCCCGAAGGTCCTGCCACCTCTTTTGGCAGTTGCGGATCCGGCGCTTGTAGACCCCCACGGACCGGACAGCCCGGACGATGTCCTTCCATATCTCATGCTTCCGATGGGCAGAAGCCTGTCAGGATGACAAAGTGATAAGGCCATTACTACACATGCAACATATCCGTGCATGACACAGTTGCATATACATGTCGCAATCACAGGGGCACATGGTGTACCCAGGCAGTGCACGGCTGCCCATGGACAGTTTTCCAGAAGTCACTACATGGTATCATAGCATGGGGAGTAAAACCCTGTTCAGAAGCACTGTCACTGCACCATACCTGTCCAGTGCAAGTCACTACACACTATGGGGGGTGACAACTACTCAGTGAGCCTGCTAGCCAGTGGTGTGCTGACTCTCAGCCTTGCTAGTCAGACAAAATGCACATTCAGAAAGGCAGTGCACAGAACACTCACCTGCTCCCCTGGTGTCCCATACAGCTTGCTGTACTGTGGAAGTAGGCTGTCCAGCAGGGCCTGGTTCTCTTCAAGGCTGAAGGCTGGGGCTCTCTCCACAGTACGTGCCATTGCAGGGTCCAGAGGGGCAGAGACAGCAGCAGTGCAGTGGCAGATGTCGTCCTGGAGCATGTAGTGCAGGCAAGTGGGCTCTCAGGGGAACATGCAGCAATATATATGTGCTGGAGAGGCAGATACTGTCCCTTGTGTCCAAAGTGATAGGTCCAAGTCGTTTGCATCTTCTGAATCTGGCCAATCCATGGAATAGCAGCACCAAAACACGCCCACAGCATCCTTCAAAATTTCAACTTCATGACATACATGATTTTGCAACATTGTTGTGGGTGACCAACTGATTTTCCAGCAACCGACTCGTTCGAATATTCGAAAACGCGTCCGTTGCCAGGCAAGCCCATTGTCAATGGGTGCGCACCGATCGGTCCATTGAGGTACAACGCGCACAGGGGTACAACGCGTACCCGCACACATTGAATGCAATGGGCCGGCCGGAGGCACCGATCGGTCCATTGCAGTACAACGCGCACAGGGGTACAACGCGTACCCGCACACATTGAAAGCAATGGGCCGGCCGGAGGCACCGATCGGTCCATTGCAGTACAACGCGCACAGGGGTACAACGCGTACCCGCACACATTGAATGCAATGGGCCGGCCGGAGGCACCGATCGGTCCATTGCAGTACAACGCGCACAGGGGTACAACGCGTACCCGCACACATTGAATGCAATGGGCCGGCCGGAGGCACCGATCGGTCCATTGCAGTACAACGCGCACAGGGGTACAACGCGTACCCGCACACATTGAATGCAATGGGCCGGCCGGAGGCACCGATCGGTCCATTGCAGTACAACGCGCACAGGGGTACAACGCGTACCCGCACACATTGAAAGCAATGGGCCGGCCGGAGGCACCGATCGGTCCATTGCAGTACAACGCGCACAGGGGTACAACGCGTACCCGCACACATTGAATGCAATGGGCCGGCCGGAGGCACCGATCGGTCCATTGCAGTACAACGCGCACAGGGGTACAACGCGTACCCGCACACATTGAATGCAATGGGCCGGCCGGAGGCACCGATCGGTCCATTGCAGTACAACGCGCACAGGGGTACAACGCGTACCCGCACACATTGAATGCAATGGGCCGGCCGGAGGCACCGATCGGTCCATTGCAGTACAACGCGCACAGGGGTACAACGCGTACCCGCACACATTGAAAGCAATGGGCCGGCCGGAGGCACCGATCGGTCCATTGCTGTTCAACGCATCACTGTACATGTGACTGGCATATGTCAGCATGCCTGTCTCAGATGGACATATGCCAGCCACAGATAGCTCCCAGGGAGTGAGGGGCACACCTACATCACGACAGCCTGTCCAAACCTTATCATAAGGCATGTAAGGCTGCATTTCCTATTGTGTGTATGTTGGTGTACATGTTGTCCTGTGGGTGTCACCTGTGGGCAGCCACCCCCAGGCTGTGCACGTGTTAATGGGGACAGGATCCTGGGTGTTACGTGTACGTGACCACTGTGATGTGCAACTGTTCATATCTGTGCATGTGCCATGGTCACATTTCACAGTGGTGTTTGTGTATGTCATGTCACATACCCCGTGAGTCCCATGTGGGACGGTATGTTTGAGCCAGGGTGTCCCAGTGGCACAATAGTGATGGCCCTCCACAGTCTTTGTGCATGTAGTGTTTACAATGTCTCTGATTTCATGTGCACAATGGGAGACAGTCTCCACATCCACGTTGTGTGTGCATGGACTCTGATGTTGTGCGTGTGTGTCACAGACGTCCATGGCTCTCCTGCCATGGCAAGTGTGGCCACTACCTGTGGGGGTCATGTTTGTTTTGTTGTGGTGTACACATGATACTCCAGGTGATGCCAGTGTCCATGTGGCATTACAGGGTCCCTGGGAATGTGCCTGTCGTTGAGCTGTGGTGCCTGGGGCACATCTGTCCTCACATGTCACTGGGGGGTGACTGTGACACAGCATCATGATATCCAATGGGCCAACCTGGGACAAATTGATGCCACCTGTAGGACCGTGTTGACAGATGTTGGCCATGTATGTACCATACATGTCGTTCCGGTACTGCACACTTCATGTAGTTGTGCCTCATGATGATGTATGTTGGGATCTTGAGTGTGTTCAATGCCGCATATGTGGGGTGACTGACGATCTTGCTTACTTCTCCTCTGCACTGCAGGGCTCCTGCTGTCCATCGGCCATTCCCAGACCTGGCAACGATGGTGGAACGGGACAGCATCCGACGGTACCGCTTCACCAGGCAGCTGATTGAGGATTTGGCAGTGCAGTTGTCCCCACATTTGCAGCCTGGCCGGCCGTATCCTACAGCGCTGACCCCCAAGGTGAAGGTGATGGCAGCCCTACACTTCTTTGCCACCGGTACCTTCCAACATACTGTGGCGTCTGCTGGTGGGATGTCACAGACCATGTTCAGCCGTGTGCTCCGCGATTTCTTGGCGGCAATGTTGCTCTTCCTGAACCGGTACATCTATTTCCCTAGACTGCGACGACTCACTGACGTGAAGAGTGACTTTTATGCCCTGGGGAGGATGCCGCATGTCATTGGCTCCATTGATGGGACACATGTGGCTTTGGTACCACCACAGGCCCAGGAGCAGGCCTACAGGAACCGCAAGCACTACCACTCGGTCAATGCACTGGTGGTGTGTCTTGCAGACATGACCATCACACACGTGTGTGCCCGTTTCCCTGGTTCAGCACACGATGCCTTTGTGATGAGGAGTAGTCGCATCCCCAGGTTGATGGCACAGATGCAGAACCAGCGTGCCTGGCTTGTCGGTGTGTACTGACTTTGTGCCATTGTGTGTGATCTGATCTGTAGTATTCCGCCCACTTTTCCAAGTCAGCTGATGTGCACTTGTCTGTCCGTAGGTGACTCGGGATACCCCAACATGCCGTGGTTGCTGACACCCCTCAGGAACCCTGTGACACCTGCCCAGATGCGCTACAATGAGGCACATGGTCGGACCAGGAGAGTGATTGAGCGGACCTTTGGTCTCCTGAAGAGCCGCTTCCGCTGCCTGGACAAGACCGGAGGGTCCCTCCCATATGCCCCTGCGAAAGTGTGCAAGATTATCATCGTCTGCTGCATGCTCCACAACCTGGCAGTGCGGAAGGAGTTGCCTCTCATCCAGGATGACGATGACCAACATCCGCCACCTGTGGAGGATCCTGGCCTGGACCACGATGCCAGTGACGATGATGATGATGATGGTGATGGTGATGTCCGCACACAGCTCATCACCAACTTCTTTAGCTGAATGTGAGTATCCTGAGGTGTCATGTGAATGATGTGAGTTGGCATGATGTGTGGGTGGTGCTCTGGTGCTGTTGGAGTGTGTCCATGGGCTACTTGACTGGATGTGTGTTGCGATGTGTGGTGACAGGTGGGCTGTACTCCCCAACAGTGTTGACATGCTAACTTGGTTCTGGGTGGGTATCTTGTAACATGTATTGTGCATGAGTTTTGCTGTTCTGTCCTGTACTCCATTGCTTTTGACTGTGTGTCATTTCTGTCCTTCACAGGGTACTTTCAGATTCGTTTGGTCAACTGTGTCCACCGACAACGTGATTGCACATCCAGGCTGGTAGCTGTTGTGTCCCTACAGGTGATGTGCGCCACACCCATGGACTTCCTTCTGTCTACAGTTGTTGACTGTGTGCCCGCTACCAGGTGGGGTTACCTTGCATCTGTAGTGGTTACGGCATGTTGCTACTGTGTAATAAACCTGTGCTTCACTTAGTGATGTGCGTTGTCTGTGGTCACACATTTGACTGCCATTTGCTTACTGCACCTGTGGGCTACTTGACTACAACTGGGAATGGGTGTGGTGTCTGTGCATTGCACCGTCTTCCCTGGCAACATCAGTGTAGGCAATGAGTCAGATGGCCTAGGTGTGTATGTGTTGTGTAGCCCTGGTGGTGTGTCTCCCTCATATGTGTCACGTTGCCTGTACTCACATGCCTGTGTTGTCCTTGCTGTTGCAGTTCGCATACACAGTGTAATTTTGTTGTTCATCATCCCCATAACAGTACCCACGTTGGAATCACGACAGAGGCAAGTATGGTGTATTATTGTGTTTATTGTGATACATCTGTGATAATAGTGCATAGGATGGATTGTGCTGTACATGAATCTTGCAATCCCAAGTTCCTAGATGAATAGAAAGTCCAGGTAGACAGGATCCCCAGTATCGGGGCCACAGTTGTCTGACACATTGTTCCAACTTGTACTCCCCATGCAATGTGTGGGAGTAGTGTTGCCATCAACAGGGTGAACAGTCTGTGCACAAAGGCGAAAATCCAGAACAGGTTCAGGCTTCCTGGGAGTTGCGCTTGGCCATCAGCCTCTCACTTTCCCCTCCTCGGACGACCCCTCTTCTTGGGGGGGGGCCCTCAAGTGCAGGCTGCTGCGGTGCAGGGGACTCTCCGCCAGAGTCCTCCTCCCTCCCTGTGGCAGTTGCAGTTTGTTCGGTACCAGATGTTGTTGGCACACAGGGAGGTGTGGACTGGTTGCTGTTCATCTGGCGGAGGCATTGTAAAATGTCCCTGTGCACCGCCGTCATCTCATGTAGTACATCCCACTTGGACTCCACGCGGGTCATGTGGGAGTCCACACGTGACATGTGGGAGTCCACACGTGACATGTGTGACTCCACATGGGACATGTGGGAGTCCAAGCGGGCATGATGGGCAGCCTGCTGCTGTTTGATGTCTCTGAGGAGCCCCACTACCTGGCTGAGCTCTCCGGTGCTGGACTGGTACGCATCAGCTATGCGTACCAGTTGTGGGTCTTCATGCACACCAGCAACGTCTGCAAGCAGCGACCTCTGTCTCCCACCCCTCCCACCACCCCTGCTGACATGTGCAGTGTGTGCAGTTGCACGCACAGATAACCCTGGTCCACCTTGGGGGTTGGTGGTGGTGGTGGTGTCCATGGCCCCAGGTTGGTCCAGGGTCACTGCGCTGGTGTTGTTCCTTATTCTGTCCATGTCGGCAGGGATGGTATTCGTGGTGACAGTCGTTGGAGGGGTGGGTGCAGGGGGTGCAGCTGGTGGACCTGCTGGTGCTGCAGCTGGTGGTCCTGCTGGTGCAGCATGTTGACTTGCACCGGATGTGCCAGGTTGTTCTTCATCGTCCGAGGAGGACAGAGGCTGTACGACGCCAGTGAGCTCGGCATCCTCTTGAGCCTGGGACTGGGACTCCTCAGCGTCTGCTGCTGTGTCCCTATCATCACCTGTTTTTGGGAGACACAAACAATGTATGTCATGTTTCTGCAGGCATCAGTGGTTGACACACCTGACAGTTGTGACTGTGCCTCGGGGTGCGGGCCTGTACATTGTATTGTCCTAAGTCGTCACAGTCAGGGGTTGATATTGGTGTGGCACATTGTCCTGCATTATTTGGGCATTTCTATGTATTCTCTGGGGTGTGAACATGGTCTGCATTGATTGTGTTTGGTTGACAGCCAGACCTCCTTCCCACCCACCCACCCACCCAGTCAGTTATCCCACCATGGAACGTGCTTGCATTGCAGGGAGTGTAAGTTGTCTCTCAGGATGTCAGTCAGAGGTGTCCTGCTGTTTGTTGGTGCACAGTTGGCAGCAGGGCCTTGTGCTCCCCGCAGCAGTAGCCAGTGTCAGCCATCTTGTGAGTCCTTCTCCACTCCCTGTGATGTGAGCATGGTTCAGGGTGGTGTTGATGGGCCAGTTGTGAGGCTGAGCAATGTCTGTGACTACGACTCCCATCATGCTATTGCCTCCACCCCCTTCCCAGCATGCCCATGCTTCCTTCCTTTTGACTCTGCTTCCCTGTGGGGTGGGCTGGCTGTGCTGACAGGATGGCTGGGAGTGTTGTCCTGGCAGTTGTTTGGCTAAGAGTCCCAAGAGTGTCCCTGTGCTTCACACAACATAACCCAGGGTGGTGGTGCTTTGTGGGATCTTGTGTTAGGATGGAGGGCATTGCATTCTACCAGGTGGGTACTGTGGAGTTTGTGTTGGGGGGGGTGTGAGGGGAGGTGCTGGTGACTATGGTCAGTGCTGCAAGTCCCCCTTCCCACCCAGCCAGCCGGATATCCCACCATGGAACGTGCTTGCATTGCAGGGAGTGTAAGTTGTCTCTCAGGATGTCAGTCAGTGGTGTCCTGCTGTTTGTTGGTGCACAGTTGGCAGCAGGGCCTTGTGCTCCCCACAGCAGTAGCCAGTGTCAGCCATCTTGTGAGTCCTTCTCCACTCCCTGTGATGTGAGCATGGTTCAGGGTGGTGTTGATGGGCCAGTTGTGAGGCTGAGCAATGTCTGTGACTACGACTCCCATCATGCTATTGCCTCCACCCCCTTCCCAGCATGCCCATGCTTCCTTCCTTTTGACTCTGCTTCCCTGTGGGGTGGGCTGGCTGTGCTGACAGGATGGCTGGGAGTGTTGTCCTGGCAGTTGTTTGGCTAAGAGTCCCAAGAGTGTCCCTGTGCTTCACACAACATAACCCAGGGTGGTGGTGCTTTGTGGGATCTTGTGTTAGGATGGAGGGCATTGCATTCTACCAGGTGGGTACTGTGGAGTTTGTGTTGGGGGGGGGTGTGAGGGGAGGTGCTGGTGACTATGGTCAGTGCTGCAAGTCCCCCTTCCCACCCAGCCAGCCGGATATCCCACCATGGAACGTGCTTGCATTGCAGGGAGTGTAAGTTGTCTCTCAGGATGTCAGTCAGTGGTGTCCTGCTGTTTGTTGGTGCACAGTTGGCAGCAGTGCCCTTGTGCTCCCCACGAGCAGTAGCAACAGTGTCAGCCATCTTTGATGGGTCCTTCTCCACTCCCTGTGGGATGTGAGCATGCGTTCAGTGTGAGCGTTGATGGGCCAGTTGTGGTGGGGGATGTAGATGCTGTGACTACGACTCCCATCATGCTATTGCCTCCACCCCCTTCCCAGCATGCCCATGCTTCCTTCCTTTTGACTCTGCTTCCCTGTGGGGTGGGCTGGCTGTGCTGACAGGATGGCTGGGAGTGTTGTCCTGGCAGTTGTTTGGCTAAGAGTCCCAAGAGTGTCCCTGTGCTTCACACAACATAACCCAGGGTGGTGGTGCTTTGTGGGATCTTGTGTTAGGATGGAGGGCATTGCATTCTACCAGGTGGGTACTGTGGAGTTTGTGTTGGGGGGGGGTGAGGGGAGGTGCTGGTGACTATGGTCAGTGCTGCAAGTCCCCCTTCCCACCCAGCCAGCCGGATATCCCACCATGGAACGTGCTTGCATTGCAGGGAGTGTAAGTTGTCTCTCAGGATGTCAGTCAGTGGTGTCCTGCTGTTTGTTGGTGCACAGTTGGCAGCAGGGCCTTGTGCTCCCCACAGCAGTAGCCAGTGTCAGCCATCTTGTGAGTCCTTCTCCACTCCCTGTGATGTGAGCATGGTTCAGGGTGGTGTTGATGGGCCAGTTGTGAGGCTGAGCAATGTCTGTGACTACGACTCCCATCATGCTATTGCCTCCACCCCCTTCCCAGCATGCCCATGCTTCCTTCCTTTTGACTCTGCTTCCCTGTGGGGTGGGCTGGCTGTGCTGACAGGATGGCTGGGAGTGTTGTCCTGGCAGTTGTTTGGCTAAGAGTCCCAAGAGTGTCCCTGTGCTTCACACAACATAACCCAGGGTGGTGGTGCTTTGTGGGATCTTGTGTTAGGATGGAGGGCATTGCATTCTACCAGGTGGGTACTGTGGAGTTTGTGTTGGGGGGGGGTGTGAGGGGAGGTGCTGGTGACTATGGTCAGTGCTGCAAGTCCCCCTTCCCACCCAGCCAGCCGGATATCCCACCATGGAACGTGCTTGCATTGCAGGGAGTGTAAGTTGTCTCTCAGGATGTCAGTCAGTGGTGTCCTGCTGTTTGTTGGTGCACAGTTGGCAGCAGGGCCTTGTGCTCCCCACAGCAGTAGCCAGTGTCAGCCATCTTGTGAGTCCTTCTCCACTCCCTGTGATGTGAGCATGGTTCAGGGTGGTGTTGATGGGACAGTTGTGGGGGGCAATATGTGTGACTGCGACTCCCATGATGCTATTGGCTACACTGACTTGGCCAGCATACACAGAATTCCTTCCTTTGAGTGGTCTTCACTGTGTGTTGGTGTTGTTGTGGTGGCTACATGTGTGGATGTGTGTGTTAGTTCTATTTGTGCCACTGCCTAGCTGTAGTTGTGGTTGTGTTTGTACATGTGTTGGCACAGTTGGATGTGACTTTTTTGATGGCATGTGTTGTGTTTATCTGACTGACATACACATTTTGGGATGATTCTGTTCTAGTTGCTGTGTAATTGCTATGAGTGCATGGTTTGACTCTCCCCTTGACAGTGATGTGTGTGTTTTGTGGCAGTTTATTGTGTACATTTGTTGTGTACTCACCAGGCTCTGGGATGTCCTCTAGTCCATATACGCTCACTGGCGGAAGGATGGCCCGCACCTTCTCCTCCCAGGGCCTGAGGTATACTGGCTTGGCAGGAGGGCCACTGCCGGTGTATTGGCTCAGGTGGTAGTCTTTCTTGAGCAGCTCCCGGACCCTCCTGCGCACGTCATACCACCTGTTCTGGATGTCGGTCTTTGTGCGCCGACATGGTGATTGGGCGTTCACCCTGTTGATGATCCTCTCCCACATCTTGGTTTTCTGCGACATGGGGGTCTGTTGGACCAGAGTGCCAAACAGCTGTGGCTCCACCCTGAGGATCTCGTCTACCATGACTTCCAATTCACTATCTAGGAACTTGGGATTCTTCTTGGGGGGCATGGTGATGGGTGGTGATAGTGGGTGCTGTGTGTGTTGGTGTGCAGGTGAGGGTGTGTGGGTGTGTGTTGTGCTGGGTGTATGTGAGGTAGGTATTTGTTGGTGTGCTGCTGGTGTGTGGCTTGTGTGAGGGATGAGCTGTGGGTGTGTGGTTGCTTTCTCTTGGGTGCTGGCAGTGGAATGGCATTTGCAAAGGCTCATGGTAGTGATTTGTGTCCTTTATATAGGTGGAGTTGTTGGTGTGTCTTTGTTCTCTGTCCCCACCCCCCCCAGTATTTATTGGCTTGGTAATTGCTTGTTTGGCCTTTTTTTGGTTGATTTTTCCTTTGTGCTGTTTGTGTATGTTGGAAACGTTCTTGTGACCGAGTCGGACCGTGCATTGGTCTCGTACGGTGTTTTCCGTTTCGTTCACGCTGTGTTTGTGCAGTTTTGTATGCTGCGTACGCGTCGGTCGCGGTGTATTGTGTTGCTTCGGCTCGGTTTTGTATGCGTGTCGGTCGTACGGCTTGTCCTCCGTCCGACTCGGTCGGGTTTTTCGCGCCTTGCATCGTACTTTGCGGGTTGGAGTTGGCGGGTACGATTCGGTCGGATTTGTTCCGGGTGCGTGTCGGTCGGTTGGATTCGCGTGTTTTTCCGGCCGGATTGCTATTTTCCGAGCGGGTCGGTCGGTCGGCTTAGTTTCCTGACGTGTCGGTCGGATTTATCGCGGCTTGCATCGTACTTGGCGTGTCGGGCGCCACTGGTACGTGTCGGTCGGTATTTTTTCCGGATCCGAGTCGGTCGGTGCTTTTTCCGGCCCGAATCGGAATCGACCCCAATGTCTGTAGGGAATTTTCCTGTATTGAGGGGTCAATTAAAAATCATGACCATGTTACATTGCTTTCTATTTATAAGGTATGCAGTTCTGTCATGAAGGCCCAGTCAGTCCACCTTGGGTAATTGGACCAGGCGCCCTTTTTAGGAAGCATGAGTTCTAACCTCCTAGTTGGTGGCATGCTTCATCATCGGGCCGTGCTACTCGTTGGGCTGGCGCTGAGATGCATGACTCGCACCAGCGAGGGGGCTCTTTGCCAGAGTTCTTTTAATTAGCCCATGAGTCTGGAACACCAAACTCAGACCCTCAGTATAAAGTGGGAAGAGGAGTCCCTGAAGGCAAGATTGGCCAAAGAAAGATGAAAAGGAGACTAAATTAACTAGAGGCCCCCACAGTCTTTATATTACAGGGCCCTTTGTTAAGATTTAAAACAGCGTGAACCCCTCAGGATAGAATGTTCCCAGGGATC
Source organism: Calotriton arnoldi (assembly GCA_963921515.1). Classification (NCBI taxonomy): domain Eukaryota; kingdom Metazoa; phylum Chordata; class Amphibia; order Caudata; family Salamandridae; genus Calotriton; species Calotriton arnoldi. The sequence goes on from CAWUFW010001631.1 coordinate 1,626,297, forward strand.
AGAAAGGAGTGGTCAAAATGTCTCTTAACTCCTTTTGCCCTTTACAGCAGTGATCCTTAACCTGTGGTCAGTGGACCCCCAGGTTGGGTTAGTCACTCCTACACAGGGGGTCTGCGATTGTCTAGATTCGAAAACGTAATTGTTAGAAATGGGGGTCTCTAGTTGGCAGAGGTAGGTACCTTTGTCCAAGTAGGGGCCCTTCTTCCTAGTCAGGGTAAGGGGGATACACTTCTAAATTAACCCTTGCTCACCCCCTTGGTAGCTTATCTCAGAGGCAGTGTATAAAGCATTTGTGAACACATACAGTAATACAGTGAAAACACTACAAATGGACACCACACCAGTTTAGAAAAATAAGTAACCTTTGTCTAAACCAAAACAAGACCAAACGACAAAAATCCACAATATAGTTCTCAAGATATCCTTAAAAATAGGTTATTCACTCAAATAAAGTTTGTAGCAACAAATAACTCCACTTGGAGTTATAACGACGTCGTGACAGATGAAAATCCCAAAGTACAGCGCTTACTGCGAAGTGTGCGGCGTCAGGCGCAGAGTCAAGCAGACCCCCAAAGAACAGTACCTTGGAAACGATGAAAGCAAAGATGGTGCACGGCGTCGGGGAGGTGAAGCTTTGTTGGCGCCGGGCGGCATCGGTTCCTTACGACCCCAGGGGAGGTGAAGCCTCAGTTCCTTACTGCGATGCAGGGGAGGTGAGACGTCGGTTCCTTACTGTGTCAGGGAGGAGACGTCACGGTGGCGGTGAGGCGGTGGTTTCCTTGAATCTCTGACAGAATATCGACGACAAAAATATCGGATCCGAAATATCGATGTCCAGAATATCGAAGTCCTATCTACATAATGGTAAGTACAAAAATATCGATAAAAAAATATTGTTGTTAAAAATATTGTTGTTAAAAATATCGTTTTTTTAATGTTTAAAAAATAATGTAATATAAATTAAATAATACATGTAATTAAAATAAACATTGTTAAAATTATTTGAACATGTTTAAAATTATAATTAATACATATAATGTAAAAATAAATTAAACAGATATATATAAAATATAATATATATATTTACTTAATAATATTAATAAATAATTATTTTAATAAATTATATTTTGTTACAAACATATTAAAAAATATAAATACATATATATATACACATACACCAATAACATAAAAATAACATTAAAATATATATATAATAAATTAAAATATTACAATATTTTTTAATTTTTTTAAAATATATTTTACACTACATTAACTTAAACAGTAAAGAAAATATTGGATAGCGGAGAGGATACAATTACTATTCCCACTCCAGTGAGTTCAACAGTAGGGAAAGTGTTGGATAGCGTTGGAGTAAAAATGACTATTCCCACTCCAGTGAGTGCAACAGTAAGGAAAGTGTTGGATAGCGTAGGGGTAAAAATTACTATTCCCACTCCAGTGAGTGCAACAGTAGGGAAAGTGTTGGATAGCGTAGAAGTAAAAATTACTATTCCCACTACAGTGAGTGCAACAGTAGGGAAAGTGTTGGATAGCGTAGGGGTAAAAATTACTATTCCCACTCCAGTGAGTGCAACAGTAGGGAAAGTGTTGGATAGCAAAAGGTTAAAATTAATATTTTCAAAAATTTAAATAAAAATAAAAATAAAAAAAATAGCAACTACAATACAAAAATTGTTAACACAAAAACAAAATATATCAAAATATTACAAAATTCCAAAAGATACAAAAATATTTAAATATTAAAAAATACTAAAAATTAAATACAAACATTAATTTATAAAAGTTTTAAAACAACATTTTACAAACAACTATCTTTACAAATACATAATTATAATCCAAAAAATCTTTATTAATAATTTATAAATAAATTACTTCACACCATATTCCACTATAAACGCACAAAGAACTCATACAAATAAGACAGAATTAACATATTTACCAATTAAATATTTATACTTTTCAAACAATTAATAATTAAATATTATTAATTAAATTACCACAAACACTATAAAATAAATACTAATAAATAAAAAATATTAATTACTTTATTTTAATTAAATTACTTCCCAACCTATTCCCCTATAAACCTACAACCCACTTCTTAACAAAATAACACTTTTAACTTAATTGTCAATTTAATAATTTTAAAAATTAACCCATTAATAATTAATAAATAATAAATTAATTATAAATACTAATAAATAAAAATTAATAATTACTTTAGTATAATTAAATTACTTACCACCCTATTCTCCTATAAACCCACAACCCGCTCCTAAAAATAAAATATATTTTAATTATCAATCAATAACCAATTAATAAGTAATTAATAATAAATTAATTATAAATACTAATAAATAAACATTACAAATTACTTTATTATAATTAAATTACTTCCCACCCTATTCCCCTATAAACCCACAACCCCTCCTAAAAATAAAATATATTTTAATCATCAATTAATAACCAATTAATAAGTAATTAATAATAAATTAATTATAAATACTAAGAAATAAACATTAAAATTACTTTATTATAATTAAATTACTCCCCACCCTATTCCCCTATAAACCCACAACCCGCTCCTAAAATAAATAACTCAATTATTACAATTATCAATTAATCTATTAATAAAAATTAACAACCAATTAATAATTAATTATTAATAAATTAATTATAAATAGTAATACATGAAACTAAGGGGCCCATTAGGATGGCGGGCGGAAGCACCACCGCCGTGCTGGCGGATGCAAAAAGCACCAGTCACCGTCCGCCCGCCACAGCACACACGCCCGCCCAATTAGGATGCGAAAAGACAGCCAAACACCGCCCGTACGCCAGCGACGCCGTCCGCCATCAAAGTGCGCCCGTTCACGGAGCGACGCGGCCAATGGAGACACACCGCCCGACGAAATCACGTACCGCCCGGCGTACAAATTACGATGCCAGAACAAAACAGTTCCTCCGGCTAAGAGACACCGCACGTGAAAGCAAGGCGGAAAACCGAACTCACAGTACGGTTAGCAAAGAGGCGGACCCCCGAGCATGAATCCAGCACTGCAGGCCCTCCCCATGCTCTACCTGATGCAGCACCCAGGAGTCAACGCACCGCGGCGACGCAGGTAGGCAGACACACAACAGGGGCACGCAAACAGCGCACACAGTGCAAGGGCGGGACAACTGCATATGGCCCCCACCCCGACACCCCTGCGTGGACACGACACATCCACCACTGCACCCACACATGCGCACAACGCAGAGGCCAACGGCAGCGCAATGCATGCGCCGCACACAAACAACACAGGGTCACAACCAAACACCACACACACCAGCACCACCCAGAACGCACATGTCACGTGACAGCCCTGCCACAGTCATGTCCCCAACCGGCAATTCACTGTTGCCAACCTGACGTCACACAACTGACCCGAATATGTCAGTGACGTCACGCCACATTAGGACACACCCCTGTGTGCAAAACACGGCGAAGCACACAGCGGAGGCAACATCACCCAGCAGAATATGGACCCCGTCGGGAAAAGGTACGCCAGTACCACACAGAAACACCGGTGCCACCCTGCACCCAATAACAAGACATGCAATACGTAACATCAAAGATACCGGGGACAGACAACAGGTGGGACCAATTATAACACAAGGCCCAACGTACAGCGGAAACGCAGCCTGCTGCCCACACACGGGAGAGGAGACAGCACCGAATGACCTTCCATTCCCACTCTGAAACCACATCCCGACTAAACAAGCCGGAGAAAACAGTCATTGCACCAAACAAAGCCCAACACAGGCATGCAGAGGGAAGCGGCCACAGGGCAGATAGCGCAGAACACCAAAGAACATCCACAACGGAAAGAAGAAATGATAACACTCCCCCATGTGGTTCACATGCAAGTTATCTGGAAGGAGTCAGACACCACTGACCTTGACCATTCAGAGAAGCATGTGGGATGAGGGCCCGTGTCCTCCGCACAAGCCAACATAACACAAGTCCTGCCTCCCTACGACCATTACAGAATTCCCAGCAACATCGGAGGTTGCACTCTGCAGACTGCACAGACAGCCGGAGCACGCCACCACAGCGCCCTGCAGCAAAATGGCACTTGCACCACACCTACCCAACTACGCCGGACAGATCAAGCTGTACAAACATAACCTGATACAGATATTGGGATGTGACAATCTGGCCCTGCTGAACGTAAGTTACCGACTAACTTACCGCATCGCATTGTTCAGCTGCGTCATCCCCGTCTTCTACTGTCGGAGGTGTCCCTCCTACTATCCTGTGGAGTTATGTCTCTCCAACCCGGCATGTCCAAGGGCGGACCTGCTACAACTATTCCACCCCCTGGACGCCCACGACAGGGCCTGTTCAGCCTATGGGGGCATGGCGTATGTGGCGACTATCGGACCCACACTGCAATGGGACCACTGTGCCTCCACACGACGGATAATGGATTACAGTTACATCGAATGCCATCCAACATGTCCCATCATGCTCCTACAAGGGACAACTCACGACCAACACCTTGACAGCCACCATCCGCTACATTGGCTGGCAACCATGTCCACCACCAATGCCATGGAAGCCCTGCTGGAAGGTATTGCATTCCTGACAACCTGTCAATTCGTCGGGCCCCGTCGCCAGACCCCCAATTGAGCAATGATGTCCCACACCGTACCCATGCTTGGCTTACGCACGGACTAGGCAGTCACCAGTACAACTACTACACCATGCAACCTGCAACTGACACCACAACAACAACTACACTGCCATGACATCTGATACTATTTGGGAAATGCACCCTGTACCTCATCACATCCAGGAACCCTGCATGAACAGGGGGAGGCAGAGGCATGGGATTTGTGTATGGCAACCACATGGACAGAACTGCACGTACAACCATGCCATGATATGGATCCTGCGCCCATGAACATATGCACCGGTCAGTGGACAGCAATCGTCCTGCTGTAGTATGTGAGAGCTGTCACCACACCTCCCACTGAACGTCCGTGCCAGGACCTTTGCATGGACACCAAGTGCATCCACCAACAACATGAGCCCAGTGACTGTGACATGGCCAGTACCCACCACATCGCAACTACAAGTGGGACGCCTTTGCATGCACGTAAGCCCATGCCCTGATGTCACCTCCACGCACGTGTGTATGAGTAACCATAGCAGCAAACCTGTAACATGGAACTGAGATGCACTGTGCCCATGATGACAAGCGGACTGGTAGGCTAAATGTATACTGTCTGTGTCAGTCAGCAGCACCACAGTAATCAGCAAATGTACATTAGCACACCAACGGCTAAGCAGTTGTAACTCTGAAGCCCACATCCCACAGTCAACAACTAAACACTGTACCCCTACACCCTATGCTATGTGTAATCATGCTGAGTATATCCTCCACATGCACTTCGCTGCCAGTAGTGTTCACTATACTGCATCACAGAGGACATTAGTCCCAATACATGGCTTGAAGCAACAATGTGTCTCTGCTGATTCATTTCACAAGTACGAATGAGAGAGGATGAGTGTGTGTGAAGTACACGGCAGTCGTGAGATGACCATGTAGTCCACTGTCATTGGATGTCAACGCAAATGAGTAGCAAAACTGTGGAAGACACACATGTGTCATGTGAAGCGGGAGTTACGCATGGCTCAGGTGGGTTGGTGTGACGGGTAGGTGCGCACATGCAATCTTGAAACACGCTGTGTTGGTAGGACTCAGGACCAGTACATTGGCGCACTGCTGGGAATCTGTAAAGACCACCTGTCTGGTGACGAATGTGAACTCGTGTGTGCACAACAGGCGGGCACACGAACAATGCCGCATCAAGTGTAGACGTCAGCCCACCCTCCGTGGACATGCCGGATACTGCTGCGCGTCCGCCAGGCCCTTGCCAAGGCACTCACATCCCCTGTCGACCTGGTGTATCCCCAACATTGTCCACTTGCACAGGCAATCCAGGGCACGGGATGGCAGTTGAGCATGGTGGGTGAGAGGTCATGGCGCGCCCATCCTTGTCACACCACGCAGGCAACACATCCACAATGTGTAGTATGGCACAAGTCAAATGGAAGTAGTGGGGGACGCACACATCACAAGCAGCAGTGACGTCACGGAAGGTGGCTCGCACCATCCCACCCATTGACAATACACCCACACACGTTACATGCCATTGCAACAGAGAAGCCAGCGCGTGCACAAGCAGCTCCAAGCTCGCTCCAGAGAGGCCAAAGAGTGAATGTGTGGGGCCATGAGCTCCAGTTGAACGCGGACTGGCCCGCTAGGGCAGCTACAGCCTCTGTGTGTTGCAGGTGGTGTATCCGGACTGCGGAGCCTGTCATGCATTGTCAATGTTGCCCGGGTCCCGAGTCGGGGCACCACGCATGTGGACGGCGTCACGCCACTAATTATACCGTGAGACAGACCACATGTACAAATGGACCCACACATACACTCCTTGGCCTCTCTGGGGCGAGCTTGGAGCTGCTTGTGCATGCGCTAGCTTCTCATGTGCAAATGCATATTGGTGTGAGCGAGGGGAGGCCATGAGGACAGTGTAAAAGATAACTGTTTGACTTCCAGTCAGTTTAAGGAATGCCCCTGATGTGGTCGGAAAAAGACATGTCTCGTGTGTATTGCAACTAGTAGATAAGCCGATGACCTACCCATGTCTTGCATGTAGCCCCGCACCTAGCCCCGCACACCCGACACAGCGTAATGAGTACCAGCACCACATACTTCCCATTCGAAGCACTGACTGGGGGTGACAACCATTGGACAGTCTTGTGTAGTCCACCCACGCGTACATGTGGGCCCTCCATGAACCATGTCACCTGCGGCAAAGTGATGTCATGGGCAATGACGGAAGTGAGCAGAGCTGTCTGCCCCACGCACAGACGGTGCATCAGCACAACAGACCCAGCACTGAGTGCAGCAGGGGTCACATGTGCAGGGGCAGTTGTGCCTGGTGTGAATGCACATGCACATAGACAGCACATCGAGCAATGTGTAGCCTGCCCACATCTACTGTCCATTGTCAGGCTGACCTAGAAAAAGATCACAAGGCAACACATCTGTGTGGGTGTACCCACTGTGACCAACACTGCGCAACCATCAGCGTACTCGCCCTGTGCATGGCCCACCCCGCAACGAAGGTCACATTCAGTGCCACTATCCCTCACACACATCCCTATCACGAGTCATGGTGTGTCCAATCGACAGTGCAGAGTAAGCGCTCATCCGGGGGTCCTGAACAGGAGACACATGTAACCCACTAGGCAGTCTGTGTCGGCACCGACTGGCATTGTGCAGTCAATGTGCAGGCCAGGCCTGCTGGGACTGAGAAGGGCAGCATGGCCCCAGCCTGACTTCCACACGACCGACAGGTGCACTGAGACCTGCATTGCCAATTGTCTGTGTCACTGGATGTCTGACATGAAGTTGCCATGTACCACCACTCGGGTGGGACAGACAGGTCAAAGCGCCCGAGAGCTCACATACCCATGCCACCTGCGGCCAGCATGGTGTGCAGTGCATGTCTGTACACCACAGGCTCTGACTCATAGTGCTGAGGAGCAACGACATGTGTGTCCCCCACATGCACACCCACACCCACTGCAGTTGTCTCTCACACACAACTTTCGCAAGGAATAGCCATGTGCAGTGTGCGTGGAGCACGGAATCCAGGTTCTCCGGCTCCTCGCTGGTGAGTGGACCTGGACATGTCCTCAGCGTCATCCACGTGTAGGTGTAGTGGTGGCAGCAGCAGCTGTCGTCGAGGGGTGCCAGGCTGCAGTGCCAGGTAGCTGTGGTCATGCCTGTCCCACTCACACACACATATTACCCCCTGGGGCCGTCGCAGTGGGTACAAGCTGCTGCGATTCGTGTACCATGTCTGGCAGCTGCAATTGCAGACGTTGGCCTGCTCCCAGCTGGCCCGGGACGCTTACCTCCACAGTGGAACACGCAGGGTGCAACCGCGAGGGTCATTGGAGTTGGCCGTAAGGGCCTGGCCCATGCCGGGTACAGTCCGCTGATGCCATGTGCACCACACAGTATAATGTGCGCAATGCATCTGCAGGTGTGGCCATGATTTGCGTGTGGGTGCAGGACCACAATGGACAGGGCCACAACATGCCGTGTGCATAGGCAGGGACGGCCAGTGCTCAGCCTCCACATGTATGTAGGAACATCATCATGTACACATTGGCATGGGAGCATGGGATATGCATATACACACATGCCATCTTTCACTATGTACATCTGCCACTTGGCACGTGCAATGTTACGTGTCACTTGTGATGTGTAGTTGCAGGCACACAGCCGTGTCGGCATGGGGCTGTCAATGTGTACACCTGTCAATGTTTCAGGAGGTGTGATCCGTACAGTGCTGTACTTAGGGTGCAGTAGGGACATCAATGACTGTCTCATATCCCCTCGTGCCACCGGTCCCACTTGTTTTGGCCGCTCAGCCTGTGTCCATAGCGTTGTTGGTGTGTGCCCTACACACCCAGCCTCGGAAGCAGTGTGATGCACAGCAGCTAGTTATGTTGCCGTGGTGTTGCAGCTTACCGATTATGCAGTCTGTTGCCTTCAGCATGCCGTACAAGTTGTTAATGCCTGACTCCCCATGTGCATGCTCATGGCAATGGTGTGTGTCACTGCCCATTGCTATTGGTAGGGGACCTGTGTAAGTGTATTGTGGCTGTGCTGTCCCTACTCGTCAGCCGTTCTGTCATTCAATTGCCTGCTCAGTCATTTATGTTCTGTGTATGTGAATATGCCATGTGGCGTGTTGCTTTGACATGTGTTCACTTCCATCTTTCCTAGGCGGAGACCAAACATTCATCGCCCCTACCAATTGCTGTCAGACATGGTGGATGTTGAGGTCATCCGCAAATATCGTCTGGACCGACCCACCCTGCATCGTCTATGTGTCTTGTTGGAACCCCACCTCCGTCCTCGCAGGGTGTATCCAACAGCATTCACCCCCACGGCTAAGGTGATGGCTGCACTGCATTTCTTCGCCACTGGGTCATTCCAGCACACAGTGGGCAGTGGAGGTGGGATGTCCCAACCCATGTTCAGCATGGTGCTCAGGGATGTACTGTCAGCCATGATGCTGTACAGGAACAGATACATCCGCTTCCCCAGGGCTCGTGAATTGGCGGCAGTGAAGGGTGCATTCTATGCTCTTGGACGAATCCCCCACGTCGTTGGTGCAATAGACTGCACCCATGTTGGCCTTGTTGCACCACAGGCCACCGAGCACCTCTACCGCAACCGGAAGCACACGCACTCCCTGAATGTGCAAGTGGTGTGCCTTGCGGACATGGTGATCACACACGTGTGTGCGAAATTCCCAGGATCGGCCCATGACGCGCACATCATGCGCAACAGCATCCTACCACGTCTGATGACCAATCTGCAACCGGACCGTGGCTGGATTGTTGGTGAGTATGTGGAGTAGTGTAGCGTGCTGGCTGTGCGATGCTGTCTTGTGTCCAGTTGGAATTGCAACGGTTCTCTGTGTCCCTCACACCCAGGTGACTCTGCTTACCCGAATGGAGCCTGGCTGCTCAGCCCATTACGACGTCCTGGGAGCCCAGCAGATGTACGCTACAATGAGGCACATGGGAGGACCAGACGTGTGGTTGAGCGGACCTTTGGCCTCCTCAAGTCCAGGTTCAGATGCCTGGACCGCACCGGGGGCGCACTGGCATACTCCCCACAGAAGGTGTGCCAGATAATTGTGGCTTGCTGCATGCTGCACAATCTGGCGATCCGCAAGCAGATCCCCCTAATTGTGGATGACGGAGATCAACCAGGGCCCCAGCCTGCAGACCTGGACAGCTCCAGTGAAGAGGACAGTGGAGAGGATGAAGCTGTGAATGTGCGTCAGCAGCTCATCGCCCGCTACTTCACTTGACGGTGAGTGACCATGTACGACGGCTGATGTAGCTGTAGTTGTGCAGGTGTATGTGTGCTCTGTTACGGGGGCCTTTTGTTCACTGAGTGCTGTGTGTCAATGGTCCATGTCCAGGTTGGTATGCCACTGACAGTGGCTGTAGCATTGTGCCCTGTTGCTCTGTGAGATGTGTGTGCATTGCTTGTAGTTGGTGACAAGTACTGTGTGATGAGTGTGTGACACACTCATTGAATGTACTCTTGTTCTGTTTCACACCCCTAGGTCCCTGCAGCCTCTCCTGTCCCATCGACATGCCACACAGCAGATGCATTTCTGCACATGGTGGCGATTGCACATCGTGGAATAAACCCAGGACACATTAAGCCGATTGTGAACAAGGTGTATTTATTTACAGCGGTGACATGTGATTGTGTGCAAGGTGATGACAAATGTGGTGCATGCTGTGACAATGCCTTGACGGTCATGGCTGCGTGATGGTCAAGGTGTACCCATGGAGTTCTATGTCCACAGTCCAACAGATACATGCCATTCACATGGCAGTGTGGGGTAGGATCGTATTCCATGTCAATGCAGTAGGTGGTCAAGGTGGCTGGCTGACTCACTGGCGTTTGGTGCGGGCGAAGTCCTCTCTGGACACCTGTTTCCTCTTCGGACGGCCCCTTCCACGTTTGGTAGGGGGTGTTGATGTTCCGCTGGTGGTGGCTGAGGAGTGCTCACTCGCTGTGGACGCAGGGGAACGCGAGGCTGCACGAGCCTGCGCCACAGCAGGTGGTGGCGGAGGTGGTGTTGCTGGCCTTGCTTGTGCCCTCCCCCCACCACCAGCTGGCCCATGAGTGCCGCGATTTGGGCCATATGGGCGTCCATGGACCTCAACACCGCAAGGACCTCCCGCGTGTCGCTTGCCGACCTGGCCCATTCGCCTTGGGCCTCTTCATAGGCCCCAAGGACTCTGTCGATTGGCGGCAGGGCTTGGCTCCCAGGCACAGTTGGCGTTGGCCTGACCCTGCTCCTCCTACCAGTACTGCTGCCACCGACCTGCCCACTGGCCACATTGCTCACCACGGTCCTCGCTCTGGCTCCCAGGTTGGAGCCCGACGGCCGTGCCGACCCTTGCACAGGTGCTGTGGCGAGGGATGGCGTGGTGGTGGTGGTTGCGGCGGTGGTGGTGGCCGCAACGGCCGTGGCAGCAGGGGTCTGTGACTGGTCAGCAGCCCTGGGTGATGGGTTGGTAGGCAGGAGGGGCCCTGGGGAGCGGTTGTGCCCTGCCACTCCAGATGGGCCTGCTGGGTGGTCCGTGTCCGGAGAGGTGTCCAGCTCCTCTACATCCGTGAGTCCGGGTCGGGGGCTTGCAGACTGGCTGTGCTGGCTGCTGTCACCCTCTCCAGCATCCAGCAGTTCGGCACCTGTGGGGAGGATGAAATGGGTCATTGTGTTGCACCTAGCAAAGTATGTATTGGTTGTCTGACATTCACAGTTCGTGCACTGTCGTGCACAGGTTTCCCAGTGGCGTGTGTGGATGTACGATGTGTGTATGCGTGGGCTAGGCAATGGGTCTGTGTGATGTGGACATGTGGCATGGGACGGATTAGCAATGCCGATGGGTGTGTGTTGCTATGCTCCTACATTTTGTGGCTCGTGTGTATGCGTGCTCCAGGGCCATCGGCGATGTTGGGTTGAACGATGGTTTAGGGGGAGGGATGGTACGCTTAGGTACGCTGATGCCAGAAGGGGTACAGCCCCCTACACGCTCTTGGGTTGTGATATGCTTTTGGGGTACATGCTGTGGGTGATGGGTGCAGAACGTGACATGTGTTCTGGCAACGTGACAGTGCATGGACAAAGGTGTGTGTCTGTCTCACATGGCCGGAATATCTGCTGACTGTTATCATTCATGGACATCACATTGGTAGCAATGTTGTGAGTTCGTGCTTGTTGTGTGCCACACGTCGTGTTGAAGATGGGCCAATTCCTTTGTGTGCGCGCTGCCCTGGTACATGTGCATCAGTGCTGTGCTCTTGGGGTGTTGACTATGTTATGTGTGTCGTTATTCGCAGTGTGACGTGCGCTTCGGTCACTGCAGGCACTTGTTTTGTCATGGGCAGGTATCTTTGCATGTCTACTGGATGTGGGCCAGCTGTTCGGATGTCATACCTATCATGACATTGTGGCTGTGAGATGAGATGGATGATATGTTGAATGTGCATTGTGTGCCTGTGTGTTTCATGGGTCCGGTTGTCTTTGTGTGCAATATTGTGGTTCCAAGCTGTTACTTCTAGTACGGTCTGTCTTACGTGGGCGTTGTTGTACGATGTGTGGGTGACAGGCAGTGAGGACTACATGGACAGGACTTCGATGGTGTTGCTGATGTGTGTGATGGGTGGCACAGTACCTGCCGGTTGGGTCTGTGCTCCAGTGGGACTTGTACATGCAGACGTGGCTCCTTAGGTGTTGCTGTATCTGTGATAGGTCATGTGGGGTTTGACTCTGTCGAACATGTCCGTGTGCACATTGGTCTCATGATTGTGACTGGGAGCAGTGCTGCGTGTTCCTCTGCTACGTGTCATGTCCCATGTGTCAGTCGTAGTACAGTCCTCATGCCTACAGACGCCCCGCCCTGTACAGTTTCCCACCTACAGGTTGTTTCTGAGTGCGCAATGCAATGGATGCCACATGGTACTGGGAGGGAGGGGTGCTTCACCTTGCTGGTCTGTGGTAGTGGGGGCCTGGTAGGTGTTTGACTTCGGCTGTCCCCCTTCCGACTCACTGTCTTTGTGTTCCGGCTACTTACCTGTTCATTGTCGGTCAGTGCAGCTATGGCGGACACATGGATGTGGGGTGTGCTCCACCTTGCTGGTCTGTGGTAGTGGGGGCCTGGTAGGTGTTTGACTTCGGCTGTCCCCCTCCGACTCACTGTCTTTGTGTTCCGGCTACTTACCTGTTCATTGTCGGTCAGTGCAGCTATGGCGGTCACATGGATGTGGGTGTGGGGAGTGCTCATTCTGGCGCATCTGGAGTACAAGGGGACCTGGTGGTAGTTGCGGTGCTGGCTCACTGTACACATGCCCCCATGGTTTTGTTGGTTGGTAGCTTTGGGCTGAGTGTGTATCAGTGTCTGTTGCATGTGTGGGTGATGTCTTGTATATTGTGTGCTGGACATGGGGGTGTTTGTCCCTGGGAGCTATGGCATGGTGGTGGTGCATGTGAGTACATAGCGGTGTGCTGGTATACGTTTGTTTGTACTTACCAGCCTCCACTCCCCCTGGTAATCCGGTGAGGATCTCCGGATGTATGATCACTCGCACCTTCTCCTCCCACGCCTTGAAGGTCTTGAAAAGCGCGGGATTCCCTCCGCCAGTCCTGGCAGCCAGCTCTCGATTTTTGCTCTCCTTCTTCTTGACCACGCTTTTGAGGTCGTTCCACCTTTTGTTTATTTCTCCTCTGTTGCGTGGAACGTTCCCGACTGCATTGACCTGGTCTACGATCCTGCTCCACAACCGGTTTCTGGTGGATAGTGGTGTCTGTTGGACCTGGTTGCCATAGATTTGTGGGTGCACCTTGACGATCTCGTCGACCATGACCGTCAGCTCAGTGGAAGTGAACTTGGGCATTCTGTGTGATGCCATGGTGTGTGTTTTGGTGTTTGTGGTGCTGGTGCGGTGTGTGGTGTGTGATGTGCAGGGGGTTTGTGGGTCAGGTGTTTGGTGGTGGTGGTGATGGGTGTGATAGGTGCGTGTCTGTGGTGTGCTGCTGTCCTTTCTGTCTCGCTGTGTTGTGTGCTTTCGTCCTCAGTTTGTAATGTTGCAGGGGGTTGTGGTCTGTGGAGGGGCTGGTTTTGTACTTACCTATGTGGGTGTGTCATGGTGGTCTGTTGTTTTCAGGTGTGTTGTGGCTGGTGTTCTGGGATTTGTAGTTGATTTGTATGTCCAGGGGGGGGGTGTTTCAGGGATGTGTACTGTGTTTGGGTTTTTGTGCGTGGGTTGCTGTGTGGACTTGTTAGCCATGTTGTGTGTGTTTGTTTTCGTCAGCGGATGGTTTCTGTGCATGGAGGTGGCCGCCAGGGCTTCCGCCGTGTCCATTTTCGTCACTGTTGTTTGCGCTGGCGGGCGGTGTATTTGTGGATTTTCCGCGCTCATGTCGGTACGATCCTAATTTCACGGGCGGTGTCTTGGTCGTCAGGGCGGGCGGTTTTGGCTTTTCGTGCGTCTTTCCGTCCGTGGCGGGCGGATGGACTTGGACTCGGACATGGGCGGGCGGTTTTTTCTGTTTATTTTCCGCCTCCGGCGGTTTTCGGTTTGCGCCATCGTAATTGCTCGGTCGGTATTCAGGGGGTGTAGGCGGGCGGATTTTAGCCACTGTGGTTGATGGCGGATTTTTATCCGCCCGACATCGTAATGGACACCTTAATAATTACTTTTATTATATTTAAATGTACTTCCCACCCTATTCCCCTATAAACCCACAACCCGCTACAGAACTAAAATACGCAAAAATTAATTAACATAAAATTATTTATTGCTAAAAATTGAACACATACATTTAAAAAAATGCTATACTTAAACAAAAAAATTACATCACATACTTTTAACAAACATACTAAAATGCAGAACACTAATATAAATATCGATATTATTAACAATGATATTTTTACAAACGATATTACTGTCTTCGATATTTAAAAAAACGATATTTCTTACCTTACTGTCGATATTCTGTACCACGATATTCTTGATGTCGATATTCTTGTACCTCGATATTTAAAACTCGATATTCTTGTAGGTCGAAAAAAATAAGAAATGTCCCCAGCACACGTAAGGAGTAATGCAGAAATTTAAAATGCACGTTGTGAGCATAAAATATACACAAGTGGATTCTTGTAGTTTTCTTTCTTTATTCTCTATTTCTTCAGACATGTCTTGGCATTTTAAATTTCTGCATTACTCCTTACGTGTGCTGGGGACATTTCTTTGTCTAACCAATTGGCACAGGCCGATAGCTTGGGGAGACTGGTGGTGCTCCTCACCTTTCAGCACCGTTACTAATACAAAACAATCTTACTGATCTGGATGGTATTCTCCTGAGTGGCGCCATTACTCCTATACTCCAAACCACTGCCCTTTATTTCGAAAAAAAATAACCTCGATATTCTGTCTGTTTACCGGTTTCCTTACGACGACGCGCTGTCGATGGATTCGGAAGTCACCCACGTCGACTATTGGCTCCAAGTTGATGAAGTCCCAGCGTCGAGGAAGTCGGGACTGCGGTGACAGTAGGGATGGTGCGTTGTGCTCCTCATGAGCGGTGTCCTCGGCTCTGGTGCAGGCAGCAGCCTCGGTGACGGCTTCGGAGTCGATGCGGCACGGCGTCAGAAGGCGTCGGGCCTATGGTGCAAGTCGGGGCGGTGCGTCGTGCTCTTCACGAGCGTTGCCCACGGCTTCGGTGCAGGTTACGGCGTCGCTCGCCGGCGTCGGTGTTGCAATTTCCTTCTGTGGCAGCTGAAACAGCAGTTCCAGATGCAGAAAGACAGAAGAAATGAAGTCTTTGTGTCCCTGAGACTTCAGAACAGGAGGCAAGCTCTACTTCAAGCCCTTGGAGATCTTCCTCAAGCAGGGGACACAGCAAACAGCAAAGTCCTTCTCTTTTCTTTGGCAGCAAGTAGCCACTGCAGGCCAAACCCAAACAGCACAGGGCAGTATTCCTCCTCAGCTTCTCCGGCTCTTCTCCTTGGCAAAGGTTCCTCTTGATTCCCAGAAGTGATCTAAAGTTCTGGGGTCTGGGCCCCAATATTTATACTACAAAATCTTTTGTTCTCTGGTGGCAGAGAAGCCCTGTGCTTGGTCAAAACCGGGTCTGTCCTCTCTGGTGAAGCTTCCTGGCAGGAGGTGGAGACAGCATTGTGGAAGGCAGACCAGGCCCATTCAGGTAAAAGGAAATCTCCTCCCCCTATTCTAAATGCAGCCCAGGTCTATTCAGCCCAGCCCTGACTCATCAGGCTCTTTGGAGCCACTGCTCCTCCCCAGCCCCTGACACTCCAAACCCAGACAGTCAATCCACATCCTAGCAGAGGTACACTGGATGGCTAAGCAAGAAAATACCTACTTTCTAAAAGTGGTATTTTCAAACACAGAATGTGAAAATCACCCTCACTGAAAGATGCATTTTAACATTCTGAGTTCATGCATATCAAACTTTATTTTCCTATCTTGTTCCCAGGGGTAGTTATGCTTATAAGATGTTATAAGCAAACTCCCCATTCTATCCTATGGGAACAGACAGCCTTGCAATAGTGAAAAACGAAATTGGCAGTATTTCACTATCAGGACATGCCACACACACCAGGGCATGTCCTACCTTTCACATACACTGCACCCTGCCCTCAGGGGTACCTTGGGCCTACCTTAGGGGTGACTAACATGTAAGGGAAGGGTAGGGCCTGGCAAGTGGGTGCACTTGCCAGGTCGACATGGCAGTACCAGACTGCACACAGGCTGTTCAATGGCAGGCCTGAGTTACATTTACAGGCTGCTTATGTGGCTGGCACAATCAGTGCTGCAGCCCACTAGCAGCATTTGATTTACAGGCCCTGGGCACACACGGTGCACAGTACTAGGGACTGACTAGTAAATCAAATAGCCAATTATGGAAACACCAATCCATAACAACAATTTACAGGGAGAGCATATGCACTTTAGCCCTGATCAGCAATGGTAAAGTGCCCAGAGTCATAAAACCAACAAAAACAGGTCAGAAACAGAAGGCCAAAAAAGTCTGGGGATAACCCCGCTGAAAAAGCCAGATCTAACAGTAATATTAATAGATTGATCCAGTGCTGCGCGACTAGTGCTGCCACACTGGGCCCCAAGTTCAGGGGCACTTCACTTTAAAATATCATACAAGGTTGAAGGCACAAGGCACAAGCAACATGCTGGAGAGTTCATGTGATCTGCAATTTTCATGCAATAATACAAATTTCATGTTAACTGTGGTGATTGATATACTTGTTGGAGAAGTCTGAGTTTTGTTTAGTGGAAGTTTTGACTCATCACAAACAAAGAGGGTAAATGTGCCTGCTGCAAAGCACAGCGTTTAACATGCAGGTCACAGATTTGTGTTTCATGTAGATAGCCAGGTGGGTTAACGTTTTTTCTCATAGATCCTTTTATTACTTGCATAAATTACAATCCCCCTAATACAGTACAATAACCACCATCAAACAGCTGAACGTAAACGTCAAGGCATTGGTTTAGAAACTTAGGGGGTCATTAGGATGGCGGGCGGACTCCCAGCGTTAAGGGGACCGCCCGCCTGTCATGCGGCGGTCCCGCACCCCTAATTATGATGCTACTGCCATCGCAGCGGTAGCATCTGGCAATTTAAAATTGCGGCGGGTGCTGCTGGCTGCAGCACCCGCCGCAATGTCAAATGGCCATGTTGTGCATTTCCATGCACAACGTGGCAGGCACCACGCAGTGCCTGCCACCTTGTGCATGTAAATGTAGGGGGGGTACCCACCCAGTGCACAACTCCCCCCCCCCTCCACAAAGGGGGCCCGCAACGGGCCCCCAAAGCCAGTCTCCGCCTGTCTTTTTGCGGCGGGATATCCGCCGCAAAAAGACAGGCGGAAGGGCTCATCCTAATCACTACCGCGGTGCCTGCACGGCACCGCCGCAATGATGCCCTGGTTCCGGGTTCCACAAGGCGGGCGGAAAAGGACCGCCTTGCGGGACCATGGCGGACGGACTTTCCGTCCGCCGCTGTACCACTGTGATTCCCACCGCCATCCTAATTTGGCGGTGGGTGAATCACATTGTGATGGCGGGAGGATCGCCATCCTCCCGCCATCATAATGAGCCCCATAGTTTTTGATCCCTCAGTCTTTTTTTATTCTGAGGTTGCTAAACAAAAAGGGTGCCTTTGTGTACCAATACATTTTTTATTAGGGGAGTCACCTTTGTCTTCATTATCACATATGAGTTCAGCATTTTTGCTGTACAAAAAAACTCTTTTGTTTGATTCAATAGACTAAACTTTTGCTCCGTGTATAAGAAGAATCTAGCCTACATATAGGATACACATGTCCCCTGACTTGCCTCCTAGTTCACTAACCGTACCGTCATCATGAAGGGAACAGGAACGTTTCTCAGTTCAAATTTAAAAACTCTCACTTGTAATAAATATATTACTCAAGCGTGATGTCGTAGTGCACTGTCATTTGCAGACAGCACATTTTCCATTGAAATGGCCACAAACGTTTCCACTAACATGGAGTTTTACTGATAAAACTCTGTGGAGTATAAACAATAACGTGTGGAAATAGAGTTTCAGCAAAAATAGTTATTGTTCGCATGTCGCCCAAAAAAAAGTGCCTTCCTAATTACTGAAATATATATTTTGAAATAATTGTACAGTTCATTAACAAGCTATTTAATTTTATGTATTAGAAAAAAACTGACATTTTGCAGCCTTTCATATCACACACGTTGTACAGCACAGTTCTCTTTACAAAATCCTCTAACTTTGTAGTCAGAGAAAGAAAAGCAAACAACACCCTCCAGGATAAAATAAGCAGCAAATTGTAAGAAGACATAAGCTGACGTTTGACCTCTGTCTTTGAACGCAGAGAAAATGTGACAAGATAAGAATTAAAGGCATCTTTATTGATCATTCACTTTCTTATAGAACAGAATACCTATTCTATGTGAGCTCGCCTGAAAAGACCAGGAGGCCCTAAAAATAGCTTGTCCTGATAAAATCTGACTCGCCATAGTGAGTGGTCAAGTAGATTTCTCGAGGCCTGCTGACTCTGTTACTCCTGGCCAAGCACTCGTAACATTCAATGTCTAGCAGTATGATGATAGCGCTAAAGCCGGCCTGGGAGTGATAAAGTATATACACATCATAAAGCTAAATTTAAAAATTTAAAATTTGAAAATGCTGTGTATATGTGAAGAAATTTGAAACTAGAAGCTAAAAATTGACTTGATATCCTTAGCTTGATTCGCTGGAGCATCACAAGTACATCAAATGGTAGGATGGATGATTAATGGCCTCTATTTAATCAATAGCATGCTCTGACTAAAAGAGAGGATACATTAAAGGCAAAAAAGGCAAAGCAGAAAGGGGGAGCATAGCATATAGCTTTGTCTTTTAGAAATAAACCCAAATTCTGAAAAGCTCCAACCTTCTCATTAAAATTGTTTGCAATTAAAGCAAGTATTTAATATCTTGTGTATTTGGTTGACGTATACTGGTTTTTGTACTTTTGTGTATTTTTGTTAGATTCACATCCTAAAATTTCTTTAGGCAGGGGCCCCCACCATCCACTAGTAATTCAGTGGGGGGCCACGGAAGTCAAAAGTTAGGAACCGCTGTTTTACAGGATCAATAGCAATTCATCAGGACCAGAATAGTAATGCCTAATCTATATGAGTGGGTTGCGTAGTATGACAATAATCAGAAGCCCACCTCAATTGGTTGCAAAGATATATCTGGTCTGCTAAGGAGCAGGCAACTACAATGACTTGCAGTTCCGAAAACAAATCTCTCCTCTATTATATTCAGAGACTGATAGGCAATGATTGAAACCTCTTCTCCTTAATGGCCGATTTGATGATGCTGAAGAATTTATTTCTCGGATGGTCCCAGTTCCTCCACAATTGGCCATTGTTAGCCATGCTTCTGTGAAACACAGGAGATCTAATCAGGAGATCATGTCAGCGGTTTCATGCTTTACCGGCGTTTTAACATTTAGGGGCCGATTCCGATCCTGGTCGGAAACCGTTCCGACCGACACGTTCCCGGAGCGATTTCCGACCGATTCGTGCCCCTTGGCACCAAGCGAGCGAGTACGATGCAGCCGCATGCTGACTGACTCGGTTCAGTCGGACTCCCATTGAAGTCAATGGGAGCCGGTCGTACGACGCGTACATGGGCTCCCATTGACTGAATGGGTACGTTGCGCAAAAGGGTGCCCCCTGTAGTGGGTACGCGTTGGTGCCATCCGCACCGTACATGCATGTATAGGGGGGGACCCTTGGGTCCCCCCTGTGTCCGACTCGTAAGGCTACGGGTGAAGGGGGGTCCGCCACGGACCCCTGAAGTCCACTTCCCAGAGCGTTTACGTGTCGGAGGCTCCGACTCGATCCGGCTGTCCGGATCGTGCATCGTACTGGCTCGGTCGTAAAACGTCCCCATTGCGCGGTACGAATCGAGTGCGAACGAGTTGTACGGAGCGGTTCAGACACGGAAATGATTCGGTCGGCGATTTCGCGTTCATTCGCATCGTACTTGGGCGTCCGGACCTCTGTACGACTCGGTCGGAAACAAAGCCTCCGACTCGGATCCGGTAAAGCCGAATCCGATTCGGAGGCCTTCCGACCGAGATCGGAATCGACCCCTTAGTAGCATTTCTTTCAGTGTTTCTGAGTCATCTATAGAGTGCATGCTAATATATGCCAATAGTTGAGGTTTTGCTTGATGTTGCTAAGTGATGGGTCAATACTTCAAGCAGATGCCAGGAACCAAAGAATGGTGAAAAGATTTCTGGCAACAAAGATGGAGGAATTATAGTAGTTTCTGCTCCACGAGGGGCAATACAGTAGGTTAACGGCAATAGACTGGCCAGTCCATTCTCTGTCTTGGTAATGGCAAAAGGATAATTTGAGCAATGAGAACTACTTCCTAATTGATGGAGGCAGGGGCAGGATGAGATGTAGCAGCAATGGTCACAGTCTCTAAGACGAGAGAATGGCCTGACCAGTGCTTTAAGTGGGATGAAAAAAATGGGGGCTCTCTAAAAGCGGCGTGGCCAAAGAAGCATAACCAGAAATCTTTTCTTAGAGGTGTGGCCAATGTAATTAGGAGCGTGGCATAAAACACATAAACTAAAATCCTGTGCTTCACACAGCGTGCCGTCTGACATGTACTTGGATGCCTCTCTGTGAGTTTTCTGATATTGCATCCATACAAGCCAGCCCTATAGGTTTTGCTAACGCTTGTTAGCTATATCAGATAAATAAACAACAGCAATGATTTTGTTATGAATAATTAGAATTGAAAATGTTTCAATTTGGAATATATATGAGACTGTGAATTAAACATTACTACGGTCTGTTAAACATACATGCCAACAGTTCTGATTCAGCCGGGAGAGTCACAATTTTTTTTGTTGCCAAAATGGCTTTGTTATACCTGTATCATGCCTGAAATTGTCTCTGATTTAGTATGTGTGTCAATGGGCAAAATACATTCCCCCCGATTTGTTTTTCAAAATCACCCACTTTCCCTCTTGTAAAATGTTGGCACTATGGATTTGTTGCCTTTGATCCCATATTTATAATTATCCTGCCCAAAACTCACTTGGAATTTTTGGCAGAATTTTGGTGTATCCTTCCTGGTAGAAAAAAATGCACTGCATCAGCAAAGATCCCTAACGGTGATCAAATAATTCTCCACAACTCAGTCTGTAAGATGTATATGATACAATTTCAAATGTAGATTCTGTTGCATATATATGTATATATGTGCACTTTTAGTGTAGAAAATGGACAATTTACTTACATCTGGATAAATGTATTATTTCTTAGTATGCAGTTTCCTCAGATATAAATCACTCCAGTCATCATTTACCAAAAGGGATAAAATATTCCCGCTGGGATTTGGAACATGAATAGGATATTCAAATTAACCTATATCATGCTGCCTTATTATTCATATATCTTTAAACTTTCTTAAAGAGTCAAAAGAAACAGCTCGCCCAGTCACTTATCTTTACAAGATTACTGTTCTGGACAAAATCTATCCACCTCATACAATCCCTCTAGCTGGTTTATTGTATTACAAACAGAATTTCCATCATAAGAATTGCTGGCAATAGTACTCGCTACTGTCTCCATAGCCACTACCGTGTAACGACCACCGTCTTCAGGATCCGGAATACATAATGGTGAAGACCACACCAGACCAGAGAGAGACAACAATGCATGGATTTTTTTGGGATTTTTTTTTTAAATTTCTTTATTGGCATTTCGAACATTAAAACAAACAACAACAACAAAGTAGCCAGTTACTTCCAGTTTCAGCACAATCCAGCTGCTTGTGAATTATAACAAGATATCCGTACAAGATGACGTCCTCACATCACCAGTGCTAGAAAACAAAGCAAAATATACATTGTACATCCAGTCAATATTTGGTATTAGCTTTACAGATTAGACACCCTTTCACCTGGCATTTTTCCAAGGTAGAGCTCATTTGTGCTGTCCAGTGGAAGCTTGAATCATTTTGCAACAGCGAAGACCCTGGGTCGGCCTATTATTCGCCTTTAGGCATACATAAGTGCGTCTACTAGTCGACAGGTGCCCCCGAGGGGTCTGCATCCTCCTGTTGGCGTGTGCGTGCCCACTCCAGAAAGGGTTCCCATATGTCCCTTGGCCTGGATGCCGATGGCATCAACTCCCAATAAGTGGACAGTTGTGTGTGGCTAAATGTGACATCCTGAATCCATTCCTTCATGGAGGGGGCCCCCCTCCTCCCCCAGAGCATTGCTACCCTCCGCTTAGCAAGCAGCAATAACATAGCATGAAGCTTACGGGTCCCGATTGGTGTGTCCTGGACGTATCCTAAAAGTCCCAATATGGGATCCGGATCGCCAGGAGTGCCAATGATCTTGTGTATAGTAATAAAGATTGCAGACCAAAATGTGGCTAACCTAGGACAACTCCATGCCATGTGCAGGAATGTAGCTGGGGCAAAGCCACATCTCCAGCAGCCGACATCTGCCCTGATCCCCATGCGGTGAAGTTGAGAAGGGGTCCTATAGAATCTATGGAGAAATTTAAAGCTTGTAATTGGGGGACAAGGCTGTTAGTTGTTTGCAACAAAATGCCCACTGTTCCTCAGTAAGCGGAGTTTGCAGTTCAGCATTCCACGCCTGGAAAACAATGCATGGATTTTTAACTTTAAACGCAGAAAGTTAAAGATCTGAGGTATGGAAATTTTCCTGTAATTAGGCACACCTATGTCTTCACTCGTATTGGTAGGCTAAATTTCTTATAGGAAGAACTAAGTTGAGCAGCTTGGATTGGTTGGATTCTAAGCCGGAAACTGTAGGAACGAAAGGGGCGGTGTGATCTTGCCGACCATGTTTTGGATAATGATTATGATTGGCTAGTTCCTGGACGGAAACGTGTCGGCAGTGTATATGCTATAATTCGTAGAATGTGAATCGTTACTTGTACGTGACCCGGACTCACTCTGTTTTGATACAAGCAGGAGGTTAACTCTTATTGTTAGTGCGGTGTGAGGCTAAATGACGATATTAGTGTTCTTATATTAGTGCATATGGCTCACGTCGTACGGAGAGAAATGTGATACGGAAGTACAAGGGGTGTGGCTATTTAATTGGTCCTCTTGGAAGCTGGACACTGTATTGAGTCAAGGAGCGGTGAGATATTACAGACTGCGCTCTGCATAATGATTATGATGGGTCAGTTGTCCCGGCGGACCAAAGAGGAACTACATGTACATACACGTATAAGACATAATGCCTTCAATTGGAAGATGTAAATTGGTGATTTTTGATTAGTTCTTGTGTAGGTTTAAATAACGGAGGGAAATTGTAGCCATTAGTATTCTGAATCCTGAAGACGGTGGTGGTTACAGAGAAGCGGCTATGGAGACAGAAGTGAGTACTATTGCCAGCAATTCTTCTGATCTGAAATTCTGTTTGTAATACATTAATCCAGCTAGAGGGATTGTAAGAGGTGGATAGATTTTGTCCAGTACAGTATTCTTGTAAAGATAAGCAATTGGGCGAGCTGTTTCTATTTCCTCTTTAAGAAAGTTTTTAGATTAATGAATAATAAGGCAGGATTATATAGGTTAATTTGGATATCCTATTTATGTTCCAAATCCCAGTGGGAATATTTTATCCCTTTTGGTGAAGGATGACTGGATTGATTTATATCTGAGGAAACTGCATACTAAGAAATAAAACAATTATCCAGATGTAAGTAAATTGTCAATTTTCTACACTAAAAGTGCACATATATAGGCAACCGGATCTAAATTTTCAATTGTATCATATATATCGTACAGACTGAGCTGTGGAGCATTAATTGATCACCCTTTGGGATCTTTGTTGATGTAGTGCAGGTTTTTCTACCAGAGAGGTTACACTAAAAATCTGGCGAGAATTCCAAGTGAGTTTTGGGCTATATGATAATTATAAATATGAGATCAAAGGCAATATGTCCATAGTGTAACTATCTGGCTCGTAATATTGTTCAGTGTACATTATAAGAACCCAGAAAAGTCTGGTCTATTTGGGTAACACATTGAGATGTATATACTAATCAAATATATGTATGTATAAATACTGTGATCATTGATGATGTGAATGGGGGCATGTGTTTGGGTTGGAGTCAAGGTCTATGTTTTCTGGTAGCCTTGTTGTAAAAGTGATGTAGGTGAATCTATGTAAATATGTGTAAATATATATATATTCACTAAAAAAAACATAGGTTTCAGGCACGTTATAGTTAGAAATTAGCATTTAAAAAACCTTAGAAATTCACTGAAAAAACCATAGGTTTCAGGGGCGTTATAATTAGTTGGACATTTCACTCGTACAAAACCATAGAAATTCCCCCGTTATAGTTAGTTCAGCTAACTATAACTCGCGCGCCCGCAATGCACTGCTGATGACGTCACATATTACATCACTCATGACATCACTGATGACATCTCAAATGACATCACTGATGACATCACTGATGACATCATCCTTGTGATAGAGTGGCAGACCTCCTCTCACCCTAATATAACCTTTGATACACACACTCAAAAATACAAACTAACATTTTCAAAACAATGGACATACCAATACCAGTTACAACACACCTATTCAGTAATTCCAAGATCTACACACACATCCACTCATTCACCAACAGTCCCTATACAGTCACTCATACATGTACTCACTCATCATATGTACTCATACACCTATACATCCTGTTACACACCGCCACTCATCCATAGAGTTACTCACACACATAGTCACACATGCAAACAAAGTATCAAACATCCATTTACTTGCATATACAGTTATACACACACTACCACACTTACTTCTACAGAAACTTACACATACTTACTCTCTTAAACAATCACTTATAGAAACACCTACTTATTTGTACAGGAACTCTTCCAATCTCTCATATACTCACTTATATACACCAATACTCACATATACTAGTTTAAAACATATATAGTTACTCATAAAGACACTATTGAGACAGTCATTCACTCACTAACATACCCATACACATACTCATCTACCTATACAGTCCTGCACACATGCTGTCTTCAACACATACAAACAGTGAGTCACTCATTCATGCATCTATGCACTAAGTAATACCCCCCACCGAACCATACAGACACTCAGACACTCATACTGATACTCAAAAACCAACTAATAACCCATATAGACACTCATGTAGCTACTCACCAACCCATGCAGCCACTTATACACAAAGTGAGAGACTGTTACAGATATTTTCATATTTAAACATTACTCACTAACCCATGTATTCACTAAGATACACTTAGTCAGTTATACAATCAATTTTACAAAAAAATCATCCATTTAGACACTTATATACCCATTTATTCTTCCATCGACCTTGAGATATACATATATAAAACATATTTAATTTTCAGAAAAACACACATTCACTGGATGATGTCATCAGTGATGTCATTTGAGATGTCATCAGTGATGTCATGAGTGATGTCACTGACCATGTCATGAGTGATGTAATATGTGACGTCATCAGCAGTGCATTGCGGGCGCGCGAGTTATAGTTAGCTGAACTAACTATAACGGGGGAATTTCTATGGTTTTGTACGAGTGAAATGTCCAACTAACTATAACGCCCCTGAAACCTATGGTTTTTTCAGTGAATTTCTAAGGTTTTTAAATGCTAATTTCTAACTATAACGTGCCTGAAACCTATGGTTTTTTCAGTGAATTTCTAAGGTTTTTAAATGCTAATTTCTAACTATAACGTGCCTGAAACCTATGGTTTTTTCAGTGAATATATATTTATTATACTATGTATACATGTGAAAATGTCTCGGTCCCCTGTTTGCCTCGGTGGCACGGAAAAAATGGGTGGAACTGACGTCAGCACGCCGACGAGGTCCTCTTATGGCTCCGATGACGTCATACGGTGTCGCGAGCGGAGCCGTGCTCGTTGACGTGGGAGAGCTAGTAAAGAATTTCCGTGGAATGCTGGTGCAGGGGATATTCACCTAAGTGTTCAGGCTAGTCCTTTGGGAGCAACTGTTTATGTTGCCACTCCAGAAACCGAAACCAGTGATCCGAGGGCAGAGGCCCTGCAGATGGCACACAAGGTGGGGTGCCCAGTCGTGTGCACCGGCGGGGCAGCGAAGTGACAAGCACCACAACCCACAAAAAAGGTAACGAGGGCACTGAATAACACAGGATCTTCTCTTTGTATCTGGCAGGAACAACGAAGTTAAAATGCCCGAGTACCAAAATGTAGAATTAGTGCTACAACGGTCTTCAAGAGGACCTGCGATGTCGCTTCTGACTCCCGTACCCTGGTGGCGGCACATGGGTCACGCGGTACGGTCATACTGCGGTGGGACGCACACTCGTTGACCTCTCATGGCACTGCTCCACACTTCAGGGAGGACGCTTTCCATTAGCTATGTTTTCTGATGACATGTCGCGCCGGCCCCGTCCAACAACAGAACTCCTTTAGATCCAAACAGACTCTTCCACTCTCTCACCGGAAGTGAAACCAGGCCACGTGGACACTTTCACAATACAACAGCCGGGAATGCACTTTTCGGTAAAAACACCACATTCCTTCCTCCTAATTAATCAAATAAACGTCTCACTGAAGAACAGGGGCCAGCTTCGATCGGTAAACAGCCGTTACAACAACTTTTTTACTTTGCGATACCATTACAACGCATGCATTACCACGCATGCGTTGTACATCACGAAGTCATTACTACGCATTTTTTAGAACGCATGGTCATTTACCAAGCATGCCTTTACAACGAATTTTGTTGTAAAGGTATGTATGGTAAATGACCATGCGTTCTAAAAACATGTAGACGATCCATGTCGTTGTAAGGAAACAGAGGCTGTTCCGTTTCCTCACAACGACGTGCACCGCCCCTCAGAGATGACGTGAAGCAGGAACCACGAGGAGAGAGGAACCATGAGGAGTGAGGGGTAAGGGGCATTGGGCATGGGGTAGGGGTTTCTTTTCTAGGGTTTAGGGTAGTGCAGTGGTGTTTGGGTGGTGTAGGGGGTCGTGCTGGGGGTAGTGTTTTAGGGTTTAGGGTAGTGCAGTGGTGTTTGGGTAGTGTAGGGGGTCGTGCTGGGGGTTGTGTTTTAGGGTTTAGGGTAGTGCAGTGGTGTATGGGTAGTGTAGGGGGTCGTGCTGGGGTAGTGTTTTAGAGTTTAGGGTAGTGCAGCGGTGTTTGAGTAGTGTAGGGGGTCATGCTGGTGGTAGTGTTTTAGGGTTTAGGGTAGTGCAGTGGTGTTTGTGTAGTGTAGGGGTCGTGCTGGGGGTAGATTTAGGGTAGTGCAGTGGTGTTTGGGTAGTGTAGGGAGTCGTGCTGGGGGTAGTGTTTTAGGGTTTAGGGTAGTGCAGTGGTGTTTGTGTAGTGTAGGGGTTGTGCTGGGGGTAGTGTTTTAGGGTTTATGTTAGTGCAGTGGTGTTTGTGTAGTGAAGGGGGTCATGCTGTGGGTAGTGTTTTAGGGTTTAGGTTAGTGCAGTCGTGTTTGTGTAGTGTAGGGGGTCGTGTTTTAGGGTATAGGGTAGTGCAGTGGTGTTTGGGTAGTGTAGGGGGTCATGCTGGGGTTAGTGTTTTAGGGTTTAGGGTAGTGCAGTGGTGTTTGGGTAGTGTAGGGGGTCGTGCTGGGGGTAGTGGTTTAGGGTAGTGCAGTGGTGTTTGTGTAGTGTGGGAGGTCATGCTGGGGGTATATTTAGGGTTTAGTGTAGTGCAGTGGTGTTTGGGTAGTGTAGGGAGTCGTGCTGGGGTAGTGTTTTAGGGTTTAGGGTAGTGCAGTGGTGTTTGGGTAGTGTAGGGAGTCGTGCTGGTGGTAGTGTTTTAGGGTTTAGGGTAGTGCAGTTATGTTTGGGTAGTGTAGGGTGTCGTGCTGGGGGTAGTGTTTTAGGGTTTAGGGTAGTGCAGTGGTGTTTGGGTAGTGGAGGGGGTTAGGGTAGTGCGCCCAACCAGCCACAATATCCGTGGACAAAAGGGATCCTGACTCTTTGGAACGCTCTGTCAATTGAATAATTTGGGTCAAGGGCCCTACCACGTCCAAGACCTATCAATTCCTTTCTTGGGATCCCTCATATACTTGGAGACAAAGGTACATAGTTTCTCATCAATTTCAGGCGTTTGTGCCACCTTCCCCTTCAGTGAGGGCCTGGGGCATTCTCCCCTCATCCTATTCCTGTCCTCCCTTTCAAGGGGTTGATGGATTTTCCCCACCACATACTCTGCCACTTTGGCGTCAGGTGTCCACTCTGCCGACCTAGGATGGTAAATTTGGGTAGGCTCGAACATGTCCGAGTGGACCCCGTCCCCAACCGGGGACTGAGAGGAGTGGGACTCTGGACGCCAGGGACGCCCGAGTCCTTATCCTCATCGGAGGAGAAATCGTCCTCCGATACACCCTCTCCCTCTAAGGGAAACCCGCCGTCGGGGTCTACAATAGTGGTGACAGTGTCGCAATTTTCTCCGGGCCCCTCCTCCTCCCGGCAGGGTGCATGTTTTAGCGTTCGCGCACTCTTGAGGAAGGTCTCCGTAAGTTTATCAAATCCTTCCAAGTGCCCCGAGTTATGCTTAACGGCCCTTTTATTCCCCATCTGGGAGCTACTTGGACCCGCCACCACCAGATCTGGGTCACTGAACACCCCAGGGATGCTTTTCGCCAGCTTATCAACCTGATCCCTAAGAGGAGCCAGCGCCCTAGTTATAGCCAGAGAGAGGGCTTGGTCCACTGCTGGAGGGAGAAGTTGGGTGGCCATTCCTCCTCCACTTCCTGGTAGGAGGAGTAAAAATGGTCTTCTGGAGAAGACATGATAGCAGAGGGTGTGAGCACAGAACAAATGCCCTTAAAATCCTTAAGACAGCCCCCTCGCCGGTGCTCCAACAGCTGGGCTTTCCCCGAAGCTGTTATAAGAATAGACTGAGGCGCAATACCAATTACCACCACCAGGTGGCGCTAGTCACTAACGTGGCCGTGTGGGGAAATCACCGCGTAGCGGTGTCAAAATTAGGCGAGGGTTGGTCGGGAATCAAGCGGACACTAAAGGAGTGACCGGATTCCCAAACGCGCGTAAAGACCAGCGGGAGCGCTCGACGAAGCTGCCTCGCTCGGACCAGACGCGCCTGACAGGATCTCACCGCGCGCAGAGCACACAGCGGGAGAAACTGCGAGGGGAGAACGCGCTCGGGCAAGAGCCTGCTGCGCAGGGAATATGAAACAATACCAAGGCAATAATGCTAATAACGTGCACAAGAAACCGCTATACAAACAGCAACAACGTCAGATTAAGCCAAGAATGTAAGGAATGCACTTAACTGACGAGCAGTGAAGAAAGAGGAAGCGGAAGGGACGTCACGATATTATATACGATGGACTGTGATATGATTGGACTATAGTTGCCTTGGAGACTACCCCCTAATGGTTCATGGGTTGTGTAGTCTTTTGTTTAATGATTGTTGTGTTACGTTTTCTTTGAACTGCTATGCAAATAAAGTGAGGAAAGATATGCATAATCCTCGCCTCCGTCCTGCCATAGAATTCATTAAACTTTATTTGATCTGATTTAGAAACATAGATCATAAAAGTGTACATAAAAACAGTAAATCCTCTTTCCTAATACAATACAGTGAGAATTAATTAAAACCAGTAGGTAAAAACGGGTGTTACAAAGCCCTGTTCAGAGCAACTTCAGGTTAACAGAATCGTAAAGTTCAATGTTTCGCAAGATCAATCTCATGTACTTCGTGCAAAATACGCAATAAGGGGTCCAAGTAAGATGTAACGCTCCAATACCTGACCAGTTTGCACTATATAAAACTGCAGAAAAACTAAAAATAAAGTGTTTTGCACACTTCTGTCATTGGGCTATATGTGGGCTACATCTGGGTGATATTTGTGCTACATTTGGGCTCTTTTTTCTCTGGTGGCCATCTTGGGAGACTTATTTGTTATGAAGTTTCCTAATTTCGTCATTTACTGCAGTCTCCTCAGTAGGAAATGCTTTCAGTTTTTTACTTTGATTCCATCAAGAAGGCATTCAGATGTGTCACACATTTGCCATAAATTCAGAATGTTAGCACTCTCGTTGTTCATTAGATCACTGTAGTAAAGCTACTGCTCACCAGGGAGTTAACTGGAAGTCTACTGCTGGTATTGAAAGTGATTGTTTCAGTCTGCATGTCAGAATTTTCTAATGAAATAGAAGAGGATTTGAGATCTCACTTAAAACATGCCCTAAATTTTCTTTCTGCAGCACTAACCATAATTTCCATGGCAAAATTAACCCCTCATTTTGTTCCTTTTTAAATTAAATGTTTTAAGTGTTACCAGTTTATTCCAATCAAGATGGCTTCAGGTGTGCCATACTTTTGTCATAAGTAAGACTGTTAGCGCTCTAGTTGTTCTTTAGAACACTCTGGGAAGCTGCAGTAGAACACAAAGGCATCAACTGACAGGCTGCTCCTGTTGAAATATAACAGGAAGATATTTGAGATCACACTTGAAACATGTCCTAATTTTTCTTTCTACAGCACTAACCATAATTTCTATGACAAAATGAACCCCATCATTTTGTTCCTTTTTAAATTAAATGTTTTAAGTGTTACCAGTTTATTCCAATCAAGATGGCTTCAGGTGTGCCATACTTTTGTTATAAGTAAGGCTGTTAGCACTCTAGTTGTTCTTTAGAACACTCTGGGAAGCTGCAGTAGAACACAAAGGAATCAACTGCCAGTCTCTGCCCTTGTTGGATGTACATGTTTTACTGAGAATGTCAGACTTCATTCTCACATGACTGAGAAAGATAATGTGAATTTACAGAAAATATGCTCTCATTTTAGCTTCTGGAGCACCTTCCAAAACTGTATGGGACAAGCATGTGAAAATAGTTTTCTCTCAAACATGATTCATAATTTAGTATGGTACCATCAACAAATGAATTCTAATGTAACTAAAGTCTGTTATCACCCTTTATAGTTCTCCTTTTGGTAACCCTCAAAATCTTCGATTCACTACAATGCATTTCAATGGGGTACTATCATTTATATTGGTCCCAAGACGGCTGCCAGCAATTCCAGGATGAAGTGCTGACAGCCAATCAGATCTCACGATGACATGTGTGGTTAGGCTCCGCCCAGATATATATGTGTTTTCTTTTTCAAATTTCTCAGGAACTACTGAACGGATTTACACCATTTAAGCAAAAGGCACGACTCTGAACCAAGGGCTACCTTTTGCCAAATTTGGTGTAATTCCGTTCAGCAGTTCGGGCTGTAGCTGCGATGAAAGGTTCCTATGGAAAATTGCATGGGGAAAACATGTTTTGGGACCCCCCTTTTTTCTCGGCCCCCACTTGATGAATCACCCCGAGACTTTCAGGATAGGAGCGGACCGGAGCGGGCCACGAGTTTTGAAAATTTCGCGAAGATTCGTCAACCGGCGCCAAAGTTATTTCAAATAGAATGTTGCGGATTTCCTATGGAAAATAGGTCCTAACTATAACTATCTACTGGCGACCGCCAGTAGATTATATATATATATATATATATATATATATATATATATATATATATATATATATATATATATATATATATATATATATATATATATATATATATATATATATATATTTTATCGATTTCATATTTCTGAATTTTTCAGCCCTGATGAAGTCCGCATGGACGAAACACGTTGGCTGGGCTGATGAACTGTTTTGTCTACAAAGAATATAAATAAATGAAGAATTTGCATCAAGACTATGTGACTCTGTGTATTAGAAAAATGTATCCCTTTGATTGGGGTATGGACTTAATGCATATAGTTAGAGCGAATGTTTTTTGATGCTGAAATCCGGATAATAGGAATATTGTAGTAAAAATTGGTCTGAGGATTTTGTTTGATGTCATCTTATTAACTATTAGGAACAATAAAGTACCTTGATAACAAACGCTCCTACTTTAGTTCTTCTAAATATTCGCTATACAAGGGTCATATGCTGCAAGAAAAAAAACAATAGAAACACAGCATCTTGAAAAACAAATACTCTAAGGGAATGTAAGATGAAGTAAAATATGAAATGTGAACAGGCATTGCTTCGCTCAGATCCAATACCTTAAGGGTTTTCACAGTCGTTATTGAGAAATCCATCAGTCCTTTAGCCACTAAAGTTAATGTTATTAATGTAAAGCCCAAATGGGACCCATTTCAAAGTGCATTTTTAATTAGTGTTAGGTCTGAGACCAGACAGGATCCGGCCCACTTAAAACCTTAGGCCTACATTCCTATACTGAGACCATAGCAAAAGATCACTACTACTTTTACAAATTCACATGGAAAATTACTATTAAATCTACCAATCAATTAAAAATAATCTCTATGATCACATTGGATCTGAACACTTCTATGGCCTTCAAATGGGGTTACCACCTGACCGGTTATCTACCGGCATCACTGGTATTTTGATTTCCTGGCCGGTACAAAAATAAGCAAAATCACCTAAAGCGAGAATTTTTAGCCCTTATGTATACATACTTCAAAGAGCAAATATAAATAGAAAACACTTTTAATCTGTTTTATGTGTGCGATAATGATTTATGACTACCAACTTAAGTAAAGAAAGACAGAAAAGTGATGTTACAAACGAATACCTACGATTTTGCTTACGCTCTTATTTAGTATCACGCCCTGGCCTTTGCAGACTCTTAAAATAACAAATATCCGGTATTTTTCTCTTGGAAAGGTGGCAACCCCATCCTCAAAAGGAAGTTAGCCGAACCTCGTGTCTCTTCACATCTGACACCTTGAAGTGGAACGGCCAGGTGGAATGGGGAGAGAACTAATGTAATCCCCCTTGACGCCGACACTTCTGGGATTAGTTACGGCAATAAATAATTTGTTCATTTAACTGTTTAATGCAAGGCGCGGCCGCATCTGTACTCTGGCTATCCGGAGTTGCTCTCGCCAGCCGCCAGATGGCGCTGTGACTTGGCAGCCTAGACTGGCACCGCTCCCCCCTCCCTCACCGGCAACACAACACAGAGTGCCGGGCTCAGGAAGCGTGAAGTGTCTCCCAGCAATCTGGCTACAAGGAACAGGAAACACCGAGGAGCCGGGCTCAGACATCCGCGCACCCGAAACAACACGGGGCGCGGCAGCAGCGGAGCCCCGTCATGGAGCACATCAGGACCACCAAGGTACCGAAGCAGCGATCACCGGCATCCGGTGAAGGGGGCTGTCCGAGCTTGCAGCTCAAGGGCGGGGGAGGGACATTGCTGTCAGTCTAAGATGGGTGCAGGAGAAGCAGCCCTCATCTGGACGAAAGGAGGAGCGAGAATCGTGTCTGGGGAAGAGTTTGAGAGGGGTCTGACTCACCGTATGTTCGGTGTCTCCCGAGTCACTCACCATCCTAAGGCTAATACATTTCTACCTTAGAATATTCAGTAATTAATTTGAATAATCGTATTTAATAGATAATTTATTGACTTCATTAAAATATTAATGTATCGTTGAGCCTCCACAATTTATTCCCTGTGTCATAATATTAATACAAATGTTAGTCCTTTTTTGAAAAAATATTCATGGCTCGTGATGATAGTAATTTCCCATTAGGATACTGTTCAGTGCTTTTCATCGTGCTGTTTATTGCATGCCCCTCTTTAACTCTCTCCGAACATAGTATTCTTTACTCATTAATTTTCCCAGATTCCCTCATTAGTGAATTTCTCCCAAAATACTTTCGTGTTCATTGCCCTATGTTAATTTTGTTATTGTTTTCCGAACGTATTATTGATTGATCTCATTATATCTATTGATCCTCTAATAACATTCACTGTATATTGGGCCTGAAATCATAATATTTATTTCTTACACATCACAATAGTTTTCCTTAATCATAACATGGATTTAAACTCTGTCTTAACATTTATGACCATCATACATTTTAATTGGGCTTCTTATTGCCATTTTTGGTCCCTCTATTTATCAATATTAGAAAGAAGCACAGTAAAGCTCATAAATAGAGGGACCAAACAAATGGCAGCCTAGGAAGCACCATGTGACTCTGGGCAATAGCTCGCTTAATCTTCCTGACGGCCCCCAGCGCCTTGAGACCCTTAGGGATGATTAGTTCGCGCTTTACAGATGCCGGGTAATAACATAATATTAGTTGATAACTCCACAGTACCTATTTACTGTTTACACTATTTATTATTCGTATCATTATGATATTCATTGGTGTCTCATAATGTTCAGTGCCCCTAATCACAATGTTAATTCACTCCCTCAACCTTTTCATGTCCACTTCTCATCATACTATTGATTTCCTCATCATTATATTAAGTGACACTCTGGTTCATAATATCTACTGCATCATAACATTAACTGATTCTGTCATCCTAATATTTGCGGCTGCTCGTTTTGATATTTTCTCATGCACTCATCACACTACTCAATGCACTTGTCACAGTGTTGGACTGGCCTGTAAGCTGGCAGTGCCATAAAGACTGGTCTGAAAGGTCAGTGTGTGAGCCGGTGTTTGGCTGTTTGTGGACCTGTTGTATGGTGTGGTGGGGCAGTTTTTACTGTTGATTTCTCTGATATTAAATCAAACATATTCTGCAGCAAGCACAAATGCATGCTGTCTCGTATACCATGCAAAACACCTATACAGCATGTCTGCACAAGTTCAAAACTGCCCAAATTTGCAAATGTGCGCCTCTTTTTTTTTTTTTTAGCTATATGATTTGTTAATGGAGGCCACTTTTATTTTGGTGCCGAGGGCTATGTTCTGTTCCAGACTGACACTGATTCATCATCATTTTATTTGATCTTCTTATAATGTTCATAACATTTGTTGACCCCTATTATGACAAGTTACCAACTCACAACATGCATTACAATTCATCATAATACATATTCCCAGCTCCTAAAATTCAGTGTCGCACTCATTATAACATTCATTGTTTTGTCATAATAAAATTAATTCTTCTTTAGCTTATAATATAAATGTTGTCAGTCTTAATTTCAAATATGGCCTTCATCATCCTTTTACTTTCATCTTCATCATAATAATCCTTGCATAAAGTATGCTGCACATTAAAAGAAAATTACATGTCACTGTGGAGTTTCATGACCATACAGAGTAACAAACTCTCATTGTGAAGTCATGGTATTCTGAGGTGACTTGCAGTATCCTTTTAAAGTACTGCCGAGTGCACCAACCAATCCCAGCCCTCTTTTACATCTTGCTCCTTTTTATGCCCGACATACTACTGTTGCATTGCAGGTATGTAAAATAAATGTTAATACAGTACTGTGAGATAAACAAGCCTAGTATACATTTGAGATTTTCCTAGCTTAGGTGTAAAAAAAAGCTATGTATTATTAAGGACACAGAGGCAAGTAGTATACTATCTTTTCTTGTTATTTATTAGCAGTAGCCTAGCAAGAGAATAATCTTCATTACCCAGGAAACCTGGTTAAAGAACTAAAAACAGTGACATCATCATAGTATAACCATTAGGACGTCAAGTAACACAATAATTATCTTGACTGAGAGCAACAAATCCTCTTTTCTTATAGCGAGTTAACCAAGATGAGGCATGGAAAGAAACAACAACACTGAGTAGAAAGTAATCAGCAAAGTCAATAAGTCTGCAAGGCATGCAAGATTCATTTTCCAAACGGAAAGAGACGACTCATGAAGTAGTCCAGTACTTTCCGTCACAAAAGAGAAACCAAAAGGATTACGTTGAAGCAGTAGTAGCGGAAGATAGTGTTGGAACTGCAGAAAAAACAGACCAGGGAGCGTTAATGAAACAGTGGTGGGATAATACTCGCCTCCGTGTCTTTAATAAAATCTGGCCTTTCTGACACAAAGGCTAGGAAAATCTCAATTTTATTACAAGACCGGAGGCTCATTATGCTTGTTCAAAGCATTGCAATAACAGAATCAGATACATGGCTAATTGGTTTACAATAAAAAGTTCTGAAAGTATTAACGTTCTACCAATCTGCAGATCTGAGAATGTGCAAACTTGTATCCGCCCAAAAAGCACTAGAGTCCTTAGCCCCTTTGGCTGAAAGGGCGCCAAAGGAATCAATATTAATACCAGCCAAGGACCCAGCGGGCTAAAGTGGGAGAAGAGACAGGTTCATGGGGTTGCTGGAAAGAAGCAATTGAGAAGAAGGAGGAGAACCCAGATCTGCAGTTCATGAAACGTAAGTTAAAAAAAAAATTCCCACACATTATTTTGGTTGAGTAGGGAAAAAGGGATACATAATTGCCGTCAAATTGGTTTTGGTGCACCTGTGAACTTGAAAGGAAACACTAAGGGGTGAATAGTGAAAAGAGACGTCTAGGGCTTTTACATCGGAAACACGTTTCAAAGAAATTAAACATAAAAGCATTGTCAATTTTGCTGATAATTGTTTAAGAGAAAGATTCACCTTATCTTGCCATGAAATAAACATATTCAACACCAGATTCATATCCAACATCGTATTATTTTTAGGAACAGGAGGATTAACAAATCTTAGTCCCTTCATTAGACAACAGACAAATGTGTGTTCTTCAATGGGTCTTCCATACACTCTGAGAAGTTCAGCTGAAATGGGCGATCTATAAGCATTAATTGTACAATAGGCCTTCCCTTGAGAAGCAAGAGAGGCTAAGTGATTAAATACCAGAGTTGCATCTGCTGAAATGGGATCTGAATTCCTGTCCATACACCTGCTGCACCAGGACAACCATGCTGACTTGTAGAGTTTAGAAGTGCCAGGGGACCAGGATTGTTCAATTGTGTTGGATAGCTTCCTCTGAAATTCCGGGGGTTCTTTAGGAAGACCTAAAATCCTCCAAGCGATCAAAAAAATGTGAGCCCTCTAGAATCATGTTGTGTCAAAGTCCCTGAGGGTTGAGAAGTATATCGGGAAAAGTGAGGAATCCAGACTGGGAAATCCGAGGCCAGCTCTAATAGAGTTGGATACCAAGGTTGAGCCTACCAAAAGTGAGTGATTAGAACCAGAGACTAAAGTTGTCTGCGGGCCTGTGCTAAGACTCACGCAATCAATAGAAAGGGGGAAAGGCATAGAGAAGAGACTGCGGCCAAGTTTGGAGAAACCCACCTTTGGCCAGAACCCCAGGGTCTGGTCTCCAGCTGAAAAAGGAAAGAAGTTGGGTATTCAGTCGAGAGGCAACAAGGTCGATTGACATGTTGCCAAAGATGAAAGAAAGACGATTGAGCACTGAAGGATTCAGATGCCACACTCGCTTGAGTATTGAAGTTGTCTGGAGTACCAATCTGCTACGACATTCAAATTTCGTGGAAGGTAAACTGCTCTGACTGAGAGATTATGCTGAAGACAGTACTCCCAAAGATGTTTGGTGAGATCTGCAAAAGGTTGGGATCTTGTACCCCTGAGATGATTTATATATCGGACCGCTGATAGATTGTCCATCCGTAAGAGAATGGTGCATTTTGCTTTGTCTTCTGTACAGGATTGGATGGCAAAGGAACCTGCAAGCATCTCTAAAGTGTTGATATGCAAGAATGATTCCTGACGAGACCATGTACCTCCTGTCGAGAACTGACCACATCTTGTGCCCCAACCTGTCTGATTTGCATCACACTCTAAGACGAGATCTGGGGTGGCAGTGAAAATCGTTCTCCCGTTCCAAGCGTCTAAGTGAGTCAGCCACCAAAGGAGTTCCTCTCTGGACTCTAGATCTAGGAAAACGGGATCTGAATAGGCCAGGCCCGTGGAAATGTCAAATGTTCAATCTTTGAACAGCACAAGAAAAATGAGTAAGAGTTAAGGAATGTCAAATCTCCTTTTTTTATGAGAGCCACCTTGTGTTGAAGGAGCTGAAGGATAGACCGAGAGGTATCTATCAGGAACCCTAGGAATTCCAGCCGTTGAGAAGGAATTAGTGCAGACTTCTGAACATTGATAAGGAAACCTAGTCGGAGTAAAAGGTCTTGACAAAGATGTAAGTGAGAGAGAAGAACATTTTTGTCCTGGGCCATAATCAGAGAATCGTCGAGGTATGCGATTAAACTGATTCCCTGAGGAAGGCTACAACCGGTTTGAGAATCTTGGTGAAACAGCTGATGATAGGCCGAAAGGAAGCGAGGACGGGGAAGTTGCAACTGCACTGGGAGTTGGTAAAGCTCTATGTGATACCCATGAACCGTTTGTATTATCCAGGGATCTGTGGTGAGAGAAAGCCAAGCATTAAGACAGAGCAAATTAGCCTCCTACTGGAGGAAGGCCAGAACTGGAAATTCTTACCCGAGTATTGCTCTCCTTTGTTCCTATATCCCCTGGACCGGAAGCCTCTGGAATGCATGGGATAGAACTGGGGTTTGTATCCAGTGTAGACGTCGACTTGGGAGCTTTGATTGAAGGAGCCTCCGTTAAGGGATTGTCCCCTTGTGGGGTAACGGCTGGCAAAGCGACTTCTGCCTTTGCCAGCTCTGGCAAGAACCAGAAAAGAGAATATTTTCTTCAGGGAGAGCTGAGCCTTGTCCATCGTGGCAAATTAGAGACATATTTTCCAACTTCTTTAATGAAAGAATCCCCAAATAGAAGTTCCTTTTGAAAGAGGACCTTCTTCCTTAGGGTAGAGACTGCTAAGCTTGGGGTCTAGTTTTAATAAACTTTTTTGCCTCTTCCGAAATGTGAGCGTTGGCATTGCCCAAAATGCATATAGCCCATTGGGCCCAATTATAGAGGGTATCCGGATCAACTTGAGTGCCCTCAGTTGTTGGCTTTTCGGCCAAATCCAATATCCTGATCAGGAGACCAACCAAGTCTAAAATCATGTCTTGACAGTTGGACCAGGCTCTGTGAACTCCTTTCTTCTGGTCTATTTCAAATTTAGAAAAAACATCAACCTGTTTGGATCAATGACAGGAGTAGCCGTAATATTATTGGGAAGGAAAGGACGGGGACATTCTGACTTTAATTTATTTCTAGAAGATTTATCTAGAGCGTGGCGAAGATGAAATGAAACCTACTCAGCCACATGCTCCGAAGGAAACCATTCTGTGGAACTGGGGTGATGAAGAGGGGAGGGGTCAAATATGGGTTCCCCAAGATGGTCCACTATTTCATTAGACACTAGATGGGAATCGCCACCATATTAGGAGAAATTTTACACCTTTTCTTTGGAGGCCCACAATTAAAAGGATCTGAAGATCTGTCAAAATTGTGGGTGTCATTCAGGGCATCATCATCAGTGTCTTTTAAGTGGGTAACCTGAAGAGGGGAAGAAGGGATCCCAAAAAAGAAACCTCTCAGGTGGGAGGACCGTTTTTTAGAGAAACACCTTCAATAAACCCACCAGGGGTCGCTGCACGCTTCTTGCCCTTTTGTGAGAGAACT
Organism: Calotriton arnoldi; assembly: GCA_963921515.1. Lineage (NCBI taxonomy): Eukaryota > Metazoa > Chordata > Amphibia > Caudata > Salamandridae > Calotriton > Calotriton arnoldi. Next base: position 1,665,988 of record CAWUFW010001631.1, read on the forward strand.
TCAGTAGGGGAAGGGAGCATTATTTAAATGAGAGGCTTTAAATATTTTGATGCGCCCATCATAGAGACAGCTACTGCCTGCTGAACAGAATCCTTAATAAAGGATTTCAAATTATCTTTAAAAGCTTGAATTTCTTCCTCCTCTGCCATTTTAGATAGAGTAAAGCAGTGCTTTAAATGGGCCGGTACTCACCGGTACTGAGTACCGGCACTTCTCAGTTTTCTCCCCCTGAGTACCGGAACTTATTTTCGGGCAAGGAGAGTACCGGTACTCCATGAAGCAGCAGGGCTCAGGCCCTGAAGTACGGGTACGTGCAACAGATGGTGCGTGTTGAGGTGCTGCTCTGGCTGGCAACAGCCTGTGTATTTTTGTGCTGGGGTGCTCCTGCAGTGTTAGGTTCTCATCAGGCGAGCAAGCCCATTGGGATCAAAGGGCTTCAGACACCCCACCCTCCCCCCCCGTCGTGTGGCAGCCCAGGATGAGACGGCTTACCGGGCGTGCACACAGCCGCACCCGAGTACTTCACAGGTCTTTAAAAGACCAATTGCTTTTTAGTGAGGCTTTGTTGTTTCTCACCCCTTCTTAGAGCCCCTGCATCTCTGCTGCTTATTGCTGAAATAATTGACCCCCCCCTGAAATTTGACTCTAGTTGCGGCTCTGGTTCTCATTGGCATCGCAACAAGAATGAGGATATGGTCAGAGGTGCCGAGAGTGGAACTGAAGAACCAGGGTCGAATCCCGATGTCCGCTCATCATCCTGTGGTTCTGGACAACTCCCTTAACCAGGGGTCTTAAAAAAGTAAGCTTTATTGCAAATGTTCTGATTGTATGTAAATCGCTTAAATGCCCATGGCCCAAATTCGCGCAATATTAAACTGCCAAAAATTAGGCTCTGCAGGTATGACATAGAAGCTGATGCTTGCCATGTCTCTTATGTAAGGAGGCAGTTTGATTTTGCGCGAATTTGGCCCATGGGCATTTAAGCGCTTTACATGACAATCAGAGCATTTGCGTTAAAGCTTACTTATGTGGCTATTATTAAATTCCTGGCTCACAGACACGCCCCTCAGACACGCCCCTAAATACCTACCCAGCCTAATTAGTGAGTACCGGCACTTCTAATTTCCCATTTAAAGCACTGGAGTAAAGGAATTATAAATAACTTTTATCCCACTAATTAGAAGTAAACCCTTCAGAAGGTGAGGGAGAGTTAACTGGCAGATGAAGACTGCAGTCGAGAGGAGTAAAGGGAGGGAAAATAAGTTACCCCCAAGCGGTCCCACAAAAAAACCCCAAGGTGAAGGGAAAAACATTGCAGGCGGCAGCGCTGAAGAAAGGCAACATGACATGGTATGAGCGAGGCCGGAATGACTCTGACTGCGAAAACGCTCGAAGCAGAGTGGAGCGTTGCTGAGAGCACGTGAGCAGGGGCAACTGAAATAATGGCAAACAAATGTGAAAAACACGGTAATATCATATAAAGTCCTATAAACATACAATATTAAATGGAAAACGAATATTGTGCTTATCTTGACTCCTAGCAACATGAAAAGAGGATTTGTTGTTCAGTCAAGATAATTATTGGGTTACTCGATGTCCTATTTGTTGTCCTATTATGATGTCACTGTTTGTAGTTCTTTTACTAGATTTTTTCTCTTGCTTGGCTGCTGTTAACAAATAGCAAGAAAAGCTAGCATAATACGAGCCTCCGGTCGTGTAATAAAATTCGTCGATATGTGTGCATGAATGCAATTTCATATAAGTCCCTTTTAGAAGTGGTTGTACCTCAGAATGTCTGTTAACATACATTTAGTTTTTGGCTTTATTGTAATAAACTCAGATAGTGCAATAATAAACATGCTCCTTTAAACTTCGCCTTATCACCTATTGACTGACCAGTTTCAGAGTAGAGTAGCTCAGAAGAAAGAGTTAAGAAGCTTTGGCAAAGCCTAATAGTCTCACCTTTGTGACCTATTGACTTTGCCAATTGTTTAGCTATGCTGTGCAGCAAGGTTAAAGACTCTAAAAAAAAAAGTAAGCTTTTAAAAATTATCTGTAGGCACATGCACCACCTTGCTCATTACAGCATTTATAGGGAAATGCTAAAATCTGCTATCAACTACTTGTCTGAATGCTTGCAATTTTTTTTTTTTTATATATAAACTGTTTTATTGGTGAATACATAAACAACAGCACAGCAATGCATTGGCGTTATGGCATGCATGAGATGAACATGTACATGAGCGTTATGAATTGGTCACTATTACATTAATGACATTAATAGGAATTACATCAATTACATCACGATCCCCCGCTCGGAGGTGGCCCATCAACAGAGAGCGCATTGTCAAATCTCATTTTGTCACATCACATTTCAACTGTTGGAGACACACATATATCTCCCCGGTATTTGTTCCACATATCCCACTTGCGGTCCCACTTCTTAGGGCATCCCCTGTGTTTAAAGACATCTTTTCAGCTATCACGGCTCTGTCCATGTCAGCCGCCCAGTCACGAATAGTAGGCATCGCTCCCACACCCCATTTCTGTGCGATGTTGCGTTTCGCAATGGCCCATCCCAAAGAGGCCCATGTTTTCTCGGTCTGTGTGAGGTCGGTGGCTTCCCACACATTGAGTAAGCAGAGTTTTGGGGAGGACGTCAACGTCTTACCCCCCGCCCTTCCCATTTGTTTGGTAATGGCGTCCCAATATGATCTAGTCGCTGGAATGCTTGCAATTTTACTCTGCTGCATCTCTGTGCTGAAATGACAAAAGTAGAATGTTTCACAAGGAATTCACCTGCATGAAAGTTTCTGCAGTGAATTATCTGCATACCAAAAAAAGAGAGAGAGTGAAAGATGAGGGGAACTGGAATAGGGGATTGGAGAAAAAAAAAAGAAAGGGCATGAAAGAAAGAGAGGGCAGCCAAGGCATAGGGACAAATTCCTTTCTTTCTAACACTACTAACTTAAGCAATAGGCTTCTTTTTTTGTCAATACTACAGTCTACAGCTATATTTGAGTCACCATTTTGATTTTAAGAAAGATGTAGAGGACTGCTTGCTGATAATTACCAACAACCCTCTGAAAGCTGTGTAGTATCTTCAAATGCATGCAGCGCAGATACTGCTGGAGATACTAGTTGACTACACTGCACTCCTACAGTTGCTGATGACGAGATGTGTTAGTGAAGACAAGGGCATCAGTATTCACTCATCCCACAAATATGTCAGTAATTTTTAAATGTCAGCTGGCCAAAGCCACACGGTTACTTCATCTGATCTAGGTTCCATATAATGTGATGTAATTTTCAGTGATCTGATTATGATTTGCCGGTGATGTCAGTTTGCTGATGTCTTCATTATGCTCAAGAGCAGTCTTAAGACCTGAAAAGTTGTACCTCATTTTGGTCACGAAAATTTGGCAAGTATGTTGGTCGGGAAAGACAATAAGAAAAATAGAGTAATTCAGAATATAGGAGAAGGAGCAATTTCTCTGCAATGTATACATTGCAACATGTGCGTCCCTTCAAAGTAATTTGGCTGCTTTATTTTCTTCTTTGTATTTACTGAAAAAATAAATAAAAGTGAGAAAGTGTTTTTAAAGTAGGGGGAGGGCGAAGCCACACAGAGGATTATTGGGTTCAGGGGTAGACGTGGCAAGGGGCCAGAAGCATCATGGGATTGTGGGGTTGGAGTGTGAAAGTTACAATGGGCCAAGGGGTGGAGGAGGATACGGAGAGAGAGCAAAGTGGAATGCTAGGGAGGGGCAGCAGTTGGGTGAAAAAGAGCAATGTGGCCCTGGTGGGGAGAAGCACATGTGTGAGAAGGAAAGAGGGGAGTGTGAGAGACAAGAGATAGGCGCGAGAGGAAAACTGGGGCGCAGCGGGGGAAGAGAATTATATGAGGGAGACAGCTGGAAAACACATGCACTCTTGTGGAGTGCTTAAACAAAAGAAAAATATTGCCTAAGTGAGCGGTGGAAGGACATAATTATTGTGCCCCTGCTCCAGGGGACAGATAAACCAAAGAAGACGAAGGGAAGCCCAAAACAAATATGAAGCAAGCAAATGTGAGTGACAATGAAGCCAAACAATTAACTTTGGGTGGGCTCTAAACTCACTGTAAGTTAACAATGTCTTGCAACAGACAGCGCATGTGCTGTCTAGTACGCAAGACTTATAAAGCAAACTGCCCTTTCATTGTCTAAAAAGCAGTTGGGATTCTGCTCACTGACCTGCATCTCACACTGTCTACTGGCAGTAGGCATTGCGGCTTTACAACTCTACTGTAATATCTTATTAAAGTAGAATAGATATGTCATTTGTACATTAAAGGTGACTGTAGTGAGAAAATTACAGTTACGACATACTTCAGGTACTATCATTGACCCTGCATAAAAAGTTTTAGGGCTGCTGAATTGACTTGTAACGAGCAGGCTCAGCCTACTTGAGACATGGTAAAAATGGCGACAGATATACTGTAACAACAAGTACACACAATTAGTTTGCCAAGTTTGGTGAACACATTTTGTTTTCGATAGTTTGAGAAAATGGTTTATTAGTTGGGGTGAACAGGTGTCCACCACAAGTAATAAAGTCACTATCTTGCTAGGTCCAGTCAAAGGTTTCAGTAATTGAAACCTGAGCTTAACTCTTGGGAGATGAGGCACAGAGCAGACTGGCTTAACAAAGAGAAAATGTGTAAAATATTTAGAAGCACCAAAAGAGTTAAAAAGTTTTTAAAAAAACAAGAAAACAAAAACCCCACTCCAATCTATAAAAAGAGAACAATTAAAAAATCAAAATGCCAAAAATCCAATAAGGGGAACCAGAGATATGATTTATTTTGGAGATTTAGGTGGGAAAAAGGCCAAGAAGCGTAAAGTGCCAATGGAATAGTCACCGCTCATGTCAGCTATATTTTCTGAAAGTGGCTTCATTCAACTTGATCTTCTCCAAAACGTCAGGTCTTCTCTTGATACTGGTGATCTGACAGACATTTGGGGTTACTTGAATATTGACAAGGACATTATGCAGTCACTCCAGAGCCAGGCTTGTGCCTACAGCTCAAAGGGTTGTCATAAGAATGTTTTTAAACTACAACATTTTGAAATACCTTTATTGCGTTTTGGTGGCTTACACTTTTGAAACATTTTTTTATGTGACAGTTTGTAGAGAGCATTCGTATCAAGCAGTATTGGCATGCCTTACAACTCAACAGCTAGTTACAGGTACATATGCAATAATAATATAGAACAGAAGAGAGTCTCAAGTAGGGTAACTTATGGAGCTGGAGTAGAATGGAGAGAAAAGATAGAGAACACAAGTAGTCAACTAATGATCTTAGGAATATTAGAGGGCAATGTTTAGTGTGATAGGGATATTATGATAGAGTTGTTATGCGAGGAAAGATAATAGAGGAAGAACATTGATAGCTTCAGTAACATTAAACAGTGTCTGATAATGTACAAGGCAGGCAGGAAAGATGAACATCTAGACGGTACATAGTTAATTGAGAGGAAAAAAACATCATTGTTGGGCCAAGTCGTAATATCTCTGCCCAATCGCACCCTGTCTAGATGAGCTTGACTAAATGAGTTTAGTCCCTTACTGCATGATAGTATGTCAGCCTCTGTCCTTAGCTGGATTGGTAAAGAGTTCAAGACATCAGAGGCCGTACTTGGGAAGGCTTGTTTTAATGCTTGGTTAGTTCTGAACCTAAGAATTTCCAATTGCAAACAGTCTGTGCTCTTTGAGGATCTCCTCCACCTGGTAAGGTTAGTAGATGGGTAGTAACTTGATCTTCCAAAGTGTAAGGTTTTGTAAGGTAAATAGGGTAAGCAATCAATTTTGAAATGTATTTTTGCCTCTCAGGGTATCCAGTGAAGTTCCTGTAGAATCAATGGTATATGGTAAAAATGTTCTTGTCGGACGTTAGTCTAGCTGTGGAGTGGAGTACTGCTTTGATAGGGGCAAGGGAAGTTGACTTTCACAAAGGATGGCATTGCCATAGTCAAGGCTGGAACTTGTTAGCCCATGTAATCTAATGTATAAACTTAAGGCAACATTGATATAAACAATACAAAAATTGAAACAAACTTTATAGGAAACAAAGGGAGAACCAACCGTATCTGTATTTTTATACAAAAATAATTTTTATTGATATGCAATAGCAAAAAATAATTTTATATTAAATTAGCACCCCATTTATACCCATTCATTCCTCTTCATTCATACAACATGTAACTGACAATCAGTTTAAAAAAAACATTTTTCATCATTTTCAATTAGATATTTAAATGACAATTGGTTTCTGAAGATCTTAGGAAACAATGTGGCAAGATTTTAATAATCTGTTGTTTTCGATGCGCGTTTCGGCACAGACGTGCCTTCGTCAGGAAAAAGGGCCACAAAAAGTCACTTTTGATATCTTATGTCTCGGAGTAGGCTCGTCAAAAATTGACCGCTACAGCATAAGAACTTTGAGGTATTGGTTGATTCTTGATTAGAGAACAAACTTAAACTATAAGTCTCCAAGTTAAACAATACTTTTCGCATCCAAGGTAGGTGTATGATGTACCTGGCTTCGCACTCGATATGTGCCGTCCTTTTGATTTTAATTTCGATTAAGTATCAGCTATTGTATGGAATTATTTTGTTTTGATGTCTTGGAAATCCCGGATGGTAGGTCCTCTGCACGCCACGATCAGCCCATGTGCAGCTGCCTTTATTTGGTTTAGAGAGGAATGTTGTTTCGCTTTCTTCAGTGAATGTAGGCAGTTGTTTACTGTTTCATCCATTTTGTGTATTTTAGTTATAAGGTTAAATATGGAGTCAAATGTGAATTGGGGGATAAAGCCTTCCACTTTTAGTTCTAGTAGTGATTTTATGTAAACTTAGCGTTTGTACCTGTGGACGTTTATACAAATTCCATCTTCTACAGAATAAAAAACAAGAAATGGTGTGTCTTACGGCTCCACTTGAGACATTCACTTGAAAAAGACATATTTGAGGGCAACCTGCTTAGATATCTACAGATAGCGGAGCATCTTTTCACTGCTGTCCCCACACTCCCCAATCAAAATCAATTACCCACAGTAAATGACTTGCAACTAAATAATTACTCCAGGTGAGCCAGTAGTATACTGTTCATGCCAATCTTTCAACCACTTTAACAGCCTCTGGCTAAAAACAGGCACACAGCCAACTCACTTTGAATTTTATTTCTTGGGTTTGTGTAGCCATATACCATGTCAACGGTGTATTGCCCTGCAGTCTTTAGAAACGGTGGTACTTCAAGCCTTTAAAGTAATATAATTCTCATTTGTGAGAGAAAATGGCAGTCTTTACATACATAGAGGGAACTCTAGTTGTTTCATACATGTGGGGTGGAGATAACCATCAATGCAGCTTGTGTTATTTTGCTAACAGCACAGTGAATCAAACATGATACAATGCAAGAACCTCAAATGTTGTAAGGGAATATTTTTGATAGGGCCGGGCCTGCTTTAATCTTAAAGGTGCGTCTTCAAGGCTCAAGAGTCCTCCCAGAGGGCAGAACATTGATCAATCTGATCCTGCGTAAATGGGCTACAAAGCAGAATGTGAAGGAGAATTGGATTGTCTTTTGAAGAAGATTAGAAATGCTTCCTAGGAAAAAAAAATATTGTAAGTAAGAAATCATGAAGGTTACCTAGGAAATTGTAATGATGCAGCCTGTTGTGGAAAGATACTTTTAATTAATTACCCATCGTGAAACATATATGCGTGCAATTGGGGCTTGATTTAGAGCTGATTTACCTTATGGCTAACTGACGTTTTTTGTATTTGATGGTCAAGCATTCAGTAATAATGAAGGAATTCCTCACCGTCATCAACTTTACTGTTTTTATTTTTAACATTTCTTGGTCTACAGATTTCACTTTGCACACAATTGGTCTGAATAATGATTTCCAGCAGCATGGGCTGATTGCGCCAGGTGCCTTGGGATGTAGACAAGTTCTCTGTAGTGTTGCAGGTAACGAAGTCTCATTGGTATGCCCTTTACGAAAATGCAGTCAAGCATCGAGTAGCCTCATTATGCCGTCATTAGAGAGGGAGATTGGATATATAAAATATCGAAGTAGGACTTATTGGCCAAGTCATTACAGGCAATAAACGTAAAAGTTTATTTCCCTGTTTGGTATTAATATTTTGTGGACTGTAGACAAGCCAACACACTGAACCAATAGACTCGCCTGTAAATGTTACTACATGTTCGTGTTCACAGATACGTCCTCCACACCGGGTAGAGTGAGACGAGTTTCAGTGAGGGGTCAGTGACATTTTCTGTTATCCTGCACACCTCAAGTACACCTTGGCCATAGTACTCGAAATGGGGTATAGAAGTGTTAGTAACGGGCATCAGTCGGCAGGCTAGAAAGTGTAAGTTCAATGCAGGACGTTCCAGAGATGCCTGAGAGCATTCCAGTCACACAACAGATAAAAAACGTCATTCTGTGATTTTCGAAATCAGCCAAAATACCGGTCTGCCTTACTGCCCTCGTTTCTCAATTTCCTGCGTAAGCAGTGCACGTTTCCTTACGGCTAAACCAGACATTGCGGTTTGTTTTTAGCGTTGCATCATCTGTGAAACAATACACTCTCATTGCGTATGCAACGTCGACACTGTGCTTTGCAGACTGCGCGAGCTGTAAATAAGCTCTACACTGGCCTCATTATACGGCGCCGCTCCTGTAAACTGAACTGCCTCTTTCTTTCTTGTCCCTAACCAGGCAGGCCGGACGAGGAATAGCTGAGGGAAAAGCACAAAGACGTGCACTGTGGCCTGCCGCTCGCAGGCAGTGACATCATCCAGTGTTCAGTGGAATAGAAAGAGGCACACAGGAATAGCCGGACACGGCAGACAAAATGTCATAATGACCACGGCTGCTTGACGGGAAGATTTCACATTTTGAGTGTGAAATTAAATTTTTGTCAAGATCGGTTTTCCGGACGCACAGATACAGTGGTCACCAAGCACTGGAAATGAAAATGCTGGTGTCCCTAGCAAGCAGTGTTGCAGATGTTAGATTTTGCTGCGGAAAGTTAAACTCGCTACTCCTTCCTGAGCCTTTAGGCAGTTGTGGATGGATAATCAAGGCCTAATTTAATGGTGGAGATCTGGAGTGAATCTGGGTGAAATACTGCACAATTATCACAGGTGCAATCAACTGCTGATGTCCGGACAGAGTTGTGTGACAACACAGCACTTTAATAATAACACACAATGTAGTATAGACAGCAAGTACAGAAAGTTTAAATCCCATACACTACAGTATTCACACGGTAATTACAAAGAAACATGAAATTGGTAATACCACAATATTCAGTACGTACAATGGTAAAAGGATATAACAATGAAACCAGGCCCCTTTCTATTTACTCAATGTTTCCGAACTGCTCATTTTGCAAAGTCTAGTACACTGTTCGCACTAACGAAGTGTGATCTGTGACCAGTAACTCGATGACACAATGTTCACAAATGTTTGTGTACAATAAAAGAATACTGTTTCAAAATATAGGAACACAAGCTCCCTGTCAAAAACTGGTTACTTTTCATCCTTCTTACTGGGTAATGTTCCCTGTCCTAGCGGTTCTAAATTCTTACAGATCATATCAAACACGATGGAAAATCAAGCACAGCATTGCTTCTACCTCTAACGGGATCAGACAGTGCCTATGACTGTGTGTTTATGGAAAGCTGCGAGACACACCAACCCTCCTGGTTTTCAGTTAGACCAGGTTTCTCAGTGCGGCTCGCTGGCTAGCCAACCGGGTGCTAGTCCGAAAGCACACACAAGCATTTGGTTGCAGAACAATAAAAGTGAGTGCCGTGAGGAGTGTGCTTTCCAGGTAGAATTACCATTTACCACTTGCCTCACATGCGCCGATTTCTTGGCAGTTCGTCTGTGGTGACTTGAGGGGCACGAAGGCCTCATCAGATGGTTGTGTCCATTTAAAATCCCTAAGGGTACTTCTTTAGGAGCCCATCTCTTGTCTTATGGTGAAGGGGAAAAAGTGCCTGAAGGCTCTGGTGAACATCCCCGGTCTCCTAGGGGTGCTGGGGACTTCGATCCAGGTATGATCAGCAGCACAGTCTAGTTGGGCTACAGCAGGACCTTTACGCTTCGTCTTAGCCAAGCAGAAGAGGGCATCCTGAAGCTCCACACTTGTGGATCCACTGGCAGCAACAAGATTCTCACAGATCCAGACGCAAAAGATCATCTGTAGAGTGGCGAGCTTTCCATCTATATGGCCAAAAGCAGACTTGGGTAGCTGTCCATGGACAGGGCCCGTCGCACATTCGTGCCTAGAACCGTAGAGGACTGAGGAATGGAGGCTGCACAACCCGCGAAACTCGGCCACTGAGTTTGTGATGTGGTTCCCTCACATTCTTGCCTCCTGTATAAAATCAATATTAAGTCATTAGACAAAGAGACTCAATAAACTGTGAGAGGTCATGTGTAACACAGGACTGTGTGCGTGTTACACTAATATCAAGCCGTAATGGTTTGAAGACTGTTAAAGCATGCTTTCAGTTTTGCCAAGTTCAGATGGGCTCTTAAAACGTTGCTCATGTTGTGCTATTGACATATCGCACCATACCTGTTCAACAACTTAGACAATATGCACTTTATTTAAATTTTCTGAGCGAATTTCCTGGTAAATGATATATATTCTGTTAGACCCACCAAGTGTCAGTGTTTCAGCAGCCAGTAGCAAGCATGTTTGCATTGAAATCCAGCTGACATTTTTGAAACACTACATTTGTGCCTCAGCGTAGGAAGCTGGCTTTCTATGTAGTGTACCAAAATGAGGTACACTATGCAGAAAGTCTAGACGACCCTTATTGGTTTACAGGGCTTAAATTAATAATCCCAAATACTCTATTGTGGCAGAGCAGTTTAGGCTTATCAGAGGGTCGTGTTAAGCATTTGCTCAACACAGTCAATAAATGAGACACACACTCAAGAAGAAACTTGAGACCAATTTAGAAAAATAACACAGATTTGTATATAATTTTAGACACCAAGATCATCTGAATCAGTTAAGTACTTTAGACATTCTGGATTTTTACAGGTAAACAGTAGAAAATCACAGCTGTCAGATTTGAGGCAGGAGACTCGAACACAGTAATGTTATCCTATGGGAGTAACATTCACTGCATAGGTACTTACAAATGGTTCTCAGGGTTACTCTCCTGGACTTATGGTGCTTAGGGGCCAACGTCCAAAGACCCACCAGCAGTTCGGATTTACCTGCCCTGGTGTGTCCGGGTGCAGAGGTGCTGGTCGCCATGGTAGCCTCGTACACTACCCGTTAAAGTCAATGGAGAAACCCTTAACAAGAAAAAAGCTGCAAGTGGGGACTTGGGGACAAGTCCGTCAGAACCCATAGGGTGGCTTGGCTCTTGAGGATCTCTGGAGCAAGGGGGCACCGTTGGTGGCTCGGAATTGGGCTTTGGGGCCATGGTACAGAGGTGTTTTGTCCGACGGGTCACTTAGGTTGAAGGCTCTAACTTCTCGGGGTCGACCTGGTAATGGGGGCAAACAAGACAGCGAGCCATTCTCTGTGCTGGTCTCAGTGGTGCTGACGTCCCTCATCGGTAAGTTCGCCTTGGCAGGGTTGGTGTCCAGACTGGACACTTAACAAGGCCAGGCTGCTGCAGGGTCTCCGGTACCCAGGGTATTGGTGCTGGGGGGCTCCTGGAGGGTCTAGCGGCTCAAAACACGCTGGGGAGACAGGGCTGACCTCTGAAATCCACAAATTCCTTCTCCTTGAGTGCTGCTTCCTCAATGGACCTAGTGGTCAGCAGAACGGTGTACCAGGCAGATGTGATCGGTGCCTGCAGACTGCAGGGAAGGTGATCCTCCATTTCAAGGGAGATGCTGACTGCTTGGAAAAGTGCTGGAAGCCCACCAAGGCTTTAGGAGGATACACAGATGTGCAGGACGAGGCAGGTCTTTGCAATTGTCGGGACAGCAGCAGGCAGGCAGGGTTTGGTGACAATCTGTGGTTGGCCCACAGTTCTTGCATTTTCTGCTCCTCTTGGTCCTTCTTCTGTTCCCAGTAGAGAAATCAGAGTTCCTGGTGTCATGGGGGCCACCTAAATACTGAATTTAGGGGCTTTAACGTGAGTGCAAGGTAGCAGCCAATGGGTACCTACCCCTGGGGTGCCTACACCCCCTGTATGGCCATTTCATTTGGAGAGTGGACATAAATCTGACCCAGAGTTCCTAGTTCCACTAAAAACAAGATGATGGAACACTTCTTTTGTTGTTCACTTCAGGTAGCCCACTTAGGGGTGTGACTAACCTGAGGGTGAACACGCCTTCTGACTAGCGAAGTTTCCCACCTTTCTTGGTGCCAAATGGGCCTCAGGGCAGGGGATGGCATCTCCCAGGTCTAGGGGACTGCATATCAAAGGCAGTAGAGGCTTTGAAGCCTCTGACCTTGATGTGCTAATAGACAAGCCATCCTGCTGGAGGAGGTGTGAACACCTTTCTCCTGAATAGGCATTGTTTCTGACCCTAGAGAGCACAGGCTCTCACCTGAAGGGGGGCAGAAACTTGTCTGTGTTGGCAGGTTAGACGATACCAGTCAGCCAGCACACTAAGAGACTAGTAGGATTCAGGTGGCACCTCTAAGGTGCCCTCTAAGTGTATGTCAGGACAAATCTGATACTGGCATAAGTATGGATTTGTCTAGACGAGGTGATTGATACCAAGCACCATTATTTTCTGTGAAGCCATCATGTTGCTGACCAGTGCCCAGTACATATACTTAAGATGACTTCCTGAACACTTGCAATGTCGTGACAATGGAACCATACATCACAGGGGCATATTTGCTCATGCAGATATGTCCTTTCATATAATATAATGCACCCTGCCTTAGGGCTCTAAAGCCTGCTGTAGGGATGACTTGCATATGGTATATGCAGTGTACATGGGCATGGCACACAGGGAGTGTGCCATGTCGTGTTTTCAAAATGGTTTGCACCATTTCACCTAGCCTGCAATGTCAGTCTGCATGCAATTTGTGTGTGGGTCCCTTAGGGTGGCATAATACATGTTGCAGCCCTTAGGGGCCCTCTTTAGTACCCATGCCCTTGGTACCAGGGGTGCCACTTACTAGGAATTTACAGGGGTGCTAACGGCCTTGCCAATTGTGGTACAATTAGACATTTACCTTGTTTTAAGGGAAAGAGCACTGGCACTTGGGCCTGGTTATCAGGGACTCTGTGCACTTTCAGTCAAAAAGCATCAATACTAGGGTGAAAAGTGGGGGGGACCATGTCAAAAGGAGGCACTTTCCTACACTCAAACAAAATTGACCTGTATTTAGGTATAATATCAGATGCCTCATTATTCCATGGAATGAGTGACCATGTAAAAGCCAAGTATAATATAAGTAATTTATTTCAATACATTTGTCCAAACCTCCACCAACTAAGCTGGGCAAGTAGTCAAAAAAGTACAAGTTTTGAGTTAAACATCAATGTGCTTGTGATACTGCAGAATGTGCCCCTGATTTATCTTTGTACATCATAAAGAATGTCACCATTTGAGGGTAAGGTGAAGTTATTCCTCCTATTCAGTTAGACTACATGTGCCACAGTATTTATATAAATCGAAAAATAATGTGTGATCCCTCTAGAAATTAAAATTTAACATTGTTTGTGAGCTGTTTTTCCAGCCCTCTCTAGTGTCAGTGTTTACTCAAACCAATTTTTTTGCTTACTGGAGATGTGAACGCTTGGTAGTAGTCTGCCCGTGCAAAGAATTCAACTTTTCCCAGTTTTGAGGACTTGGAATACGCTCATTTTCATTCCAAAAGGAAGCACTCCAGATTGCCAGCAAGTTTCTCCAAATTGCTTACCAATGTTGGCCTCTCATCAGAGCAACAGATGGTAGTACGCTGCCTGGGAGCCTTCAATTCACTGGCGGTCAATACATTTCTTGGAAGCGTAGTGTTCCAAATTTGTTGCCGTTGCAACATTCGAAACACATGCAGGTCCCCTACTACAGCTCACACTGGAAAGGAATATGGCTTCTTTTCCCCATTGGGGCTCTCACCATAAGATATATATTTGAAATACATTGCCATGGAGAATTTAGTAAAAGTCTGTTCCAAAATAGATTTTGAAATTACCTTTTTTAGAAGAGCTTGGACAGGACTGTAAACGCTGATCTGGTCTTGTAATGAAAGGAAGTTTATCTGATTAATTTGACTTGTGTGAAATCCATTGAATGCCCCATATTCTTTCAGGCCTTAGCCTCGTAGGATACATTTTGTTATTCCCTCATTTACAGTTCTGGCTGTCATTGATGTATGTTGCTTTTTGGTATCTTTATGTTTAATGATAAGGGATTCTCTATCCTTGTGAAAAGACTTGTGCATAGGGATCACTTTAACCTATATTTTGCAATACCTTCAGGGTGTCATGTCCTTTAGGTTAGTCCCACCATGCACATACCAATTACATACGTTTTGTCCCATCCACATGACATAACGGTTCTACACAGGTGACCTTTTACTTAGTAGCTTACTTCTGTCTCTCCAACATCAGGCTCTCGGTACCCTATCTTAATCCCTGTACCTGACGTACATAAACGTGTCCCCAGGCACGGCAGATTTATTCTGTATAAGCGTCATCACTTTTTTTCATCCATGGCCAACAGCCAGCTGTGCATGATCATGTTTGTTTAGAAAAGGATTAGCAGAGGATTAGCGAATGTTTTCAAAACATATTGATTCTAGAAGAAACCCTGGGCACGTTTGATCATTGTTATATTAGCCCTTATAACATGAAACCTACCCTACCTATTTCATAGCCTTTCATGCACTTAAGGTGCATTTTTGCACCTTTCTTTATCCACCTTTGAAGGTAGTTACCCTTGCATATAGTTTCCATGTTTATAGCCCCCCCCACCTGTTGACTCTCTTCAATTATTTTGTTCCCATTCTTTGACTTCTGTGATATGGGGCGTAGCTGTCATTAGTGCATCAGCACCTGATCTCGGAGGCAGGAGCGAGCCATTTCACCCCAATTATGGACTTATTTTAGTAGCTAAACAAGTGATATGAAGACATCATTGTGGGATTTTTAGTCACACATCCTCATAAAGTCAGTCGGATAGTCTATCTCTCTCTCTTTTTTTAATAACATTTTGTTTTGTTAATGTTGGCACTATACTTATCAAGTCTGTTGATGGTGTCAGAGGCGTTGCATAGTCCTCTTCCTCAAGCATTAGGGATCACATGCTCTATCTGGTCTAATACAAGAATAGTTTCAGATTGGCATAGGGACAGCTTGCTTTGCCCTTCCTCAGACCACAAGACTAATAGTTGCACTGTTTGCATAGGGTTTAAACCAAAACGCTTGTTTATAGCGAGTTGAGCATCAGACCGAGACCATAGAGAGGGCTGTAGTAACTCTCTGTAGCTCAGCAGTTAAATCAGGGACAGATTCTTCAGTCTACTCGCACACTTGTACTTCAGAGGCTAAACAACTTCTAAATCTGACTTATAGTCTCCTATAGAGAAGACGGACCAGCCTTCAAGCAAAGGGAAATGGAGACAGTCAGGTAGGGCATACCTTTTTTTTCTAACATTAATTTCTCTGGGACTATGAATAGCAGTTCTTGGTATTACCTGGTCAGGAGACAGTGGACACTAACTGATAAGGCCTTGTTAATTGAATTGTAAGAATTCTCAACTAACCCCCCACTGAGAATTCAAGTAGTTGTACTACAGCACATTCGTATGCAAAATTTCAAGGTGTAAACTACAAGCCAGTCTTGAAATTAATTTGCCAACTTTCATGAAATTTGGTAATTCAGCAAATGACACACAAAATCCTCTAGGAGTATTTCTAGCCTGTGAATATGCCCTGACTGGTAAATTAAAATGTCTGAAACCGTAGTTGTAAAGTAGTGAGTCTCACCCAGGGTGCAGATATTTCTGCAGCAGTAAAGACTGAGAGTGAGTCATATATTGCAGGTCGTGCAAGGTTGTTCGAGAATAACCATTGAAAAGAAGTGAGTCTCAGAAGAGGCGAGAAATGGTCTGTGGGGATCATCATCTTCAAAAGTGACTTTGAATAAAAAACGTTTTTCACAGACCACAATGACTTCAAATGTTTTATTGATTAATAAAAGCAACATGAAATGGAGGCTTCATATCACAAGATTGGAGAAAAATATGGACTTAACATTCTAAAGAGAGGTTTTCCTTTTCATGTCTCGTTAAGTAGATTTAAAAGTTAATATAGGTTACAGAAGAACGTTTTTGCAACCTAGTCTTGTAGCATACATCACTCTAATACATATATAATGTTGTATGCTGTAATGTTTTATATTAGGTGTACTTGTTGTCAAGGAAGTTATAGGCCGCTATCTTTATCTCAGATTTTCTTAATGGTTATAATCAAGTCAGGCTAAAATTGTAGAATGGCGTGTTTAGATGGGAAGTATGTTTTATTTAATTCTTAATTTAACTAATTACTGAATTCTTTATTAATAAATCTGTGATAGAGCTTGATTGTCAAATGTTGGAGGATGTAGCAAAATATGTTATCCTACTTTCTATTGTACTTTGAAAAGCAGTTACAGAGTTCAGAATAGCATTGAGGCAATCTATTGTGATTTGTGGTCTGCTTGTCTTGTCTGGCTTGTGATATAACTAGTGTGTATGCTCAGTGTCTTTGCACTACAACAGACTGTTTCTTAAAAGTAGGTGTAGGATGTTTTACAATATAGTGAGATATAGAAAGACTCCTTAAAGTGACAAACTGGTATGTACAGGTGCTTAATAGTATGACAAAAAAAGGAATTTATTAACACAAAGAAGATAAATATGAATTTGAATTTCTTACAGAAGAGCCACCTAAATCATGTGAATGCCAAGAAGCTTAAAGTGGGATGAGCTTGAGCTATGAACGCTGATGCTTTTCATTTTATGTCTAGAGGTGTAATTTCTGGTGTATACCTTATGATTAGTTAAGTGTTCGATGGAAGTAAGAAGGCTAATGATGAGAGAAGTAAGAAATCAAGTAGGTAAGAATCAGTAGGTTCACAAAACCTACCAATAGGAAGTTTTTCATAAAACCTTTTAGAACTAGACACTGGCAATATAATAGAAGATGAAGTCTTTAGTTTAATGTAGGACCACTTAGACAAATTAGCAGCAGCCGGATAGCCAGAAACATTGTAGATTATTACAATGATTGGGAATGGTAGACATTTTGGCAAGTTGTACATTCCTCTTTTATGGATTTCACATTTTACTTGCAGTGCACTTACCTTTAAAACCTACTGCAGAGCGCACTTTCCGCTGAGCGTGGTGTATTTTGCTTTATTGGGCCATGCTTCAATGAGCCTTAATATCAGACTTGCAAAAGACTCTCTTAGGCAAGAGCAATGAGAAGCAATGCTTGGGTGAACTGGTTAAGGTAAGATACAAATATGATCTGTTGTGCTAAAAAAAAGACCGAATAGGACGTGTTTACGAGAATATACATTTTTTGGGAATCGGGTGAAATGAAGAGACCTGTAGACAAAAGTTCAAAGAAGGTCGATTCATTGAATGCTGAGTATTCAGTAAATGTACTTAAGGATTACGTTTTCTGTGGGGGGGAAAATATAATATTGATTTGTAAGTGCAGTTCTTTGAATTGTTGCAGTGGATCAAATATACCTAGATGATTTTCTTTCTGGTTTCAGTTTACCTAACATGTCTAAAGAACATACTTGGTTTCTTGATGACAAGGCTTGTATAATGGAAACTGAGATTAGCAACATAAAGAGAGGTGGCCACCAGGTCTGGGTGTTTTTCGTCTAGATTATTGCACGTGTAAACACTCTCTTATCACAGTCTTTAAAGAATCATTTAGGTAAACACCTGTAGACCATACATTGGAAAAACTCTGATTTTGAGCTGAAAGAAGCCATAATCTCATTAATGTAAGCACAAGCATTTTAACATCCACCATTGCACAAAAGAGGAGTACTGTTTAGTGTTAAGATGAATCAATTTAAATTTATAAAAGCGAGACTGGGCAGTGAATAATATAAAAGAACTTTATAAGCTGGGTCTGGTGGCTTAATGGACTCCTGCATCCACCCCTGAATCGTGTTTTTGATATCATAGTCACAGCTTCAAATCCCAGTGGGTCAACTCAGCCTTTAATCCTTCTGTGGTTGATCAAACGAGTACCGTTTAGTTACTGATCCAGCGCTTACAATAAAAATATTTTCTCCTATTATGGTTTTGGGTCATCCAGGTGCAATTATTTCTCTAACATACACACACTATATCCATATGACGGTGGGGCCCATAACACCGCATATACATTCACTTACTCATTTATTTCCCTGGATTTTCCTCCGACATGAAACCTAGGAGAAAAACGATTTGCTGGAAGGAGACGGGATACCTCTTTTATAAAGACACAATAATTTTCATTTGCTTTTAAGGTATTCCGCTCATTGGTCGATGGACCAACTAGTAGGAATCAGTTGATGGTGATTAAGACCAGCTCAATCACAATGAACTCTTTTACCAAAACATTATTAATCATTATGCTAAAGAAAATCACTGAGTCATTGGTTTAAAGAATAATAAAGTTTATATAAAGTTTTGAATGCAGAAAAATTCAGGATTAATTTATTATTCAGATCATTGCGTTTATCATTTTTATAAGAATAATTGCAAATTGCATGTCACTTTTATTAGATCGAAAATGAAGTTATCATCTAAAGACTCTATAGATCAACCTATCTATCTCTCAGGGAAATCCTAATAATTCTAATATAGATCTTGTCAAATGCTAGTTCTCCTAAAGCGGCATTTCATACTCAACTGGAAAAGGAAAATAACAGCAGCAGCATCAGCTCGTCAGCATCAGCAACCGCAAACTCTCCCATCTACAGCATCTAACTTCTTCAGCATCTCCCGCAGCATCCCGCAGCATTCTAACCCCCTCCCACCAAGAGTAGGTCTTCTTATACCCTAATTCTAGCTTACAGCATAAAATGTTTCTTCTTACATGGCGCGATTCATTCTCATTGGTCCAAAACTCAGGTCCCTATACATTCTAATCAAGCTTCCTGGTCTTAACTAGTTCCGTGAGGAATGTCCATGCAAGCATCGTTTCCCACAGTTCATGCACTCGCTCATCCGTTTCGATCAGTCCAAATTGTTTCTTTTTCTGCAACAATTGTATAATAATGTTCTTTCTATTGATTCAACCAGGCTTCTCACGCTTCTTGCTGATCATCTTGGCACACATCTGCTCAGAAGGGTCACAGCAGCCTTGACCATACTTTCATCCTAGCCTCTCGGCATCAGCACGTGATCATCTCTTTGCAACAGCCTCTCTCCTCTATCACGTGGTCGCATCCGCTCCTGCGCACTCTAATAACTCGCGGCCATTTTATATTGCTGCTCAGCAGGCCTAAGCGCACTATTTCTAAAGAAAACAAAATGTTATTAAAACAATGAAATATAAACCCTTTCGTTTCCCTCCCGTCTTTCTACGTACCCCAATTAGGTATTACCTAGCAGAAGCAACATATAAAGCTGTCCCTTACTTACCATCGCTTTATTTTGCAACAACACGTTTTATTCAAAGCACGAAAACATGCATTTTATTATTATTTCAGTACGCAAAATATTATGTTATATTAGAAACGTAAACAACTATTAGTTCATTACTTTGCACATAAAACTGCGTGTTATCCTTTTCCCAGACATACATTGTTGGTTATTTACTTGAACGAACATGTTTATTATTTTTATACGAAAATATTAGGAGGTTAAAATTTTTATATTTACCCTGCTCCATCAACTCCCCCCTTTGGTGATTTTTAACATCACCACACAAACCCAAGTTATACAATTTTCTCAGACAGCATATATCTTTTATCCATTTGCTTTTGTTAGTTTTTATACTTCTGTATCGCTTTCAACTTGTCTCTTTGTCTTTTTGTACAGGTTCTCTTTTATTTCTTCTAATTCTATTTCACCTATTTCTCTCTCTCTCTCTTTGTTTATCATATTTTCTTTTTCTAACTTTTTCTGCTTTCTTCGTCTCTTTATACATGTTACTGCAAGCTTCAATACTAATATTATTATTATTATCATGGTTGCTATTATTATTACTTTCCCTATTATTAATCCACTCATTCTTGTTAACCAATTCGTTACAGAAGAAAACCCTTTACCAAGTTTTCCCCAAACACTTTCAACCTCCAGTGGTACTAGTTCTTTGTGCAAATTTGTAATATTTGTTATATACTTCTGTATATTTTCGCTTTTATCAGGAATGTAAGTGCAACAATGTTGGACTTTCAGCATTCCACAGACTCCGCCCTCTTTTGCCAAAAGAATGTCAAGGGCAAGACGATTTTGCATCACCATAGCTCTCATGGCAACCATTTCGGTATTTACCATTAAGAACCCTCCAGCAGTATCTGTAGATAAACGATCTACTACTGTGGATAATTTCCTAATTCTGAATGCATTCAAAGATATTCCCACTGCTGGTATCAATGCACCAAAAATATCACCTACTATTTCTGAAAAACTTTCCCTTTTTCTACGTGTAAAGGTATTTATCATTTTGTGTGTTCCTTTTTCTTTTCTATCCACATGAAAAATCTTTGGAAAGACCAGGCCTAAATAACATGATCCATACCAATGGTCCGGCAACCTATAATAAGCCCTATTCCCACAAACATAATAAATCCCTGGAAATATTGGATCTTTTCCCCCTTTGAATCCCCATCCACCTATAATTAGGTAATTGTCATAGCAATTACTGGAACCCACAAAATAATTGTCATATTTTGTCTTATTTCTTCTAATGCACAACCTTCCCTGTTGGGGCCAATCCAGAGTCATAGCTGCATTTATCTTTTTCTTGTCATGATGGTCTTCCTCAAACGCCCAAAGAGGTGTTTTTGTCTCTTCAATTACTTTTCTTTCAAATTTCACTCTTCTTTCCTCAACCATTTCTAGAAATACTTTTTCTTCTTTCTTTAACTCACAGGTAAGGTTGTACCTAAATATATTATCTAATGTTAATATCTTATCTTCTAAGAAATATTCTCCAAAAATCTTTCCCTCTTTTATTTTATTAAGCTCGGGAACTACAGAAACCTTTGCAAAAATCCTATCTACATCAGTGTAATAATATTCTAATCTGCCTGTTTTATAAAATAAGCTTGCTAATACACTACATGTTATTCCATACGTCAAAGGGAGGTGATGATAAGTCACACCCTCTGCTACAGATGCAGGCAACTGCATACAAACATAACAATCCCTTACATCCATTGTTTCTACGTACTCATACAGTAATTTAGTAAACACATTCTTTGAAAAATCTGTTATTGATTTATCCTTATGTAATTCTGCACTACTCCTTAAAATAACTGGCTCTTGAGTGTTAGCTCCTTTTTCCTTCTCAGTGTTATTAGACTTTTCCACTACAGCTAAACTAATTGGAATAGTTATTGCTAAAACTACCCATACTGTTATTAATAATCCTGTACAAAAACAGCACATTTTGCACCATCTTTTTAAAAACTCGCATTTACATTTTCTATCTCTAATATTCTCCATTTTGTACTTGTTTTCTAGAAAATTGTGTCACTACACCTCAGAAATGACTTGCTTGCCACTCTGTACTTTCAGAATGTTGTCTTTGCTTGGTTCTTTCTTCAATTCTTTCTCAGAATTCTTTCCTTGTCACATCCGGTAATTTTGTCAGTTCAGTGTTTTTGTCAAATCCGGTAAACTATCTACAGTGTCAAATCCGGTAAACTATCTACAGTGTCAAATCCGGTAACTATCTACAGCAACCACTTCAGGTTTGTTTCTTCAGGTTTGTTGCACTTCACTTTCTCCCATCTGTTTTCTTTGTTCTGGGTTCTTGTGAGTGTTCAATTCTTCTTTGTAGCTAGTCAGAGCACGATACAACCATTCAGGTGATCTGTACTTCTGATTCACTTTCCTTATTCTTTTTGTTTTCTGCAAGTGTTTACCACCTTGTTTTCCTTGCTCCTTTTGACTTGTTATTTCATTCACTTGTTCAGCACTTTTTCCATCCAATTTTACTATTCTGTATCTTAATCTTCTTACTTCGTTGGGCCAATTGTCTCCTTTTCTCGGCCTTTTTGCTTCACTCCCTTTTTCCTCTCTTTCTGTTTTCCAATTTCTTTTTCTTGTCTCTAGTTTTTCATTTCTTTCTTCTCCACTTTCTTCTGATTCTGTTTCAATCTTTTCGTTATTTCCTCTTATTTTGAAACTAATTATTTCGCTTTCAGCTACTTGTGGTTCTTTTCTTATCTTCCTTCGTTCACCTACTTCTGTCCCTCCTCGAGGTTCTTCCGATTTTGTGTCAGTTTCTCTATCTGCTTCTAAATTTCCCTGTTCTTGTGTTTGACTATCTGTCCCTACTGCTCCTCGGGGCTTTTCCGATTTTTCTAACTTTTGGTCTGAAACTCTCCCTTCTTCATCTATTAATATTATCTTCGAAGGAATTCTACCACCACTTGTACTTGGTTGTTCACTGTCACTGTTTTCTGGCTCAGTTTCTTCTCTTATGCTTTCAAAATTCCACTTTGTCTTTATAATTTCTTCTCCTTCTGACTGTTCTGTATCAGATTCTGAACTGGTATCAGATATTTCCAGATGTCGACTTACAGGTCGATCTTCAAATTCTGGAACTTCAGCTATTTCCTCTATTTCTTCTTCTTCTTCTATCGTTTCATTTGTAGTTGGGTCTCCCAGATGTCGACTTACAGGTCGATCTTCAAGTTCTGGCACCCTGTTTGTCTCCTCTTCTCTTTCTGATGCTGAACTGTTGTCTATTATTTCCAGATGCCGACTCACAGGTCGATCTTTAGGTTCTGGAACTCTGATGGTGTGGCTGGCATGAACCCAGTGTTTCACTCCTGCACACTTAACTGCGGTCGTTGTCACTAGGATCACTTGTCGTGGTTCGTCCCAGCGAGGAACCAAACAATTTCTTCTCCGGTGGACTTTTATTCGAACCCAATCTCCTGGATTCAAGTCGTGTGCTGGTTTTCTTTCAAGAGTGGTCGCATCCGGTCCAACCTGATGAAACACAGAACGCACCACATCAGCCAATCCTTTGCAATAATCCAGTACTAGATCATCAGTTATAGTCAGTAGCTTGTTGACAGGTACTTGTGCTTGTCTCATTGCTCGTCCCATGATTATCTCATGTGGACTGAGTCCAGTCTTCCTTTCCGGAATACTTCTGATTGTCATCAGAACCAATGGCAAAGCATCTGGCCATTTCAGTCCTGTAGCTTGACACATTTTTCCTAACCTGTTCTTGATTGTTCCATTTACTTGCTCTACTATTCCAGAAGCCTCTGGTCTGTATGCACAATGCAGTTTCTGTTTAATACTAAGGGCTTCACAAATCAGTTTAACTAATTCGTTTTGGAAATGTGTTCCTCTATCTGTTTCAATCGTGACTGGAAAACCATACCTCGGAATGAATTCTCTCAGCAAAAGTTTTGCTACTGTGATACTGTCATTCCTTCTTGTTGGATATGCCTCCACCCAACGGGAAAACAAACAGACGACCACTAAAACATACCTCAATCTGCTGCAAGGTGGCATTTCTATGAAATCCATCTGCATTCTGGTGAAAGGACCCCTTCTCGTCCTATTCTTCCTAGACTCACTACTGTCTTCCTTCCTGGATTTAACTGTTGACAAATCAGACATCTTTGACAAAGACTCTCAGCTATGGCTCTGAATTTTGGATTGTACCATGTTTGTCTAAAAAGTCTGATCATTGAATCTCTCCCAATATGGGCTTGCCCATGGTACATCCGTGCCATGTCAGAAATCATGCTATCAGGCATAACTGGTCTCTCATCCCTGTAAACCCATACATCAGTTTCTTCATGTTTCCTACATCCTGCTTTTAGCCATGTATCTTTCTCTTCGTCTTCTGCAGCCTCTTGTAACTGTCTTACCTCATCCCATGTTTCAATTGAGTTAGTAAAAAGCAATGGACAAGAAATATGCTCTCTTTCGCGGCATTTGTTTAAAGAGACCACATTCTTTGCACAGTACTGTGCCATTTCGTCAGCATATTTGTTGCCAACAGTAATGTAGTCTTCCCCATTTTTATGTGCATTGCACTTCACTACAGCAATCTCTTTAGGCAGCTGTATCGCCTCAAGCAACCTTTTCACAAAATCTCCATTCCTTATGGGTGTCCCTGCAGACGTCAAGAAACCCCTTTGTGACCAAATCTGACCAAAGTCATGAACGACTCCAAAGCCGTACTGACTGTCAGTCATAATCGTAACTCGTACATTTCTTCCCAACTTACATGCTTGAATCAGAGCTACTAATTCTGCAACTTGGGCAGACCGTACACCTTTCAGACAAGATGCTTCCAATACAGTTGCTACTGTGCAAACTGCATATGCTGCACTTAGAACTCCATCACTCGTTCTCAAACATGAGCCATCCACAAACAGAATATAATCTGATTCTTTTAAGGGCTCCTCTCGGATGTCAGCTCTTGGTTTAGTACAGTATTCGAGCACATTCAGACAATCGTGATCTACTTCATCCATTTCAATCACATTCTCTTCATCTGGCAATGATGTTGAAGGATTTACATTCATACATCTGTCAATGGTCACATTATCTGCACTCAAAATTACCTTTTCATACCTAGTCAGCCGACTATGTGTCATGTATTGTGTTTTCGTTCTTGTCAAGAGAATTTCCACAGAATGGGGAACATACACTCTCAATGGATACCCCATCACTATGCCTTCACTCTGTTCCAGACTCACACAAGTAGCAGCAACCGCTTTCAAACATCCAGGCAACGCTCTGGCTACAGGGTCTAACACAGCAGAAAAATATGCAATTGGTCTTTTCATAGTTCCATGTCTCTGTACCAAAACTGAAAATGCACATCCATCTCTTTCACTGCAAAACAGCTCAAAATCTTTCTCATAGTCAGGCATTCCTAATGCTGGAGCCTCACACAGTTTCTTTTTCAGCTCTTTGAATGCTTTCATTTCTTCATCATTCATTTCAAAAGGATCTTTAACATCCTTCTTTGTCAGTTTCTGCAATGGTTTAGCAATTAGTGAAAAACCGCTTATCCATTGTCGACAATATCCAACCATTCCCAAAAACATTCTTACCTCTCTTTGTGTCATTGGAGCTCTCATTCCTTGAATCATTTTTATTCTCTCTGTCGTTACCTTTCGTACTCCTTTCTCAATTTTATGCCCTAAATACTGGACTTCTTGTTTACAAAACTGCAATTTTTAAGGGGACGCTTTATGTCCTCTTTTTGCTAAATGATTCAGCAAAGCAATCGTGTCACTGACACAGGCTTCTTTCGTTTTTGATGCCACCAGTAGGTCATCAATATACTGAACCATTACTGACTTTTCTGGCATTCTTAAGTCTTCCAATGATTTCTTTAAGATCTGATTAAAGATTGAGGGACTCTCTGTATACCCTTGAGGAATTCGGCACCATGCCAAAATACGCTCTCCAAACCTAAACGCAAATATTGGCTTGCTATCTGGATGTAATGGAATAGAGAAAAATGCATGACATAAATCAATCACAGTGTACCACTCTGCTTCGCGTGGAATCTGGTATAGAATCACGGCAGGATTCGGTACTATTGGGCAACAAGGTACAACAATTTTGTTTACCTTTCTTAAATCCTGTACGATTCTATATGTTCCATTTGGCTTTTTCAGTCCCATTATTGGCGAATTACATGGACTGCTCATGATTTCTTTTAGAATTCCTTGTTCAATCATTTTATTTATTACTGGCATTATCCCTTCAATTATTTCTGGAGTCAATTTATACTGAGGCGTATTTGGGTAACTCGTTCCTTCTTTTATGGAAATTTTTACGGGATCTACTCCTTTCATTAATCCTACATCTTCTCCTGTCAAGTCCCACACTTCTTCTTTTACTGTCCCTTTCAACTCAATTGGGATTTTCTCTGCATCAAATACAGGAAACAAATGATTTACTTCTGGTTCCAAATTTACCATTGTCATTTTGTACAGCACATCCTCATCTGGAGTCTGAAATGCAATTCCGTCTGGAGTACAATAAATTGTGCAGTTCATCTTGCACAATAAATCGCGTCCTAAAAGATTAACGGGATTACAATCACACACCACAAATCGGTGCATTTCATTAAATGGACCAATTTTCACCTTTACTAATCTAGTAAGAGGCGTTTCAATCTGCTGATTGGAAACTCCAACCACTTGTATATGTTCACCTGAGAGAGGAAGATTTGGAATTTCCACTGACCTAACAGTAGAACGGGTAGCTCCAGTGTCAACAAGGAATGTTATATTTGCACCATTCACTTCTCCATCCTCAAATGGACCTGACTGGTCTACCTCTAGAGTTGCGCCAAGCACGCACTCTCCCCTCTCTTTCAGACACCGTCATGAGCTTTCATACGACTCATCCTCACTCTGTCGCAACCAATATTGTGAGATTTCAGCTGCACGTGACAACTGTTTTACCTGTTCTCCTCCGTAGAATCCTGTTTCTGCACTGTACTTCTGTTGATTAGCACTCTTGGGAAGTGGTGGTTGCGGCACCTGACCTTGTTGAGTAACTACCTCACTCTGCACCTGTGAATTTAATGTTTGATTTTCTACATTAGGTTTAGGAGGAAATTTACACTCGTTTCTCCAATGCCCTAGCTTTCCGCAATTGTGGCATGGCCACTTTTTCTTCGCCTCATCTATGCTCATTTGTCCTTTTCCTTTACCTATATTAGGTCGGGATTTAAACTGTCCTGTTTCACTGCTAGTATTATTCAATTCAGCTTCTTGCTTCTCTGCAACTTTCACCTGTGCCCACATGGCTTTTTCTTTCAATTTACGCTGTTTACTCTCAATTTCATCACTGCAATACTTAGCATATCTCAAAACTTCGTCCACTGTGCTATTCTGCCACCCTATCAAATGCTGCTTAATCCTTTCACTTATCTCCGGTGTTAATCCATACACGAACCTATATACAAAATGACTCATGTCCTTTTCACTTAGCGTCTCATAACCACTATACTGTTTGAAAACCAACAACAATCTCTCATAGTACGCATGCACTGATTCTTTGCTTTCCTGTGTTGTTCTGTCTATTTTCACCCAAGCTGTTTCTTTTGGTGGAATTTTATTCTTCAAAAAGGTAACTACCTGATCATATTTCCGCATCACTTCTGGACCTGGCGCTCCTGTTTTGGCATCCCTTGGATATTCTACAGTTGGCCAATCAATTGTAATCTTACATTCCGTCCATAAATCAGCAGGCACTACTATGTCAAACAATCCATCTAGATCTATCCACAGCACTTTTGACACCTTAACAAATCTCTCCACTTGTCTGTACCATTCTACTGGTTTCTCTCTCAATTTTGGGAAGTCATTTGTAAATGACAGTATATCCTGTCTGGTCCATGGAACATGCACATAACTACCACCTGGTGTTTCTCTCATTGGGTACTCTCTGGTAACTGGTTCCTTATCTGTCATTGCAAATGCTAAAGCTGCTTTATCTGTCGTTTTCTCATTCCTCTTTGTCCATCTGTTTGTCCATCTATCCACATCACCCCACTTTCTCAAAAAAACAATCAGCTCTTTTATCTGGGTCAGTCTTCCTGATGTGTTCAAATTTTCTATGTCTTTCTCACAAAAATCTACTCTGTACGGTTTCTGCAATGTCCTCACTTTCACAAATTCCACTCCCAATTCACCTGCAATATCTTCCAATTTGTCATGTAAATTTCTAGCTCTCCATGTAAGACTCTCACACAAAAACATAATCTCATCATCCTGATAATTCTTTAGTTTTTCCGTTCCAATTGTTCCCAAAATCAACTCTTCCATGTCTATTTTTAACCTAATTACATCTAATGGTTTTTCTTCAGGTTCTTTCGCTTTTAGCGCTTTCATCCATTCATTTAACTCTTCTGGAGTCGGACCTATAGGTGTACTATTTAATTCAATCCAATCACTGGTTCTTTCTGGTGTTCCTGATGCGGACTCTGTCACCATAGGTATTCTTCTAACCTCACTCTCATTTATCGTCAAATTTGTAGGTGGACTTGGTCTACACGTACTCGCCGAATTGTGTGCACCTTCCTTATTCAGTTCCATCCCTTCTCTTTTTCTTTGCACATGTGAATTCATGGGAATCACCAAAGAATGTTCATTTATTTTCTGGTTTTCAAAAATTGGCATTACTGGACTTATCGTTACTGGTACAGTTACAGCTTCCATATTCTTTGTCAATTCTCTTATTTTCTCTGTCAATTCTTTTGTCGTTTTTGCTAGTTCAGTTGCATTGTCACTTTCTGTCTCATCATTTTGTGAAATTTTAAATGTTTCTTGTGACCTATTTATTTCATTTCTTCGTTTGGGTTTTTTATTCCTCTCCGTTTCCATTTGCGGTGCATTAGGTGTCACCACTACAGAAGTCTGTTGATATGGAGGTGGATTTCTGTTTAAAATATCTTCCAGCAATTCGTCATCTGTTTCACTACCACCATACACATACTTTTCTACCACTACATGTTTCTTTTTCTCGGTACACTTTCTCTTTGCTTCTTCCTCAACCGCAAAAGCTGGAAACAAACCTCCTGCCAAGTTAGCGTATCTCCAACGCTTTACTCTGTCCTCATGATTTATTCCCCACAACCTTCCTGGTAAAAACTCATGATTCTTCAATCCTCTGGATCTCTCTCGTTCATACATCTCATCTTCCCATTCCGCTAAAGCTTCAAACTGTGTTGGTCTAGGTTCTAACATTACCATCTTTTCTCGCAAGTTCCGTAATACAGCTACATTAAATGAACCATTTTCAGGAAAAGCCAATGCTCCATCGTTCTTGGTGTATTTTGTCCAATTTTCTAACTAAATGCATGTATGATATCCATATTTCAGCATCATATGTGAAGCTGGTGACTTCGGTGGAGGAATAATTTGTCCCTCTCTAGTCACTACCTTTTTGTCCTTCTTAAAGAAGTTCTTAACTTTCGACATCCAAGACGTTTTCTCTCTTCCATACTCATAGTACGTTATGATTCACAACCTTTCTCTCCTACCACAATCGGCAAATCAACTCTTTTCCCTATGCGTTTATTTCAACCAATGCTAGCGCGACTCACACCAACGCTCCAATCACAACGATTTCTGTCTACGGCGCACTGTCCAATCCCAGCGGGGCTTTTGTCTACGTCACTTTGCTCCTGTTCTCATGTGACTAGCGCACTGTCCAATCCCAGCGCGGCTATTGTCTACGTCACTTCTGCTCTTGACCCCTCCTTTACAAAATTTATCGGCAATTTCTTTTTCAACAATTCTTGTTAGTTACAACATTTTATCCACATTTCCATTGTCTGATTCGCTAAACCGAAAAGATAGCTTTGACCATTCACACAAGAATTCTGTATTTTCCAGTAGGCAGCGCTTACCTCTACCCTACCACAGAACTTTCAGTTACGTCGATAAAGTAGCACTTCCCTCTACCTTACCCTTCTTTCAAGCAAACGATAAACCCGTTTCTCTGGGGATAAAACACATGTGGAGACTATACTGCTCCTGAGAATTAAGGCCAGAGTTTCACAAGAAAACCGATCACTATTTCACTCACACACCTTTTATATGCAAAAATGTCCCTGAATAACACAACCTGTTATTACCAAATTGAACTCAGACAGTGTAAAATTCCATGCGACTTCTCTTGCCACACGTGTTCCACTTCCTACTTCCCAGAAGCGTGAAAACTTACATATAACATAACGCAACTCAACAAAAAGTGTTAGACATAAACTTATCAATAATCTATCATCAAAATTCAATAATCACCAAACTAATCTATAGTAACCATAACTCTGCTACCAAGAAATCTGATCCAGCGCTTACAATAAAAATATTTTCTCCTATTATGGTTTTGGGTCATCCAGGTGCAATTATTTCTCTAACATACACACACTATATCCATATGACGGTGGGGCCCATAACAGCGCATATACATTCACTTACTCATTTATTTCCCTGGATTTTCCTCCGACATGAAACCTAGGAGAAAAACAATTTGCTGGAAGGAGACGGGATACCTCTTTTATAAAGACACAATAATTTTCATTTGCTTTTAAGGTATTCCGCTCATTGGTCGATGGACCAACTAGTAGGAATCAGTTGATGGTGATTAAGACCAGCTCAATCACAATGAACTCTTTTACCAAAACATTATTAATCATTATGCTAAAGAAAATCACTGAGTCATTGGTTTAAAGAATAATAAAGTTTATATAAAGTTTTGAATGCAGAAAAATTCAGGATTAATTTATTATTCAGATCATTGCGTTTATCATTTTTATAAGAATAATTGCAAATTGCATGTCACTTTTATTAGATCGAAAATGAAGTTATCATCTAATGACTCTATAGATCAACCTATCTATCTCTCAGGGAAATCCTAATAATTCTAATATAGAACTTGTCAAATGCTAGTTCTCCTAAAGCGGCATTTCATACTCAACTGGAAAAGGAAAATAACAGCAGCAGCATCAGCTCGTCAGCATCAGCAACCGCAAACTCTCCCATCTACAGCATCTAACTTCTTCAGCATCTCCCGCAGCATCCCGCAGCATTCTAACCCCCTCCCACCAAGAGTAGGTCTTCTTATACCCTAATTCTAGCTTGCAGCATAAAATGTTTCTTCTTACATGGCGCGATTCATTCTCATTGGTCCAAAACTCAGGTCCCTATACATTCTAATCAAGCTTCCTGGTCTTAACTAGTTCCGTGAGGAATGTCCATGCAAGCATCGTTTCCCACAGTTCATGCACTCGCTCATCCGTTTCGATCAGTCCAAATTGTTTCTTTTTCTGCAACAATTGTATAATAATGTTCTTTCTATTGATTCAACCAGGCTTCTCAAGCTTCTTGCTGATCATCTTGGCACACATCTGCTCAGAAGGGTCACAGCAGCCTTGACCATACTTTCATCCTAGCCTCTCGGCATCAGCACGTGATCATCTCTTTGCAACAGCCTCTCTCCTCTATCACGTGGTCGCATCCGCTCCTGCGCACTCTAATAACTCGCGGCCATTTTATATTGCTGCTCAGCAGGCCTAAGCGCACTATTTCTAAAGAAAACAAAATGTTATTAAAACAATGAAATATAAACCCTTTCGTTTCCCTCCCGTCTTTCTAAGTACCCCAATTAGGTATTACCTAGCAGAAGCAACATATAAAGCTGTCCCTTACTTACCATCGCTTTATTTTGCAACAACACGTTTTATTCAAAGCACGAAAACATGCATTTTATTATTATTTTAGTACGCAAAATATTATGTTATATTAGAAACGTAAACAACTATTAGTTCATTACTTTGCACATAAAACTGCGTGTTATCCTTTTCCCAGACATACATTGTTGGTTATTTACTTGAACGAACATGTTTATTATTTTTATACGAAAATATTAGGAGGTTAAAATTTTTATATTTACCCTGCTCCATCATTACCATAACACATGTTGGAGTGCACCAAGGTGCCCAAGGGGTGAACTTGCTCTTTACAAATACACCTTATGTGTTGTTTTATGTTAAACTAATGCATTTGTTGGAAAAGACTGTAGAACTAACAGCCTTAATAATGGTAGACTCCTGGGGCCGTATCATGAACAATTGCACTGGCTCAGAGCAGGACTCTGCACCCGTTTTTGTGTGGTGCAACGTCTAAAACACACATGTGAGTTTCTCCTTATAAATGCAATGTTTTTTCAGACAGTACATCATGAAAGTGGAAGAGGCATAATCTGCTCACTGGAGAAATAAAGTGTTAAGTGAATGGATTTTAGACAGTGCAAGAGCATAAAAAAGGCACTCCGCGTTGTGCCCTGGCAGCTGTTCATGATATGTCTCAAAGTATTCAGTTGACATTGTAGAGTGGGATTGTTAAAAAGGCTCTGTTGCAATATTCTAGTTTTTAAGGGAATTTTCTTAAACTAATTAAGTAGATTTTCTAAAACATTGTGTTGTTATGAAAGGGCAGACCACTCTAATATTTTAAGTTGAAAGGGGAACTCTGCATGGCTGCCTAATTTCACCACTATTGTCTTTTTATAACCTTTTAGTAGAAACCATACAGAAAACGTAATTAAATAAACCCATTGCAATAATGAAGAGTATAACATTTTAATGTATGTAAATGATATGATGATATTTGTGACTAACACACTATATATTTCCCAATTGAAAAGTGTTGATATGTAGGGTCTCTCTCGGCATATACAATTCCTATCAGTAAGCATAAATTCAGGGATTTCCAGGACTTGTCTCATTGGTTTAATTAACCCTCAGACTTTAGAGTAACTAAGTCTAATGTAAAGTCTTTGGCTATTTGGATTTCAACTAATGTGAAGGGTGTAGTGAGAGTAAACGTAATCCCCATTTGTAGAGGATATTAATTTATAGAAAAGGAAAGTGCACTTGTTATGTAATTAATCGTTGAATGATTGACCCATACCCCACAAGGTACACTCAGTTGACCATCAGCATGATTAGTGGTGTGCAAAATTCACGTAATTTACTTTCACTTAATTATGTGAAATTTCACCAAAATGCTGTATTTTAACTCAAAATGCATCTGCGCATCAATTTTTGACACAGGGATGTATTTCACAATAAAAAACACAACTGCTTGCTTATTGGCTGCTCACATTATCCTATTTGCTCATGGTGAAATGTAACCACAAACGGCAAGTAATTACACAACGTGGTGTAAAGGCATAATTTTGGGAATTCTGTGTAACATGAACTTTTTAAAATTATGTGAATTACACCGGCATAATATATATCATGCCTGGGCCTAATCATGATCTGTTCACCATCTACTAATAGCTGATATAATTGGCTTCATTTATTTCAAAATTTCACATTGGCCTTTAAGTGTAATTTACCTTAGTAGTCAATGCAAAATATCAAATATAGTTTAGAAGAAGAGTCTAGCACATTCATTTCACCAGGATAAATTTCCTGAACATCTGAAGGATGATGAGGTCTCCTGAAGACCCTGAATGAGATTTTAGGAATCTGTACACCTTTGGTGATGTAGTAAAGCTTGATTTGCCTATAGGTCCGGTATAGCTAGGGCTGAATGGTTTTGTGCAGACTGGTGCTGTAATGCCTCCCTTTCCTAATAATTGTAATGAGTCTGTGCAGTTGCACTAAACAAGTCAATGGAACCAGAGGCTGTTGCTGGGATTTTACAGTTTATTGTGAAAGTTTGAATTACCTCTTTTCTTTGTTGTCAGAGGTCATTTGGAGTGTTATTTCAGGATTAAAGGCTTGGCAAAATGCAATTGCTTGATAAGACCCTTTTAAAAAAAAAAAAAAAATCTTTATTTGTGTTTTTGTTTTTCAGCATTTTTCAAAACGATTCAGCAAATTTTGCATTAGGGCGCAGATCATGCACCAAACAATAAATACTAAACAATAAAGGAGGCACGCCCACGCTCACACCCACCCGTTCAAGCACAAGGGGCAATTTCATAACATTCCCAGATACAGAAGAAATCACAATGATGAATACAATGACTCTCCCACACAAAACACAATAGTACGATTATGTCAAGGGATCCTCAGCTTCTGGTGAAAGATGGATAACATAGTGATTCAACCACCCTCCCCAAACCTTGTGGAATTTGCGCATTTTTTTATTTTTTTATTTTATTTTATTGATTTTATGAAGATAAGCTCATACAATATGAACAATAAAGGAAAAGTAAAACAAAAAAAAAGAAAGCAGTCACAATGTACATGGATAAACATTCAAAAACGTTACTGGTAGGATAATACGATATATACAAATAAATTCTCCAGAGGGAAACATACTCCTAGTGTGACCATACTGTCACATAGTGTGCAAACCATATGACCAGCGGAATCTGTCCCACTGTGATGTCAGCCGTAATATGGGATTGAAATATCATACCAGAGTGAGACCTGGGGAGGGAATCTCAACGTAAAATCTACAAAAGCTATGAAATTTACCCAAGCCGACTGCCCTAGAATCGACTAAAACCCGGCTACCTGTTGCTTCGTTTTTTGCCGTCCAAAAAGCTCTGATATAAGCTCCAGAAGTTCTTGGGGCGACTTTGGGGGGGAAGTAGTTCGCTGTATATCTCAGTCTGCGTGTTACAGTATAGCATATCTCTGGACCATTGTATCAGGCTGGGGGGCGGACCACGCGCCTAATGGATAGCTACCACTCGCTTTGCTACCAACAACCCCTTATCCACCAAGCGCCTTATATCTTTGCGTAACCTTTTGGAGAAACCTAGAAGAGCCAACAGGGGGTCTGGTGTCAGAGGCTCCTCTGTAATGTCGCTAAGTTTTTGAAATATTGCAGTCCAGAATGTCGCTATTGAGGGGCACAACCATGCTAAATGGTGAAACCCCGCTGGCTCTTCCCCGCACCTCTCACATTTAGCTGTATCTCGTAAGCCGTATCTATGCAACCGAATTGGGGTATAGTAAACCCTATTGAGGTATTTAAACTGAATAAGTCGATGCCTACCATTTAGGGATATACGTTGTGTGGATTCGCAGC
The DNA here is from genome assembly GCA_963921515.1 of Calotriton arnoldi. NCBI lineage: Eukaryota > Metazoa > Chordata > Amphibia > Caudata > Salamandridae > Calotriton > Calotriton arnoldi. The sequence continues at coordinate 1,700,724 of CAWUFW010001631.1, forward strand.
AGTACCGCCAGGTATCATCATCTAAGATGACCTCTAGGTCGGACTGCCACTCCAACCTGGCCTTGGTGTAATGATTCTTCTGGTAGTCCTGCATCATATTGTATATACATGAGACAATCTTATACTGAGACTTGGAACGCAGCATTAAAGAGAAAGGGGGAACTTCTGGTGGCTCTAGCAATTCTTCTCCTAACATCTCGCGGAGAGCATGACGAGCTCTGAAGAAGTGAAACAGCGTAAGGGGGGACCGGCCCTGCTTTTCGGGGGTTAAATCTTCCCAGTCTCACCCATTCCTATCCATGAACAGGTCGCCTATTACCGAGATATCGAGGCTTTTTAAAGTGCGCACCACCTCTGGTTCCACAAGTGTCGGGAGCCAGGCACACCATTCGATCGGAGTTAGCGGGGAATACAGGATAGAGGCAGCTTGTCGTTTTATTAAATTGTGCCAAGCATGCGTGGTGGCGTTAATCGAATCTAACGCACCGGTACGCCGTACCGGGGCACGGAATAAAGATGTGACCAAGTGAGAGGGCGCCGTTGCCACCCTTTCTATATGAAGGTGGGGGGGAGGGGATTTCTGGTGTAGCCAGTAGAAGGCATGTGAGCACTGCGCTACCCGATAGTAGAGCTCCATATCCGGAGCGCCAAGCCCACCCATGGAGTATGGAAGAGTAAGGACATCCCACCTTACACGAGGCTGCTTACCGGCCCAAGCTAACTTGACCTGTAGAGACTTGAACTGCTTAAAAAAGTGGGCCGGGAGAACCATAGGTATATTTAGAAACAAAAAGAGAAGTCTGGGAAGCACCACCATCTTCATCAGGGATATGTGTCCCAGGAGTGATAAGGGTAGCCGTACCCATCTGTTTATATCTTCTTCTAATTTAACAATCGCTCTGCCGTAGTTCTCTGTGAATACCTTCTCTGAGCATGTATGGACTTGAATTCCCAAGTATCGCACAGGGTCTGCGGACCAGGTCAGAGGGGACTCCAGCTCTATCGGCTCCATACTTGGAGTAAGGGGAAAATTAGTAGATTTAGACCAATTAATTTTAAGCCCTGTAAATTCACCAAATCTTACAACCTCTCAACACTGGGGAGAGGTTAGTAGCTGGATCTCTAATATACAGCAGTGTGTCATCACCGTAGGTGGAAATTATTAAATTCTAGTTGGGGAAACAAAGCCCTCTATGGCTGTGGTATTCTCTTAGGGCACAAGCCAACGGCTCCGCCACCAGCGCATAAAGTAGTGGGGATAGCGGGCAACCCTGACGGGTGCCTCTGGAGATTGTGATAGAAGAAGTTACTATGTTATCCACTCTCACCCTAGCCGTAGGGGAATTGTAGAGAACCTCCACCAGCTGAATAAAAAGGTCACCTATACCCATACGTCTTAGTACCAGCAACATGAAGTTCCACTCTACAGAATCAAACGCCTTTTCGGCGTCTAAAAAAATCGCGGCTACTTTAATCTCCGGCTTAACATGTTGAATGGCACCAAATACTGTACGTAAGTTGTGTGTTAATGTACGTTCGGGGACGAACCCTGCTTGTTCAGGACCCACCAAAGTCGGAATAAGGGGAGCAAGCCGGTTCGCCAGGACTTTGGCGAATAATTTAGTATCCACGTTTAATAGGGACAACGGCCTGTATGAGGAGCATTCGTGTGGGGGTTTGCCTGGCTTTAGAAGAGTAATCAGCATAGCTTCCCGCATCGTTGGAGGCATGATCCCGCTCTCCCCCATCTCTTCGAACAGGGTAATCGAGTGAGGAACCAGCAACTCCCTGAACTCTTTATAAAGACACCGTGTCTGTCTTGGCCCGTAGCACTATTGTCTCGCATGGATTTGAGGGCATCAAGGACTTCCCAGGCCTCCAGAGGTCTCATAAGGTATTCTCTATGCTCGTCTGCTAACCAGGGCAATTTAATGTGGGCAGCATCAGTGTTCTGTAATTTAGTTTGATATAATTCTGAGTAGTAGTTCTTAAAGCAGTTAGCAACAGAGTCAGGGTCACTTGGTCCGTCCCCCGTCGCTGAGCTGATCTCCATAGGACATGTTGTCTCGCGCCTACCTTTCATTATGGACGCCAGAGTAGCAACCGGGCGTTCCTCCTCACCATTTGTTCTAGCTTGAGCGTACTTCCCAAGGAGTTTAACCTCTCTATCAGCTTCTTCATGGTACTCCTCCAGTGTGGCCTTGAGCTCGTCCATGACCTGGTCATTGCCACCATCAAAGGCCTCCCTCTCCAAGTTGGCTAGTTTCCTTTCAATTGTTTCTAAGCGCCCTCTGATGGAGCGCAGGACCCCCGATTGCTTGGCTATTGCTATCCCTCTAATATAAACCTTAAAGGTTTCCCAAACTGTAGCGAATTGAGTTACCGATCCTATGTTGGTGTCGAAAAAGGTTTCAATGGCTTCTGACATTTCGACCCGGAACGCATCATCTAAGAGTGCATATGGGGGGGATCTCCATGTGAATGGAGCAGGTTTTTTTTTTTAGAACACTCAAGGTCCAGTAAAATTGGTGAGTGGTCAGAATACGAGCGAGGAAGTATCTCGCAGCCCTGTATTGCGTGTTTTAGCGAGCCAGCTAGGAACCAATAATCTATTCTAGTGTATAGATTATGTGGGGCAGAGTAGTGCGTGCATCCCCCCTTATCCCTAAAACAAGTACGCAAGACGTCAATCATGCCCAGCTCAGCAGTCGCGTCTTCAATCGCCTTAGCAGCCAAAGACTGACGTCGGGCAGGGCCCCCAGAGCGGTCAATGGCTGGGTTTAGTACACAGTTAAAATCACCTCCCCATATCTGTGGAAGCAAAGGTAACTGGCAAGTAGTTTCTAGGAGTGATCGATAAAATTGTGGGTGATCAAAGTTAGGGCCGTAGACGTTTATGATAATGACCTCCATGCCCTTCCCCTTGCATTTTGTAATTGCATATCTGCCTTCCGTGTCTGCGTGAAGTCCCTCTGGTGAAATGCCTGCTTTTGGGTTAAAACACATGAGTACCCCATGCGCATGGGTGGAAAAACCAGCTGCATGGAATGTACCATGCAACTTTCTGCGCGTTAACATTGGGTTGTCTAAGGGTAGGTGAGTCTCCTGTATAAGTGCGATATCTATGTTATGCCTATTGAGATACTCGATTACCTTCCTAGTTTTCCGGAAATCATTCAATCCCCTAACGTTCCAGGTCAGCAATCTCAGCGTATCACCTAGGGACCATGGAGGGGGAGTGGATATCCCGATAGTATCCCTCAGCGAGTAAACCTACGTATTTACACCAGAACCGTCTTTTACCTTGGATCTCTCGTGACAGATTTATCAAGTAACATATAGGCACTGTGACCAAGACAAAACAAATAGAAAAAAACACCCAAAGCAATGTCACCACCCCCCACCCACGCCATGCAAACCCCAACTCTGAATAGTCGATGTCCCTCCTCCCCCCACCCTTCCCCCCCTAGATGTGAATGGCTATAAGCCATGAAGTGAGTAACACTCAGGGGCGGATGTTGCCAGGACACCGCAAACTACACCCGTAAAACAGACAGTATGCTATACCATCAGGACTAAATAGGGCACACCTGAATCAAACAATTCTAACATTTGTAAGCATTGAGGACGGGAAAAAAAAACACAACTGCCCATCTATACCTCCACTTCCAGTGACTCCGAAAAGGGCTAATGTGCCCAGCTGCATCTAAACCGGAACCCCATAAGCCACTGCAACATTGTTATTGACAGTACTTGCAATTGTCCTGTCTATTTCATGCCTCCCTTTTCGGTCGTCGCAAAGCTGACCCAGCAGCGTCGCTCTGCAGTACACAACAGAGAGAGCTCCCTTTTAAAGGCATGGTCTCTGTGAATACCGGAGCGCAAGGGTGAAGGGATACATAGAACCAGGGATATCTCAGTCTTGGTCATCCATGCCGCCGCCAGCTGCCCCCCCCCCCCCACCCGGGCTTCTCGCCTCTGGGTGTCGCACCTCCGACTTAGAGTATTCTTTGAGAGCCTTTTGAAGCGATTTGGGATCTGAGAAAATCTTAGCCTTGCCGTTCATTATGACTCTTAGTCTGTCTGGGTGCAGCATTGCATAGTCCATGTTCTGCTCTCGCAGCCGGCGTTTGAGCGGACCAAACTGGGGTCTGGCCTCCTGAACCTTCATGGTGAAGTCAGGGTATAGGGATATCGTGGAGCCCTTGTATGTCAATACACCCCTTTCTCTGGCTTGCCTAAGGGCCGCATCCCTGTAGTTGAGCAGTTTTGCTATCATGGGACGCGGAGGGGCCAGGAGGAGGTCTAGGGCCAAGCGAGCGATGAGCGCGCTCCACCACGAACATGTCTGAGAAGGTTTCCCGGCCCAGCAGTGTGACGAGGAGCTTCTCTGTGAATTGTTCCATGTTGCCCATTGAAGTAGATTCCGGCCGGCCCGTGATCCGAATGTTGCTCCTCCTGGACCTAGCCTCCAAATCCTCTGTTTTGTCCTGCAGTGCCACCAATGCCTTGGCCATTTGTTTTTGGACTGAGTCAGACTCCGTCTGCACCTCCTCCACCTCTGTCACTCGGCGTTCGGTCATGTCCATACGTTCTACTTGTTTATCGAGGCGCTCCGACATTCTGTCCATACTGAATAAAAGTGTGTCTATTTTGCCATCTATAGTTGATAGGCTCTTCTGCACCGCTGCAAGGATCTGTCTTATATCGCCGGTCTCGTCTTCCAGAGTGTCCACTTGATTTTCCGAAGTGCGGGTACCCTCCGCCTCCCTGGTTCTTGACTTTCTCTGGTCAGAAAGCAGCTTTGTTTGGGTTCTGTCCACCTTGCCCATTCTGGCGGCAGAGGAGACACAGTCTCTTTCTGCCGCTCTCCCGCTATCTGATATGTAGGCAAGGGTATGATTGCGCAGCCCTCAATGATCCATCAGTCGACGTATTGGCAGCGGGCACCGTAGACGTAGGGAAATCAGCCCCCCGTTGATTTTTATCAAGCAGATTAAGCATACACAAGCTCTCTCCGGGCTATCAGTGAGCTAAGGTCAGGGTGCACACTCAATGCGGATCAGGACCAGCGCGCCCACACCAGCAAGGGCAGCCAGCACCTCCCAGGTGGTCTACCTTAAGGGATCTTCGCTCTATTTTGTGGCCGGAGGGTATTGCCCGGTTCTTCCACCAGCCATGGGTAAACGTCCAGGGATTGTGTCAGGGTCTCGAAGGGGCACAACAGAGCGCAGGCAGCAAGCCCTGGAAGACCCTAACCGCCACCCCAGCAACAGGGAGAGCATGTGAGCCTCGCCGATACCAGAGGCTGCAGGGGCCACCCTCTTGGTGTCTCGCCGCGTAGAGGGCACAGCATCCAGGAGCACAGGGGGGCAACGAACAGTTCAATAGAGGCCCGTCGCGGTGAGGCAGACCACACAGGTCCCGGCGCGCCGCACTCACTGCTCGGGTCTCCACGCGGGGCTCAGAAGGCAAGTTGAGGATGACAAAGGAGGACGCGCTCTCAGTGCCGATCTACACCGAAGCGCACCGTTGTCCGCCCAGGCGCCAAAGCTGTGGTAACTTCGCTGGGGCGATCGCGGCAGCAGCTGCGTAGTAGAAGCACTCCCGGCAGGGTACCTCAGTCGGATTCCGCTAGTGCCCCAGGCACAGCTGGGACTGCCGCCGGCAGTGTGAGTGGCAGGATCGCTTGGAGGGGGTCGCAATGAGGAATCCGCACCGTCTCCACGCTCAGATCTGCCCCGGGTCCAGCCGTCATCAGCTCCGGTCCCACGCAGCACGGCGACACCAGCGTCGGCGACAAATCTAGGCCGGTGCGCCGGGTGGCGGTATAGGCCTCTCCCTTTTCCTCCTGTTTTCTCTTACTTGGGGTTAATCGATGTGCGTTATCTGCGCACCGGATGGGAGATAAAGACTTGCGTTTTCCCCTCCACCGTCGATAGTTCGCGTTCTGGCTTCAGGTGTGAGGATTCCTGCAGGATAATGTTGATGGCTCACGGAGCTTTCCTAACACACGGCCATTTTGCGTCTCGGCAAGCTCCGCCCCCAATTTGCGCAGTTACCCCTTGCTTTTGTACATGACCCTTTCTGCCACCATATATAAGTCCATTCCCCTCTTCCATTTCAGCAGTGTTGGGGCTTCAGGCGCCCCCCAATGCTTGCCACATCACACTTGGTGACTACCAAACCTAAATTACAAAACATTTGTGCCCTGGGTATGTCCACATCTCCCGGTACTCCCAGCAGGATATAGTTGGAGTCAAGAGGGTTAATTTCACCCACCACCCTGCTCGGTTATCTCTTCACCTGTGTTTAATATGTATGAATAGCCGGGCAGCTCTAGAGCCTATGTAAGTAGGAACCCTTCCCGTCCCCCACATCGGACACAGTCCGGGGAGGCCGCCCTTCCCATTCGGTGTAGCCGGTCCCTGTCGTAATAAACCCGGTGAAGGATTTTAATTTGTATCAGGTGTAGACAAGATTTTATTGCCATTGCACTTGAGTACGTCAGAACCGCCTCCCAGCCCACATCTTCAAGGTCCACCACCTCTAGGCACCACCGTTCCCTCAATCTGGTCAGCCTAACTGGCATATTATTGTTGATTGTTTTATACCTGCGGGATATAGCCTTGGAAGGCAATACTTCCTGCAGCAGCCGACCCTGCAATTGGGCAAATTCAGGTAAGTCCAGCGTCTCTATGACCTCCGCCCGTCAGCTGAGCGTATTTAAAAAATGGATTACTATGCATAGCGTATTCTCGCCAGAGCGTTGCAAATGACACCAACTCGCCACCTTCAAGGAGATCCCTTACCTGTGAGATCCCCAATAATTCACAGACTCCAAACCCCCTCAGTTTCCCGATCTCTTTCAACCACGCCCCCTCCTAGAGCAGCGCCTCAAATGTCAATTTACCTGCCCAACCCATACAGTTGGTGCCCCTCTGCCAGGCCTCTATTGCCACCTGGGTTGCCGGCAGCAATTGTCGAAGGCCCGTTCCTCCATACAGGAAATGGAAGTAGGAGCGGCTAGCGAATTGGTTGCATTTCAGCTTATGAGTGGAATGTTCCTGAGGGGCAAATGCCCAGTCGTTCACAGCCACCAGGAGCGCTGCCCAATAGTAAGCCCTGATATACGGGAGTACAATCCCCCGTTGTATGGGTTGTGGTGGAGCGTGGAGAGGGCTATTCGAGGGTGCTTACCAAACCACAGCAGGGAGCGCAGATCGCTCTCCAGTTTAACAAAGACTGCCTCAGGGAGTGGGTAGTAGGTATTTTGCATAGCACATAGTAGTTTCAGGAGCGTAATCATTTTAAAAATGGCAGCTCTACCCAACAGCGTGAGGGGAAGGGCACACCACCGTTCAACGTTCCCCTGAAAAGCGCAAATCACTCTCCCGAGGTACCTGGTGAAACATTGCTCCGTCTGTGACGTCACATTAATGCCCAGATATTGAAAACCCATGGCCGCTACATGGAGCACTCGAGGAAGACCGGAGAGGTCCAAGGGGGTGTATGGCAGGGCACCAACTTATTCCAATTGATATGGTAGTCAGAATGAGCTCCGTAGGACTAGAAGGTGTTAAGGATCGTAGGTTTGGTAGTCACAGGTTTGGTGACATTAAGCAGATTGTCATCAGCATAAAGAGAGATTTTTTTCCTCCTCCCCAACCAACGCTGTGATTTTGAACACCCGGATATCCAGGTGGTAACGAATCACTGCCGACAGTGGCTCGATGATGAGAGCGAACAACAAGAGGGACAGGGGGCACTCCTGCCTAGAGCCACGTTCTATCGAAAAAATTGAGGAGAGGACCCAGTTTACTCGGACTGCCACCGTAGGGGCCTGATAAAGCAAGGAGATCCATTGTCTAAAGCAGGGACCAAAACCGAACTTGCAGAGCCTGATGGAGAAAAGGCCAATGTATGTCATCAAATGCCTTTTATGCTTCCAATGCAGAACAGGAGGCACCCCTGTCTGGTGCCACGTTCTGTCGAAAAAACTGAGGAGAGGACCCTGTTCACTCGGACTGCCACCATAGGGGCCTGGTAGAGCCAGGGATCCATTGTCGAAAGTGGGTACCGAAACCGAACGTGCAGAGCGTCTGGTGGAGAAAAGGCTAATGTATGACATCAAATGCCTTTTCTGCTTCCAATGCTAAGAAAACATGGGGGTCGTCCCTCAGAGTCACCTCCAGCATCCACTTGTGGAGGTGTTAAAGGTTAAGCCATATAGACCTACCTGGCATAAAGCCAGCCTGATCTCTGTGGATGAGCAGGAGAATCACTGTCAAGAGTCACACGGCTCGAATGGTAGCCAGCACCTTCACCTCAACATTGAGCAGAGAGATGGGCCAGTAGGAGCCATAGGTGGTTACAGGCTTACCCTGTTTGTGAATCACGACAGTGGTAGCACATTGTAGATCCGGTGATAGTGCTCCATGGTCTCGTGCCTCCCTAAACAGGTTGAGCATATGGGGGAATTTGAGTACTGTTAAAAAACTCTGCCCGGAAGCCATTTGGTCCCGGCATTTTCCCCGTTTTCAATTTTGAAGTGGCGGCCGTGACTTCTTCCAGTGATAGCGTCCTCAAGTGCCATCTGATCTTCGGAGGACACCACAGGCAGGTTGACCCCAGTCAAATACTCCGCTATACTAGAGGTGTCTGCCAACGGGCGAGCCTTATAGAATGAGGCATAACAGCCAGCAAAGGCCTCCGCAATGGCAACGTCAGTCGAGTGGGGGACACCCCGCTCATCTATGATACTGTGGATCCACTGAGCCACCGCGTCTCGCCTACTGAGCCAGGCCAGCAAATTGCCCGCTTTGTCCCCAGCACTGTAAAGACGATATTGTGTGGGCAATAATTGACTGCATATCTCTCCTGTGGCCATGTCCCGGTATTCCAGCCGGAGTACCTCAGGGGAACGCAAGGCCTGGGGATCGGCACAAGCACCGCTGGCGCCCTCAAGGGTCTGGATCCGCCTTTCCAGACTCTTTATCTCCGCAACTTCCCTATGTTTTTTGCGGGCCAGGATATTTTGGCCCTGTCCCTCAAAACTGTTTTATAGGCTTCCCATATGACCACTGTCGTCTCGACCAGCCCCTGGTTTTCCTGAAAATAAGGCTCTGAGTCTGTTCTAAGGTCATTTGCGACTTCCGTGTCTTTCAAGTCTCACACGTTTAACCCCCAGCCCGCTGCCCGGGGACTATCCCTGCCCTCCATAGTGACCCAGAGGGGGAAGTGATCTGATTGGCCTCGAGCTAGATATTCTGCTCAGAGGACCTCTGTCGCCTCTCCTGCGGGGACGAATAGATAGTCTAGCTGGGAATAAACCTTGTGTGCCCTGTAGAAGTAGGAGTAGGTACTGCTTCTGGGATAATGCCATCTCGATAGATCGCTGAAACCCAGTGAGTGTGCAAATTTCCCCAAAGGTGTGACATCCGCCGAAACCGAGTGATCAATTGTTATAAGCATGACATAATTGAAATTCCCTGATACAACATGGCCAGCCAAGCCAGCCTTCAAGAGCAACGCCCCCACCTGATCAAGCACCGGCTGTTGGAGGCGACGTGGTGCATAGGCACTGACCAATTTGAATGTAACCCTGCCCCACGGTCCCTGGACTCCCATATATCTTTTGCTTTGGTCTGTCTGTTATGAACACCAGGAGCGGGGGGTGTTTTTTAACAAATATCGTGTGCCAGGACTGTGTATGCCCCTCTACCCAGAAAGTGACACTGAGTCCCCTTTAGGTGGTTCTCTTGGAGCAGGACGACATCCGGTTGCAGACGTTTTATATACTGCAAGACCAAGCCTCACTTCACCTTACTGCCCAACCTGTTGACATTTCAGGACATTATAGTAAGGCGTGGGCTCGATTAGACTCTGAAGTAGATGAAACAGTACTTCACTTGTGCATGCCCTCACCTTCAGTTCAATTGCCTGTTCTCATTTAGATTTAATATTCTCTGATAACGCAGCCATGGTCAAGGCCATCATTTTTTAATTTGGTCTTTGCCTTTTTAAAATTTTGTAAAGAGGTATTATGACACCTTTGATCGCTTTTGAGATCTGGAGCAAAATGAAGTAGATCAGCATAGTCAAGAGATTTTGTGCATTGTAATTACAGTCTCACCGAGTGTGGGGCCTTTCTATAATATATTCTCAATGATTGTTCTCAGGTAAATGCCAGCCTGAACAGTTCAGCTTTTAGGAGTTTTCTGAACTGTATGTGGAATTTTTCCACTCCAGTGACAGGACTCGGGTTGCTTCTGTTTTGGGCTTCCTGTATTATATGCCTGTATTTTTATCATATGTAGTCTCTTTGCTGACTGATGTTGGAACTGGCCAATCAAACATCTCTTCCTAGAGTGTAATGACGGTCCAGTATTTATAATTATTCTGGACCTGCAGTCTTTGATTACAAAAAAATAGAATGTCTTTCCTGTGTTGGTGTGGTAGGGTTGGTTTTTAATCCTGGTTGAGTTGGTTAGTTATAAGAACATCTTAAAGATATTTTGTGGATCAGTGCCTCATTATTAGGTTTACTAAGGAAGGATCTTTTGATGGCCTGGTGGTTCTTTGTACTTTACATAGAATGCTGATTTTTTTCATTTCCTAACGTGATCTCAGCCACTTGTCTTGCTATCTCAAGCTCTGTGGAGATGAGTCTTCAAATGTGCTGCTGACAGTGTCTGAGACTTACAAGAATTTCCCCACATCACCTTTTCGTTTTGAGTCTAAGCACTGAGAGAGGTCTAAACAGATAAGACCAGTTTGAGTCTGAAGTGAATGTGTGGCGCATGCACAGAGATCTATGTCTCAAATGTCCAGTTGTAATGCATCTGCACGGTGCCTATGTCTTATTTCAATATCATATATACATTGATTCACCTGGAACTCATGAAGTCGGATTATTATTAAACTGAACAAATCAATGCCAACAATTAATGTAAAATAACATTCTAGCCCTGTGAATAGTTAATATATATGTCATTGAAAAGAACCAAACACAGTTATTCAGCTGACATATTTCTTTTACACCGTTTTGAAAGACAGACACCAGTGCAGAGTATCCCAGTGAGACAAAACTCACAGAAGACTATATACATAGGAAAATAATCTTTGGGTATGTGCTTCTCTTGAACACACAATTCCAGTCTCTCATAATTGCAATTTAGTTTAGCCAAATTAGTTTGTGTGCAGCAGGGTCCATTTTCAATATACCCACTGACTGTTAATGATTCCTATTTAGATTCTATCTAGAACCTAGATAGAATTTAGATTTTTAGTATTTAAAATTATTTTTTGTGGATAGCTCAAAAAATCTGGCTTAGCTCGGGCCATCCTCGATGTAAGTTGGATACCCCTAATATCCTTACAAGCACTATGAGACACACAACTGCTCAGCCTCTTCCTAACGAGATTGACGTGATCCCATCAGTATCACAATCTAACAGCAAGGCAGTGCATTTTTGGCTGAGACACATTTATTGAATGCAGTTCCAGTTTTATATCTTTATACATTACTAATATTGCCACGTTACCCTTTTTTAGGTCTCGCCTGAGCCAGCGCATGCGCTGCTCTGGCGAGACTTTTAGTAAGTGGGCTTCAAAAAGCTGACCACAGCTTTTTGTGTGGCCTAGAGCGTGCGGTTACGCGCACAGTTACGAGCACAGGCGCCATCTGGATTTCCTGTCTCGTCATGGCTCATTAAGTGCATCGCTCGCGGGCACCCTTACAGCCCGCGATCGCTTTCACTTTCGCGGCCGCGTCACTTTCACGGCCGCGCGGCCAATGCTTCTTTTTCAGGCCGTGGTTGTTATAAAACGTAGCCTCTGGGCCTGGAGTCACGATCTTTTTAGCGCGCGCACCACTCCCGGGCTTGTTCTGTACAGTTGTGAGGCTGCAGGTTATCTTTGTCACAAACCTTTGCCTTCCCTGAGTTGTACTGCTCATGTGTGGGTGGCGGCTGTAATTTACTGACAGTCTCAAACAGCTCTGGAAGCTCAGCTGTACACCCTGCAGGCAACGTGCTAAGATGATCTCCTTGTTCGAATTTTCAAATGAATTTGCGCAGCAGTGAAGACAAAGCACAGGTCTCTGCTTTGTTGAATCCATTCTGGGCGTTCTAGCCCTACAGTGAATCTGCCGTCCCCTGGCTTTAACCCTCTCTCTGTATGCTGGTTCCAGTGTTCTATCTGTATGTTTGTTACATGACATCGAGTGAGAAATATGAAATAACAAAAAAGGAATTAACAAAGGAGCACATTTGAATGAGCGGTTTCACACAAACTTGCAATGTGTATTCAACCCCAGCAGAAGTTTAATTCCATTTCACAGTCAATAAATGAGAAATTAGTTATTTGAAAAGACGCTTGCTTCAGTTTTTGGCAAGCGTTTTCCGGGCAATTTTCTGCAATTGACCCAAAAGCATGATCCAGGCAGTTGTGTTAAGAGTAAAAAATATTTTTTAGCAGTGTTATTTTTTAACCTTCGCTTTCTCCCTCATTTCTTCTCCGCCCTCCACATTCGATGCGTTTGCCTTCATCTGCCTCTGATGAGTCCTGTTATTCGTTCTCTCCCACTCACCGGCGTCGCCCCCTCCTCCTTGGACTCTCCCTTTACACCCCCGCCTCCAGCTCCCTGTGTTATTATCGTGTCCACCTGCACAGGGTGGGGGGAGGGCTCTCACTCTCGCATCCTCTCCAGCTTATGCTCGCTACCTCGCTTCACTCTGTCCTTTCACCCATCAATGCCTCCTCTCTCCCTCCCACCTCTCTTTTCTCCGAGTCCACCCGCTCCTCTCTCACCCCTTCCTTTTCTTTTCACACCCCGCTATTCAAATCTCTTCTCTTCCAAAGACACTTTCAGAACTAATACTTTCCTTCTCAGGCCCCTCTAGGAAGTTCGCTCTTCATTGTAAATTTGTACTTTTTCCTGTACATTCCTCACCCATGCGTGCTGTGTTGGATTTTGTGTTTGTGTACCCTTCATTTTAAGTCTCCTGTTTATCTTGTAATGATCTATTATGTAACACTTTTCTCTTGTAACGTAACTGCCTCTATTGTACAGCGCTCTGACACCTTGGGTAATGTCCGCGCTTTATAAAAATGCACTAAATAAATAAAGAATTCCTTGTCCCCTCACTCTCTCTCTCTCTCCGACCCTTCCCTTCTTCTCTCAAGCTTTCCCTTTTCCTCCCCTCGATTCTCTTCCCGTTTCACCCCTCCCCATTAATTTCTCCCCATAAGCCAAACTGGCCAAAACCGCGAAAGAAACCCCCAAGTCCTTAATATCATCCGAGGAATTCTCCTCCTTTTTCGCTGACAAAGCCACAGCCTTAGGAAAAGAACTTAGTGCCGCCACAGACTCTCTATTCCCTCCAGACCTGCCTCCTCCTCCGGCGCTGCCCCCACAGACTTCACCTAAAAATCAAGCACGCTGGACCGATTTCAAACCCTATCATGAAGACTCCGTCGCTAAAATCCTATCGACCTTAAACCCGAACAACCATTTTAATGACCCTCTCCCCCAACTGCCTAGTGGTCGCCGCCCAGTCCATTATTCCAAGCTGGACTGCAATAATTAACGCCTCTCTGCGGCAGGGATCCATTCCTGACTCTCTGAAAGCAGGCCAAGTCCTCCCCATTTTGAAAAAGCCGTTGCTGGACCCAGCTTCCCCCGACAACTTCAGACCTATCTCTAACATCCCTCTCTTAGCCAAAGTGTTGGAGAAATGTGTACAACAGCAACTAAGTCAACACATCAACAACTTCCACCTACTTGATGACTTCCAATCTGGATTCAGACCCGGCCACAGCACCGAAACGACCATGCTCCACATCGTTGACGATGCCGTCCAAGCCCTTGACCAAGGGAAAACCTGCCTCCTAATCCTCCTAGATCTATCCTCGGCCTTCGACACGGTCAACCATGTAAAACTACTCGAACGCCTCAAACTCAGGATGGGATTGGATGGCTCCGTTCTAAAATGGTTTAGGTCCTTCCTCCAAAACCGATCACAGAGATTCCTAATCAACGGCAACCTATCGGCTCCCTCTCCGGTCACGGTTGGAGTCCCTCAAGGATCAACCCTGTCCCCTACCCTCTTCAACCTTTACCTTGAACCTCTGGCCGAAGTTCTACGCACAGCGAATATCTCCTACCATATGTACGCTGACGACACTCAGATCTACATCAAGACCTCATCCCTCGAGGAGATTCTCTCCCTGAATGAGGCCCTGAAAGAGACTGTCCAATGGCTCGCCTCCAATCAACTCAAACTCAACGCAAAGAAAACAGAATTTCTCTTAATTTCCCCCTCAAAAACCAATCCCGAGATGCAGACATGGATTAAGGCCATCACAGCCTTAGATTGCCCACCGACCATCGTGGATTCGGCCAAATCTCTGGGAATTACCCTGGACAGAAACTTGAACATGCGGGACCACATCAACGCGATGGCCAAATCAGCCAGATTCCACCTGAGCTACCTTAGGAAACTGAAACCCTTCCTCGACACTGCCGATCTAAAAATGGCAGTCCAAGCACTCGTCATCTCCAGACTGGAATATGGCTGCTCTACCCTCTCGGGTTTACCAAAGATCTCCCTGGCACCTTTAAAAGCCTGCCTCAACACTGCCGCCAGACTTCTTACCAGCTCAAGAAAATTCGACCACATTTCTCCACACCTGAAAGCTTTGAACTGGCTTCCTCTTGAGGCTAGAATACAGCTTAAACTGGCCTGTATCACACACAAGGCCTTATACTCAAACTCCCCTGCTTATCTTGCACAGAAACTTGTGGTATCCGGAGGAACCAGAAACTCCCGATCCGCCAGAGACCTCCTGCTACAACCTGCACGCTTCCGGAAGAAAAAAACGTACAATCGGGCTTTCTCTGGGGCCTCTCCAAGAATATGGAACTCTCTCCCGCCCACCATCAGAAGAATCCCTTCACTGACACGCTTCAAAAAGGAGGCCAAAACCTTCCTTATGGGTAAATTCCTCGTTTAAATGTTGCCTCCAACCAGCACAGAGACCCTGATTAACTCCTGACTAGCGCCTCCCCTCGGATTACCTAGTCACCTCTCCTAGAAACCTGGGGACTTGTTTCGAGCAACTATAAAATGCAAACTGTACATTCGTGTCCTCTATCCTTTATATATCCTGCACCCTGCCCCCTTTTACCTTTTGTATATTAATGTGATTCCAAGCCTATTGTACATTTCTATGTTTCCTGTAAAGCGCTCTGATACCCGAACAGGTCAAGTTCGCGCTCTATAAAACACAAAAATAAAATAAAAAATAAATAAGCCGCCCTCTTTCCCCCCTCCCCTTCTCATTGGCTCCAGTCGCTCACCCACTTCTGCCCTAGCCCCCACCACCCAATGAATGACACACGTGAGGTACACTCCCTCTATGTCCCCATCACCTCCCCCCTCTTAGGTTTGCCTCCCACTCCGGCACCACCACCGAAAGCGAGGCGCACCCACTCCCCCAAACTTACATGGTCCCGTAACTGCTTGGAAAGTGCTTCGGGGCTACACGTCTGGCATGAAGCATTATACAAACTTAATCCTCCACGCTCTCTGTGCCCTCCATCCGCCCCGCGCCCTTGCTGGGAGGCACGAGTGGGGTTAATTCCTCAAAGGACGAGGCACACCCCAGACATGACACAGAGGGCATCTTCTGGGTCCACGCGAAGGCCTTGGTTGCAACAGAAGACGCCAAGACAAGGATGGGCAGGGAACAATGTGTCTGGTGGCGAGTAAAGCTGCCATTGAGAAATCGCTTTTGCCTGCTATGTCCCATTGTACGTAGCATTCAGCGCGAGAAAGGCCTCAAATTGATGATGTTGTCAACAGGTAAGAAATGCACAGATGCCACGGTTCTATGATCACTGTTCCTGCAGCTGCATACTTAATTCCTGAAGAAATATCAGTTTACCATTTAAACCCAGAGTTAGCTTTCGTGGCTGTTTCCTAGACCTCTTGGCAATTGAGCTGTAGAAACTTTTGGATTTTATATGTATTTTTATTTTTTTAAGTTTTGCATAGCGCGGACTCGACCCTAAGGTATTGGAGCGCTTTACATGAGCATCAGCTATATTACACAAGTTGGTTTTTTTTTCACGGAAGGAATAATTGATTTGCCCAGAATTACAGGATGTTGAAATGACTGTCGAGACTCGAACCCAGTTCCCCAGTTCCAGAGTCAGGAGATCTGGCTGTAACGCCACAATCCTCTCCTACACGCATAATGGGATTTGATAATTTGCAATGATTTGGTGTTTCTGTAAGTTTAGTGCTCTGCAGTGGGTATGGGAAACTCCCAAATAAATTATGTAGTGTTTGGAAGCCAGGGGTGTGGCAGAGCTGAGGGGAGTAAAATAGTGCTGGTATGGTAATGGGAAGTCTCTGAAGGTGGTAATCTAGGTGCTCACCCTGTTATGAAGTCTTGCTTAAATTGCAAAGCGCCACCACAGCATCACTGAGCACCACCTCCGCATCATTCAGCACCACCAGAGCATCACTCAGCGCCACCACAGCATCACTCAGCGCCACCACAGCATCACTCAGCACCACCACAGCATCACTCAGCGCCACCACAGCATCACTCGGCGCCACCACAGCATCACTCGGCGCCACCACAGCATCACTCGGCGCCACCACAGCATCACTCGGCGCCACCACAGCATCACTCGGCGCCACCACAGCATCACTCGGCGCCACCACAGCGTCACTCGGCGCCACCACAGCATCACACGGCGCCACCACAGCATCACTCGGCGCCACCACAGCATCACTCGGCGCCACCACAGCATCACTCGGCGCCACCACAGCATCACTCGGCGCCACCACAGCATCACTCAGCGCCACCACAGCATCACTCAGCGCCACCACAGCATCACTCAGGGCCACCACAGCATCACTCAGGGCTACCACAGCATCACTCAGGGCTACCACAGCATCACTCAGGGCTACCACAGCATCACTCAGGGCTACCACAGCATCACTCAGGGCTACCACAGCATCACTCAGGGCTACCACAGCATCACTCAGGGATACCACAGCATCACTCAGCGCCACTACAGCATCACTCAGCGTCACCCCAGCATCACTCAGCGCTACCCCAGCATCACTCAGCGCCACCCCAGCATCACTCAGCGCCACCCCAGCATCACTCAGCGCCACCCCAGCATCACTCAGCGCCACCCCAGCATCACTCAGCGCCACCCCAGCATCAGTCGGCGCCACCACAGCATCACTCGGCGCCACCACAGCATCACTCGGCGCCACCACAGCATCACTCGGCGCCACCACAGCATCACTCGGCGCCACCACAGCATCACTCGGCGCCACCACAGCATCACTCGGCGTCACCACAGCATCACTCGGCGTCACCACAGCATCACTCGGCGCCACCACAGCATCACTCGGCGCCACCACAGCATCACTCGGCGCCACCACAGCATCACTCGGCGCCACCACAGCATCACTCGGCGCCACCACAGCATCACTCGGCGCCACCACAGCATCACTCGGCGCCACCACAGCATCACTCGGCGCCACCACAGCATCACTCGGCGCCACCACAGCATCACTCGGCGCCACCACAGCATCACTCGGCGCCACCACAGCATCACTCGGCGCCACCACAGCATCACTCGGCGCCACCACAGCATCACTCAGGGCCACCACAGCATCACTCAGGGCCACCACAGCATCACTCAGCGCCACCACAGCATCACTCAGCGTCACCACAGCATCACTCAGGGCCACCACAGCATCACCTCTGCACCCCCTGAACACCAGTGCAGCACCACCACCTCGGCATCCCTCAGCACCACATCAGTATCACTCAGCATCGCCTTTGCACTAGTACACCACCACCTCAGCATCACTCAGCACCACCTCAGCCTGCTCTCGGAATTTGGCATCTGTTGATTCTCCCCTAGCGTTCGTCCGCTGCTAGTGTTATAATACAGGTACTAGTTCGAAACCTTCACCCTCCGATTGTTTATGCCCCCTCAAAAAAAGCTATAACAAACAACCATTGAAACAGGCAGAAACAAGTTGCCAGCATTGCAAGGACAAAAGAAAACTGAGGACATTTTTATTGTAAATACTTTTTCTAATATGGTCATTCAGTTGTACATAAAGCCTTCTTGGTCATATATAAGGTAACAAAAATGCTTCTGACACTTTTTTATTATAACTTTTCAGCATGCTGCACAGCATCCACACTTCTCTACAGCACAGCTTAAAGACATTGGCAAAGTCAATAGCTCTGGCTAAACACTTATAAGGCCCCAAAGGCGAGACCTATTGGCTATGCCAATGCTTGTTTTAGGTCTCGCCTGAGCCAGCGCATGCGCTGCTCTGGCGAGACATTTAGTGAGTGGGCTTTAAAAAGCCGTCCACAGCTTTTTGTGTGGCCTAGAGCGTGCGGTTACGCGCACAGTAACGCGCATTCCTCGCATCGCTCGATCAGGCGCCATCTGGCTTTCCTCTCACTTGCTCTCCCAAGCGCGCGCTTCAACGCTCCTCCCCCACCACAGAGCGCGTCTCGCGGCCGCGCGTCTTGCTTTCTTTGATTTAAGCTTGTTTGCCTCGGCTTTGCTCTTTATTCGCTGCATTAGTTTCCTGTTTCCTCCTTTTCTTCGATTTTCTTTTTTCCATTCTTCTTCCTTCCATACCACTTTCCTCCATCTTCCCTTCTTTCCTTTCTTCCTTCGTCTCGCTATTCCATTCTACCACCCTACTCTTAACATCTCTCACCCTCGTTTTCTTTCTTTCCCTCCCTTCCTTTTTGCCTCAGGTCCTCTTGTCTACACCATCAAGAGAAGAAAGCCCAAGTAACGCGTTTTTCTGGGTGAAAATGTGATGCTTTGTTGTCGATCTCCAGTTCTCTCACCAAGGATGCTATTCACCTGAATATTAGATTCAGGTTAATGCGTCCACCTTATTTCCTCCTCCATCAAGAGAAGAAAGCCCAAGTAACGCGTTTTTCGGGGTGAAAATGTGATGCTTTGTTGTCGATCTCCAGTTCTCTCACCAAGGATGCTATTAACCTGAATATTAGATTCAGGTTAATGCGTCCACCTTATTTCCTCCTAGTTGTCTCCCTTTCTTTCTTCGCTTGCGTGTTTCCTTCTCTTAAGAAAGTCACATAGATATGGATGGCTTTCATTGCTGTCCTGCCGCCCCTGTTCTTTACAGTGAATTCTTGCCGGCTCTGTCCCTCCCCGCCCTCACCCTCGGTTTACAACTCCAATCAACAGTGAACAGCTTGCTGAAGCACCATTAGAGCATTTTCAGAAATATGTAAGCACAGTGCTGTACTGGAATGTTAATAACTGCTTTCCATATGAGCTGGCAGAAATATGTAAAGCGAAAACACAATTAACGTAAAAGCAAAGCATGCCCCCTTCTTTCATATGCATACACTCCCTGTCTCCACACCCTTCCACAAGTTCGCTCCGGCCCTACGCTCACCTCTGCCTCTCCTCTCTCCCACCACCCCGTCACAAATCATAGCAGTGTGTTTCTCAGTGTACTACTCAAAGCTGTAGCGAATCGCTTCACACACGGACATAAGGAAGACCCCTGCAGGGGGCTTAATTTAAGCCGGTGTACAGCTACTTCCAGTTCAAAAGTGTCAACTAAATAACAAAAAATATTACATGTTAGTGACGATTACCTTTCGCTCTATCAGAAATGTTTAATTCACCCTCTTCATAACACACCGCACGGCCTGTTCGTAACCTTATTTCATCACAACTTATCTTTACTTAAAAAAAAATGGATTACTCTTCTTCTTTCCCCTCACCTACTCCAGGTGCCTATCTTTCTCTTTTTAAAGCTCACTTACTCTCTCTCCCCTGCACCCCTCCTATGCGCTTCTGTCAAACACTCTAAATCTAGCCCCTTCGCGTCTCTCGCGTTCTCCCTGTTATTGTCTCAACCCCTCTTTCTATGTCTCTCCTCCTCCTTCATTTTAAGCCTCTTTCTCCATTTAACTCACTCGCACTCTAACGAGCTGCGTCTCGCTCTCTCCTCCGTGGACTAAATGCGTGTGCCTGTCCTCTGTGAATAATTGAGGCGCAGCGCACTGTAATCTCACATATTGCCATTCCAGAAATAGCCTCTTATGTATGTAGTGCGCAAAGATTTAGGGGCTTCCTCAAACAAATGGCATATGGGTTGCGGGCAGCCTTACAGCGCGCGCACCAAAACAGCATTAGTTATTTACTCCTGCACGTCTTTTTTTTGCGTGGGCTTTAAAATATTATTATTAGCTATCTATTCTCACACATTATATGTTATATGGATGTCAACTTCTCATGGATTGGTTTATGATTACTACAGATGTGGAAGACTTAGCGGATGCTCTTATGCACCATTTGCCACAAACATGCGAAGTGATATTTTGCAATGGGATAATAATAAAAATATTAAAAGATATTTCACCTGAACAAATGTTTTAAATCGCCATGCATAACAATCCGATGTAAATATTTAATGCAAACAATTACCGTACTTTAAAGTTAACAATCTGTAAATAATGTTAATAAAAAAAAAAAATGTAAAAAATCTAGTGTCTGTTATTCATTACAGGAATAAAATATGTTTAATTGCCTATTTGTTTGCGAAACAATACTTTCACATAACTCTTTCTTAGTCTCACTAGCTCAATAACTCTCTCACTAATTTACTCACTAACTACATCACTAATTCTATCTTCATCTATGAAAATCAAAAACTAAATAACTCTCTCTAACTTACTCTCAAATACTACCTAAATAAATCTCACACTCTATCACTAACTAACTAGGTCTCTCACTAACTATCTCCATCTCTATCTAACTCACTCAATTACTCACTCTCCTACTAAATCAATAACTTGCAATAATTCTATATATACATACGTAACTAAGTCTTGCAACCTGTAAAAATTACCCAGTGCCAGTTGGCACAGTGTATCTTGTATATTTACTATTCAAAAAGGTTTTCTACTACTACAAAAGCTATTATTCATATAACCTTGTATCGAGTTCAAATTATGTTGTGACAAGTATGGTTGCTAGGTACGTATTGCTAAAATACTTTAAAAATTAAATATCAGCATTAATTATTCACTCTTGCACATTTGGAAGGAGTTCTTTACCACTGTAACTAGCAAACCCACAGCATCACTAAGCAACACCACAGCATCACTCAGCATCACCACAGCATCACTCAGCGCAACAACAGCATCAATCAGAGCCAGCACAGCATCACTCAGCGCCACCACCGCATCACTCGGCGCCACCACAGCATCACTGAACACCACCACAGCATACCTCAGTGCAACCACAGCATTACTCAGCACAACCACAGGATCACTCAGCGCCACAATAGCATCACTCAGCGCCACCACAGCATCACTCAGCACCACCACAACATCACTCAGCGCGACCACAGCATCACTCAGCGTCACCACAGCATCACTCAGTGCCACAACAGCATCACTCAGCGCCACCACAGCATCACTCAGCGCCACCACAGCATCACTCAGCGCCACCACAGCATCACTCAGCGCCACCACAGCATCACTCAGCGCCACCACAGCATCACTCAGCACCACCACAGCATCACTCAGCACCACCACAGCATCACTCAATACTTTAAATACTTCGAAACAATACTTTCACATACCTTTCTTAGTCTCACTAGCTCAATAACTCTCTCACTAACTTACTCACTAACTACATCACTAATTCTATCTTCATCTATCAAAATCAAAAACAAAATAACTCTCTCTAACTTACTCTCAAATACTACCTAAATAAAGCTCACACTCTATCACTAACTAGGTCTCTCACTAACTATCTCCATCTCTATCTAACTCACTCACTCAACTCTCTTTCCTACTAAATCAATAACTTGCAATAACTCTATATATACATAAGTAACTAAGTCTCGCAACCTGTAAAAATTACCCAGTGCCAGTTGGCACAGTGTATCTTGTATATTTACTATTCAAATATGTTTTCTACTACTACAAAAGCTATTATTCATATAACCTTGTATCGAGTTCAATTTATGGTGTAACTAGTATTGTGTTGCTATGTACGTATTGCTAAAACGCTTTACAAATTAAATATCAGCATTAATTATTCACTCGTGCACATTTGGAGGGAGTTCTTTACCACTGTAACTAGCAAACCCACAGCATCACTCGGCAACACCACAGCATCACTCAGCATCACCACAGCATCACTCGGCGCAACCACAGCATCAATCAAAGCCAGCACAGCATCACTCCGCGCCACCACAGCATCACTCAACGCCACCACATCATCACTCAGCGCAACAGCAGCATTACGCAGCATAACCACAGCATCACTCAGCGCCACAACAGCATCACTCAGCGCCACAACAGCATCACTCAGCGCCACAACAGCATCACTCAGCGCCACCACAGCATCACTCAGCACCACCACAGCATCACTCAGCACCACCACAACATCACTCAGCGCCACCACAGCATCACTAAGCACCACCACAGCATCACTAAGCACCACCACAGCATCACTCAGCAGCACCACAGCATCACTCAGCAGCACCACAGCATCACTCAACACCACCACAGCATCACTCGGCACCACCACAGCATCACTCAGCACCACCACAGCATCACTCAGCACCACCAAAGCATCACTCAGCGCCACCACAGCATCACTCAACACCACATCAGTATCACTCAGCATCGCCTTTGCACTAGTACACCACCACATCATCATCATCACTCAGCAAGACCTGAGTATCATTCAGCATCACCTCAGCATCGTCTCCCCACCAGTCACCACCACCACCATCACTACCACCTCAGCATCACTCAGCACCACCTCAGCCTGCTCTCGGAATCTGGCATCTGTTGATTCTCCCCTAGCGTCTAGCCGCTGCTAGTGTTATAATTCAGGTACTAGTTCCCAACCTTCACCCTCCGATTGTTTATGCCCCCTCAAAAAAAAAGCTTTAACAAATAACCATTGCAATAGGCAGAAACAAGTTGCCAGCATTGCAAGAACAAAAGAAAACTGAGAATTTTTTATTGTAAATACTTTTTTTAATATGGTCGTTCAGTTGTACATAATGCCTTCTTGGTCATATATAAGGTAACAATAATGCTTCTGACACTTTTTTATTATAACTTTTCAGCATGCTGCACAGCAGCCACACTTCTCTACAGCACAGCTTAAAGACATTGGCAAAGTCAATAGCTCTGGCTAAACACTTAAAAGGCCCCAAAGGCGAGACCTATTGGCTATGCCAATGCTTGTTCTTTTTTACTGTTTAACAACTTGTGAAATGCAAGTGCTATTGTCCTCTCTTTGCAGGTGGAACAGGTGAAGCTGCTAGACCGGTTTAGCCTCAACAGCAAGTCAACAGCCGGATCTCTGCACCTCACAGCAACTCATCTGTTATTTATAGATTCGCAGCAGAGAGAGACCTGGGTACGTAGAAGCAACTTTTGTCTGTGCAGCTTGATTTTTTGTTTAAATTTGTTTTACTAAGTTTTAAATTTTGTATGCTTTCCACAGCACTCCATACATCTGCTACACAGTGTAATGTATTCAGTAAAACTGTTCTGAGTACATTTGCTGCATAATACATCTCAGCTGTTAGTGTCAGATTCATGTCCAGTGCGTTAACATCAGGTGCGATGTCTTTGTGGTCAAATCTTAAATATTTTCCAGCATAACATTGGTATAACAGGGGGGAACGAAAACAGTCCATTTACCCTTCCTCTAATATCTAGAGCATTATAGTAGTGCACCACTTTCCACCATCATGTCTATTATTGTTGCGCATCACCGTACTGCCTCACCCACCCACTCCCCCTTATTGTATGTGAACTTAAATGCATGTTCCTGCCAGCGTCCATATTGTCTAAGCAATGTATTTTAACCCGACTGACTGCCAGGGGATTTCCAGCGTCGCGTGAGCAATCACTTGGCCACTATGAGTCCCAAGTCTATGTAGCGGAACGTCACTTTGTACTTTTTGGGCCTTTGGTACAGTCCTAATATGCATACCTCCCATGTGCAGTCCAAGGTTCGTTCTGTACATTGGGTTAGGCATCTGGTGACTGTTCCCCAGTATGACTGGATAGCTGTGCAGGACCACAGCATGTGTAGTAAGTCTCCGCCTGCCGCATCGCACCTTGGACATTTGGCATCGTTGCGTTCGAAATATTTGTTTATTTTGGCTGTCGTCAGATAGGGCTCTATGTGTTATATAATATTGGATAAGTCGGAATCTGGCATTGCGGGGGATACGTGTTGCGCTCCCAAGTATGTTTTCCCATTCCCGCTCCGTGCTAGGTCTCTGCAGGTCTGCGTCCCTGTGGGCGCGGAGGGAGAGTAATTGTGGTGCCGTGTGTACTCTGAGGGAGTCCGCGAACCACTTGGTGAGCTGTCTACCCGTGCCCAACTCATGCAGGTATTGTGTAGTTAAATGGGTGGCAGGTTCCTGTGCTACGTTCCCCCATGTCGCATGCAATGTGTGTGTCACCGTGGCATGAAGCAGAAATTGGCCTTGCGGCAAGTCCGAGTCTTCAGCAAGTTCCTCGAACTGATTGAGTTGTCAATCATTGTACAGGTCCCCTAGTGTTTGTATGCCCGCCTCCTCCCATTGGGAAAGTTCTACGCTAGTGATTGCCTGATGCCGCCTGGGTGTACCGAGTATGGGGAGAGATGGAGCATACGGGGTTACTCGATGTGTAATGCGGAGGCTGCGGCGGAAACAGTGATACGCCACCCTTACCAGCAACTGAATAGGTGTGTTTCCCTTCCTGTTTGGATGGAACAGCGCCACTATCTGAGGGTGTGTGAGTCCTGGCATCTGTGTTGCGGTGTCCTCTAATTGAAGCGCACTTAGCCACCGCGCCACCCATTGAAGCTGCGCCACTAAGTAGTATTGCTCCATGTTGGGTAGGGAGAGATCCCTTGGGTGGTCGGGGGATACATTCTGGTCAGTGCAACTCTGCTTCGCGACCCATGCCAGATGAATTGCTGCATATCCGATTCAAGACCTTTAAAGAATGGTGGCCTAAGGTGCAGTGGTAAGTTTGTGAAGTGGTAGAGGAGGCGCGGGAGTACCACCATCTTTAGCGATGCGATCCGGCCCATGACTGCTAGGGGCAGGGTGTTCCAGAAGGTCATCTGTGCCCTCACTGCCGTGATGGCGCGTTCCAGGTTGCCCTCAAGCAGGTCAATTGGATCCCTATATATAAGTATCCCGAGGTATCGGAACGCTGTTAGTTACCAGTGAACTGGCCTGCCATTGATGACTAATTGTGGGTCTGGGGTGGACTCTGCGAAGGGGTACAGACACGATTTCTCCCAATTCACTCGAAGCCCTGATACTGAGGCAAATTCGAGCAGTATTCTCTCTATTGTCGCGCAGGGTTGCCCGACGTCCCTGAGGTATATTAGCAGATCATCTGCATATAATGAGACTGCGTGTGTGCCGTCGCCCAAGGGGATTCCCCATTCGTCCTGCGTTCTACACAGTGCCTCGGCTAGTGGCTCGATGGCGAGCGCAAATAGTAGTGGGGAGAGCAGGCAGCCCTGCCTCGTACCTCGCTCAATTGGGACCTGCTTCGATACATATGGGCCTGTCTTGATCCTGGCCGTTGGGCGCGTGTAGAGTAGCTTTACGAGGCCTAGAAACTCGTCTCCTAGGCCATATTTACTCAGCGTGGCGAATAAAAATCCCCTTCCAGGGTGTCAAACGCTTTTTCCAGGTCTTAAACCAGGCACCCAACGCGCGCCCAGTTGTCCCTGGAGTAGTGCGCCACCCGAAAGAAGCGTCGTAGATTTAACGACGTGCTGCGAGCAGGCACAAACCCATTTTGGTCTGCGTGTATTAGTTGCGGTACTAGCGGGGTCAATCTGCACGCCAGTATTTTGGCTGGCACTTTATAGTCTGTGTTGAGAAGTGCTAGCGGGCGGTACGAGCCTATCACCTCTGCATTCCTGTTTGGCTTGGGCAAAGACACTAATAGGGACTCGCGAAGTGTATCTGGCAGTATTCCTGTTTCCTGCGCACTCTGGAACATTGAGAGGAGCCGCGGCGCCAAGGCCTGCTGGTAGGCTTTGTAATATTCGGCCGGGTATCCGTCTGGACCTAGCGCTTTACCCGTGGCTTGCGACCGTATTGCGTCTTGCACCTCCAACAGCGTTATTGGCTCGCTTAGCTCATCTCTCTGCTCCGCTATGGCTTGCTGCAGGGTTAGGGGAGTGAGAAAGGATTCTAGTTCCGTTGATTCTGCACGGGTCAGTGACTTATATATTTTGGTGTAGTGTGCAGTGAACTCACAGTGGATATCGTGTTGCTTCGTGAGGATCTGCCCCGTAGCGGATTGTAGCCGCAGTACGGGCATCTGCGCGTGCTCTTGTCGAATCATTCTCGCAAGCAGTATACCCGCTCTGTCCGCCGCTGCACGTGTGCGCGCAGCGTGCGACGCATAGTTTAAGCAGCGCAACCTCTCTAATACTTCTGCGTGTTTTTGCCTGTGTGTGTCTATGTCTTGGTGCGTAGCACTGCCCTGCGCTAACTCAGCTTCTAATGTGGTCAGAGTATCTTCGATATGTTTTACTTCGCGGTCTAGCTGTTTCCTGACGCACCAGCTCAATCCCATGCATTGCCCTCTGACCACTGTTGTGACTGCATCCCACAAATCGCCTGCATCTGTAACTGACCCTGTGTTCCTTTCAAAGTACGTTTCTATCACCGCGCCCACCGCCTCTCTGAATGGAGGATCTTCTAATGCCAGAGGCTGGAGCCTCCATAGGTGGGTGGTGGGTCCCCCGTCACCCCACTGTAGGCTCATGATGTGTGGGTTATGGTCTGATTGCATTTTGCCGAGATAGTCTGCGCTGGGGCATTGTGCTAGTATCGATGGGCTTGCGACAAACCGGTCGATGCGGACATGCAACTCATGTGGGTGTGAGTAATGGGAGTACAAGCGTGTCTGCGGGTCGAGGGCTTTCCATACATCTGCCAAATCCCAGCAATGCAGCCACTCCCCGAGACCCAGAGCGTTAGATGTTGCAGCTGTTTGTGGCAATGGGGGGGAAGATCTATCAAGTGCGTGTCGAGGACCGAATTAAAGTCCCCTCCCAACAGCCAGGGAATGTCGCACCAGCGTGAGAGTAGGCCTGTTAGTGTGTGCCAGAATGTGTTCTGGTCCATGTTTGGGGCGTAGATGGACCCTAACACTATTAACTTCCCATTGAGACGGCCTTTTGCCAGTGCATATCTGCCATGTACGTCTACTTCAGTCTCCTCTGGTGTGAACTGGGTCCCTGGCCTGATCCAAATTAAGGCCCCCCTGGCATAGGACGAGTAGCCCGTGGATAGTATCTGACCTTTCCACCTCTGTTGCAATCTGCGAATCTCTGGTTGCGCAATGTGTGTTTCTTGTAGTATTGCCACATGGGCGACATGCCGCTTAAGGTACGCATATATTCCGTATCTACAGGCTGGCGTGTGAATCCCCCTAACATTCCAGGTGACTATGTTTGTGGGCGGCATGTGACAGAGTCATAGGTTAGTGTTGTGTGTGGGTGGCCCGGCGCGTCGAAGGTTGGCGACGATATGCTGAACACCCAGTGGGTGCGAAATGCTTCTGTGGTACCTGCAGGTGTGTGGGCATGTCGTCTCGGGCAGTTGCTGAGGAAGGGAGTCATGTGAGGTTCAACTGGGATAGAGCAGAGGGACAACATGTGTCTGCCCAAAATGAGAACAATGCCATGCGGCAACTTACGGCTACGTTCGCCGTGTCGGTCCCGTTAAGGGGTGAGGGGGGGTTAAAGCTTGCAATGAGCAAGTTGGTTTTGTTTGGGTCCCCGCTCCACGTGTGTATGTGCGCGCTGTGCCATCGACTGTTTAGCTCGTCAGTAGCCTGCCCTCTGGGGTGCGGGAATTGGTGTTGCCCCCCCCAATAAGCGTCTTTACCTATTGCCTTGGGATTTCTCGTGTAAAGTGCGCACGGATCATGCAAATCCCCCATGTATGCACTGCTACAAGTATATACTTCGTGACCACGGGCTGTGGTGATCAGCTACATTAAATCATCTGCAGTCTGGGGTGTTACAACTGGGAGTGATTGCGAATCCTCGTTAACGGGCCATACTGCCAGCGAACTGTCTTCGCTCAGCAACCGTTCTGATGAGGCTTCTGTGTCTCTGCTGTGTTGTCGTTTTCTCAGTCCGCCACCGCTTGCAGGGCGTCCAGTCTCTCCTGCAGTACTTGTTCTAAGTTGGGGACAGTCTTTAATTGTCTCGGAGACTCCACGGCTCGCAGCCTGTTTCTCCTGTGGCGACCCCTTCGGGCTCCTGTGCTCGATTCTGTGTTGTTGCGTCTCTGGCTTGGCGAGGTGTGATGGCCCATGGTTTCAAGCCAGTCCCATGCATCTTCGCGCTTTGTTGAAAAAGTGCGTGGACCCATCTGCAACCACACGCAGACGGGCCGGGATTATGATGGAGTATTTCATGTTCAGGTCCCGCATTCGTCTCTTGACAGTGAGGAATGTGCTTCGCTGTCTCTGCACCCCTTGAGCGTAATCCGGGAAGAAAAGGACCTGAGAGTTGTCCACCTTGATCGCCTCCATTTTTCTGGCCTCGCGGAGTATTGCATCCCTGTCCTTGAAATTCAAGAGTAAAAACAAGAAGGGTTGGGGCCCTGCGCCCGGCGGCGGGCGGCCCGATGGCACCCTGTGTGCTCGCTCTACCGCAAAGAAAGAGGAGAGCGTGCCTGCTGGCATCAGGGACTGTAGACAGGTTTTGATGTACAATACTGCATCTCCGCCTTCCGTGCCTTTCGGCAGTCCCACCACGCAGACATTGTTCCTGCGGGACCAGCCTTCTGCATCATCTACCTTGTGTTCCAGTGAGTTCAGCCTGGATGTGAGGTCTCTTATTTCTGCGGCCATTGCTTTAGCCGCTGGGGCGACCACGTCGACCTCCGCTGCTAGCTCGCCGACCCTCCCAACTAGTTTTCTGTGGTCTGCATGTAGGAGCGTAAAGTCCGATGTGACTTTATCTATTCGGCCTTCGAGTGACGCATGGGTCTGTGTCAGTGTTTCGTTGATTATTGCCACTGCCTAAAGCACAGAGTCTATTTTTGACTCCAAAGTGGAAGTTCTGAAGGCGCCTGACGCTTCGGGTTCTTGATCCGACTGTGCTGGGCCTGGTGCCGGCTGCGTAGTTGTTGCGCCCATGCCTGCGCATCTTGTTGAGGTGGTTTAGCTGCTGTGTTTGGTAGGGAGACGATATACAGCGCCTCTCAGTTTGTGCTATTGCTTCAAAGAGGCTCCCCACGCGCGGGCCAGTAATTGTTCGTGCACCAGGACTTGGATTGTTATCTGGGACTGGGGCCTCTGCGGTCTGTTCGCTGGGTGTGGGCACCCTAAGCACGGGTCTGATCTCTTATGACTTCACGCTTTTCACCAATGGCCCCACTGCTAATGCCTTCACACCTCTCCGCTCCAGTAGTCTCACCCCTGGCACTGGCGTAAGTTGCTGGGTTGCCTGTGCCTGTGTCTCACACCTCACCGATTTTCACCCCGGGTGTTTGCTTGTGCGCTCTAGGATTTCCACGGCTGTACCCAGCGAGGGCTCCTGTTTGTGATTCCAGGCCTTGTTCGGTTCCCGACTGCGCCCGTGTGTGGAGTCCGCTATTCGCTACCTTCTTTAGGCTGCAGGTCTTCTCCACTGGTCTCGCCGTTTCTGTGTGGGTGCCGTACTCATTCGCCGAGTACTCCGCTGCGGGCTCCCCTCAGGTTGTGACGGCGGCTGTTCGTGCCTCCGCGGGCCACGCGGTGCACAGTGATACTTTTCCGGCGCCGCTTTATGCTCCGGTACGGGGCGGCCTTAGAGTTGGGCTGCGGTGCTCCCTACTGCTCCGGTTGACGGTAGCTGGGGTCGAGTATGGGGCTCCCAGCACCTGTCAATGAGTCGTGGGCGGCCACAACGCACCTCCGGCCTTAGGGTGAGCGGTTCAGCCTCTTCCTTCGTGCCTACGCGGCTGTCCGTGGGCCTCACCCTGGTCTTTTCTGGGTGTCTCCTGCGGCGGCGCGAGATTCAACTCGGGCCTGTTTCGCCACCCAGGGCCGCCCTGCGCTCAAGTTCCTGCACGCGCCACTGCTTACTTGACTGCAGGTCTTTTTCATGGGCTTCGCTGTTGCTGCGTGTATGCTATGTTCGCTCGCCAAGTCCGACGCTGCAGGTTTTCCTCAGGCTACTTTGTTAGGTGCTCATGCCTCCGCGGGCCGCGCAGTGCTGATTTATGCTTCTTTGGCGCTGCTGTAAGCTCCGATGCGGGGCGGCCCTAGAATTGGGATTGCGGTACCTCACACTGCTCCGGCTTGCGGCTGGCTGCAGCCGGGTATGGGGTTCCCAGCCTGCATTGATGGGCAGTAGGTAGCTGTAGCACTCAGTCTCTTCTGTCGAGCCTGCGCCAACGACCGCAGACCCCCTTGTCTGTCTTTTCTTGGCGTCTCCCGCAGCGGCCCCCAAAGCGGCCCGGCCTTGTTCTGCTGCTCGGGCCGCCCCGCTTTCAACCACCTGCACGCGCCGGTGTACTCCTTGGCCGGCGGCACTGCCCGTCCTGCTACTCCGGTTCGCCTCAGTTAACGCACTAGAGTCTTCAGGCTGTTCCGCATTGTGGTGGGTCGCTGCCCTTCCGCAGCTCGTGCCGTTGCTTGACCACGGTTACGAGGGTCATACCTCAGCAGGCCGCCTCTGCGCCGCTGCGCGGCCTCAGTCCGCTCCTGTTACGCCGATTCTGCGTGGATGGCTCTCACTCGGTCGGGGTGCCGTCCAGCGTCTCCAAACTTCTCCCGAAGCGCTGTTAAGGGGATTGCTGCGTGTGTACGGACTCCTCTATATAGCCATCTGATTATGTGGCGCCCTTCCCCCATCATGTACAAAGCGTGTATCAGCTCGTGTGTGGGAGGCTCCTCTCCGTTCGGTGTCCAGTGTTTCTTGACATACTTAACTATGGTTGCATGCAATAAAAAAAAAAAGGTATTGTGGGACTCCTTGTTCCCGGGCAAAATTCCCGTGGTCTACCAGCGTGCCTTTTATAAAAAGTGCCCCTACTGTGTTCACCCCCTCTCGTTCCCATGCATTAATGTTACGTTTTGTTATCAACCCTGTAGATGTGGGAATCCCTAGCAGTGGCATGTTAGGAGCGTAGGGAGGACTCAGGGCAGTGTATTGTAATGCTCTTCTCCAGTAGGTTCATGCTATTCGAAGTAGCAGCGGGGCTGTTTGTGGGATCCTGCCCTGGGGTAGCAGCAAAGTATGAAGCGCACCTCGAGCCAGGAATTGTAACTTGCAGCCTAGCTCGTGTAGATTGCGTCCTGCCAGCCAGTACACGAGTCACTGCAGCTGGCTCGCGAAACAATAGGCACGGAAATCTGGTGCTCCCATGCCTCCCCTATCTGCCCCTAGTTGAAGCTTTGTCAGACCTACCCCTCTACGGCCTTTCCCCCATATTAAATCAGTCCGGAGTGTGTCCAGAATTTTGAATACAGGGGCCAGAATCAGTACTGGTAGATTTGTGAAAAAGTATAATGACAGTGGGAGCATCACCATCTTAGCGATGGCTATTCGTCCTGCCACTGAGAGGGGTGGGGAACTTTCCCTTCTTTCATATAGTCTTGTTTCTCCATACTTTGCACTTTGCCGTCCGCAGCTCCCCCTTTTGAATGCCTCTTTGCCCAGGTCTTGCTGTGCACTACCCACAGAGACAGCCTGTGCCACTTGATCTAATTTAGAACAGTGGCCATGGGGATGGGTGAGGAGAGTGGGTATCACATGTCCATGACACAGCCACAAGCAAATCTCATCTGGTTGCACACACTTGGGTGATTGCCTTAGAATGAAACTTCACAGTATTGACATCCGTTTGTTTATAAGTAGCAAGAGCCTCCCTCTAGCTTGGGGCTCAGCCTCATTCAAACAATGTCTATATTTAAAAATAAACACTTTCTTATGAAATGTTCATTCGGCCAGTCCAATATGTTTTAGCAAAAAATTCAAGTTTTGTTACCCATTAGTGGACTTGCACAACTTTTACAGGTTGAGAGCTAATCGTTTTATAATCGCTTATGCTGGCAGCAAAATATCAATGGGCAAAACTATGGCATCATAAGTGTAACACCCTAACCATTTCACTACCCCAAAGCCAAAACCTTTGGGTTTGTCGGTGCTTACATCTTGTTAGATTTTAGTTGAAACTACTCCATAGTTAAAAGCCTTTCCCCCCAAAACAAGACTTTAAGTTCGTCCATGACCTGGTTACCTCATGTATGGACTACAGAAATGAGCTACTTGACAATCTTACCTAAATCATGGCTAGCATCTCCCTAAGTTCACCGTATGCTGTCACACAAACAGATTTGAGGACATCACTGCTTCATTGCATTCCTAGAATGGCTTCCCTTGCAATTCCACTCTGTATACGAGACAGAATGGGTCACCGACCAGGTGATACGCCTCTTCACCCCTGAATATATGTCTCAAAATCGACAAGTAATTTTCAGAAAATAATTTACATTTTAAGAAACTCGAGTTGGCTACACCCAAAACAAAAAAGCTCCACCCAGAACCCTTATTTTCTGGCAATGTACCATAGATTTGGAATGCCCTGTCTACACACATTAAAAGAACTTCGATTTTCACATTCAAGTGAGACATTAAACTTCACTGTCTTAGAGAACTCGCATAGATTATGTGCATTACCTGGTCCTTTTTTTGTTTATTGTTTCTCTCGAATACTGTGTATTATCGATACCTGCTGTATGATATTTCCTCATGTGATTTACACGTTTTCTCTCATATACTTTGTGCTATTGAATGCTGATGTTCCTAGGGGGTTGATCACACTAAAGCAAAAACTCAAAAAAATGACAAACCCGTACCATGGCATTTATTCTTGGAGTACTTGGCGTATCTTAGCTGTAGAATTTTCTCCCTTGTGGATATTAGGCAAACAAAGGTGTTGTTTTGTGTTTGATTTTGGATTCATCTATAATAAAATGTGAACTTGTGCTTACCCACGATGTGTTTTTGCTTTAAATTAAGGATTTCATGCACAATGTTAGTAGGAGTTGTTGTTCCTGACTCCACAAAATAGCCCCAAGAAGCGCCCAGTGCACATGCCTTTATCAGTTTGTGATGCTGACACCAGGAATGGTTTGTTGCTTGAACGTGTTGTCTCTGTGCCACAGATCTTACATCATCACATCGCTGCAGTGGAGAAACTCCCTCTGACCACAACTGGGTGCCCTTTGGTGATACAGTGCAAGAACTTTCGAGTGCTTCATTTTGTTGTTCCCAGAGAGAGGGATTGCCATGATATTTACAACTCGCTCCTACAGCTTTCCAGGCCAGGTACGTATGGCACTGTATTGTATTTTATGGTAACTCCATTTATATAGTGCTTACTACCCCGGAGGAGCCATTGAAGCACTTTCCTGGAGTAGCATGCTTCTCAAGAAACCAAGGTTAATGGTGAGTCCAGTGGCTTATGAATGATTGTTGGTTATTGGGATTAGTGTTGTGCTCCCAAGGAAATCATTCCATGCATTTGCTCCTGTTTGTTTGTGGTAGATTAAATTAATGGGTGTAGCTGGGACCATTAATGGGGCCTATTCGAGTTTACACAAATGGTTGGCGGGATGAGTACATAAGCTGGTGGGAGATTGGATATTGTTAGGTTGTAGGGATCTGGTTTCAGATCTATGAAATGAGGTGTGGGCAGTACAGTGAAGGAGATTAAGGGACACAAGCATGTAGCTAAGAGTAGGCTATACTCTTGAGTGACGAGGCATGCATAGGATGGAGGTAAGGATGGGGTAACTCGAAAGAAAGAAGAGGGAGTATTCGAAAGTTCTAAATCAAGGTCAGATTATCATGTAGGTTTTTAGAATATAGTGAGAAAAGGCTATTTGACATAGCAAGCAAGCTGAGGATGTAAAACTGTAGAAAAAAGCTGTAGAAGGAAAACAAACTGTATGGGAGATAGTGTGATGTTAAGTATTTTGATAGCTTCTAGAATCAGGCAAACATTCTTTCTGTCACTCTGCATCTAGGAGTGGTTTCTGTTGGGACACGAATATAAGTCCCCCTGTGTGCCCGACTGCATGTGTATCTGGTATCCTTACTTTTATTTTGGTAGTGGCATCATGCCAATCTGGTGTGTGTGCAAAGGCATAGGTCTTTCCCTGACAATGCGATGTCCAGGACCTTTTCTGTGACAGAAACGGTGCACCAAACTCACACTCAGAGCAGATAAAGGACTCCTGTCCTTGTTTTGGGTTTAGTGCATAGGGCACTGGTGAACACATATCCTGTTTTATGATCGCATATAGCTGACTCGACCTTTTCATCTGTGTCACTGTGTGTGTAGCCTACGGACTCTCTTGTGTAAAGTTCTGCTCTTATAGTAAAACCCAGAACGTTGTGCTGACATCCTGTGTGTTTAAGTACATATGTAGTATGCATGTAGAACATGCGTTGTAGTAGTAGTAGGACTTGCTTTGTGCTTGAGTTTGAGTACTGACTCCATACTTCGTTTGTTTGCGTTTTGTTTCTCATGTAACGAGATGGGGACAGCCTTCTAGACAGTGAAAGTGTATTGTCTACATTTGTGTTGCTGGAAAGACAGACACTGCAGTGAGGAGGATCGAAATGGGCTACCTTTAGAAATTCCATGAAGCCTTTGTTTTCAAGAGGCTGCTTATTAATTCTACCCGAGCACTGCCATTTGAATGATGGTATGGGTAAATGGTGGGACTGCACATTTTGTTGTGTTGCTTTTATATTGATGGTCTGTGCAGCAGTAGCCCAGTGGGAATGCTTGGAAAGGCTCAGGCTGGGCACACTTGCTGTGCCATACTGCATAGTAAAATATAGAGACTACAATGTGTGGTGCTAGGCAGCTCATCCAAATTCATTTGTGCAGTGTTACTACTAATTTTATTAACCATGCCAGCTGAATTGTTTTATTAAAGCAGTATTGGATTTTTTTCCATCGTGCATGAAACCTAACTGAAATACTGTCTCGTGACTCTACCACAAAAAACAATTTCCTTCATAGCAAAAGATTAAATCTTTGAAAGATCTTTCTGCATAGCCTAAGCCAGAAATCTAGAATTGAACTGTGTGATTTTGCTGCTGCGTTATTTTTTAATATAAATTAATGTTATTCCTTATGATTCCAGGCAACACATGCATACTTCGTGGATGCGTGTTAAATGCCTGACCCCCAGATAGGAGGGTCTGGACATAACAAAAAATTATTCAGTGTATTTTGTCATACATGAATGCAACTGCGCTGGGTTAGTGGTGAAATGAAAAAAGAGGCCTTACAAAGTTCAAAAAAATAAATGAAGTTGTGTAAAGGAAGTGAATTTAAATCTGGGCCACTATGCTTATATCTAGATGTCTGCTTTAAGCAACTTCTGGGTATGGCCTACACCCCCTGTCCCCAGGCAGACACTGCTTCAGATGATGATTAAATAAAACAGAGGGAGGCTCCTGCTTGATCATCAGTGGCCTTTTACATGTTTGGCTACTTCCTTCTTGGGGACCATATCGAATCGTCTTCCTTCTCCGTCTTGCCAGTTCTTTTTCTGCTGACTGGATAGGAATGAAATCTAATATAAGAATAACAAATATTTTTTTTACAGGGACTTACTCATCAGGGACTGTTCCTAGAGATTTTCTTATTTTTTCACACCTATCTTGCAAGTCTGCTTGTGGTTTTGTGTGGTTTTACCAGCCATCATTTCACCTCCTTTTTACCATCAATTCCTCAAAGTTCACTCTGAAGCCGCTACAGACAAGGGTCTAGATACTATTTCATGGGTCTCCATTAACTTCGAACTTCACTTGAGGGCCACTGATTTGATGATGTAGGTGAAAGAGGTCTGGCAGCTATCACAACCAGCACATGCAGTCTATACTAATTGCAATGACGTGCCCCATGTTCTAGGAACTCCTTCTGGTCATTCAGCTGACTATTCTTTTAAGTTTAAGTTGGTGACATTAGCCACTCTTAATTAATTTTAAAAACCTGAAATCCTCTGGTACTAACAAACATATTCATCCATGATGGAATTGTAGTGGTACATTTGGTGGGTAGCTGTGATTCCATGTGTTTCCAACACTTGAGTAGGGTAAAATATATTTACATTGGGAAATTGGGCTCTGTCAATGTCCTTTCACAGATCCTTTGGTACACATAGAGTATCATGTAATTTGTAGGTAGCTTCTTGCTTTTTCAAAAGCCCTCTTTCATCTTTGCTGTCACTTGTTTATGATGATGCTATTACACGGATAACCTTAAAAAGAGTTGTAAATTTATTTGCCCTCAAACTAGAGTGCACAACAAAATGAGGCCTGGTTGCCTAACCATAGTATTTACTTTCCTGTGCTGTGATTGGTACTAGGACCACTCGTAAGCCAGGCCGCACTGCTGGCGTATCCATCAGCAGTCGAAGAGCAAGTGACAGGGTTTGGTGCCCTGCAACACATTTATTCATTTCCTGTCTGTTCATTTCATCTAGAATCTGCCGTGTCTCTGACCTTCTCTATCTTTCTAAAATCTCATGCAGAAAAGCACAGGCTTAACAGCTCCCTTTTCTCAAATTTGCTTATTGTGGAAGTTTAACACCTACTTCTTAACCTCCCTTCCTTCTGAATGTTGGAGATCCTCCTAACTTGAGAAAGTATATGCCACAAAAGTGATTAGAGAAGTCCTGGCATATGTGGAGACACGTGCCTTCTACTTAATGCCTCTTTTGGGATTCCCATGTCAGTCGACCAAGGGATGAGAAAAAACATTTGAAACATCTTGCAGCTAGTTAGAATCACCCACTGTATTGAGGTACCAGGCATACTCATCAAATTGAGGTTGAGGAGCTCAAGCAGTTGTCGGGTGTAAAACGCACATGTTGGATGATGTTAAATTCCAATGAGAATAATTGATTGCATGAAATTATATGGAAAAGTTGAGGGAGTGCAAGAGTCTGGGCAGCTGCCTAGATTGTCTGTCCATGTTACACCCTTGTTGAGTCAAATGGAAACTTGTCTTTCTCAGTTATTCGCCAGAAGGAAATATAATCAAAATAATAATAAGTCCAATGTGTCTTTGTTCAGAACTCTGCATATTGGAGAAGCCGATGAGAAAACATGCTTGTTTCAACAGAATTATTGCATCAAATCAACTAACGAACAAATCTGTATTTCAGTAGTTTAATCCATCTAGCAGTATCTAGCTATGGCGCATTGCATCCAAATCTACATCTGGAGTTTGCCTCGCTTAGTTCATTTTTTTCTGTGCCATCTTGCAGAATGAAAACACAGGTGCCTAGTAGTTTAGGTATTCATCAGGACTGATATCACCAGATGTTTGGACCTGATCAATATTTTTTTCATTTTTAGGAAGGTGATACTTATCTGAGTATGCAGTATTTTGCCTTTCAGTTGCTTTAATCTAGTGCATTTCTGAATTTCCACATCTAGGCTGTCATCATTTTATTTCTTCACTGTTTCAACTGCGTTGCTTAGGAATCTCGATTCTCTGAACACTTTCAAAAGGATACCATGTGCTTAGCGTGCAACCTTTAACCCCAGTGTCCTTCTGTGAATTACCCCACCTTATATTAATGTAAATATTCTAGGGCTACTTCAAACCTCGAACCCTCAAACTGAGAAGGGACTAGATAATAACTATAGTGACACTATGATATAAAGATGTATAAAAAAGGTTTTATTCATAATTTATCTTAATCTCAATAATAGATAACTGTAAAAACACATATATATAAAAAATAGTTTTTCATACAGAGACTAACAAATAAACAACATTCTGACCACATTCAGTCACATTCAGACATATACTACATACATATAATCAAGATGATATACATGATTATTTTATCCCACATGATTGGATATCTGTAGACTATGACGAACAAACAACACCAACACTTAATTGAGAAGTTAGCATTTTTGGGGTGGTTTTCACAGATGACTCTACGCGCGTTTCGACAGAAACACTGTCTTCATCAGGAGTTCCACCTCAGAATGTTATGCTCAAAACTGTCCAGCATCTGTATGTAGATTGATGGTACAAAGATGATATATCTTCAAAAGTATGTTCCTATCGATCAGGATACACCTTATATTGGTGATGGCCTGTCTCGAAAGCGAACAAATTTGATATGTTACCCAACTCCTTCAGGAACTAAGCCCTGTTTGATAAAATATGTCCAACAAGAGAGGCGAGCTGCTAGTCCCTCAAATGATTAAGAATGGATGCGATGTTAGCCGTATGCAGCGCTGGGCAGCTCTATTTACTGTTTACCAGCCTGCCGCGGCAGCTGAAAAACGCCGAAACTCCACATTTTTACCCCACCTTATATACAGGTGACTACCTCCACATTTTACAGATTTTGCCTCCTTTTATGCGAACATGGATAATATTGTCTCTGGCTCAGACGCCTCATTGTGACACAGATTTCTCCATTCGGGGTGTCAGTAAGGTGACCTGTGTTTATTTCGAGGTCATTTCTCCTCTCCATATGGGCATGATGTATGGGTTCCCCTTCAATACACTGGCTCTTGGGCCTTCTGACCCAGGCCTGTATAGCAAGGGCTCCAGCTTCTCCCCGGCCCTCTTACCTTTTTCTCAGGAGGAAAACTAATAGAAGGTATCTGAGATTTATGGTCAGGGAATGCATTACCACTAAAAGGTGTTCCTACTGGGCTTCAGCTCAGCTGTGATTGTTTTTATTAGTATTTGATGGTGTAAACTCTATTTTTCATCATAAGAGTTAAATTACTGCATCCTGGATGATTGAGTGGTGAGGGCAATTTAACCCCAGAATGCTCTGTTCAGGAAATGAAAGCTTCTTTTTTTTTTTTTTTTTAATAAATCTTTTTATTATAGAATCAAAACAAAAGCAGCATACACAAAGAATAATAAAGTGCGGTGCAGTGCAATCTTCATCAATTTTGACAGTCCCAATGCAGTAGAACAACATTTCACAAAGCAGATCAACGGAACCATAAGACGATCGCTCATCATGTACATTACATCATGTGCAGGTATTACTCAACATCCTGGTCAACTGAGAATGGGGAAGCATTATCAAAGGGGGTACATATCATTCCTCTGCGTACATTCCAAGGTCCCCAAATTCTAGTCCATTTTTGTGGGCATCCCCTGCCTTCATAAATCACCCTCTCTGCCTGCATACACCAGTCCATGTCTGATTCCCATTCCCCAAATCTCAACTTCGTCACTCCTTTCCAGGTTCTAGCTATGTTGCGTTTTGCTACCATATAGCCCAGGGAAGCCCATAATCTCTCCGGTCTGGACAAATCGGTAGCCTCCCAGATATTAAGAAGGCAAAGGCGGGGTGACATTTCGATAGGTTTATGACAGGTGGTGGACATCACGGATGTGACCCAACCCCAGTACACCTGAAGGAGTGGACAGCCCTACCATTGGTGGAGGTAGGTGCCGATGTGACCACACCCACGGGGGCAGATGGGGGAGCCCAGCACCCCCATCTTTACAAGCACCGAGCTGGTATAGTAAGCCCTGTGTAATATTTTAAGTTGTATAAGTTTGCAACGGGAGCGAATCGCCATCTCACGGGGTGAGGCCAGTGCCTCCTGCCACTCTTCGTCGTCGATGTCTCCGACATCATCCACCCATTTGGTGCGAATTTTCCCCAATGTGTCTGGTGTGTTATTTAGTATTTTGCGGTACGTCAGCGAAATGGCTTTTTCGTGGAGATAGTCGTCCAGTAATCTGTCCTCTAATGGGGAAGAGACCGGCAAGTCGGTACCCCTGGGTATCGCCTGCTGTAGTGCACTCCGGGCTTGTAAATAACGAAAAGTTTCACCGCTATGTAGCTGATAATCCCACTGAAGGTCGCTGAACGGTACCACCTTACCTCCAGCCCACATGTCACCCACCTTCGAGAGACCTATCAAGTCCCATTTATCAAATCCCGGTCGCTTCGACAGTACTCCCAAATGGTAGGCGTCAAGCAGTGGAGTGACCTGCGTGAGTTTGGCTTTCCACCCCAGGGCGGCCGTTGCCGTATGCCACACAGCGATTGTGGTGGAAGTTGGGGTGTGCGTTGGTGCGTGTTTTTTCCCTCCATAAAGGGCCCTGGAGTAATTTCCAGGGAGCATGTTGTGCCTATCCATCCGGTATGCAGGGTCTGCACCGGGACGATGCATCCAGTGGTTGAGAACCACCAACTGTGAGGCCCAATAATAACTCCTAATCGCAGGCAGGGCAATGCCACCGTCGTACCAACGTTGGTGAGTTTAGCCAAAGCTATTCGAGGGGTCCCATCGTTCCACAGCAGGGCACGAACTTCTGAATCAATGGCATTAAAATACTGTGGTGAAACCGGGTAAGGTGTGTTCTGCAATGCATAAAGGAATCGGGGAAGCGCCATCATCTTATACAGAGCAGCCCTGCCAAGCAAAGTGAGGGGCAGAGTTTTCCAGTGCTGCACATCCGCATGAAACCGACGCAGTGGAGGGGCGAGGTTACGGTCATGGAATATTGTAGGATTAGTCGTGATGTACATACCCAAGTATACGAAACCATCTGTAACTATTTTGGCCGCGCAGCCTGCGGGGAGAACCGGGCAACCCCCACTCAGAGCATAAACCAGGGACTTATCCCAATTAATGATATAGCCGAGTATTTCTGAAATAGGGCAAATATGTGCAAAACACGGTGGATGGAAAAACGGGGCCTGGCTAAATTCAGCAAGATATCGTCGGCATAGAGGGAGATTTTATCCCTCCATTCTGCCTTCCAATTGAGGCCCCTGATTAGAGGATCTCCCCTGATCCAAATCGCCAAAGGCTCCAAGGCCAAGGGAAAGAGTAAGGGGGAAAGTGGGTAGCCCTGTCGCGTTCCCTTCTGTAGAGCAAACGTTGCCGATCGCCCCCCATTTACTGCAACTCGGGCCAGCGGTTCCGAATAAAGAAGACGTACCCAGGACAAAAATTTAGGGCCAAAGCCATATCTTTCGAGTGTAGCAAATAAGAAGGGCCATTCGATCATATCGAATGCCATCTTGGCGTCCAATGACCTAATCACTGCCTCCTCCTGGATTGTGGATGCCCTACCCAGAACACCATACAGGCGTCTAAGGTTGAGGGCGGTATTCCTGGATGGCATAAAGCCGGATTGGTCCGGGTGTATCAGCTTATGAAGGAGAGGTGAGAGACGCCGGGCCAGGATTTTGGCCAATATTTTCACTTCAGGATCCAGGAGGGAGATAGGCCTGTATGAGCCACATTGCTCGGGAGGCTTGCCTTTTTTATGAATAACGACTATGTTGGCTAGTCTCTGCGTGTCAGGCAGGACACCCCCTTCACACTCTCCTCGTACATCCGTATGAGATAAGGGGCAATCGTAGAGGCGTTGAGTTTGTAAAGTTCAATCGGGAGGCCGCTAGGACCCATAGCCTTACCGGACTGCAAGACGCCAATCGCTTTGGACACCTCTTCGCTTGACAAATCAGAGTCCAGGTCCTTCACATCTTGGGGCTCAAGGACCGGCAGTCCGAGTGGCCAGCAATTCTGCTGAATCTGTCTTGGTGGAAGTCAAGGTGGAGTTGTAGACCCGTACAAAGTGGTCCTCAAATGCCCCTGCAATCCCAGCCTTATCGTGCCGCTTCTTACCGTCAGGGCAGACGATCTCAGCCACCCACCTATGGGCAATTTCTCGTTTGTCCAGCCAGGCTAGCAGTTTGCTAGCCTTATCGCCAATCTCGTAAACCCGGTGTTGAGTGGCCCGATAGTGAGCCTTGGCTGCGTCCTCCGCCACGTTTCTATACTCGGTTTGTTTCATATGTAATTTGTGCGTGGTATCCGGAGTGTCAGCCGCCGCGAGATTGCACTCTAGAAGGGCAACCTCCCGCTCAATCTCCTCCAACCGCTTTCTTTGTTCTTTCTTATGGCTCGCCACGGCCGCCATCTCTCACCACTGTTTTGTACGCTTCCCATAAGAGCACATCTGAATCCACCGAGCCGTCATTTTCAGTGAAATAATTATTGGTAGTTGCTATTAAGTGATCTCTAATAGACGGCACCTTGAGGTACCAGGGATTAAGAACCATTTCGTGACGTGTGTGGGGGTGGGGGGGGGCGCCTCCATAGTACAGTAAAAGCGGGGAGTGGTCCGAAATACCTCTCGGGAGAAAGGAGATCTCTCCGAACTTGGGAAGTTGGGTGGCTTTGGAAAATATGTAGTCAATACGCGACATACTACCATGGACCCCAGAAAGAAAGGTGTATTGCCTAGCCACGGGGTTGCACACTCTCCAGACGTCGACCAGGCCCAAAGCCCCCAGAAAATCAGTCAGCAATTTCCCGGATGTCTCCCTCCGCCTAGGCGGGCACCGGTCCAAGTCCCCATCGAGGGCCGCATTACAGTCACCTCCCATTAGCAAGTCACCCCCCGGTAGGTTTAGTATATGTGAACCTAAATCGGACAGTGTCGTGGAGTGGAGCCGAGGAGGCAAATATAGGGAAGTCATATTGAGGGATCTACCTTCCAGCTGGCCC
Organism: Calotriton arnoldi; assembly: GCA_963921515.1. Lineage (NCBI taxonomy): Eukaryota > Metazoa > Chordata > Amphibia > Caudata > Salamandridae > Calotriton > Calotriton arnoldi. The sequence goes on from CAWUFW010001631.1 coordinate 1,743,409, forward strand.
GAGGCAGTAACAAACCTGCCCAGGGGGTCGCGAGTGATCGCCTGGATTTGGAAGGGGAAGGTGTGACGCACAAGTATACCAACCCCCCTAGACCCTCTAGCATAGCCCGAGTGGACCACCAATTTATACCCCCACCTATTGAGTGCACAGTATGAGGAGCCCTGTATATGAGTCTCTTGTAAAAGTACAACATCTGGGGCTTGCTTTTTCAGATATTGCAGCACAATCCCCCGTTTAACTCTATCCCCCAAGCCATTCACGGTCCAGGAGAGTAGTTTGAAACGGCTCCGCAGTGGAGCAGCATTATGATGTTCACCCATAAAGGCATCGTTTAGGGGGCCATTTACCATAGAGAGCCCAAGAAAAGCACAGCCAAGGATCAACAATACCGCCCCCTCCCAGCGACCATTTCCCCGAGAGATCAAATCTGGTCCGTAAAAAGCTATTACCTGCATTGCCGACTATAATAAGTGCCTCAAGAAATGCACCGCATTTAGAGCAGCATCCAACAAACAAACTAAAATTACAAATAAATCCCTCAAAACAACCCGTATCCCCCCCCCTGCCTCCCTGCAATGTGGACGTAGAACTGCCCACCCCCCCCCAATTTACAGAGTGCCTGTGTACCCCAAACTAATATACTTAATGAAGTGGAACGCTACCTAGCCGGAACTTCCCAACTTGAGAGCCCTGTTCCCCCAATTCTCAAATATACGAGCCCATTGTTAAACGTGCTAGAGACTGTGTGCTACTTCTGTAATATAACATGCATGACATCAATAAACCGTTTCATACCCCAAAACGATACGTGGAGCTAGGCCTCATGACCTAGTCACTACTGGCATGCCTACGCAAAAGAAAACCTTGAGTCTAGACTTTTCCAGGTTATAGTCACCCAGTCTTGAACGGGGCCAAACCACTCTCGTCGCCCCTCCAACGTTCAATTCCGCCCCGTAGATCGTGAAAGGGCCATCGAACTGCCATCCGGTATCACTCGTACTGATGCTCAAACGCCTTCTTCACGATTGGACCGATCTTGGCGATTGTCGTGTCTGGGCAAGCGGCTAGGAGAGTTAAGTTCTTGGGCGCCGACAGTTCTCCAGCCCTCCAGCCAGTCCCAAGTTTCCTCCGGAGTCTGAAAGAACCAGGACTTCCCCTCCGCCTGCACTCAGAGCTTGGCCGGGAAAAGCATTGCATATTTCAGATTCTGCTCGCGGAGGGCCCTCTTCACCTCGAGAAAGGATCTTTGCATCTTTTGTACTTTTAAAGTGAAATCCGGGAAGAACGTGATTGTCGATTTCTCAAACTTAAGCGGGGGGGGGGGGGCGGCACGCGCCATTTGAAGGATAATGTTTCGGGGGCCTCAGGGCACTCTATGCGTGCATTCGACTGAAAAGTATTGCGACAGGGTCCGGGGCTGGAGATGAGTCTGAATGAGGTCCTCAACAAAAAGGTCCGTGGCCTGCCCCTCCGCTCTCTCGGGAACCCCCAAAATGCGAACATTATTTCTTCGGGCGCGCCCCTCGTAGTCCTCCAGCCTAGCTTCAAGGTCCAGCGTCTGCGCCTGCAGCCGATTGACCGTTTTTTCACTTTCGTGGAGTTTTGGAGCGTGGAGACTGAATCTTCGGTCGCCTTGACCCTGTCACCCAAGTTACGTAGGTCAGCATGCATAAGAGTGACCTCGGTCGTCACCGTGTCAATTTTGTGCTCCAGCGCTGATCGGACCCCATGTATGGCCTCCATGACGTCCATCAGGGTAGGGGCCTCCGCATCTGCTTGCTGCTTAGCCTCAGGCGCAGCATTCTTGTCGTCGGTGGGATCGGCCTTAGAATGAGCGAATTTCGCCAATTTCAGCAGGTGGGTTTGCTTGGATCCCTTCGCAGTGGCCATGGCAGCAGTGGCGTCGCTTGAACTGCTCCCCCGTGATCCATGGGGCCAAAGACTGCAAGCGAGGGTGCCAGGGGCGGCCGAGGGGTAGAAGGAGATATTGATGCCCAAAGCCACGCCTTGCTGCACAAGAGATGTGGCCGCTCCCAGGGCACCCCAGAGATAATGGCAAAGTTGTGGTATGGGGGCCCTCCACTTCACTTCGGATTGAAGTAGCACTCTGCCACAGGGGCTCCCACGCCTCCAGCTCGCTGTCACCGGTAGAGACTCTATCCCCCAAAATAGTCTCTGGTAGCACTGATCCGCACCCTCCAAACGGCGCCCAAGTGCTCAAAAGGCCCTCATGACACTGACCTCGCTGGAGAGAGCCTTGGAGTCCACCCTGACAGGTGTGGCGCCGCGGCTAGGGCGACTGACGCTGGAATCTGGGGCTCACGGTTCGATCCCCAGCACCGGCGGCAGGTCAGCCCAGCACCATGTGACTCTGGGCAATAGCTTGCTTAATCTGCCCGACGGCCCCCAGCGGCGGGATGCCTTCGGGTAGCTGTTCGCGCTTTACAAATACTGGATTTACATTTTTTTACAATCGAGCCCTTATGAATGGTGGGGCGCCGAGAGGAGGGGAAGTCTACTGGAGGTTCAGGCACTGGCTCCGGGGGGGGGGGGGGGGGATAGATATAGGCTGTGGGCCACAGCCGCGAGGCGCGGCGAGCACGATTGTCCAAGTGGGGAGAGGGAAAAATCGCTCTCCCCGCCACAAAGTCTGATACAAACGCTGCCGTGCAGAAGGCCTCCCGCAGTCCACAGCGTGAGCAAAGCGCACCCGGCGGCGCAGGCTTACCGGCACATTTCAGCGTCGTCCCTAGGGCCGGCACAGGAGGATCACAGCGGCCATGCAATGAAAGCAGCGGTCAAGGCCGCGACAGGAGCCGGCAGAGCCAAATCTCGGGGACGCAGTTCAGCGCCAGCAGGTCGCTCGCTCAGCGTGTGAAGGAGGGCAATATGGTGCCCAGCGCCCGCTCCGCCGGGGCCTCTTCCAAAGAATCCACGCGGCTGCCTGGGAGGAGCACCGGCAACAGGCACGCCAAAGGGAAGCGGGGCCACACACCCCCAGGACACACTCCGCAGGCAGCAGATCTCTCTTTCGGCAGTCAGGGTGACACGAGACGGCGCCCAATACCAGCTGCGCCGGGGTCGTCCTCGCCTCCTCGTGCGGCATAGTGCCAGCCGCAATAACTCCGCTGTCGATAAAAGTCGGCGAATTCAGGGCCAGCGGTGCCGTAGACGGTCCGGAACACGGGACCAACTAAATCATGGGGCAAGAACGGATATTTGAACGGATACGGGGGAATCTATGGCGCTGATAAGCGGAGCTCTACTCTGCTGCGGCCATTTTGGGTGCCGGCTGGCCACGCCCCCGAAAGCTTCTTCTTTAACCTTTACCTCCCAGTCAAAGAGTCCCAATCATCCTCTATTCTGTCACTGCACTTTTCATTCATAGGAGAAAGCATTTCTTATATAGGATGGAATCTTGGTCATGTCAAAGATTTAACACCATTCCTAGTCCTGCCTAGCATAATGCACTGATGGTTCAAGAAAGCCTACGCCTTATAAGTCCCTGCTTTCATGCTTTATTGATTTTGTTCTCATTGCAAGTGAAGATATGTCAAGAACATTGATTCGGAAAAACAGTTTACTGGTGAGGACCTCATTCCTTTTCGGCGAGCTGTTTTGCTACACTCAAATCTCTAAAAAGGATTTGCACCTGGTTCTGGTAGATACTCGCAAGACTATTGTTCACTCATTGCTAACCTCTAAATTGGACTATGCCAATAGTCTTTATTTTGGTCTACCGGCTTATTTGATTCAGCGCCTTCAGAGGATTCAAAGTGCAGTTGCCCGTCTGATATGGAACATTCCTGTATGTGCATCTGTGACTCCCTAGTTACGGGAACTACATTGGTTGCCTGTAACCAAAAAGATCCAATTCAAGGTGCTAACCTTTGCCTTCAGTGCATTCAAAGATAAAGGACCTCTCTATCTAAGGAAATGATTTATTTAAGGCCTACCATCAGGTGAGATCAACTAATTTAAAGCTACTCCAACTTCCTCTGTTTCGCAAAATTAGGAAAGGAGGGCGATCTTTTGTCTATCTGACCTCTAAGCTTCGGAACTCTCTCCCTCTCAGTCTTCGCTTGTCCCTTATGAAACTGTCTTTTAAAAAGAACTTAAAAACCTTACTCTTCAATTCCTGTCTGTTTGATTCTTGATTGTGGGCTTTCTGCTTAGTTCTGTTACTATCTCTTGCCGTGAGTGCCAGGATGCTCCTTCGGAAGCAGCCGTGCGCTTTATAAATGCTGTTGTATTGTATTGTATTCCTTCCTCTGTACTGGAAGCTTCATTCTCTGAGCATAGCTGAGAAATATATCATAGTCTTCTTTGAATCCCCCACTTATGATCCATGGAGCTCGGGAACTTGCATAGCACCCATCCTGAGGAGAAAGCATATTTGCAGCATGTGTTGTTGTAGATACACATGTTCTGCATGCGCTTGCCATTTAGTGTTGGATGTTTGCAAGTTGTTTTTCTTAAAAAAAAGTCTTGGACTTGAGATATATATGACTCTTCTCACAATGCATCAGGACAAAGAATCCGCCTTAGATCAGACAGATCAGTCATTGAGCTCAGCTTGAGCTCCAGGACTGTCAACAGGTTCTCCTTTCCTTTTAGCTCCAGTCGCTGGGTACCCAAAACATTATTGGAAGAAGCATCAGCTGCAGAAAAGTGGCCTTGTCTGCTCGGTTCCTAACTGCACTGGAGCAGTTCCTTCCCAGGAATCAGGTCATATTAAGAATGGCTTGTGGGGAAGGGTGGTATGGAGAAAACAACCTTCCAGATTTTCCTAAGGTGAAATATCAGGTACCTGTGGTGGGCTCACCACTTGTTCTGCAACCTCTGCCTATCCCCAGGAACACAAAGAGTCAACATACTCTGCATGACAGGTGTTTAATTATAAAAAAGATGCTAAAATACTGCTGAACTTAGCGCTGGGCATGTCACAGCAGGCAGCATTGAGTCCCCACGAGCTATCTGAAGAAATTGAGGGAGCCAATAAGAACGGAGGAGGGAAATCAAGCATTCCACCAGCTCACGAAGTACAATGTCTTGAGCTTGCCCCCCCCCGATACTAGCCACAAAAGGCTCTGACTTTTAATGTTTGGCTCCCGACTCCGAGACCTCTTGACCCCATAAGACCCCCTTGGCTCCAGGGTAACCTTTGGCCAAGGGCTCCGAGACTCTGCACCAGTCAAAGCCGGCTTGGCCCCAAGCCCCTACAATCCATCATCTAAGTTGAAATTGAGTCCAAAGCCAATCAAGAAGCCAAAGTCTAAAGCGTTTCAATCAAAAAGATCTTGGTACCGAGGTCCGGGTCAAGCAGACCTCCTGGTACCATCGCACTCCCGGAGGTGCCTGATGTTAGACAACGCAAGATATACATGCACTCTTCCTCAGGGAAGATTATTGCTCAGCCACCCTCTCAAGAGGACCCTCACACACCACAGTCAGCACCAGGGAGAAAGAAAATACAGGTGTCAGAGTAGCAGATCTCAGAGTTTTGAGATAGTTTTGTCAGATTCCAAAGAAATGTAGGGACGACGCTACTCCTCCACCAGAGTTATTTCATCTGAATCCCCAACCTCTAATACTACTACAGACACCTCCTCTGTGACCTAAGCTGTTTCTCCGTTCATTCCACACATTCTCAGATAAAGGGAAGCCTTGTGACACGCTGGATCCATATTTAGAGTCTTCAACACCTGGGGATGGGTGTGACTCCTGGGGAGATTATACCCGAAAAAAGCGAAAGTTGCTCTACAGGAGGACAATTGGGAAAATTACTTAAGGTGACTTGGAAAACGTATTATCAATACACCTTGGATTTAGCCATAATAACGAAATGTATTCATAATTTAGACATGCCATATAGCGCAATCAAAGCTGTGTCCAAAAAAATACATTTATTGAGTAAAAAAACATTTAATACAAACCAAGATTCAGAAGATCATAGGAAATTGCCTAAATCAAATCTTAAAATGACTTAATAGCCTGGCATAGCTGGTTGTCCTTGAGTTCATGTTTCATAAAGAAGTCTATGCTTGTAATTGGAGCGGATTAGAAATTGGGCAGCTAAATAATTTCGAGGGAAATGGTGATTTTTCCTTAAGTGACTCCCAGCACAGTAGGAGTCTAATACTTTTAGCGATAACATTAGGGAGGCTTCTTCAAGGTGTTGACATATTTTGTCCCATAAGCAATTCAAAAGGCCTTCTCAGGACACTCTTAAGGACCTGTACTTGCCATTATGCGCCACAGGACATAATGTGAATTTGGCAGGCACACCATGAATTCCAGTGGTAAATAATTTGGCCCTCACAATATAAAGCTCACAGAAGTGCTAGGGCAAGATCCTCGGGTCAGTGGACTTGTTTGTTGTTAGAGGAGGTAATTAACTAGGGCCCTGTGATTGTAAAGGGTCACGCTTTCCGTAATGATATTGATGCGGTTTCCAGTGAACCGATAGCGCCTGGAGGAAGGAAAGGCTGTGAAGGCCCAGCAGGGGAAATGAAGGTGTCAGGGCTCGAAAAATCAACTTGCCTGCTCGAATTTGTGAGCCAGATTTAGTTAGGGCGAGCTATTTTTAGGTCCTACTCGCCCTTTCTGGCGAGTAGGAAGGAAGATTGACTTTTGACCTCTGTCTCTGAAAGCAAAGCAAATGTGACCAGATTTAAAGGCATCTTTATTGCTTACAAAGTGAATGAGCAATAAAAATGCCTTTAAATCTTGTTAACTTGTCACATTTACTCACAGAGGTCAAGTGCATTAAAGTTAGGTCGAGTAGATTTCTGAGGTTAATAGACCTGCAGGTCTAGTAAGAATTGTTTGATTTTTCGAGCCCTGTGTGTAAGCCTGTCCGCTTGGGAAGGGACCATGCCAAAATGGAGTAGCGTATGAGCCTCTGAGAGATTATAATGCCAGTGTATAACACTGATTTAGAGCACTAGCCTGTAAAAAGATGACACCATGTTACACTGAAAAAATTGGGCAATCCGTATTCCCAAGAACAAGGGTAATCAAGTACATATATAAAATGTGTTCTACCATGAAGACTGTAATGTAATAAGTCAACAGATGGGTCAATTCAGATCACATATGAAAATCATGTCAGGATGACAAGAAAGACAAATATCGACATAAATGATAGGCGGATTTGTGCTGAGTAAATTTGTTTGGAGACAAGTGGTGTCTGCGCCTTGTCTTTGGAAAATTTGTGAATCAAGGGCAGTGAATTCATAAATGATGATAGATGAATTGTATTTCACCCAGTACACACAAAGATATAGACTGATCTATGAAATAAAAACAAAAATAGGTGCTCCAGGTGACGACGCAGTGCAAGTGCAATACAGTGAGCCATACAATGCAACACAAAGGTGTCCAGAATCAATATTTGCAATATATACACAAGGTCAAAACCCCTAGGATACATGAGTACATTAATAACAAACCCAGTAATATTGCCATTTGAGTTTGAAGAAGTCCCTCAATTAAAGATATGGGTAGATCCATAGAATATTGACGTTTCAACCCACTCATGAAGAATCGCCTGGGGTCTTCATCAGGACAAAACAATGGTAGCACCCTAACCCGACCAATGTGGATCATGCAGTTTTTGGGGCATTCTGATCCAGATTGGTTGGATTAGCTGCTACCATATCATATAAAGCCAGGTTTGGTGTTCTGGCACTGTCTCAGTGCCCTGCAGTGCTGTGATAATCTGTCTAGCTGCATAGATGTCCCTAGCCTGGGAAGTATTTACTTTACAAACCTTACTTGCCTCTCATTGGGTCTGTATATTGTGGCAATGGTTAGCATATACCCGTTGATGTCCAGTGGGAGCACTAGCACTCTCCTTCTTTTCTTGACATGCGTGGATAATACTTTCTCCTTCGAAGGAGACGGGAAATAACACAGCCACTTCTCCAGACTTACTAGAGCCTGAAGAAAGCTACTGTTAAGGGAACAATTTTGAGCAGAGTTGACTCTAATTCTGCTTGAGGAGGTGTGTCTCCTGGAGCAGGTAAATGTTGCATTCTGTGGCCTTCAGCATATTAATTGGGGCGAGTCTCTTTGCTGGTGTATTGGCGCCCCTGACATTCAGGCACTCTGTTTTAAGCATATGTTCTGATTAAAGGTAGCTTAGTTATCATAATGGGAGTCTGAAGCTGGGAGCGACTGCGGGCCAGACAGTCTAATCCTGGAAAGTGGCCCCACACACCCCATAGACAGCCCCTCAGTTCCTTAAATCTGTGTCACTCTCAAAGCTACGTCCTGCTCGGGTGTCTCTAGCAGATGAATGGTTCATCCTTCTCGGTCTCTTCATTCATTTGAAGTTTGCTAATGACATCAGTCCTTTCCCTCGGATCTCCTTTACTGTAGGTTACAGTATCCTTTTCTGTGAGCTTGCTTTGGTCCATCTTAATGATTTGTGACTCCTGAGGGACCCTAACTGGGAGCTGAGTGTAATGGTTCTTCTCCCTCATGGTCCTCGTCGAACTCCAGGATGAATCTCGCATCCTACAGGGAGCAAATTTAATAGGATGAACCCTCCAATGTAAATGTAAGTCTGAATGGGTAGTCCCATTTTTATTTTACTCCCTTCCCCTCAGGTAACTAGGCGCCTGACAAAGGCGACTCAGTTTCTGCAGGGCGACCAAGGATAATTCCTTTTAGAGCCCCAGCTTGGTCCACTCAAAGTTCACTACACCTGTCTCTAGTGTCGCTGCCAAGATCTCCTCCTGCCGATAATAGTGCATACATTTTAGGATGCCTAGGGCTGCCCTTAAGGCCAGGCCCGCCCGATGTGTTCTCTCGTTTATCTGCATCTCTTGGCACTCTGTGAATTCTAATGTTGGATCTTTCGATCTGTTTTCAAGGTCTTCCAGGTGTCGTTGAAGGTCTATATTCTGAGGGTTTGAGTCTGCAGTGCACTAATGTCTTAGGCAGTGTCTATCTTTTACATTTTTTTTTCCAAACACATTGTCCAATTATGATCCAAAGTGATGCTTCCTATCAAATGGAAAATGTATGTAGTGCTGTTGAAGCATCCCTTGTTCCTTGAAACATATGGCTTGAATCCGGGCACCCTAAGCTATGTATGGCAGCGGAGTAGAATGCTAGTGTTTACCTCCCTGAAGGCAACGTCTTCAGCATCCAGGGAGCACTGGATATTGGCAGTGTAGATGATCTTACCCGTCACCAGTTCTTGACCCCTTTTGCGGTCCACTTCTGTAAAATGTTTCAGCAACTGCTCCATCTCCTCCTTGCCCGGGTGCCCAGAAGTGCAACAGAGGCCACGCCATTGCACTCTGCATTGGCTTCGAGCAAAAACAAAAGAGACACCACACTCCAGGACATTCTAAGAATGCTGCAAAGAAGGCAGACACCCCCTCAAGGTTGTATGCAGAAGGAGGAACAGTTCAGGCCTTGCAACAACCAACACAGGAAGAAACAGAGGCTTCCACCTGGGCAGGTGCCCCCATGTTACCTGTTATATGCTCATTGTTCCCTGAGGGGTTGACGCAAGACATTTCAGAGGCCTAGGCTGGCTGCTAGTCCCGCCACAAGCACTTCAGAATGTACAGTTGCCATTTTGCTAGTGGGACGCACCTGCATCTGCAGTCTCATCTCTTCGCAGTTCTGGGCATCATCGGTCCCACATTGCCGCCTCTCCCTAGTGTTAGGCCCACGCTTCAATGTCTTTGCGGCGGGGGTCTCTCCTGCCTTTGATAAAAGTGGAGTGGGGCAAATTGCTCCTACGCCACCATCTTAGCCATGCTCCTGAAAATTTTAAAGGTCAATTAAAAGTACATCATTGACCCTAGGGTCCAGAAAAATATACGCCTGCCCCCAGATCACTCTACATACATTGGGCAACACTTCCCACCAGATTCTTTGGTCATAGACACAGGCAGGAGGAGATGGAGCAGTTGCTGAAACATTTTACAGAAGTGGACCGCAAAAGGGGTCAGGAACTGGTGACGGGTAAGATCATCTCCATTGCCAATATCCAGTGCTCCCTGGATGCTGAAGACGTTGCCTTCAGGGAGGTAAACACTAGCATTCTACTCCACTGCCATACATAGCTTAGGGTGCCTGGATTCAAGCCTGAGGTTCAACAGCACTACATACATTTTCCATTTGATGGGAAGCATCACTTTGGATCATAATTGGACAATGTGTTTGGAAAAACAAAATGTAAAAGATAGACACTGCCTAAGCCATTAGTGCACTGCAGACTCAAACCCCCAAGGTGCCTTTCGCAAGTAACAATAAAGAGGCAGCACCAAACGTGCTACTGGCGTCGTTAGACAGGGATACTAAAGTGGCCATTTCAAGAAGGGTACACTTTAATAGCCTGTGTAAGAGGCGGCTAGCGTGCAAAGGTAAAGGTATCTCTGGTATGGGTGCCTCTACCACGAAACACGTGACTCACTCTCCATTTCCCCCCAATCACATTACACCTTTCTGTGGCACTGGTGTAGAATATGGTTATTCATTCCGCGACTGGAGGAAATAATCTTGGATAAGTAGTGCAGCATGGTTACTTTCAGGAGTTCCACACCACACCATCAAACTTTATGCCCCTGCAACATGCAATAAGTCAACAATATTGATGACTATTCCAAGCACACAACAACAGTGCCATCAAATCTGTACCCCCTTACCAGAGGGGCAAAAGGGTGTACTCCCTCTACTTTTTCATTCTGAGGAAGGACGGTACCATGTGGCCTTTCATCTGCTTCAGTTCACTGTAAGAGCACTTCAAAATGATCACCTCGCAGGGTTCATTGTGCTGCTCAGCACAGATGAATAAATGGCAACCCTTGATCTCAAGGACACCTACTTCCCCATACATCTGATGCATCACTGCTACCTGTGCCCTGTGGTAAATGGATAATGCTATTAGTTCATATTTCTGCCCTCTAGGGGGCTTGGGGTCACAAAAGCCTTGAGGGTATTTACAAAGTGCCTTGCAGTAGTGGCAGTACACCTGCACTGCGATGCCATTTGCGTATACCCATTCTTGGACAATTGGCTGATAAAGAACAGCAGCTGACCGCTATGCCTAGCACACACTGAGGCAGCAGTGTCTGTGTTAAGCAATCTAGGGTCCACCATCAATGAGAAAAAGTTGTGTCTCCAATATCAACATTTTCTAGGAATTATGTTATACACTGTGTCAGGGAAAGCCTCCCCAAAACAGGAGAAGTCAATGGCATTTGAAAGGCTGCTGCCTTTTTTTCAGACATCTCGTTCTCTTACTGTAAGAATAGTAATTAGGCTGTTGGCTTCATTTTCAGCAATTATACCTTATGCAGGATTACACATGCACTCACTGCAAGAGTGTTTAGTGAGGCAATGGTTGCAAATAGAGGGTCATTGGGAAGACCTAGTGTTGTTGAAGGTCAGTGTTCCTCAAAGCCTAAATGATAGACTGAGAAGAATTACTGGGCAAGCCGTTTGTGGAACCTCAACTGCAGGTGATCACCACCATGGCGCTTCTGTCATGGTTTGAAGAGCACAACACAACCACATGACTGTTCCGAGTACTAAACTGCAAGAACAGCTGGGTTGGCATACTAGCAATCCAATTGGCACTAAGAGCGCTTTACACACGTATTTGGGAAAACAGTCTAATTAAAGACAGATAACCTAACTGCCAAGTATTACATCTATAAACAAAGGGGAAATCACTCACCACAGCTGTCAGAGCTAGCTCAAAATATTTAGTATCGTGCTATTCACAACCACAGTCCTTTGTTAGTGGACCATCTGTATGGTGTGGACAACGCCTTTGCGGGCCTGTTATGCAGAACGCATGAGCAAATCTAGGAATGGGGAATGAATTCCTAGGAACTTCAGATTTACTTTAAAAGTGAGGCACCCCCACAATCAGTCTTGTTTGTCACCGTCAAAATTGCAAAGTTTCAAAGCCTCATCTCCTAATGTCCACATCCATAGTCCATGGGCAGTGCACTATGAATTAATTGGTCTGGGATCTTTGCTTACCCTTTTCTTCCATTATCTTTGAACCCACATGTAGTGCGGAAAATGTGGCAAACATCCATGGTCCTTATTTTGGTCGATTCAACTTGGGGGAGACAGTTATGCAATCAATACTTTTAGGGATGTCAATCCATCCAAATGAAAAATTGCTGAGCAGACCAGAACACCTGACTCAGCATCAGGGTCCGCATAGTCATCCAACCCTAGGGTAATTGACATTAGCGCTTTAGCACCTGAGGTCTTAGAGTTTGGTTATCTTAACTTTCAGAGTACTGTATGCAAATCCTGAGTGAGGCACGGAAGCCGACCATACATGCTTGCTGTGATAAAAAGTGGAAAAGTTGTGTGTTTTACTGTTTAAGAGACTAAATAGAACCAGTTAAACCTTTAGTACAGGATTTAATTTACTACTGCACCTTCAGAAACCAGGATTGGCATATCCTTCTATACACTACGTTTAGCTGCAGTAGCAGCTTACATACAAAACAGAGGGCACTTGTCTCAATTCAGCACTAATTTACATATTGCAGAACAAAATTAATCTGCAAAAGAACAACTCTTTGTTGCCTTTGCAAAACTTCACCTGAGAAACCCTTTTTCAAAGGGTGGCATTGCTAGATAAATTGTCAAGTGTATACGGACATGCTATGCTAAAGCAAAGTGTACACTACACGTAAGACCTATTCCAAGAAGGGAGCACTATAGCCTTCTTTGGAAGCATTTCTATAGCGCACATCTAAAGCTGCTACGTGGTCAACTCCACATGTTCACCAAACACTACTGAGTAGCTATTCAAGCCTGTCAATAGGCTTTCTTTGGCCTGAGGAAGGCCCTGCTAGACAGACTCCTAACTCCTGCTGTAAGAAGAGTGCACACTCGAGGACACCTGAATCATGCTGCGCCCTGGGACTGGAACTGCTCTCCAGTGGTCGTTGTTTGCCTCCTGTTTGCCTACTTGAGGGACACAAAAAGCAGAAGGACTCCTGACTTCAAGAGTTCCCAGTTGACCACAGAGGTCCGGACCCTTCAGAAGACCTATCTGAATAGACAACTGGTGTCTAGCAGCCTGCCAGGAGGAGCTAACGGCTGTAGGACTCACCAGAAGGAACTTTCCCAGCAGCTGGAGAAGAATGAGACTTAGACAATTTTTTCCACTTCCTGAGGATCGGTACAATGTACTGCTGCAGCTTGCCCAGAAAGGTCATACTCTAGTCCTTCAAGAAAACCAGTTGTGTCCTGCTCAGAGCATTTTGCTGCGCTAAAAATTAGGTTCAGTGGGACCCTGTGTTAAAGGCTATATAGCTTCCAGCCTTGCCCATTTGGGGGATTTTCAATTTACAAAAAAAAGTGACTGAGTCCAAAGATAAAACCTTGAACATGGGCGAGGCTGAAACCTATACAACCCACGAAAGCACCACCGTGGGCAGCCACAAAATCTGGCTTTATCCCTAGATGAGCTTTTAGTGACAAAAACAACAGTTTCAGCTGCAGCTCAACAACAACTTATCTGACTTTGAGGAACCCTTGCCGTGCACACCTTTGAATCTTTCCCCGTTGGAAGATTTCTACTACCATTTCAGAGACTAAGTCAGAAGGTAACATCTTTGTTCAGGTCGACCTGCTTGATGTATCCAACTGCTGCTCCATTGCAGTCGATCTGTATTGTGTATTGGCGCTTTACTTTTTTTGGAGATTTTTACGTAAAAATTTACAAATTAATATCTGCAGTTCTCCTGATCCAATTTTGATGATCTTAGTGCCTTTTTACTCATTTTTTTTTCTCTCTTTTTCTGGATTGGCTTGTGATTTTTTTCCCCGTTTTCTAACTTTAAAAATTGTTGTTACTGCTTGGAACTTAATTTGCATTTCCCTGCAGACTGCTTGCTGCTTCTCTCACGGCTTGAGCACAGATTCTCTAGGAACTTTGTTTTCACCTAACCATAGTGGATTTATTCATTTGGTAGGGCCTCACCCTTTTTGTTGAAATTAATAGCCCAAGTACTGACAGACTCGAAGCCTATAACACAGTTATTATAGAGAGAGAGATAAGGGATAAATGTATGTCAACCCACATCGTGTCCAGATAATTTATGATAGTATGGAGTTAATTCTACTTTTTTATGTATATTGAATTCCTCTCCGTGCTCACATATGTAATTTACAGACATACACAAATGTGTTAAAGTACCATCCGCGTTAAGCACAGCCTCTCTAGCAATATAGCCATATTTGATATTGCCAGACTGGGAGTTCAGGGCAGTATTGTGCTGGTTGGTGTTGCAGTATTTATGTTTGAGAAACACGACAATGTAATTATCATCATTGTTAGGAAGGAGATTTTGAGTGTTCAGCTACATTTCGATCGCTACAATAAATAGCGCTAGTTTTCCTTAACGAAATATAGATTTTTCTGAATACACCTATGTACATATCTCTGACACTGAATTTAGTAATTTTTTGAATGTATCTCTGGATTCCAAAGTTGACAAATTACCCACTTAACCATATCAAGCCAGAGTTACGGGAAGAAGTCTGCATAGGGCATATTTCTCCTGAACTGAGTCATCCACAGAGGTGCATACTTGCAGGATCATCTTGCCCAAAATTGAGGAGGTGCAAGTTTGTGCATTCATAGAAAACACTGTTGAAATTGCAACAAAAAAATATTTTCTTTACTTTTGGTGTGGCAGGGGGTGACAAGTGGTGGAGCTGCATTCTGGGACAGGCTGCTTTTATCACAGATACCCTCCTCTGAGGTAAAGGTTCGTGGCTGTGAGTGTTAGTCTGAAACTTTGAGGCTGTTGGCTCCAGGCTGGAGAGGGTCAGAACTGCAACATGTCTTTCAGGGCAGTCTCAAATTGTAATCCAAGCTCTCCTGACCTTGTTGGGTTTGACTAGTTGCCTTAAAATGCTTATTCACTCCAATGACCTGAACATTTTTAATCCATGTACTTATTATGTTAAATGATGAAAGTTTCAAATATTGTCCATCGATATTTTGTTCTAGTTAACCCATGCATGCAAAACATTCTTTTACATTATCTTTTGGAGTAGTCCTACATATTTTCAGCTTTTTGAAATGACTATAGAATGATATTGAGTGATATATAAACGACCTAAAATAAAAAAATAATGGTGATGTATAGTATTCTGTTTATCTGAAAATAACAGTTGAGCTATTTTAGAGGATATATACTTTAGGATATTAGGTATTTAAGTAGTAAATCTTTCTGAATACAGCTATTTAAAGAGTGACGATTGTATGAAATAGTGTAGCTCTTTCCACAAGAGCCACACATATGACTTCACAGCATTTTTTCTTAGTACCATTCAATATCCATCCTTGGAGGCGCAGACACAGCTCAGTGTTACCACAAGATAACCAGCCCAGCAATGTCCTTGGGAGAGTTCTATTTTGACTCAGCCAAGGCACATTACATTGAAGCGTTGCTGGCAGACTTAAGGCTCTTATATATGTCTACATGTTGACAGCTACCACATCTTGCTGTTGTAACATTGCCTCCCTGTCTTTCCTCCTTTATTGGTCAAGACGACTGCATTGCCACCTTTCCCAGAAATCGGGGTATGTCTCCTCCTTTCCCCGACTACCTTTCTC
The DNA here is from genome assembly GCA_963921515.1 of Calotriton arnoldi. NCBI lineage: Eukaryota > Metazoa > Chordata > Amphibia > Caudata > Salamandridae > Calotriton > Calotriton arnoldi. Next base: position 1,759,040 of record CAWUFW010001631.1, read on the forward strand.
TTTGCATCCAGTGGAACTATAGTGATTTGGAGGAAACTATTCATATTGCCTATTATTTGGTTGTTTTGGCAGCTATGCTTATACCTTGCGTATGCACTGTCATAAAAAGTCTCAGTAATATTTTCTAATGCTGTTTTGTTTTTCTTTTCCGTAGCTCAATACAGTGACCTATATGCGTTTTCGTATAACCCTAAACAAAGTGAGATTGAACGGTTAGAGGGATGGCAGCTTATTGACTTATCAGAAGAGTATCGTCGTATGGGTGTGCCCAACTCCGACTGGCAGCTGTCGGATGCAAATAGAGACTACAAGGTAGTGTTTGTTAAAACCTTATCAATAAACTTTAATTGCTGTAGGAGAGATCCGAATTTGGTAATGAACTTTTTATGTAGTTTGGTAATAGGTTACGAATTGTGTACAGAAACTCTCTTGGTATTCCAGCTTTCTCAAGGCCTCTTGAACATCTTGTGTACTTTTTATGCCTTACATTTTTGGGTTTATAACTAAGAGATAGAACAAGGCACAGAATTGGACAGGGCTTCAGAAAATATTCTGTTATGTTGGAGCACTTGAGTACTTCAAAATATGTTTTTACTTTTTGAATAATGTATTTTTATGTAACCCATGGGTTCTTTATAGCTGGAAATGCACATGAATGTAGTTTTGCTCAAAAATCTCTATCCATATGAGAGAGTAGCCATAATAATACACCTTCTTCTACATTACTACTCATATCACTTACCTGGACATATTACTGGGGCAGTTCTGGTGTAACCTTTGGTAGACTTCTATACATCCCTTCCTCCTAGTCCTGTTTGGGGGTGGGGTATTTCTTACCTCTAGGGAGTACAACAGGCCATTGCACCGCATATTTGGTGGGATGGAGAGGTAATGAAAGATAGCATCCAGTATTGTTCCACACAGACATATGTAAACAAGTTGATCAGATTCCGGATTAGCAACCTGGTGAAGTAGGCCAAGATGTTACTGAGCCCTGGGAAAAAGAGAGTCCTTGTAAATGATTTCATTCTGGGGACAAAGATAAAGCACTGGAATCACTTCTCGGACTGGTGCTCTTCAATGCTTCAAGTGTGAAAGTAATAGGCCTGTCATAGAATTTAGACTTGAGCTAGTAAAGCTGGAATAGCTGTCTTGGAGGCCTTGATTTAGCAATATAACAGCAAACATATGCTCTTAGACTAGCCAAATGTTAAGCAATATTTAAGCGTAGGAAGTGTGGCCTTAATGGGGGGGACTAAACATGTGAAGGATCTTGGGTGTAAAATGTCATTTGATTGGAATTGACTTAGCAATTTGCGAGTCATTAGGAGAAAAATTAGAATATTGGAGTGGTGTGAGCATTTGTTTGGGTATACATTATTATGGGTATACATTATTTGTAATACAAAATTGTCCAGAGTAATCTGTCTTTTTTTTGGAGACCACACTTTCAGAAAGATGAAGACAGATTGGAGGGCGGTCAGAGGACTTGCTTGTTTACCAGTAGAGCTTCAGGAGTGTTCTTGTATCTCCTCCTTGTATCAGACACCCCAGGACTTATTGACACAGTACAGTATGTTAACCTCCGAGGTGATATCAAAGTTATGGCTGTGGGTTACATCTCAGTGGTTACTTAAACCTATGAATGCAAGTGACAGGACTTCACTAGGACACTAATGCTTAGTTGCTTTTCAAGACGCTGGAAGGGCCTACGTTTTTTAGCTACTTTCAAAAATACAGTTTTAAAAAATATTATACTTTGTGCCTGGGGGAACCCTGAAATGACCCAGTAACCTCATTTGACCAAAAACCTTCAGTTAAAGCAACATCTATTGTGTCACGGATAAAAAAGTAGTTTCTACATTATTCATTAGGATACTCTGTGGCCCTCTTTAAGACAATCACATCTCTCCCTCATTACTGCATAATCTGTGTTTGGCCCCTTATTCAACATTATGCAGTTCTACTTTGATGAATACTTTATTAATAGTATTTCCTAAAGTACCTTTCCCTTGTAAAGATTTAAATCAAAACATAGATCTATATTAGTATGAAAGAATATTCTTTTAATCCGTGCCTAATTTGTGAAAAAAAGAGTGCCGGTGCCTGAAGCTCTGATCAGAAGCCGGTGGCCGGTGCAATTAAAGATTAGCAAACCGAATACAAAGTCTGGTAGTCTATAATCCCCTACCAGACACTCCTCCCCCTTTTTATTGCTTTTGCAGTTTCCTTCTTTCTCTCTGTGTGACAGTTTAGCCATCTTTCTCTTCCTCAGTCTTTCCGATATGTGCGTTTAGCTCTCTTGCACTTGGCAAATCTCTGATGTGAAAAATAAGTGCCGGTCCCCAAAAATAAGTGCTGTGGCCCCCACCAGCAACCATTCGCCCAAATTAAGCACTTCTTGCAAAGCAGTCAGTAATTCTCCTGCTTCAACTAATCTAAATCATTAGGCATGGAGGCCAAATGGTGGTCACTTGGACTTGATTTTGTTTGCTGTAGATTCATAGAAATAAGATTCTTCACATATCTCCACGGCTTTCCTTTTTTCCTAATTTAAGAATGTCACTTAATGTTTAGATGCCCATCACAGTTGAATTTGTTTTTAACAATTGAAGTTCAACCGGTAAAAGTCCTAATTTTGTATGGCACAATTCTCCTGACTCCTCAGTCTCTTGGTCCACTCCCAGTGCAGTTTCCTGCGTCATTATAGATGAAGCTCTGGCAGTGCAAGACGGGTGCGTTCAGTGGTCCCGCTCCTGTGGTGGCAGCTCTTGTACTGTGGTGGGCGCCCTTGTACTGTGAGGGCTGTGGCGGCCACTTCACTGGGTGGGATCAGCTTGGCACACTCACACAGCATCACTCTTTTTCAGCAGTAGCAGCCTCCCAGGCTGGGTGCATACATTGGGCTGGTGTCCTTGGCTGTTGTGGCCTCTGGTTGCTCATGACTTCCAGATGATGCAGTTGAAGCTCCAAAAATAACATTTGCAGCACCAGTCTCTCAGGCACACGGCAGGATGCAGATGACACTTCGCTGCTTGACATATCAAAATCTTTCACAGCAAGAACCACTTGGGGAGGCAGTGGGACCCCTGTACATGCTGGTTTCTCCTGCTTTGCTTCCCTTTAGTCCTCTTATCCTATGCTAGGCTTTTCCTCCTAGACAGTCTCTCTTCCTGCAAGGCCAAGCACATGCTTTCTCACTCTCAGCAGACAGGCCTCTAGGTGGTAGGCATCCTAGGCTCCTCCAGCAGAAAGTGCAGGCTGCAGATTATGTCCCCTCAACTCTGGGATTGGCTGTTAGGCAAATACTGGTCACACAGTAGTCCGAGCACTCTGCGGAGCAGTCCCTTCCTTGGGCATGAAGAACTTAGAACTGGAGCAAAGTTGGATGGTTTGGATCCCACTTTTATACTTATTTTCCAGACCGGGGATATGGATCCACTGTTTGTGGATTCAAAACCTGTTTGGGTTTGTTCTCTTTTAAATGTTATTTTCTGGTGGATACTTTTTTCTGGTGGATACTTCTGTCTGCAGATTCCTCACCTGTTGAATATCCACAGGTGCCGGACTTTATCTGGAAGCTTTCTCAGCGCTCCCATGCCAGTAGGGAGCTCTTGACTACTTCTTTGCACCTGAAACTCCCTTGTGACATCACCGGAGCCATAAAGTGCCCACCCTATTGCATCTGCATCTGTTCTTTTTTCCTTTCCCTTTGATGGGGAGCTAGAGCTCGCTTTCATGGTTCTGAGAGAGTGTCTTCACATTATTTTTCATCAAAATTGTGTGCAGTGCTGGGGAGGTCTCTCCCAATGAGATCAGGTTTCAAGCAATGTAGGGATTGTGAATGACACATATCGATCACAGACACTCTCAACATTTGTGTGTGGTGCTTGGGTTGAGACTATCCTCTAGGTCATGTGAACTTTACCTCAGTATGCACCCCAAGGCCGTTAAATAAAGGGGGCCAAACTTTTCATAGTGCAAGCCAGTGATGACTGACAGACATGACTCTGGTCCCAGCCTATGTCTAAGTCTCTACCTGTTCCTTCTTCCAAATCTTCGAAGAAGAAATGTCACATGCACAAAAAGATGTCCTTGTCTTTGAAACATTGTTCTTCTTTAAAAGGTAAGCCAACACGGTATATTGTGTCGTCATTGTAAGAAACTGGCTCTATATATACTGCACCAAAGTGAGGTACAGTGTGTATAGAGTCCAAGAGTCCCCAAAGGTAAGCAGAGGTTAAAGTTAGATAGAACCTTACTCTCTAATAGTGGTAGCTTGGTCGAGCAGTAAGGCAGTATCTGAGGACAGTGTTAAGCATTTAATGTACACACTCAGTCAGCAAATGAATTCACACACTCAAGAACTGAACTCTAGGCCAATTGTTTTTGTATAAAAATTATACTGTTGTTTATTTTTAGAACCAAGCAAGCCTGGCACAGGTAAGCATTAAATACTTTTCAGTAATAAGTTACTGGATATAGAACAGTTTGAAAATGCAATAGAAATTGTACTTTGTTTGATTTACAGGGGAGCAGTAGTATGCAACACTTAGCAAATACAGTACATTGAAATGAATGGGCTTTTTCAACAAATTGCAGATAAGTTACTTTTACGTTACTTTTTCTAACTCAGTGCTGGATGCCTGGATTCAGCACTGGGACATTTCCTGAATGCGTGAGTAAATGCGTTTTTGTTATTCGTGCGATTTTTAAAGAATATTTTCATATTTCAAAACTCCACACTTAGAAACTTTTTGGAGCAGTACATTGAAATGAATAGGCTTTGTCAGTAAATTGCAGGTAAGTTACTTTTACGTTACTTTTTCTAACTCAGTGCTGGATGCCTAGATTCAGCACTGGGACATTTCCTGCAAACAGGTGAGAAAACACGTTTTGGTTAATTGTACGATTTTTAAAGAATATCTTTAGTTTTCAAAACTCCACACTTGGTCGTTTTTTGGAAGAAAAATTGTCAATGTTATCCTATGGAGGAAAAACAGGTTATCGGTTTGCAGGTAAGTAAACGACTGTGGGAGTTAAGGTTCTGGGGTTAGAACAAGGGTTCCCCCAGGGTCAGTGATGCACTGTTGTTGCACCCTCAGCGGCACTAGGGCGGCCGGGTGCAGAGTGTTGAGGCCCAATGTTATCCTATGGAGGATAGGGGGTCTCCGGTTGGTGTCTGCTGGCAAGCAGGCCACTGGTTTGTGGGAGCAAAGCTCCTAGGGTTTAAGTCAGGGCAATTGGGGAAACAAGTTGGCACAAAAAGTGCACCCTCAGCGGCACTGGGGCGGCCGGGTGCAGAGTGCTGTTTCGGCGTCAGAAGCCCTGTTGTTTTCTATGGAGAACCTCCGGTTTGAAGAAGCACTGCAGGCTCGGGGACGAGGATCTTCTGGGTGCGACCACCACTTCGAGGGGTAAGTTGGGATGTCTTGGGTTGGTTAGGCGCACCGTTGGTTTGGGCGCACAAGGCCGTGGGGCGCCGGGTGCAGGGGTGCCTTTTAGGGTCGGATTTTCTTACCCACTCTGGTCGCGGTAGAGGGGATTCTCTGGATTGAGGCTGCAGGCGTCGTCTGGAGGCTTGAGGCAGGTCAGGAGTCGCCGGATCTCTGGTCAGGATCACCGGGGTGACCTCCTCGTGGTGTTTTTCCACTCGAGCTCGGGCTGGGTTCGGCGGGTGCAGAGTGGGCTGGATTTGCGGTGTCCGGCCGGAGCCAGAAGCTGCAGTTTAAACACGTCCGGTGTTCATGGGAGAAACAGTCTTGGAAGTGAAGGCAGGCAGGTCCTAGGGGGTTTGTGAGGTTGCTGGCTGATGGACAGGCCGGGATTTCGCAGGAGCAGGTTCGAGGGGAGACAGGCCTGTAGGGCTGGGGCCAAGTCAGTGGGCGTCGTCCTCTTGTTAGCTCTGCACGGCTCTTCGTCCTTCTTCTTCTTTTCTTCTTGTAGGTAAGCTGGATCTGAGGAAGTAAGGTTCAGGGTGCCCCCTAAATACTAGATTTAGGGGCGTTACAGGTAGGTAAAGGACAGGGACCAATGGGTCCCTTCCCTGGGGTGGGTACACCCCCTATTCTGCCACTCTCCAGTGGGAGGGGGGCAGGAGCCTGTCCCTGGTTGGCTGGGTCCCCCCATCCTCAAGATGGCGGGGACACACGGTTGTGCTTCACCTCGCCTCCCCCACCTGAGGGGTGGAGTTGGCAGAGGTGGGCACACCTCCCTTCCTCACTTGTTTTTCCCGCCGGTTCTCCCGCCCAAAGTGGGGGGTAGAACCAGTGGGGACCAGTTGCTGGAAGCAGCAAAAGGTCTGGAGAGGCTCACAAAGGTGGCATGCCTTTGAAGCTTCTCATTCGTGAACCCTGCCCATCCTGGGGGAGGAGGCTTGGCACCTCGTCCCAGGATGTGCATTGTTTCAGGCCCCCGAGAGCAGCAGGCTCTCCTCCCAGGGGTCCAGAAACATGTCTGGTGGTGGCAGCTGAAGCAGCCACTCAGCCTGGACACTAGAGGTGGGTTAGGTTTCAGGGGGCATCTTCTAAGATGCCCTCTGTGTGCATTTTTCATTAAATCCCACACTGGCATCAGTGTGGGTTTAATGTGCTGAGAAGTTTGATACCAAACTTCCCAGTTTTTAGTGCAGCCATTATGGTGCTGTGGAGTTCGTAATGACAAACTCCCAGCACCATATACTCTTAATGGCAGCACTGCACTTACAATGTCTAAGAATGGACTTAGACACTGTAGGGGTACAGGGCTCATGCACCTGTACCCTCACCACTGGTATAGTGCACCCAGCTAGAGGGGTGGCTGACCTATGCCAGGGCAGTGGGTTGTAGGCATGGCACACAGAGGTGTGTGCCATGTCGACTCTTCACTTTCTTCTGAACCAAACACACAGCCTGCAAAGGCAGTGTGTGTGTGTAAAGGTACAGGGCCTCTAAGGGTGGCACAATAAGTGCCACAGCCCTTAGAGGTCTTCCCTGGTCACAGTGCCCTGGGTACCGGTGGTACCATTTACCAGGGGCTGACCTGTGGCCAGAGATGCCAATTGGGTACAGTTTTGGGGAAAGAACACAGGCGACTAATCCAGAGCAGCCTCGAATTGTTGATTTTTCTTCCCGAGCAAGACAACCTAATCTGCAATTGTTTCCCCATCTGTGTGTGTGTGGTACAACTAGCACCATCAGTCGGACACGGTAGCACCCGAACCAGCGTCACAAATGGCCGTTCTCATTTTGAGACGGCTCAGCTTACAAGACGTCACTTCCGTCTACATTGGCACACGTTGTTTTAAGCCGAAAGTAACCTCAGCCGCTTGGATCAATTCATTTTACCTGATGTCTTCAAATCTTCATTAACACCATACAACAGCGCTGGAGTCTCATTAAAAAAAAAAACCCGTTGCATCCTGGGAGCTGTAGTTCTCGGTCACTTCAATTGAACCAACTGGACAAACGTTCAAAATTGCAAGGGCTTGTAGATAAAAAGAAAAGTAGAGTATGGTGACTGCCCAATGAGGTGAAGCCATCTGGTAACTTTCACGTTTATTTAACCCGTATAAGTCTTGCACTGAAAATTCTTCTTCTGGAGCTCTTCCGGTCTGCATTGGCTTATGCTGAAAATAATTAGTGCTGTTTTTCTTTTCTATCTATTTTGTCAGTCACATTATGACAATCGTTCAACAAAGCGAAACACAATCAGAACAACACAAATCTGTACTTTATCAGCAAAGTAAACAAGCATTTGCAATGCCTCCAAATTACGCGAGACCTATTGCATAGCAAATGGTTAGCAACTTGACATCATGGACAACGGGAGGGAGGGCGGGGGGAGAAGGCACGGACATCGGTAGGGAGGGAGGGAGGGAGGGCGGGGAGGGGGAGAAGGCACGGACAACGGGAGGGTGGGCGGGGGCGTGGGGGAGGAGAGGAGAAGGCACGGACAACGGGAGGGCGGGCGTGGGGGAGGAGAGGAGAAGGCACGGACAACGGGAGGGAGGGTGGAGGGAGGGGGGAAGAAGGCACGACAACGGGAGGGGGTAGAAGGCACCAAAACACACATTTACCTGGTCTGTCTCCTGCGGCGGGCTCCGGCTCCAAAAGGAAATAGTACACGCCCCGTGTAACAACCAAGTAGCCATGGGAGAATACTTATGACGACATGGCTGTACCAAGGAGGGACTAACAAGCCTCATAATCAATCGGAAGACAGCATTTACAAAGGACAAACACACAAGCCAATGAAAAATAAGGGCGAGGGAGTGGGCGAAGCTATCTCCGTAATGAACTACCACAGCTCTTCGCAGAGCAGCGACCTAAAAAGTAGCAATTCAAGCTGGTTTGCGCAAGTGCTTTTTGTCCTGGACCCAGGAAACTGGATGGTATCGTTGGACTTGCAGGACGTATATTTCCACATCCCTGTCATGCCTGCTCAAAGACATTACCTGCGGCTCACGTTGGGCCAAGACTAATTTCAGTTTGCTGTGCTCCTCTTCAGCCTTGCCAGCTCCCCTCAGGTGTTCACGAAAGTGATGGCAGGGGTTGCGGCTCATCTGAGGAGGTCAGGGGTTCCAGTCTTTCCCATCATCCATGATTGGCTGTTGAAGGCGGGTTCGCCCCAAGCAGTCGCCTCCCACCTCCAGACTATGGTGAACCTTCTGCACTCGCTGAGGTGCACTATCAACATGCTGAAGTCACACCGGACTCCCTCTCAGACACTCCCTTTCATCTGAGCTGTTCTGGACACATTGCAGTTTCCTCCTAAGTGGTGAGTCCACGATATTCAGGCTATGATACTCATGTTTTAGACTCTATCCTGGATTTAGGTGAGAAAGACCATGAGGTTGTTGGGCCTCAGGTCTCCTGCATCCTGCTTGTAACTCATGCCCTTTGGCATATGTGTGCTCTGCATTGGGATCTGAAGTCCCAGTGGGTGCAGTATCAAGGGAATCTCTCTGACATAGTCCAGTTCTCGGAGGGCACTGCAAAAGATCTGCAGTGGTGGCTGACAAACCACAATTGGTTCAGTGGCAGACCCTTCTCTCTTCCCAACCAGAGCGGACTGTAGGGACAAATGCATCACGTCTGGGCTAGGCGGCCATCTGGGAGAGATGTAGATCAGAGGATTCTGGTCTTTGGTGAAATCCGGGCTCCATATCAACATGTTCGAGCTTTAGGTGATTTGTTTGGCATTGAAAACCTTTCTTCCTTCAATCAGGAGAAGACTAGTACAGGTGTCCACGGACAACACCACCGCCATGTGGTACTGCAACAAACCGGGCGGGTGGAGCCTTTGTCAAATGACGCTGCGCCTCTGTAAGTGGCTGGAACACCAAGGCATATCCCTAGTAGTTCCTGGTGGGCTTTGTGAATGCCAGAGCGGACAAATTCAGCCATCGATGGCTTAGCGGATCACGATTGGCGTGTCCATCCGGAGGTGACACCCAGCCTCTTTCAAGAGGGTGGAGAACCTTGGTTAGATCGGTTTGCCACCTCACTGGAAAAAATAAAAAAAGATACTGAAGTGGCCAAATCCGTGGGAGCCCTTCAATTAACACAAGCATGTGGTTCCTTTCGGCGCTCTTTCTACCGCGGAGGGTCCAAAAATAACTCCTCGGAGACTACCACCACCACGTACAAGGGTAACAACCAACCCTCTCCCTCTAAGGGTTACTTCAGAGGGGGGTATAGAGGCAACAACGGCAAAGGCAGAGGTAGAGGCTCAAACACACACGCCTCCTCCTCCAACACAAAACAGTGACTTCACTACACTTCCCCCCGACCATTTAACACCTGTCGGAGGACGTCTTTTGGATTTCCTACCCGTCTGCCATTCTATAACAACAGACAAATGGGTACTGGAAATTATTCGTTCTGGTTACTGCCTGGAGTTCACCAACAATCCTCCAAACATTCCCCCATGGTCACACAAACTCTCACTGGATCACTTACACCTCCTAAAACAAGAGGTTCAGTCTCTCCTTCTAAAAGGGGCTATAGAGCCCGTACCATCACAACACCACGGGTCGGGCGTGTGCTCCTTTCACTTCCTAATACCAAAAAAGGACGGTTCTCTCAAACCAATATTGGACCTCAGAGAACTAAACCGTTACATACAGTCAGACCATTTTCACATGGTAACACTTCAGCAAGTACTACCACTTCTGCAACAGGGCGACTTTCTGTCTGCACTCGACTTAAAGGACGCCTACTTCCATATTCCAATCCATCCCGCTCATCGCAAATTTCTCAGATTTGTGGTAGCGGGTCAACATTACCAGATCAAGGTACTCCCGTTCGGAGTCACCACTGCCCCCGAGTCTTAACAAAGTGTCCGGCGGTAGTCGCTGCTCACCTGAGGAGACAACACATCCATGTCTTCCACTACTTGGTCTACTGGCTCATCAAAGCCAGCACATATCCAAAATGTCTCCAGCACACCCACAGAATAATTCAGTTACTACATCAACTGGGGTTCACAGTCAATGTGCTAAAATCACATCTCCAAACTGCAAATACTCAGAACTATCTAGGAGCCACCTTAAATACGCAAAAGGCTCTGCCTTTTCCCAACGCAGCCAGAATTCACAACATTCAAGCTCTAGTTCTCCAGTTTCAATCCAATCACTCGCTTCCAGCTCGTGTGTATATGCAACTACTAGGAATGATGGCATCTTGCATCATATTAGTTCCCCATGCCAGGCTGCACATGCGCCCCCTTCAAGAATGTTTAGCGAGTCAGTGGAATCAATCACAGGAGCTGTTAACCGATCTAGTGTTGGTAAGCGGCCGTACTCACCGCTCTCTGCAGTGGTGGAACACACTAAATTTATCAAAAGGACAGCCCTTTATAGACCCGGTTCCACAGATAGTACTAACAGCAGACGCGTCCCTCACTGGCTGGGGAGCTCATCTTCAGCACCACACAGTACAAGGCCTATGAAGCCAACGGCAAAAGTTGCTCCACATCAATAATTTAGAGCTGCTTGTGGTCTTCCTAGCTCTCAAGGCATTTCAAACACACCTGGTTGGCAAAGCTGTCTTAGTCCGTAAAGACAACATGACAGCCATGTACTACATACAAAAACGGGGGGACACACACTCTCCAACTGTCCCACTTAGCCCAGGACATTTGGAAGTGGGCCATTCACCACAGAATCTATCTCCTAGCGGAACACCTCCCAGGAGTGAACAACCAGATTGCAGACCTCCTCAGCAGACAGAGGCAGCAAATACACGAGTGGGAACTTCACCCTCGGGTTCTCCTCCCATACTTTCAAAGATGGGGACTCCCTCAGATAGATCTGTTCGCCACACACCAAAACGCAAAATGCCAAAGCTTCGCCTCCAGGTACCCACACCTGCTATCCAAGGGCAATTCACTATGGATGAACTGGTCAGGGATATTTGCCTATGCTTTTCCGCCTCTCCCACTCATTCCAGCAGTGGTTCGGAAGCTCAGGCAAACATCCCTCACATTGATCCTGGTAGCTCCCACATGGGCCCATCAACCATGGTTCACAACCCTGTTGGAACTGTCTCTGGTCCCGCATCAAAAGCTGCACCTAACACACAGTCTCCTTACACAGAGCCATGGAGAAATCAGACACCCAGATCCCAAACAACTGAACCTCGCGATCTGGCTCCTGAAGTCATAGAGTTTGGTTATCTGAACCTTCCATCAGACTGTATGAACATCATCAGGGAGGCCAGAAGGCCTACCACAAGAGCCTGTTACGCAGCAAAATGGAAGCGTTTTGTTATTTATTGCAATAACAATCACATCAACCCTCTTGATGCTTCCATACAAAACATTATCTGCTATCTGTTACACTTGCAGCAGTCCGGATTGGCTTACACCTCCATCCGGCTACATCTTGCTGCAATAGCTGCGTACCTACAAAATAGGCAACATCTAGCGCTTTTCAGAGTGCCCGTAATTAAAGCTTTCATGGAAGGACTTAAGAGAGTTATACCTCCAAGACTCCCACCTGCCCCAGTGTGGAATCTTAACATAGTCCTCACAAGATTAATGGGACCACCCTTTGATCCCATGCATAGGTATGAGCCACAGTTTCTCTCTTGGAAACTGCTTTCCTCATTGCAATCACTTCACTAAAGAGAGTGGGGGAACTACAGGCACTAAACATAGAAGAACCATTTTTCCAACTGCACAGAGATAAAGTGGTTCTGCGTACAAACCCTAAATTAAATTTCTACCTAAGGTAGTCTCTGCATTTCACATAAATCAGTCGGTAGAATTACCTGTATTCTTCCCTCAACCTGATTATGTTGCAGAGAGAGCTCTACACACCTTAGATGTCATAAGAGCACTGTTATATTACATCGAAAGAACACAATCATTTCGAAAGACCAAACAACTTTTGTTGCTTTTGCACCACCACTCAAGGGCAATCCTATCTCCAAATCAGGTATTGCAAGGTGGATTGTTTAAATGTATTCAAACCTGTTACGCAAAAGCAAAGAACTTTAAGTGTACCCCCTAGAGCGCATTCCACTCGTAAGATAGGGGCTACTATGGCCTTCTTTGAAACATTCCCATAGTGGACATTTGCAAAGCTACAACATGATCTACACCGCACACATTCACAAAACAGTATTGTGTAGATGTGTTAGCGAGACAACAAGCTAATGTGGGCCAAGCAGTACTTAAGACACTATTTTAGACAACTCCAACAGCTACACGTTAGCCACCGCTTTGGGAGATTACTGCTATGTAGTCTATGCAAAGCATGTGATCTACAGCTCACATGCCTCGAACAGATAACGTTACTTACCCAGTAAACGTCTGTTCTTGGCATGTACAGCTGTAGATTCACATGCGCCCACCCGCCTCCCCAGGTACCTGTAGCTGCTGCAGTTCTCTCTTTAGTATACATACATATGCATGGACATCTTTATTCTACTCTTTCTAACTCCATTCTCACCCTCTGCGGGAAAACAATCTAACAATGGAGTTGATGCCCATGCGCACTATCAACGAAAGGAGAAGTCATCTACCTTGTGACTGGAAAAGACTTCTTCAAAGAAAAACAAGCTGCTAACATCCGGACGCAACACTAGATTCCTCATGCAGAATAAGGAAAGGAGGTCCCAGGCCTATGCTAAATTTTCGGCCATTGAATGCCTTTCTGAGTAATGGGGAAGTTCAGAATGCTCACTCTGATGCTTATCCTCTCTACTCTGACTCCTGGAGACTGGATGGTGTCATTGGACTTGCAGGACATATGTTTTCATACACCAGTCCTGCAGTCCCACAAATGCTACTTGTGGTTCACAGTGGGTTTAGACCACTTCTAATTTGCTGCTTTACCTTGGTCCCTCAGGCATTCACAGAAGTGATGGTGTTGGTCATAGCTCATTTTCAGAGGTTGGGGATACATTTATTCCGATAACTGAACATATGGTTACTGAGCCCAAGTCCACCTCCAGATGACACCTTCCCTATTGGCCTCCTTGGGGCTTTCCATCAGTCAGCTTAAGCCCCACCTGAGCCCTATGCAGAGGAGTCCCTTTATAGGGGCTATCCTGGATATGGTGACATTCTAGGTCTTTCCACCACCACAGTGAGTACGGAACATTCAGAATATGCTTTCATCTTTCAGGCTCGGTCCTGGATCTCTATAACAATGGTTCTGAGGCTTCTAGGGCTCCTGGCATTGTGGATCCTTCTTGTCTAGTTCACCAGATGGCACATTCGGATACTGCAATAGAACCTAAGATTTCAGTGTCTCAGCTCCGGTGTTGCCTCTGCAACTGTGTTCAGACTTCTCAAGAGATAGCTCAGGACTTCATGTGGTGGCAGAAGAGCACCAACTTGACAAGTGGAAGGCCTCCCTCCCTCCCCTTCCCGGATGTCTTAATTGTAAAGGATGTGTCATTACTGGATTGGGGAGGCCATCTGAGTAGGTGGCCCATCTCCACATCAACCTTTTGGAGCTTCGGGCAATCCACCTGGCCCTGAAAGCCTTTCTGCCAACTATCAAGAGAAGACTGGTAACGGTCCTAATGGGCAACACAATAGTCATTTGCTGCTGCAACAGGCAGGTGGCAGTAGGGGTGTCCTGGATCCTGTGCCAGCAGGCTCTGCTTCAGTGGAGGTGGCTGGATCAGCAGAACCACCTAGCAGTTACCTGAACACCAGAGGAGACAAGCTGAGCAGACTTCGACTGCCTAACCACAAGTGTAATTTCCAGTCTGAAGAGGCACACAGCATATTTGATCAGTGGGGCATGCCCTGGGCATATTCATTTGCCACTGCTGAGAGTGTGCGGTGTGAAAGCTTCTGCACTGTAGAGTTTCCTTCAAAGATGTCATTGGGGGATGCATTCCATCTGCAGTAGGACACTGGTCTCCTGTACGCTTTCCCGCTTTTACCTCACCCACTTTGACTTCTGAGGATCGCCCAGACCGGATCAGGAAAGTGTGACTCTCAGAGCTCCTGAGCATTTGCTGTTCGATTTAGGTACCCCTTTGGGACGACCTCCGGTTTTAGCAACAGGTAAGGGTTATACACCCTAATCTCCACAACCTACATCTCCATGGGTGGAGATTGATCTGCAACAGTTGACTTCTTTTCATTTGCTGTCTGAAGCAGTAGATGTCGTTCTTCCAGCCAGACATGAATCCACGAAATCCAACTACACTGGGTACTCTGAAAGTTTGTGGGCTGGTGTGGGGTCTGTCATCTAGTCCCTCTGCAGATCAAACGTTCTGATGATATACTGTTCGTGTTTACATTGGCCAGCATGGCCTTACATTGGGCACAGTAAGGGGTCTCGTATCAGCACTCTCACTTTTATTATTGACAAAATCCAGTGCACTACACAAATTTTGCATTTTTGGTCTTTCAATGTAGCAGATCCGACGTTTAATTTTCAGAAAATCCAAGGTTTGTTGATGGGCAGGTCAGTATCAGGTGAAAAAGAACAGCAGACACGTTTTTCGTCAAAAATTTGTGCTCACGTTCACGACAAACTACTGTCTTGACAACAGTCGGGTCCCCTAGGAGGGACATTCAGATCTGAGGTCACTCAGACTATCCTCCTTTGGGAGTTATTGTTGTCGTATCCACTCTAAAGGTAAGAGATTTGCAGTTAGAAGTATTCATCAGAAGAAGTAGTTACTTTGGTGATGCTCTTTCTGGTGGATACTGTATCTAATCGCAGATTGCTTACTGCCCTTCCCCGTTCAGTGGAGTGAACTACTGAGTATTATTAAAATAAGGTTCCAAATTAACTTTTGGCGCACTGTCTTCTGCAATTTGTTTGAAGTGTGTCATGTCTGAGCTCTCAGAAGGAAAAAGATTAAAAAACTGATGTAAGCATGCAGGATTGTCGCTTATAAGTTCCTCCCCTCCGTCACTTCCGGAGCAGTGTAAAGTAACCATGGAGACATGCGGGTCCACCTTCCGGTGAGTGGGGAGTATTGTTGAAAAAGACCCCAGATCCAATCTGATGCCTGTGAGTATTGTAAAGGTGAGGAATCTGCAGATAGAAAGACTATCTACCATGGGAACCATTATTAAAGGTAAGTAACCTGTTCTTCTGAACTACAGCTTCTTTTGAAACACAATGAAATGGTAAACTGCATGAAAAACGTATTGTAACCTGTTACAGGCTCCTTATTGGTGTTTATTTTCAAAGAGGTTTGGGGAAGAGTAATGGCAAGATTAAATATTATAAGGACTAAATATGCTCCATACCGTACTTTGAGGACACCACAAATCACTTTGGAGTTCCATAACCTTGTAAAGGCTTGCTGGCTGCTTCAGGCTCATTTTCTGTAAGACCTTTGAAGTAAGTGTTGAATTGCAGTATTCTCTGTAGGGGGCCCTTTATTCCATATATATTAGCCATGCAAGACTATGCGAAATCGGCTAGTCACCATTTCTCAATACTGTGCACCTGCTTCAATGAATGTTCCATCTGTGTGCTGTACATTGACTCAATTGGGTTGGAAATAGCAAGTGGAAATTGATTTTAAACCGGATTTTTTTTTTGTAGTTAACATAATTAATGTTTGTTTCTCTAGATCTGCGAAACATATCCTAGAGAACTTTATGTTCCCAGAACTGCAAGCAAGCCCATAATTGTTGGTAGTTCCAAGTTCAGAAGCAAAGGACGATTCCCTGTGCTGTCATACTATCATCAAGAAACACAGGTATCTATAACCAGTTCTGTTCCCCATCAGAGATAATTTATAGACAAGTCTTTATTTGTCAACAAGGTGTGTAACCCAGGATCACAGTGAAAGGTCCCAGGAGCATCTGATCTCTTGTTGTAGCCTCAGGAGAGTCCCAAAGAGTTTCTCACTATAGTCTACGAGGCCTCCAGTGTTCCAGGTAACCACACATCTTGCATCTTATAACATAGTCAACAAATTCACTCATATAGAGACACAACAGTGACTAAAGCGAGTTCATGTTTGCACCTAATCCTGAAACCTGGTCTTTAGCATATTCCGGGGCCTAGCAAACCCAACCACATTTCTTCTTTCCAGCCATCAGGTCAGCAGTTTCAATCTAGACTACTTCAACCACTCACTTGCTTTCCACGTTAACATCAATTCTAGAAATCTAAGTAAGGTTCCAAACCTTTCCTCCTCCTACTCGGACTGCTTATTTCAAACCAATTAATACCTTTACTGTTTGAAAATGTACACATGCACACTTCTTTTATTCCATCTACTCTTCTCCCACTTTCACGATTGTCACTCTTACAAACTGCAAACAATAATACTGCTCATTTTTTAAAGCTAATGTTGATTCTCTCACAATTTTTCTTCCTTCTGTCACACATACTGATTTCTGCCCATTCACTCTGGACACAGCCTGATATTGAGTTGCCACCTCATTACACTTTGAACTGTGTTTTCCAGGTTGTGGCATGTGAATATGATACCAGCATTTTTCCACCTTTGCCTTTCACTCTTTACCACACACTTTCACCATCTTCATACACTTCACGATAATCATCCTGTTCAATCTCCCCTGCGTACAGTTTTTCTTAGGGCGACAGAATGAAGCTATTGGATGATCCATATCTGGTCCCTTGAACCTTATTGTCTGTTAATAAAGTCCAGGGAAAGCCCTCTCTGGAAAGCTTTACTCTGCTTCTATCATAGTGCTACTTGTGACAAAAGCTGTGGGCATCTTGAGTATTGGTCTGCCAGCACTTCATGTACTCTTGTACCCCGCCTCCAACAACTGTATGTTCTAACACATTCATGATAACTCTGTCCCACAGCGTTGTTGCTAATTTTACATGTCTCAAATGATGTGTGTAGACCTCAGTCTTGTCACTCTCTGTACATTTGCTGCAGTCTGTCACAGTAGTTCTTACAGACACACTCATCCGTGGCCACAAGTTCCCCTCTGCTCAGTGCAAGTTAGTCCTAAGTGAGCAACATTTGCTACAGATAGTAGCATCCCCTTTGTTTCCATTGGTGGATCATCAAATTTAAACTTCAACTCTATCGCCAGGACTTGTTTGTAAGATTGAAGAAGGCCATGAATGTTGTCCATATAGCAGCTTCACAGCACCTTGCCTTGTTTCCCGATTAACTTTCCACCATAAATGTTTGTGGTCCGGTACGTGTGTGCTGTTCTGCCCGCAGAAGATGGCATCTAGGATCCTAGAACCACATTGGTCCTTGTCGCCCATATGACAAGGCCGTTTCGACACATAAGCAGTAATTGATAGACTAGTCTTTGTTAAGATGCGGTATCCAGGGTTCATTTTTGTGAAGAAGTGTAAAGTTAAGTAACAAAATTATTTTCCAAGGCTCTGCATCTGGGTAGTGTGTTCGCTGTTGGAGGAGAGGCTAAGCTTTACCCTCAGTTTGAGAGCTTCCTTCGAGATGCCTACACAGCCTATCGTCTAGTCCACATCGGCGGTTCTGATAGTCTGATTGTAATGGAGTCCGCATGAAGGTACTGGATTGGGCTAGTTCGGAGCACCAGTCCCAAAGTAAAGCATAGATCTAAATCTGTTGGTGACACTTGCTTTTCAACACCTAACACTGGCAGTGCTCCCGAGTATTCCAGAGACACTGCCATACAGAAGACAGTTTTATGGTGTCTCTGAGGACTAAGAAGGCCAGTGTTACCAATTTGTTCCCAGATGTCCCTGGTACATCAAAGATGCAAGAATCTGCACAAGCAGTCTAAACATAAACACCAATGTTGTTGGATAGTGGCGTTGCTTAAACGTCTGTGTTGCATCCAACCCCCCACCCCCGCATCCGATACCCACCTGGCCCTCCTAAACAATGTTCTTTCATATGTTTCAGAACGTTTGGTGGGATAACACCTTGTGTAGAAATCTCCATTGGCCCCCACTGCCCAGTTGCACCCTGTTCAAAACCAATTACATCTAGTCGGTCAGTGATGGTCCACCACTGCACCAAGCATCCAAAATGAAGGCCTCTTGAGGGATCACCAATTTGCCCTGCAATGATGGTGGACCTCATCCATCACAAACTTTTAAGATAAAGATGAAATTCTTTCAGAGGTGAAGTATATTAAAGGCAGCCCATTAAGACTGATGACAGTTCAAAGAAAGAGCATGGACATTGGTTTTAATGCAGCTGGTGCAGTGGCATCGGGGCTCGCGGATATGACTATGGTTTTCGTTAACTATTGACCGGGATGGGCCATGAAGGCCCATTTTTAGGTCTGGCTTTAGCCAAGACCTTTTGACTTTACTAAAATGATAGGTATAATATACTTACTTAGGGGTGATTTCAGCCACCTCTCTTCATCCATTGATCCGTTGCTGTCATTCACATTTTGCTTCCGCCCATTGCATCATGGGGCAGTGGGTCAGCCTACGTAAGCCACTGGTTAACTTCACTTTGAGTGACTGCATTTTACTCTTTCACAAGGCGCACATCCGCACACACGGTATTTTCCTACAATGCTAGTGTTTTTGTTTTCACTTTATAATGACTTTAGTGTTGTCTTTGTGTTTAGAGCCTGATGTGATTGCAGGCCACTTTTATGTAAACACATGACCTATTCCAGCTTTATCAGATCCCATCTTCAGTTAATCCTATAAATCCCTTTGTGTTGCCTTGTTTATCTGACTGCTGCTATTTCACATCAGCTCACATGAACTCTGAATATAAGCTAATCAGTTTGCTCTATCAATCTTTCCAACCCAAACTTTTTTCTTTCTCTCCTTTTTTTTTTTTCTTCTTTCTTTTTTGCCTCCCTTTTTTTTTGCTTCTTTCTTTCCTCCTTGCCTTCTTCCTTTCAATCTTTCTTTCTCTTTCGCTCCTTCCCTCTTTTCTTCCTTTTTTCCTTCCTTTCTTTCTTGCTTTCTTTCCCTCTTATTTTCTTGCCTTTTTTCTCAAAGGCAAGAGGCTGGCAGTCAATACTAGTTCAGTTGACTTTTCTACATCTGTGTTAGCCAGTGCCTTCTGATTTTACTAAAATTATGTTTATTACATACTTACGTATAGGGGTTTTTAGCCATACTTCATCCATTAGTCTGTGGTTGTCATTCACATTTTTCTTTCTCCCACTCCAGCATGCATCAAAGAGCTGTGTGTCAGTCCAATTCAGCCACTGGCTGACTTCAATATGACTTAAGACATGCTGCCCTTTCACAAGGAGCACATCCACACACAAGGTAGTTCCCTTCAGTGCCAGGGAATTTCATGGTAGTGTCTGCTTTTTTGAGACCCAAAAACATGTTTGCCTTTAGTCATTTTTTTATTTTTAAATTGATGAGAGCATGGCAGCTTCTTGAAAAATAAAGCTTTACAAAATCCATGAAAATGCAAAACAATAATTGCCAAAAGGCTGGCGGCCAATGCCAGACCTATTTGCTTTGCCAAGTGCCTGTTCCTGCTTGTATAAGGGACAATGTCACTGACAAGGAGTGTTCCCGATTGATCGATCTGCAGTGTGTCATACAGTAGCAGACAGACAGACAGACAACACCATTAAGACTGCATTGATGACCCACGTGTAGCTAGCTGTTGGCTTTAAGGTCTCAAAATTGGAGGCACAGTGAAAACCACATTGAATATATGCTAAGTTTAGATAAGATCCCGATTTAAATGTGGGCCGAAAACCTCACCCTAGCAGTAAATACGACACCGGTACTTTAAGAAGTAAAGTAAGGGCCCAAAGATGCACGAATACCGACTGTTGACATAATCATGCCCCTAAGCGAGCACCTTTTGCATACTCTAGTGTCCTAGTGGATTCAACTAAAAGAGATAATGCATGCGACTGCCGATTGAAAATAATTCATAATGGAGACGTTAGTGTAAGTTCCGTGGCAAAGGTGGTTGTCTTTCTTGTTGTACAGTCCGCCTCGGGTGTATATTATTTTTTTTTTTTTTAAATTCTTTTTATTGATTTTATCCCAACATGTGACATAATAAATCATCGCATCCAGCAAAATACACATTCAGTGCATACTTGGAAAATGATTCTTTCAATGTCCCCTCCCTCCCTCCCACCCGCCCCTCCCCTACCCACCCCCCTCCTCACCGGTGTGCCTATTACCACTTTTTACGAACAATACATTCCTCTACAATTTACCATATCAACAATTATATACAATCCTTAATGCATTACAGTGCGTACATTTACGTTTGGGGTCATTATACATTCCGCTAGACTCTTCATGGCCCATGTTCCACACACCTAGGTGGCAGTGGGAGTTCCCTGATCCCCTCCGACCGACCCTTGTTCTGATCCCACCTCCGGGGCCTGCAGTATTGTAACCAAGTCCTCCCAAGCCCTCGCTGCCTCCAGTGCTGTTTCATTATTACTGCGCCAAGCGTGCTGCAGTCTAAGAGTGCCTTCGCTTCGCGCCCATTTCAATAATTCCGCTCTCCATTTCCCCATACTTGGTCCCCCCGCTGACTTCCAATGCATCGTTATCTCTCTTTTGGCCAAAATCAGGCCGAGGTCCAAAAATTTACTTGTGATTTTCGTTTTTTTTGTGTGCGGGAACCAATGCAGAATACAAACACCCATATCTAGGTCAAGTACGCGCTCAGTCACACTGCTCAACAATTCCAGCACTTCTTCCCAGTAAGACCCCAAGTTCGCACACCCCCAGAACATATGACGAAAGTCGGCCCCCTCCAAGCCACATCTCGGGCACAAAGCAGTCGCCGTATGGAAGTATTGTTTAAGCTTAGCTGGTGTCAGATACGCTCTGTGCAGAACATAGAATTGCACCAATTGGAATCTGGCATTTCTCGTGCCCTTCCAGGCACGTCTAACCAATTGGGCCCACGTGTTTCCAGGGATTTCCCTGCCAAGGTCCACCTCCCACTTTTCCTGCAACCTGGTCAGCGGGCTTAGATCTTCAGTCAACATACTCCGGTATAGGCACGTAACGGCCTTAAAAGTCCCTGATGCCATCTCCACGTATTGACACGTCATGGAGGTCCGCGGTTCCGACAACCCCAGCCCCCAGTGTCGCTGCAGCGCCGAGGCGAGTGCCGCATGCAGCAGGTAGTCCCCGCGCGGGAGATCATATTTGGCCTGCAAGGCCCGGAAGGACAACAAGGTTTCATTTTCATATAAGTCTCCCAAGACTTGTATCCCTAGGTCTTCCCAGTGTGCCAACGCCCGACCAGTCCCCGCCATGTGGGAAGGCAGTACACATGCCCAACGGTATCTCCGGGCGTAAGGGCGGGCAATGCCAGCCCGTTTCTGACTCCGATTCCAACATAATCTTAGCGTCCTCTCTTCCACGGTAAGCGGTTGAAGGCACAACTTCTGGTTCAAAACTATGAAGGACAAGATATATCTCGGGACCCATCGTCCTCCCGGACCATCAGGACCTCTAAACTCTCTAGCTATTGCCTGGGTCAACCACTGCAGCTGCGCCGCCAGATAGTACCCCTCGAAGTCCGGCACTGCCATGCCGCCATCAGCCCTGGGACGTATCATCGTGGCCATTGCCACTCGTCGCCTGCCCGTCCCCAGAGAAAACCCCCAGTCATAGAACGGAGCTGTCGAAAGATGGGACCCGCCACCCAAATCGGCAACGTCCGAAAATAATACAATAAACGTGGGAGCACCACCATCTTCAGGAGGGCCACTCGACCGGCGACCTAGAGCGGTATAGTGCTCCAAAATGCGAAATTGCCTTTAAGCCCGCGGAGAGCCCGGCCCAAATTACCCTCTAACAAGTCTGCCACAGAGTGATAGATATAAGTGCCTAAGTAAGGCAGACAATATGGTTCCCAGCGAACACCCGCCGCCTGCGGGGGGGTCGCTTCAGTCGGAGTAACTGGGAATAAGCAGGTCTTTGTCCAGTTCACCCGCAGTCCCGAATATTGCCCAAACGCTGAAAGCAAGTTTCGTGCTCCCGCCAATGCTGCATCCGCGTTTGCGAGAAAGAGCAATAAATCGTCTGCGTGAGGGAGATATAGTGCATATCTCCACGATGGAGTAAGCCGGAATAATGTTTCCCTAACCGGGCATGGGCAGCCAAAGGTTCAACGGCCAGGGCAAATAGTAGCGGCGAGAGTGGACAACCCTGTCTCGTGCCGCGGCCCACCCGGCAAGCTGGGGAGACCGTCACCCCTGTTCGCACACGCGCCGACGCTGATCTGTAAAGAAGTTCCGTCCACCCCACAAAATCGTCACCTAACCCGAACCCACGAAGGACCCGGTACAAATACGACCACTCCAGGCTATCAAATGCCTTTTCTATATCTACTGAGAGTACCATTGCAGTAGGTGTATCGCTATGATCCTCTCCTAAAATCCGCAAAAGGCGTCGCACATTACTTGCGGTGTCACGCTTCGGGATAAAGCCCGCCTGGTCGACATGGATCAGGTGAGTCATATAGGGGAGGAGCCGGGTCGCCAAAATTCTACTCAATATCTTATAATCGGCAGTTAACATTGATAAAGGACGATAGGCCGTCCTAGCCAATGAATCCCCGCCCGGTTTCAGCAGCGGGACAATGATAGCCTCGCGAGTGGAGGTTGGCAACCGCCCTAAGTCCCAGGCCTCCCGATAAACCGCCTGCAGTTTAGGGGCCAGGAGATCAAGATATACGGAATAAAATTCGATCGGTAGCCCGTCAGCACCTGGGGACTTCTTGCGCGCCATGTGTTTCACCGCGCTGCGTATCTCTCCTTCAGTAACCATCTGCCCCAACATAGCCCGTTGGTCAGCTTCGAGCTGTGGCAGTTGTATTTCAGCTAAGAATTTAGTCAACCCATCGCCCGTACTTTGCAGTTTGCTCTCATAAAGTTCCGTGTAGTAGGCCAAGAACATCTTATTAATCCCCTGCTGTGTGTATTCCGGCGTGCCCGCTGGGGAGGTCAAGGCCAATATGGGCGTGCCCCTCGGTATTGGATTAACCAACCACGCCAGGAGGGCGCCCGCTTTATCCCGCTCCGCATGTGCCCTCACCAAATATTCTCTATGATCAAAACAGCGTAACCGTTCCACTTGTTTAGCCACTTCCTCCCGTGCAGCCAACACTTCAGCCTGCGCATCCGGGTTCGCCGGGAGCGCTCTCTCCGCTTGTCGCAGCAGCAGTTCACCCCTTTCTATATCCTGCAACAGTGTCCGTCGCACTCCCGTCGCCTTGGCAATACATAATCCCCGCACCACCACCTTAAATGCGTCCCATTCCAGTGCCAGGTCTGAGGCCGTTCCCGTATTTTCTAGAAAATAATGCTCAATACCCTCTCGCACCCCGCCCGGAACACCGGGTCCTCCAAAGTCTCCGGACGCAACTGCCAAGTAGGAATTGCCGGCCTTACTCTGGACCACCTCAGGGTCAAAAGCAATGGATTATGGTCCGATATTGTCCTTGTCAGATATTCACTATGGCGAACCATTGCATGTACATCCGGTGAGCACAACACTGCGTCCAACCGCACATGTAAGTTATGTAAAGCAGAATAAAAAGAATAGTCCCGTTCTCCCAGGTGTTGCGCGCGCCAAGTGTCTACGAGCCCCCATTCAGCCTGCCAGTCCCTCCGAAGCTTCGAGAGCTTATGCACGGGTGCCCGCGGCAGCGGCGGGTGAGACCTATCCATTTCGGTATCAGCGACTGAATTAAAGTCGCCACCTAACATCAGTGAGCCGGTCAGAAAGGATGTTAACTTCCCTGATAGGCTGGCAAAGAAGGATTTCTGGTCCACATTGGGGGCATACACACTGCACAACGTCACACATCGTCCATCCAATCTGCCCATAACAGCCACAAATCTCCCCTCGGGATCCACCACCTGCTGAAGTGGCTGGAAAGGGACTCCCGCCCTCACCCAAACCAATACTCCCCTGGCATATGCAGAGTACGTAGTATAAAAAAGCTGCCCCCTCCATCGACGCTGCAGTGCCCGGCCCTCTGCCCGGTCTATGTGTGTTTCTTGAAGAAAAGCTATTTGGGCTCCCCTACGCACCAAATATGCATGAACCCTATGGCGTCTCTGCATCGTATGCATCCCCCGTACATTCCACGTAATGCATTTAATCTCAGGTGTTGACCCCATTATGTAACAAGATTTTGTTCCGTATCAGCATTCCCCGCAGTGGCACACCGGTGATTCTAACTACCCCAACACCATCCCCCAAACCCGTCCCCAGAACAGGCTCTAAACAGCTAGTACCCATCCAAACTATTCCCGAACAACTCCTCTGATAGCTACCAGAGGTTCACTCTAAGAGCGAATAGAAGGGGGGAGCTCAGCACCAGGAGGACCGGCCAGCTGTCTCACTGCAGCCATGCGCCAAACCCCACAATAAGTAAGATTACAGTTCCCCTGGGGCAATCCCCGGACCCCCAAGCGGCCATACTGAACGCCCGTCCCCTCATCTGGGCTCCCGGATCCCCTCCAACCGCGCAAGTTACCCCCTCCCTGAGCCACAGCTCCAGAACCAGCCGGCCCTGCTTACTAGCCACATGAGACATCGCATCTAATCAGGCATCTGCAATCTCGTCCGCTGTTCCTGGGGTAATATGAGGGAGAACAACACTCCCTGCGTCCGTCCCATCAGTGTCTGTCCCTTCTGACCCTCGTTCCGACTCGGTCCCTCCTTTTAGGGTTGCGCCGCTCGCCTGTGATATCTCCGTCACGGCCTGCAATGCTGCAGACCTCTCTCTCTTTGTCTGGGACGTGGAAGGTTTCTGCGAACCAGGTCGCCTTCTCCTGCTTCGCCGTGTCCGGAGCGACCTCGGTGCCACCGTCGTCTGTCCCCCGTTGCCTTTCGTCACGCCTGCTCCTGTGCGGTAGGTTTCCAACCAGCTCCATGCCTCATCCGGGGTGTTGTAGAAGTAGGTGGTGCCATCCAATGTCACTCTCAGGCGTGCTGGGAACATCAGGGAATACTGAATGCTTTCATCTCGGAGCGCTTTCTTGACCGCTAAAAAAGAAGATCGTTGGCGCTGCACTTCAAAGGTGTAATCCGGGAACAGCGACACACTTTTGTTGTCCACTTTATATGGGCCAGCGGTGCGTGCTTTATGTAAGAGAAGTCTCGGTCCTTATAATGCAGCAAGCGGGCCACCACAGGCCTGGGAGGCCTTCCAGGCTGCAACGGTCGGGCAGGTACTCTGTGCGCCCTTTCCAGAGTATAGAATGGTGTCAGGCCCTCCGGGGCCACCTCGGTGCGCAGCCATCGCTCCAGGAAATCCACCATGTTGTCTCCTTCCACTCCTTCGGGGAGGCCTACCACCTGTATGTTGTTCCGTCTATTACGCCCTTCCGCGTCTTCCGCTCGTCTCTCTAGGACCTGAAGCCTGCGAGTGACATCTCCCATCTGCTCGTCCAGTGCCCTCTGTGTAGGCTCCAAGACCCCCAATGTGGTCTCAGTCTGCCTCACCCGGTCTGCCAGCTTCACATGGTCCGCCCGCAGGAGTCCCAGTCCCAATGATACCTGTGCTATGTCCTGCTGGAGTGCTTCTTTCGTGTCCGTAATAGCTCGGAGGATCTGGTCCACCTGCTGTTGCTTGAGCCCTTCCGGAGATGAACCAACCGCTCCCTGTGTCTTTTGTTCTGCAGTTTCATCCTCCTGCTCAGGGGTTACTCCCCCTGCTTGCCTCGTGGTTTCCCCATGGCGGGCCAATTATTGTGCTCTCTGACTTGATCGCACCGCGCAGCTCGTCCTGCAACTCAGCAAGGTAAGGCCCTCCTTCAGACGGAGGCATACGTACACTCAGTTCTCGTGGGCCTTCTCCTGGGTCAGTCTATGCGGGAATAAGGCTCCTAATCGCCCAACGATGGGAAGGGCCAGATCTCCAATGTCTCAGCAAGTGTACCAGGAGTAGTACCCAGCAGGGATCCCCGCTCAAAGGTCCCCCAGCCAGTACCCGCAGACTCTGGGCTCAACCAGCCACCACCCAGTATCCGCAGCCGCTGACACTCGGGGTTGAGGCACTCCACAGGTGGCGACCAATCCAGTCCGGCAACTGCACTCTAGTGTCCCTCCAAATAGCCAGCTGGTCCGTTCTCCAGACAAGAAGCACTGCCGCTGACCCTGGTCTGGGCCTGCGTCGCTCACGTGGCAGCCGCAGTGAGTTCTAGGGGTCAGCCCCAGAATCAATAGGGCACCTTCTCCGGACTGCCAACGAGCCCCTCCTCTGGGTGGGCAGCAGGGTATCGGCGGTCCCGCGCCTCGCTGCGGCCCTCCGGTTCCCCGGATTAGTCTCTGTCTTCGCCCCTAGTTCATGCAGTGGAGTGGGGCCCTCCGTGTGCCGAGCAGCGCTGTCTATGCAGGCCGGGGATCAAGTGGCCGTCGAGCACCCCCTCCAGCCGGGCCCCGAGCTCTTCTCGTCCTCGGCAAGCACTCACCGGGTCAGCGCTTCCGCCATCAGCTCCCAGGAACCGGGGCCGCTCGACCGCCACCACCAGGAGCCGATCTAGGCGTCGTAGGACTCGGGCGGCCCACGGCGACTGCTCCCTTCTCTACTGTAACCGGGTGGTCTCCGGGTCGGCCAGGCCCCTCGCCAGTGCAATCCGCCACACGCGCCCACGATGTGCTACCTGGGTTCTGCGACCCCTCCTGCGGACGCCGTGCACCTTACTCTCGTTGGCGGGGGAGCCCACTATATGGCAGTCCGTCCTCCGGTGCGTGTCGCAGGTCCACTCGCAGTGCCGGCCGCCATTTTAGGCCTTCATCCCCAGAGCCGTGTCTCGGTCGGGGCCTCGGTCCGACGTCAGAGGGGACCGGAGCCCGTTATCGACTGCCGCACTGGCCCCCGCAGTCCGAGGAACCCCCCCGGGGTCACCAGAGCCCTAGAACAGGGCTCCGGTCAGGATAAACGGCGAGGTCGGCGCAGAGCTCACAGCTCACGCGACCGTCTCCATCGGCGTCCAAGCCACGCCCCTCCGCCTCGGGTGTATATGAGCGATTCATAACCGGAGTGCCGGTGCCGTACAGATATTAGGCGCTGTCCTTGTTTGTGAATGTCCATCTCCAGTTTTGAACGAGGAAGTAAAAAGAATTAATTTAAAAGCGTGTCGCTAACACGAGTCTGCCACCTAGTGGAAGCTAAGTAGATTTCACTTTGGTGCGTTCGTGAATAAAACGATATTGGCTGACACGATTATACAGAACATTAGAATGGGAAAGGACGAAAAATTTGTTTTTTTATTTTTATGTTGTATATTTCATGGAATTGTAAGTTGATTTGTGAAAATAACGGGCATATAATATGCAATCCACCTCTTGGAACTGAGGGCTCGGAAGCCATGCTTTCTCATTCGAAACGGTGACACATCCAGAGACTCGGCCTTCACCATAATATTACCAACTAGGTGAAAGCAAGCAGTCATCCCTCCGCTGAAAAGCTGCTCAGCCGACGTATAGAATATCCAAGAACCCTCACGTAACAAGACAATGGAGTTCTTCTTTGCTTGCAAAGCTCTGTACGCCCCGAAATGTACCACACCCTTAACGACTTCCGACCTGACGTCTGACGGCGCCGAGAGGTCACAATTATCCTACAGAATGTAGAGGGGTGAAATTGTTCATTGCCAGGTCCGTGGGAAATATCTTCACCCAGGGCACAAGTCTTAAAAAAAGAAGTGGAGGGACTAACCAAGTTTGGCAGTAATCAAGTGACATGGCAAGCGACATCACGACGTGTGACATCTCACATAGCATCACTGGAAGTGGCATCATAACCCTTGACCTCACAGAAAGTGACATCATATCTTAAGACCTCACACATGTTTAGCATCTCTATCATGAGTACATTTGAGCTCATTCTAATATTTAACAAATGAGATTTTGTGTTGGGTTGTGCCAAAAAAGTGACGCAGCCCAGACGCAAAATCTGGGCCTCATCTTATACATTCATTTTTTAGGTCGAAGCCTATGTCTGGTTTGTGAACAACATCTTGGCGACATACGGGAAGCTTCCCTGGGAATGCATTCAGCCTGTGGCTTACCATTGGCATTTTGGTTTGTAACTTACATTTTCTTGCTTTCTATTTGCTGACTTTATTTATTTGTTTTAAGCTGTCCAGCTTGAGTTCATCCCTTCACCTGCCCAAGCCTTATTTCCAGTATCCTTCTGAGTGCTCCCTTTCTGTAAACAGGCCTTAAAATCTTGTTTTTATTTTGTCACACTTGCTGTGCATTTAAAGACAAAGGTCATGGTGTGTCTTCCGAAGGAGCTTGGTGTTTACTTTTCTTTCTCTGACTTCAAAGTGGGAGGATTTATGTGTCAATCATGCTGGCTACTGGGGGTAATTCTGAAGTGTGGTGGAAACAAATATTTTAATACCATCAGAGCAAATCAATACACTAGGTGATGACATTTCCACACATTATAGTTTGTGCATGGTATACTTTCATCAGTAAAACTATGTCTGTGCAAATGTAATGGCCATTTCAATTGAAGATGTGTTGTCTGTAATGGCAGTGCTCTTCCACACCATGCATACTCCACTTTACGTACTCCACTCCGCAACACTCTACGGCACACTACTCTGCACCACTCACACTACACCTCCCCACTCTACGCAACTCTACACTACTTCACTGTGCTCTACTCTACACCATTCCACTCTACGCCGCTTCAGGTTATGCCTCTCTACTCTGCAGCACTCTACGCCAATGCACACTACTCTACTATGCACCACTGCGCTCTTAGGCTCTGCACTCTTCGCCACTCTGCTCTACTCCACTCCACTCCACTCAACCCCACTCTACTCTGAAACCCTGCACTGTATGCCACTGCACTCTACTTCAATGCACTCTACTTTGTACCACTCCACTCTATGCCTTCCACTCTACGCCACTCTATTCTACTCTGCACCACTGCTCTCTATGGCACTGCACTCTACCATGCACCACTCCACTCTATGCCACTGCACTCTACCATGCACCACTCCACTCTACCGTGCACCATTTCAGTCTATGCCACTTCACTCTACTCCTCTGCAATATACGGTGCACAACTCCACTCTGTACCACTCTACGCTAGTGCACTCTGCTCTAACCGCTGCACTCTATGCCAATGCACTCTACACCACTTCCCTCTACGCCAATCTTCTATGCACCACTGCAGTCTACACCATTATACTCTGCACCACTGCACTCTATGCCACTCTACTCTGCAACACTCTACACTGCAACTCTCTGTCACTGCACTCTACACCATTGCACTCTACGCCACTCTGTTCTACACTTCACCACTGTACTCTACGCCACTGCTTTCTAGGTCACTCTACTTTGCACCCCTCTACTCCACTGCATTCTATGCCAGTGCACTCTACGCCACTCTACTATACATCACTGCACACTGACAGTTTACTCTGCACTCTCTGCCGCTGAATTCTACGCCTGTGCAGTCTACTCTGCACCACTCCTCTCCACGCAACTTTATGACAATGCACTCTATGCCACTACACTCTACATCAATCTACATCAATCTACATTGCATCACTCAACTGTACGCCACTGCACTCTACCCTGCACCACTCCACTCTGCACCGCTTCACTCTAGTCTACACCAATCGTCTAAGCCCCTCTAATCTAATCTGCAACACTGCACTCTATGGTACTCTTCGCCACTGTACTCTAGGCCGCTTCACTCAACTCTGAAACAATATACTCTATGCCACTGCACTCTACTTCACTGTAATCCACTCTATGCCACTGCACTCTACGCCAATACACTCTACACCACTTTACTCAAAACGAATACACTCTGCCACTGCACTGTACGTCACTATATACTACTCTGCAACACTATACTCTATGCCACTGCACTGTACACCACTGCACTCTTAAGGCACTGAACTCTGTGCCACTGTTCTCTATGCTGCTGCTCTCTGCACCACTTTACTCTGCACCACTGCAATCTAAACCGCTATACTCTACACCACTGCACTCTACTCTTAATTGGTTGCAAAGTCTGCATTATAAAATATCTTATGGCTTATGAGGTTAAGCCACCTGCTGCAGACATCTGTGTGCCCAGTAAATCTCGGAATAATAACAATGGTTAGATAACTGGCGGTTAATGTATTTGCTGGAAAGATGTGTGTTTTGTCTAGTACCAGTTTTGACTCAAAGTAGCATAGAAGACAAATTTGTCTTCTGCAAAGCACATTGTGTAATACGAAGATGACAGATTTTTATTTTAGCTAAATAGGTAAGTGGGTTACTGTTTTTAACACAAAGATCCTTTTGTTACTTGCCTTTCTTAAATTGTAATCCTTCTAATATAGCACAGTGAGCTACAAAGGACATGTGGCTCCTACACCTTGTAAACCTCACTGTCTTATGTAATACATCCTGTACATTGATTTACACACACAATTTATTTTCAATGTATAATGTGTACTTGTGATGTAAAAGCGCTTTGACACAATGCATTGGGATAAGTAGCACTATAAAAGAAATAAAACAAAATTGTATTTAAATAGTTTTTTGTGTCAATACTGGGACAGACCAACACATCTGACAGTCTTACAGTGCATGCATATGTCTTATATACAGGGATTTACCAAAAGCATGCCTCTCTTGTGCCTGTGAAGTGAAATCAAGTTAAATGTCTTTGTTCTTCCTTCATTAAATTTGCCTCCAGGAGTGAGGCTCCCTATAGCTTCCAGCCAGGATACTCCAACAAAAAAAGGCCTGATGGGCCCTCAACTTTGGCCTTTTGTTATGGGCCCAGCTGGAATCTGATAAGCCCCCTCCTCGCCTGCACGTTTCTGCTCTGAAGGAAAGCAGACAACGTGCAGGCCCTGCTGAATGTGTTAAGGTGTTTGAAAAGTACACCGGAACAAGTTTAGCATATTTCTATAAGGCCCAACCTCTTGGCAGGGTGGACTGCGTCCACCCTGTGTAAAGAGCGGGTAGACGCCATCTACCTGCGTGTACCCTTGACTTGTGCCCCGTCTGCACCCCAATATTGTTTGACTTTTCAGTACTTTTTGATAATACCAGAGACAGGCCAAATTATATTGGATCGTTCTCTCCCTGCAGCCCTCCTGTTGAGTTGGCCTGTCATGATGTCCCTACATTACTCACACAGAAAATGCATACCCTTGGACCGATCGGCACTGCAAACTTACCTGTGCACTTCAAATCAATGACGTCACGTTAATTAGTTGTGTCACCCCCTTATTGCTGCGCACAGTAACCCTAGCCACTATAATTCCCCACCTCGACTAATATAATATTATCTAGGACAGTGGTCAAACTGCATTAAAAAAATGTATGGGAACTGTGTAGCTTCTCGCAAATAGAGGCAGTTTGGGTGAGCTAGGGGCGGAGTAAAAGGCATGGCTAAAAAATTCCTAAATATTCTGTAACTGTTTTTAGTCTTTCATCTTCAGGTAATTACAGATCGAATAATGCACAGTTTAAATGAAAAATAAATGCAAGTTATGTTAATTAGTGGGAAATGCACTATCGTACATTATGAAACTCTATTAGAAAATACACTGCAGAGGTCTGTGTGCGTAACCAGAGAGCCACAGAATTGAACCCTGGTTGGTGCAGTGAAGAATAGTGACTTGCGTATGTTTAGTGCTACAAGGTCCCAGTCTGTGACATAAAGCAATGTGAATATGTAAGCCATTATTTTAAACTTCCATTACATACAGTAGAAGATAAGCTGCTATAAAATGGTCTTGCAAAATATAGATTTTAGTAATACACAGAGTGTACGTAGTGCATTTTTTAATAACTGTTCCTTAAAAGCACACACTTAACAGCTCAGCTGGTACCACTCAAAAAGAATAATCTGTGTTATCAGGAAGCTTTAAGTGATTCCTTCAGTTAAAGCCAATACCGACTTCCAAGCACCCTTTACAATTGCAGATTAACCATTTGCACATTTACATTTCTTTCATTCAAGCAGGCACCCTGGCAGGAAGGCTTGTTTAGCTGTCAGCCCCTTACTCTGGTTCACAGCACCGGAGACTCCATGCCTTATATTTCAGTCGAAGCATTTCAACTGTCAGAATTACCCGTCCTGGGATTGTTCTCTTTTCACAAAACTAGGGTAACTGTTTTTCTTAAATTAAAAAAAAAAATATGGGAACGTCGTTCCTCTCAGATCTCACCCACTTTGACCTCTGATTAAGGAGATCGGATTACACTGCTGCTGTCTATTCAAGGCAAGTTTATTCCCAGCATCGGCACAGGCAATGCGATCACCAACACCCCACTGCATTCTGTTAAACCGTCACCCTCAGAATACCCCTTAACGCAATCTTATACCAGTATTCTAAGTAAACCCCACATATATCCCTCCTTTAACAACAAAATAAAAAACAACAATCACAATTAACGTGTATTTGTAAAGCGCATGTTCACCCCTAACGGGCATCTTGGCGCTGAAGAACAGATGTTTATTGTTACCAAACTCAATGATACTCATTTTATGGACCTCAGAAAGGATGGGAGGCTGAGTGGACCCGCCAGGATTTGAACCTTTGACCATGAGGTCGAACACAAGCCCCTGCAGTGGAAGCATTAGTCCTCTAAGCCACCAGACCCGGCATAAGCCCCACAAAGAAGTGTAAGCATAAAAATGCACAGGAAAGATGGAAAAATTAAATCATCGTTTGAAGGAAATAGAAGCCAAAAGAGTCTCAATTTAACACAAAATCCTAAATGCGTTTAGGAACCGAACACGTTGAAGGAGATTATTGTGTGAATGGTATCTTTCGTCACTCTCTATTTGTCGATGCACAAATTCAACTTGTCCATCAGGAACCTTCATCACTCACTCCTTTTTCCACACTCTACCATCACTCATATGCATATTGCTAGACCACACCTCGACAACCTAGTAGTGAGCACTAAACTTGACTCCCCAGATGTGACATGACCTGGTTTTTTGATTCTCACTAAATAACCTTTCTTGATGTTTTCATTGTTAACCACCCCTCCACCGTACTCCAACTGCATATGTTTCCAGACATCTTCCAAGCCTTGCAAAAACTTAGGATCAATAGAAGACAAACCCATCCATTTACGATTCAACTTAGTGCACGGCACTTGTCTCCTTAACAAAACAAAAGGAGATACACCAGTGCTGTCATTCAGGAGTAGTCCTCAATGCCCACAACATCTTCTTGACAACATCCTTCCAGTCCAATTTGTTAATGAGAGCCCACTGCAACTGCCCTTTCAAAGTGCGATTAAAGCGCTCAACCAAACCACTAGTCCTGGGATGATAAAGAGCAGTTTTGACATGCTTAATACTGGACTCGTCTAAAACATTTTTCAATTCATGAGACACAAATTGCGTACCATTATTCACTACCAGTTCACCAGCATATCTCTCTCTCTCCAAAACACCTCCTATAAAAACTGAATCACACATGAAGTACTCACAAACTTCACCTCTGGCCACTTTTTGAAATAGTCAATTAAAACCAAAGTATACTTTGCAGCTTCACCAAGAACTTTATGTGGACCAGAAATGTCCAAAGCTAATTTGTTCCACAGACCCATCGGTACCTCCACTGGCGTAATTGGGGACTGATGAGTGACCTGTTTATTGTCACTTATGGCACAGGTGCTACAATCCCTGATGTACACTTACTGTGCTTTGTCCACTCCTGGCCACCAAAACTCTTCTCGTACCACCAATACCCACGTGTCTTTCATGAGCAAGATCTAAAACCCTCATTTGCAAACACGTCGGCACCACCAATTGCTGTACATGGCATAACAACCCTTGTCCACAGGTTAATTCCTGAGCAGTCTGAAAATACGGAGTGACCTCGAATATCTCTGACTTGACACAGGGCCACCCTGACCACCTAATTTCTTACCTGCATTAAACAATGTCATTCTCTAACGCACTCCTCCACTCTTCCTCTCGCAAAGCTTCCTTAAAAACCTCAGACAAACACTCCATAGCACAGACCACATCAATATCATCCTCAATCTCATCACCACTTTTCAGGGGTAAATGCGACAGTCTGCAATAATATTACATTTCCCTGGTACATATTCACTCTTGCAATCATAGTCTTTAAGGGGATACTGCCACTTTCCTATCCTAGGAGTGGCCTTACGAGCACTCTTAGTAGTAAATAAACTCACCAATGGTTTGTGATCCGTACGCTTGTAAAGTGTGCACCCCAAACATGCATCTTAAAATGCTGCACACCCCACCATAATGCCAAGTCCTCCTTTTCTCTGGTGGAGTGTGGAGTATGATACTTTGCCACTGGATTCAAGATAGCCTGGCTGATGACGGCTGTAAGCCAGAAACCGGTCCCAGGATGCTTGTTTCCGGTCCAGGGAAGACATGGCTTGGCAGTTCGGGCTGGACTGTTCCCATGAGGCACAGGGTCAGACTGATTTGCATATGGCCATGTCTGAACTGGGGTGGCGGAGTGAGCTAAAGAATGATGATGGATTAAACCCAGATCAGTTGACTGGGGGTGAGTGCTTGCAATGTTCAACACTCCGTCCATCATCCCTTTTGGTTTTGGTATGATACTTATGCCCCACGAAGTGCTCAAGAAGCAAAAACCATTACTTCTTCACTCCCACTCTTTCTCCTTTGCATTTAATCTGCACCCACACTGGCATTGCTCGCATCAGCCACAATAATACTGTCATCTCTTGTATCAGAAGGCTTGAGAAGATTGGCATTTACAATGTCAGACTGCACCGTCTTAAATGCCAATTGACATTCATCATCCCAAACATACTTCTCATTTTTTTCAATAATCTCCTCAACAGAGAAGTCTTGTCTGCAAAATGTGGTACACAGTTTTAATAAAATTCAGGAAGTCCCAGCAAAGATCTTAGCTGGTCTTTGTCTACAGGTACAGGAACCTGTTCAGTTGCTTCCAGAATCTTGGTTTTAGATTCCACCCTTTCTGAAATATATGATGACTTAAGTAAACCACACAATCCTTATCAAATTTACAATTATCCACTCATAATGCCAAATAATGCATCCACAACTTCATCAACAGTCGTCTCAAACGGTCATCATGCTTGAACTCATTGGCCCAGTACACCAGCACATCATCATGAAAATATAACACACCCTCCAGATTCTTAAAAATAAGCCTCATTATTCTCCGGAACACCGAGGAGGCAGACGTCAAACTAAAAGTCATATGTTTATAGCGATAAGCTCCTGCAGGTGTTAAAAATGATGTAAGATGCCTGGAATCCACCATTAATTGCACCTGATGGTAAGCAGCTGACATGGTCAGAGTAGTAAAGCTCACAGCAACTTTCAAAGTGCTCAACATTTCCGATATATTGGGCAGTGGTTCTCTATCCACCTATATATTTCGATTAAGATCACACAATTCAACACACAAAGTGATTTGCCACTTTTATGTGCCCCAAAGCACTTAAAGGTATGGTGGCTTCTACAACGCTATTTTTATCAGTGTTATGGTACAAATCACTGATACCTACAGTACCAAGATTCTGGCGTGGATAGGGCTAAGCCCAAGAGGAGAAAAAAGACCAGTCTTTTTGTAAGATAAGTCTTTCTTCTCCTCTTGGGCTTACATTGTAGAAGCCACCATACCTTCTGGTTTTGGGTCTTTACATTTGGAGGACGCGTGGTGGCATACACTCCACCTCTCCTTTTGTGTTTTGAGTTGAACGTTTACGTGCCAACACCACTGGAGAGAGCCAATCTGAACTCTCAATCGGTTCAATTATGTCCAATTCACATAGCTTCTCCAATTCTCTAGATAACCCTTCCCTAAGACACAATCGTACTCGACAAACTTTATGCAATACTGGTATGGCTCCCTCTCTCAACACAATCTTATGTTGAAAACCTATGAGTTTTCCCAAAGCTTCTGTGAACACTTCAGGAAACTCTCTGGGCCATGGTTCATTCATTGTTGAATTCACTTCTTGTACTGTACCAGTGTTAGACATTTTTTTTCCTAGAAATGACGTGACCAGATTGATTGTGAACCAAAAGTATGTCCAGTTCACCGTGGTCATCCCGCCCCAATAAATTTGATCCCTCTTTTGCTACATAAACTTTGCACACAGCACTCTTCTCTTCAAACGTCAAAGTAGCTTGGAGCTCACCAATCAATTCAATTTGTTTACCACCATATGCAAACAATTTCACTGCTGGTGTATTCAAAGGCAATGGTTGAAACCTCTCAAAAGTATCGGGACCAATAAATATAAATGGTGAACCTAAATCAGCCATTAAACTGTCTTCAATGTCATTAATCCATACATTACAATGAGGAGGCTTTCTTTTCCCAGTTCGTAACATATGAGCATACTCCAAACCCTAGTCATTACTATTTGTTTGCTCATCCACACACAATATCACATCACTGCACACTTCTGTTTCCTGTTGCTCTTCCACAATGGATTCTGCTACCTTTTGCGGACCATCCATCCAGCACACTCTAGCAAAGTGCCCCTTGCAATTAATTTTGAA
Source organism: Calotriton arnoldi (assembly GCA_963921515.1). NCBI lineage: Eukaryota > Metazoa > Chordata > Amphibia > Caudata > Salamandridae > Calotriton > Calotriton arnoldi. Next base: position 1,795,924 of record CAWUFW010001631.1, read on the forward strand.
ACATGGAATAAATTGCAGGTAAATTCTTTGCTGCCCCTACATGACTTTGACTTCCACACCTAAAACGCAAAACATTGTTATTATGTTCTTACTTGGCATCAAAGTGATAGTCTGTTTTAGGTTGACTTCTCTTCTGCACATCCTTGCGGAGGTCCTTGTCTTATCATGTTGCATTCTGCTCTCCTTGCACTGCAGATCGTTTGATGGAGACGTCAATTCTTTAACGTACAATTCTGAATTTTCAGTACCCCTTGCAATGCTTAGGCAGATTCCAGATCCGCATTGTCCGTAGACAATAATTTCTCCTGCATTCTACGTTTGTAAGGTTTCTCAATTAATTGATCACGTATGATCTCATCCTGGGGATTGCAATAGTTACAGGTGACTGCCAGTTTCCTCAACGAGGAGGCAAAATTCTCAATAGACTCACCCGGTTGCTGTGCCTGTTGCAGAATCTTATGCCTCTCCAAAACTACATTCCTGGTAGGATAAAACCTCTTGCCCCAGGTTTTGAGAACAGTGGCACACTCATCCACCACTTCAACATATATATAATTTCACCAGCAGCACTTCCTTGAGTAACACAAATCTTCATTTCCCATCTCAGTAAAGTCTTTAAATTAGGCCTAACTTCTGGTATTACATTGTGCACAAGTAATGCTTTCTTTTTTTTTATTAGTTCTTTTTTTTTATTAGTAAAAGTGTTGCCATCAATTACCTCAAATGCTTCTTACCACATTTGCCAGTCTAATAGAAGCGCATCAGGTTCAGACAAATATTAGAAAATATCTGTTACCTGGAAATAGAAGACGAATGTTCCACCTTTATATGCAATACCAAATAGATCAGGCAAACCAAACTGGCGGAAGCCGACTTAATGGTTATTCAATACAAGAGTCAGTCACTTTGTTGGGACACCACATGACCCACAATGTCCAATGAGGAGCACTCGCACACCCGGTGAAGTCAAACAATTCTCTGCACAGCATCGCACGCGGGCCTGGCTTGTCATGTGACACTCCGCCCTTCAGTCAGACAACGCTCTGCAAGAGTCGAGTGCAGAGCAGTGACCAAATAATCCACCGATCCTCAAATCACTTGAAACAGACCACCTCCAAACGTCGATACACCAGAGTGATCAAGCCACAGTTCAACACCATTCAGGAAGATAGAGAAATCCACCTGAAACCCCTTTGGATCCCAAAACAAGGCAAATCCAAATCCTGGCAGTGGCAAGTAGGAGACCGGGTTCCCGCTCGTTGCCACAGTGTTAAATAGATCCAATCACACTGTTATTATTTATTCAAGGCAGGTTTATTCCGAGCACAGGCAACGCAACCACCAACCCCACACTGCACTCTGTCTAACCGTCACCCTCCGAATCCCTCTTAGCGCAACCTTCTATCGAGTACCAACATTGTAAGCGAACCCCACACTGATCTATAAAAGCCTCTCTACAGAATTGCTAATAACGCATCAGACAGTCCATAACGTTATAGCTGCACCATCTTTGCACTAAAACTGCACAGAGCATATCACCCCAGCCTTGCAAGTGTTTACCCCTGTGTTTACCACCAGCAGAAGAAAGAGTGCAGGTGAAGGCATATTGTAAGGCCCATAAGGCATATATGCAAATGACCATAGCTACCTCAGGAAGTAGATCTTCACACTGTTCCAGTCAAGTAGATGTCAAAGGTTGGTGCAGATTGTTTCGTATGCAGGTCCCTCCTTTAGAATCTCCACTACCTTAATATTTTTTCAAAGCAACAGCAGGGGAAAATCAAGCCCTGTATGGATCAGAGTCAGAAGAGGTAACCCTTCCTTTTACAGTGTGGTGCACCCAAAAGAAGTTCTGATTGTAGCCGTCCCAGTCACGATTTCCGTTACCACCTGTGTCACTTAGTAAACTTTATTGCCCCAGTTCCGGTACTCTTGAGTCCATAGCCTGATGACATCTCACTTTCAGCAAGCAAGCAAGTTCGGAGCTGACATCTTGAGTCTGCCAAACAGGGAGGGGGTGGTGGTTGCAGTCACCTTAACTTCTCTTAGGACAAAGTACAACTTTATGGTACCCACTGAAGCCAGTGGATGCTCCTTTGTCTCCTCTTACTCCTGCGGATGCCAGCCATGGCACACTCACTTAAGCCGGAACACTCCAGACACCAATCTGGCAGCAACCTGGAGCTCAGGGAGAAACCTCAGTCATGCATCTCAGCGTGCCATGTCACCAAGCCCTATGATTGCAGCCCATTTTTTGAGCGACCACAGTCTTTCTTCAGTATATTTTTATATTTTGTAAATGTTTCACTTTCTTCATTCTGAAGGAGCCGGGTTCCACGTTCTAGACTTACTTTGGAACCTTTGGTCGATGGCTCTTTGTTTCCTGCTTAAAAGTGTAGAGGGGAGAAAAATCATTTACCAATCATATCACCATTCCAATGAAGCATGACTCCGAAGAATCCCCGACTCCTAATTCAAAGTTTAGTTAGTTTATTACAAGAATGACTGGACATACAGGCACCTCAAGATGAGGGTGTAGAAATACATTGGAACTAATACAAAGTCAAATCTACGGGTAAAGTTGAGTCGATGCAACATACAAAGAATGATCAGTTCTAGAATCAGGACGCAGAATATAGCTGTGCGAACATCGAGAGTCTTCTTCAGTGGCGGTTCTTAAGTAAAAAGCAAAAGCATTAGTCTGTCCCTACACTACCGCTAATGTGACATCTCTAGTTAGAATTTCCCAGGCAAGTTCAGGAAAAGGAGTCAGCGCGTGACGACTTCCTAAGAAGTACACTCACGTTGAATGGGTCAAGTAGCCAAAGCTACAGAGCTTGTTCTAAGATGCTCCTTCCTCTCTGCAGATCTGGCCGAAGTCCCCCCTGGACTCTGTCCCTAACCCCAACACCGGAATCATAGGACATGGTTATTCAATACAAGAGTCCGTCACATCACGTAACCGTCCCATCCAGCTGGACACCTCCTCGTAGGTAACTTTCCATGCGGTTGTAATGCTCCTAGGCTCTGGCTCGATGGCCTTGATTCCCAGGCCTTCTCCAGTGAGAAAGAACACCATACCACATTATCAGTACCGCTTGTTCAAATGTATCCTCTCCTCCCTAAGCCTAGCCTCGCGTTATTCTAACTAACAAAGATGAATTTCTCCACCTGCAACAGGAACGTGATAAAGAACAGATTCTACATACACATGAATCTTACGAGCAATCCATCTAGAGAGCCAGGGAAAATACACATGAGGCCTACAAATTCGGCCAACATAAGAATCATTATAAAACTGCATTAAACTCACGTATATTTGAACATTATAACTGTGCACGTCTAAACCAAGGCGTACGTAACAGTGAATTAATTTCTCATTAGTCACTTGTAAAATTAAACGTTAAGGCTTCATCATGTAGAACACGATTACCATGTTAATTTCTCCACGTTGTACAAAAATATCTCTATCACTTCACTTTACACGTTATTACATTACATTCTAATAACCAAACATTAACACGACAAAGGATTATATGTGTAGGTGCGAACTACTCGTGAATATAATGCCACCCTACAAATGGAAGAGCACAATCACGTTCTATCAATTCCTAAAATAGAATCTAAGCACTTTTAAAACCACTCACTTCACTTCCCACTTACTATACAGTAACAAAAACGGAGTTTTTTGGAAGAAGATAACAGTGCAAGATGCCTCCCCAGGATCAAAGCCCAGCTTGCCACCTTGCTCAAATTAGTTACAATTTTCAGAAACCACACCTACCACATCAAACTTAACCATCACCTACACCAGCCATCGCTAAAGTTATGAGAGACTTTGGCAGTTCTGCATGAGAAAAAGTGCACATTTTTGTCTTGTATGTCAAGCGCAGTCTACTTGTGGAAGGATAGCATGTAGGGTTTCAAGAAGGGACTGGTAATTATTCCAAACAGTTTTTCTTTTTTTGTTTGTGTCCTCTGGGCTTAGGTCAAAGAAGAGTTTAATTCTCTAGCTGCTCCCACTGGTTTAGGGGTAACCCCCGGCTTCAACCTTTCATTAACAAAATAAAAAAACCTGAAGGAAGCCCAAAATGGATCGTCTGCATCTCTTTAGAGAGGTCCCACATACCTTTAAGTTCCCTAGCCTGGTCTTATTCTCTGTTGTTCTGATGTTAATCTGCAAGTGTTGTATGGTAGCAGATGTTTACTCTTGAAACCACGATAAGACACAAAGGGACACCCCAGGAGAATTGGATGGCATTTCTTTCCAGTGAAATTTTACGTTTTTCTTCCTTTCTGGTATCCTTTTGACCAATGACAAACTTTTCTCTTCACCTCCTTAGTGAACATTTGGGCATTTAATGTTTTGTGCATTACACCATGTCACCCCGGCTCCCCCATCTGTATCTTCAATTGTCTCTCTTACAAAGTACACAATCTGGTTGTTCTCTTAGACAATACATTTTTCTTTACTCCCCTAGCAAATACAACTGTCACTAGTTGCTTCACTATCTGAGTCGAGTCTTCCCTCGCCTTAGTGATGGCTGAAGTCACTTTTCAACTAAACTATTTGACATCCTTTGCACTTAACTGTCAAATAAGGCATCTTGAAACTCCAAGATCTCAGAACCAGGCTGTCCTGCTGTGAAAAGCAGCGAGTCTCCTGGGATCCCCAATGCTGCCCGGCGCAAAGTCACCTTTAATCCACTTTGGATTCACTATCTAAAATAACGAGGCAGGCGCTGGAAGGCAAGAAAAAGGTTTATTACTCTTAGAGGAGACCACGTCAACTGCTGACACCAGGATGTCTTCAGGGAGGTGTTCTACTGGCAATGCTTCTGACTCTTCCTTTTATACAGTTTTACACAATGTATTTGTTTCTTTTATCATGGTTACAAGCTTGGAGTCTCCGCCCCGGACAGGTTGTCACACAAGCCTGACATTGTTTTATCAACATGGTTACACAAGCCCAACATTAACTCTCCTCCCACCCAGGTCAAAAACAGACAATTTAATTGCAGCTGGACCTTGCTTCAGGGTCTAAAAGCGAGTGAGACCGGCCAGATCTAAGAGTCCGTTCTGTTGATAAGAACAGGTCCCATTGTTGGCAAAAACCAGTCTTGCTGTGTGTAGTGCAATAAACCATGTTTGCAAGAGTCTGTTTGGTATTTGTAACCCGTTTGTGCAGGGATGAGAGGAAAGACGAGTTTGAGGCAGCAGGTGATGTTGATGTTTGTCGTGGAAATAGTTTATAGCCCCCAGCACACATATCAGGTTTGGTCAGAGAGTCAGAAGGCTGCTAGAGGACAGGGTGAAATGAAGGTGACCAACAGAGTACAAAATGGCTGTGGTAAATCAGAATGACTGTAGTTTATGTGCACGTAGGAACTTTCATCAGACAAGATGGCGCAGAATGTTCATGATTGTGTTTTGTTCTTAACAGTCGCCCCTTTGAACATAACTAGCCATCTTGTCAGTCTATTTCGATCTCCATAATGTCCTGTATTTCTTGTTCATACATTACTCCCATTTTTGTTAACTGAGTGTCCATAGTCTTAGGGCGCAAGGCACTTATGCAAAGAGAACACAAAGGCGGTATACAGTGTACACCCAAACAGCAACCACATATTGCCAATACTGGGACCAAGAGAAACATTGATATTTTCCAACCCCAGTCCTTTAAGATGCCCCAAAGCCAACTTCCAATTGTCCAAGTCTCTGATCCTTGATGAATTTCTGAAGACAGTCTGTGGAGATGTTCGATTGCTTCATAGACAGAGGGTGAATTATCAGGGATGTATATGCAGCAACTGGCACCAATGATGCGACATGCTCCTCCACGATCCGCTAGTACCACGTCCAGGACCATGCGGTTTTGTAGGGCCACCAGACGGACCGCTTGAAGCTCGGCAGTGTTGTTGGTGAGGATGCCAGCTGTGACGTTCAGGGCGGTTTCTACCGCTTGAGACAGATGTCTGATGGCTCGGCTGTTTGCCATCGGACCCCATAGCGGGACGAGCCCTTTTGCTGCGTCAACGAACTGTGATGCGGCAGAGTCTGCTTGATCAGTGTCTTTAGAACGCTTTTCTCGATGATGCTCTGCAGGGGCTGTGTAGGTCGGTGGCAAAACAAAGGCGATGTAGCACGTGCCCCCAGTTTCTTGGGAGCCAGGTGTAGGCTTTGGTTCCACAGACAAAGTACATATTGGGTGATGCAACAAATGCTGGAGGATTGGCAGTGTTCAAAGTCCTTACAATGTTACAAGTGCTGTGACCCACATTCTTAGTCCCACGGCCTTCAATGCATACAAGGCCAGAGACGTTCACCACAGATAGGGCCACAGTCAGTGTTGCAGCAGTTCTTTTCTTCAGGTAGGAAAATGTGGCTCTGACAGGATTATTGAACACTTGTATTTCCACTCGTTCTTTGGAGGGGACATTCATTGGGAATGTCGTATTGGAGGTGTGAGGGCAAAAGGGAGCTGCTGTTCTTCCTGTTTGGTTTAGCCAGAACTCGTTGTAGAACTGAGCGATTGTCCCATCGGAAGTGGCATTGTCTTTGTAACTTTCTTGTAGGAGCATCATCCAGGCAAGGCAAGATCCATGAACAGAAAAGGGTGAAGGGATGAAAGGGATGGAATGTTCAGTGGCATGTGGTAGCAGCCCACAGACCCAACAGTTAGTGGCATTGGTGGCAAGATTGTGCTGGTGCAGCATCTGTACGAAAGAATTATTCCAGAATTCTTTGCGTCGTTCTCGGAGATGTGGCGGTAGTGATACCAGGTAGTGTTCTTTCTTTGTGATTGGTTGCATGGTTGGTGACAATGTTCTGTATGCAGGTGCATTCTCTTCAATGATCCAGAGTTTGACCATTAGCAGGAGGCAGGTGAGAAATGCAGCTACAAGTGCAATTGTCTTTGTACTGTGCAGTTCAAAAGTCTTGGTGTCTTTGCGGTGGCTTTGCAGGTGTTCCGTTTCTTCCATCATCTTCGAGGAGCTCACCAACTGTTAGGACCACAGACTTTTGTCTGGTGTTTTTCCTGGTAGCGTCGTTTGGCTGTGCTACCGATCTGAGACTCTGACTCAGTTAGTGGCCTGGTTGTTGGAGCTCCCCCTTTTCGTCGATCTTAGGTTGTACCCTTCCTTGGATGGCACCGTGGGGTCGGGAAATTCAGACAGTTGGAGGGTGTCTTCTTGTGGGTAGCAACTCAGAGCTGGTCGGTCTTTTGCGAGTACTTCCTCTTGCACCTCCACCTCTTCACAGGTTGCCAGCGTTGGAGGTACTTTCTTGCAGTGGTGGGCGTGCAGCCAATTTTTTTCCTTCCACTCGGAGGGCAGTTTGAGTGGTGATCAAGACTTGCCAGGGGCCCGTCCACCTGGGCTCCAGATTCTTCGTTCTTTGGAAGTTGCGAACTAGGATGAAGTCCCCAGGCTTTATCACATGTCCTGGGCCCCTGGATATGTCAGGCAAGGCTTGCTGCACCTGTTGGTGGATAATTGTTAGCTCGTTTGTCAATTTATGCAGATAGTCTGACATTAATATGTTCGGGACATCGTTAATGGAGGTGGGTCTTGGTGCCGCCCAAATGTTCATAGGCCTGCCGAAGACCACTTCATACGGGGTCAGTCTGTGTTTGGTCGGGGTGGAGCGCATTGATAGCAATGCCAATGGAAGGGCGTCGGGCCATTTCAACCCGGTTGTGGCAACTATTTTGGCTAGCTTTAGTTTCAATGTTGCATTGTGTCTCTCTACCAGGCCCGCTGATTGGGGGTGGAAGACGGCATGGAATTTTTGTTTTACCCCCAACCCTTTCAGTATGTTCTGTATCACTTGGCTACGAAGTGTGGGCCGTTGTCGCTCCATAAAATTCTGCAAAGGCCGTACCGGGGAAGAATTCTTTCAACAATACTTTTGCAGTGGCTATGGCAGTATTGTCACGGGTGGGATATGCCTCCACCCATTTGCTAAAAGCGCACACAACCACCAGGACATATTTTTAGACCATGGCATCTCTCTAGTTGGATGTAATCCATTTGAAGGACTTCAAAGGGGTGATCAGGGACTCCAAACCCTCCCGTGGTACTACTGTCCCTTTCCCTGGGTTGTGTTGTAGGCATACTATACATTGTTGTACTAGGCGCTTTGCAGATTGTTATCTTGACATTATGCCATACTCTTGTGATTAGTTCAATCATGGGGGTGGAGCCTATGTGTGCTGGTAAATGTGCCATGGTCAATATGGGGATGAGGTAGGCATTGGGTAACAGCCATTTATTTCCGTCTTTAGTTCTCCAGCAATTTTCCTCGTCTTTTAGTCCCACCTTTTCCCACTCGGTCAATTCGTCTTGTGTGCCTGTAGTCTGTATGTCCCTTACAGTGGTCCTAGCATCAGTCCATTGTTCAGCTTGTGACCTGGTCACATACATTCGTGTCATGGTTCTGTCTTCTGCTGTGGCTCGGGCAGTAACGTCTGCTAGCGCATTTCCCTGTCCAATGAGATCTGTCACTTTCCTATGTGCTTGGCATTTTATCACTGCTAGCTTTTTTGGGAGGAGGTCTGCTTCCGTCAAGGCGGAGACTAAATCTCCATGCAGGATGGGTGTACCGTGTGAAGTCAGGAACCCTCTTTCTTTCCATAGAATCCTGAAATGGTGAACCACCCCGAAGGCGTATTGGCTGTCGGTGTATATGTTAACTGTCGTGCCAGCTGCTAAAATACATGCTTGTGTGAGGGCAATGAGTTCTGCTGCCTGGGCGGAACGTTGGGCAATACGGGCTGTTTCTAGAATGGTTCGGGCTGTGGTGACAGCGTATGCAGCTGAGGTGGTGCCGTCGGGAGTTTGATGCACGAACCATCCACCCATAGTTCTCCATCTGGCTCTAGAAAGGCGGTGTCTCTGAGGTCTACTCTACTTTTTGTTTGTTCATCGGTTAGTGTCACACAGTCGTGTAGTGGAGCCACGTTAGAATCGTTCTCGGGTAGGGGTAACAGTGTGGCTGGATTGAGGGTGGTGCATCGCTTTAGGGTAATGTGCGGTGCTAGCAGGGTCAACTCATATCCTGTCAGTCGGGCGCTAGTCAAGTGTTGGGTTTTGGTCTGGTTCAGTAGTGTGTCGACTGCATGGGGTACTAAAACAGTGACTGGATTGGAGAGCACTATTCCTTCGCTCTGGCGTATTGATACCGCTGCAGCTGCCACAGCGCGCAGGCACGCTGGCAGTGCTCTGGCTACTGGATCGAGGGTGGCAGAAAAATATGCACAAGGGCGTTGTTTGTGACCAATTGATTGTGTTAGGACAGACAATGCACATCCCTCCCTTTCGTGTGTGTAGAGGAAGAATGGTTTGGAGTAATCTGGGGTTCCTAGGACTGGTGCTGAGCAAAGGGTATTGCGTAGTTCTTTAAAGGCTGTCTGGAATTCGGGGGTCCAGGGGAGAGGTGAGGGGATGTCCTTAGCTAGGAGGGAGAGAAGGGGTTTGACAATGAGGCTAAAGTTCGGTAACCACTGTCTGCAAAACGAGGTGAGGCCTATCAAAGAGCGGACTTGCTTCTGATTTTTGGGGACAGGGGTGTCTAGAATTGTCTGGATCCTGTCAGGCGTGAGTTTTCTCCCTTCTTTTGATAAAGGTGACCCAAATAGGTCACTTGTGATTTACAGAACTGCAGTTTCTTTCGGGAGACCTTGTGACCATTCTCAGCAAGGAAATGGAGTAGTTTGATGGTGGCTGTGACGGCTATTGGTATGGTGTCTGCTGCTAGAAGGATGTCGTCTACATATTGTATTAGTGCCACTCCATCTGGCAATTGTATGGCGTCCAACTGTCTTTTAAGCGCCTGGCTATAGATACTTGGGCTCTCAGTGTACCCCTGAGGTGCTCTACAAAATCTATACGAACGGGAATTTAGGGTAAATCCAAAAGATAGCGGCTGTCCTCGTGTATAGGTATGGAAAAGAAGGCGTTCTTGAGGTCGATCACAGTGAAGGTGGTGGCAGTGGAGGGGATTAAAGTCAAAATTGTCGTGATGTCGGAAACTACTGGGTATTGTGGTACTACGATTTTGTTTACCTCCCGCAGGTCAATGATGAAGCGGTAGGCTTTCCCATCTCCCTCTCCCTGTCTCTTTACAATCGGTAGTATGGGACTGTTACAAATGTTGCTCACTACTTCCTCTACCACCCCTGCCTCTACCAAAGAGTGTATGATCTCTGTTAGTGCTTTCTCACCCTCTGGCGATATTTTGTACTGCGGTACCTTCGGTAGGGTTGCGTCCTGTCGTATTGTTACGTGTACTGGGTCAATCATCATTACGTCCTACGTCTGAATCAGCCCTAGCCCATAAGTGTGATGGCAAAGTGTCCAGTAGGGATGTGTCAGTCTCAGAGATGGAAAACATGTGCTGAAAAGGGTTCTCTCTATGGCGTTGGGGGTTGTCATACAGGATGACACGCACTCCGTCTGGTGAGCATCTGATAGTCGCATGGAAGTGTTTCAAAGGTCGAGGCCCATAATGGCGTCTGGGGTGTTAGATGAGAGGAGGAATGTCGTTTCGACGCCATTGCTGTCAAGATTAAAAGGGATGGGTCGGGACAAAGGGTTGGTGGAGGGCGTGCCGTCAAATCCTATTGAGGTCACATGTGAGTCTGACAAGGGTGCCCTTGGAATCAGTCGTTTGGATAGTGCACTACGTGTTGCTCCTGTGTCTACCAAAAATGGCGACCTTGTGCCCAGGACCTCAGCGGTAACATAAGGGCCTTGCTGATCAACGCAGAGCTCGACTGGATCCCTCCCTTGCCCCTGGCTGTCCTATGCAAAGTCGTACGTATTGTCATAATCTGTCTGTTGGTACTGATTCTGTCTGGGATGGTCAAATGCGTTCACTCTTCCTGGCCTTTCCTCGCTTGCTTCACTCGCGTACCCTCTCCCACGTCCTCTTCCTCTCTGTCCACTTGCTATTTCCTCGCCCCTCTGCCCCTAGCAGCTCCTAACAAAGCCGGGCATTGGGATTTCCAGTGTCCATATTTTTGCAAAATGCACATTGATCCTGTCCTAGGTCTTGGCGTCCTACATATGATGTAGATGGATTGTTCCTAGGTGGCTGTACTCTAGGGGTATTCTGCTGGTTTCCTCCCCCATATTGCTCCCCTCCTGTATTCGCCCCCTGGAGTTGTGCTATCATTACCCTTTCCTTCAAGTCCTTCTTTTTCCTTTCTGTAGCCCTGTCATTTTCGTTTCTCTGATGCTCGTAATACTGGGCCATTTGGAGAATGGCCGTCGGTTTAGATGCTGCCCAACTACTTTCGCTGGCTTGTAGTTTCTGGGATACATCTGGCAGTAATCCTTTGACGTAGTTCTGCACAAATAAGTGGTGTCCGGTTGCGGTGGACATGTCTTGTCCACTGTAATCAGAGAACACAGTTTCAAATCTGGAGAAGTACTCTGAGACGTCCTCTTGTGGTTTCTGGCGGCATGCGGTTACTAAGGACCAGTCTATCTTTTCTCTGGGATCAGCGTTTTCACTTTCTGCACTATTTTGTCAGCGAGGTCTAATATTGCTTTAACTGGTTTTTGACCAGGGTTCCGCTGTTTATCTAGTGTGTCGAGTTGTTCCCAGGTATGACCAAACAGTTCGGTATGGTTTACTTTCTTAACCTGTTTCCACACATCTGCTGGCAAACATAACCCGAAGAACAAGTCTATGTCGGCAAGTGTCATTATTGTTGATCCCAGAGCGGTACCTAGCTCGGCGTAAAGGCGGTGGGGTTCTTTCGTAAATCCGGCAAAGATTTACGGAAGGTCAGGATGTGCTGTCTGTCCCATGGCTGATACACCCAATTGTAGACCACCCTTCCTCTAGCGTCTTGATGGTTTATATCGTCATTAGTCCCTTGTCCTCTAGGAGGTACCCAGTAAGGGGCAGCTTCTTTTATTGGCATCATGCTATCTGTTTTTTCCACTGGGGGTCCTGCTACCTTAGTTGTCCTGTCCCTATCTATCTGTCCTTGTTCTATGAGGTGACGCAATACTTCTAGTGTGGATGAAAATAGTTCTGCAACATCGTTGTCGCCTTCATCTCCGATGTCTACCTTCCTGTAGAGAGCCACTAATCGCTCGGGCCCTACGTTTTGGTACTTCTCTTCATATGCAGTAAGGGTGTGGTAACAGAGACGTACAATAAAGTATCGTTTGCGGTTTTCAACATAGGAGTCGCATATGTCTGTTACGTGTTCTTCTGTTTCTTTCCTATCTATGAGGGTTTTAACTATTTTATCAATGCCTGCTCGCTCATTTTTACTTAATCGCGGGACCCTGGGCGCTCCTATTTCCTTGGTTCCTACCTCTACTACTGCCTCCTTTGATGAGGCATTTGGTGTGGGTGGCTTGGTGGGAGCAGAGGTGGTGGAGACTGAGGCGATCGTGCCATCTCCAGCTATACTTTGGGGGTCCTGGCGTTGTACTACGGGATGAGTAGGGGCATAAGGGGGTGGCATGTATATCATTGGGGGACCTAACAATAAATCATCATCTACCCCCTGTTTTGCTGGTAACTCGGGGTAAAGAGTTAAGGGCGTTCTAACAGGGCATTGACCTGATATTTTTGATTCCTGTTCCTTTTTATCGATTTCCTTTTCTTTTAGTTCTTCTAACTTTTTACAGGCTTGGTAAGCTGATTTTCGCGTTTCTTTATCTTGTTTAGCTTCGTCTCTTTTCTTTCGTTGAGCTGCTTCTTTTCGCCATAAACCAAAACTATCAAACATGGCTGGTCTAGCTTTCTTTTTGTGGAGAGCTAATTCTAACGTTTCTATTTTAGCGGGATCGAAAGATCCCGTCAGTGGCCACTGATTTACCTGGTCCTTCCTAGTGTACTTATGCCATAGTTTGCTATAAGCTACGGTGGCTAATCCATATTTTACGTACATGTCCTTGTTAGGGGTGCCTTCCGGCGGTGCCGGATGACTGACCTCTAACAAACGGTCCGGTCCAAAACAATCAAACAATCTAGAGAAAACAGGCATGACGTATTTAGCGGTCAAAATGAATATCTCAATTAATGTTAGACAAAGTCTGCACTACCTGTCCTTCGCTGTCTGCAAAGAGAGAATATTCCTATTCTACGTTGTTTGCAAGCAGGGAATGTCTCAAATAACTCAAAAGGAATACTAGTATTTCTATCAATCAAACAATTTAAGTCATGTTTTCTCACGACCTTACCCGGACCGTATGGACAGTTCTTCGTATTCCCCTTCCAGCGCCTGGTTGTCCTCTTACTCCAACAATCAATGCGGCGTTCCTGTAAGGCCCCAGTCAGGACCGCAGGTCACTCGAGAGAGGTCCGTTCGGAACCGGTGAAGTTCAGTCAATTGGCAGCCAGACGAGGGTCTCTTTCAGGCAGGTGCACTCCAATCATTTAGTCGTTCACTCCGTCGTTAGGACCTCTCTACTGGACCCACGTGTCTCTGATGGGCCCCCCGTTGGGTCGCCAATTTGTGAAAAGCAGCGAGTCTCCTGGGATCCCCAATGCTGCCCGGCGCAAAGTCACCTTTAATCCACTTTGGATTCACTACGAGGCAGGCGCTGGAAGCTGGAAGGCAAGAAAAAGGTTTATTACTCTTAGAGGAGACCACGTCAACTGCTGACACCAGGATGTCTTCAGGGAGGTGTTCTACTGGCAATGCTTCTGACTCTTCCTTTTATACAGTTTTACACAATGTATTTGTTTCTTTTATCATGGTTACAAGCTTGGAGTCTCCGCCCGGGCAGGTTGTCACACAAGCCTGACATTGTTTTATCAACATGGTTACACAAGCCCAACATTAACTCTCCTCCCACCCAGGTCAAAAACAAACAATTTAATTGCAGCTGGACCTTGCTTCAGGGTCTAAAACGAGTGAGACCGGCCAGATCTAAGAGTCCGTTCTGTTGATAAGAACAGGTCCCATTGTTGGCAAAAACCAGTCTTGCTGTGTGTAGTGCAATAAACCATGTTTGCAAGAGTCTGTTTGGTATTTGTAACCCGTTTGTGCAGGGATGAGAGGAAAGACGAGTTTGAGGCAGCAGGTGATGTTGATGTTTGTCGTGGAAATAGTTTATAGCCCCCAGCACACATATCAGGTTTGGTCAGAGAGTCAGAAGGCTGCTAAAGGACAGGGTGAAATGAAGGTGACCAACAGAGTACAAAATGGCTGTGGTAAATCAGAATGACTGTAGTTTATGTGCACGTAGGAACTTTCATCAGACAAGATGGCGCAGAATGTTCATGATTGTGTTTTGTTCTTAACACTGCTCATGTATCTGGCCTCACATAGCACAACCAATATCACATCTTCTTTGCAAGCTCTAAATTGACTCCTGATTAAGCTCTTTACTGACTCCTGATTAAAGAGAGATCTCAGTTCAAGACTGTGCATTGTCTAGAAAACAGTCCTGATTCTTGTGCGTCTCCTTACTTACCCCTTGTGGTCATCCCTGTCCTCCATCTGGGATCCAGAGATTGTGCTCTTTGAACTTACTTGCCACCCTTCCACATACATAGAACAGATTTGGCATTTTTAATGTACAACACTTAGAAATACGTTTCCAGTAAATCTCATATTTGTAGGCAATTTATAAAAATTCTGAAGATTCCTAAAGCCAAACCTCTTCCTCTTCTTCAAGTGTTAAAGCGATCTCTCATTATTGAGCACCTGTTGCCTTCAGGCCAGGTGATTTCCGTACCCTCATCCTGACTTTTTTTTTTTTTATATATTTCTTTTTATTAACGTTCATTGACATAAAATATACAGTACAGAGGAATCTAATACATTCTTAATTAGCGAAGACAATGAGTTACAGATCTTTGCAACAGGATACTGTAAGGACATGTTACGGGGTAGGGGATTCGTCTGGGTCAATGCTACGTGGTGGGCTGCAAATATTCCCCCGGTAGGAATTCCACGGGCTCCATATTCGGGACCATTTTCTAGGGCAGCCCCGGGCTATGTAGACTGTCTTTTCTCTATGCCTGCACCAGTCTAGGTCTGCTTTCCAGGTCTCTATTTTAGGTGGTTGAGCTGCTCCCCACAATTGTGCAATATTCCTCTTTGCCAACATTAATCCCAATGTAACCCACTGTGTGTGGTAACTATTCAGATCTGTAGGTTACCATATATTCAAGAGGCATCTACGTGCTTCCGGGCGGAGGACTAACGTGAGCACGTCACTTAGTATGTCGTGTATTTTTTCGCCAATAGGATTGTATGTATTCGCATTCCCATATTATGTGTAGGAATGTGCCTTCTTGGCCGCAGTTTCGCCTACAATCTCCTCCTTCAGCCCTACCCATGTGTACCAGACGAGGCCCCGTAATATATACTCTATGGAGAATTTTGAGTTGAACTAGCCTGAGTCTAGCTGAGATTGCCACCACTCTTGGGGAAGATACCGCCTCCTGCCACTCTTCGTCATCTAGTTCGATGCCATCCCTTACCCATTTCTCTCGTAGTGGCTGGAGGGGGTCTGCCATATTATTGATCAATTTCTTATAAGTTAACGATATAGCTTTCTCGGGCAGGTGGCCATCCAGCAATCTATCCTCCAGTGGAGAGGATTCCGGGGGGGAGGAGCCTTTAGGGAGGTGTGATTGTAATGCATGGTGGATCTGTGTGTATCGAAAGCGCTCTGAGTCAGCTAACTCATGTTGCTGCTGTAAAGAGGAAAATGTCTTCACTCCGCCCTTCTCCCACATATCCTTGATCTGTGAGATCCCAATTAGTTCCCACCTATCGAATCCCTTCGACTTCCATAAGTTACCCAGCTTTTCGGAGTCCCATAAGGGGGTTGCCAACGTGAGTTTCTGCCCCCATCCTAGGGTTTTAGTGGCGGTATGCCATATGTGGACTGAGTGTTTAGTTGGGCCGGTCAATGGGTATCGGTTAGGTTTTGAATAGAGTGCCCTATTGTAATTCCCTCCCGGTAGGAGCCACCTGTCCATGGTATATCCCGGATCATCAGGGCGACCATAGGTGCCGTGATTGATGGCCGCAAGATGTGCCGCCCAGTAGTATTTTCTGATGTCCGGGAGGCTAATCCCCCCATCATACCAATTCAGTGTGAGCTTGTTCAATGCTATGCGAGGCTTACCGTCCCACAACAAATCCCTCTGGAGGCCCTCAATTTCTCTAAAGTACGCCACTGGGACTGGGTCTAGCGAATTCTGCAAGGCATACAAAAGGCGAGGTAGCAACATCATTTTAAAGAGAGCCGCTTTGCCCAGTAGCGAAAGAGGAAGTGTCTTCCAACTTGCTATATCACATTTAAGCCTCTGTAGCGGTGGGAGAAGATTGTGATTAAAACGGAGTGTTTGATCTAAGGAGACAAAGATACCTAGATATTTGAAGCCCACTGTGCTAATTTGGATTGGGCAGTCCTGTGGTGGAGAGGGTGGGTCTCCTTTGAGGACGTACAGGAGGGACTTACTCCAGTTGATGGAGAATCCAGAGTATCTACCAAATATTGCTAGGATGTCCAGGACTGCCACCAGGGATCTCCTTGGGGAGGCCAGGTACAATAGAATGTCATCTGCGTATAGTGAAATACGTTCTTCCCAATCGGGGGACCAACGCAGACCTCGTATTACTGGGTTCTTACGAATCCACGCCGCCAGTGGTTCCAAGGCTAGGGCAAACAGGAGAGGGGAGAGAGGACATCCCTGACGGGTCCCCCGACTCAATGTGAATGTGTCCGACTTTTTATTGTTGACCACGACCTGCGCTAGGGGTTCTGAATACAAGAGGGCGCACCCACTGGGTGAAACCCGGACCAAACCCCATTTTCACAAGCACTGCCAAGAGGTAGGGCCATTCAATGGTATCAAATGCCATGGTCGCATCTAACGACACAATTATAGCTGCTTCTTGGATCGTAGCTACTCTCCCCAGAACCCCGTGTACTCTGCGCAAGTTCAGTGCCGTATTGCGGTGTGGTATGAAACCTGACTGATCAGGATGTACAAGACCCCCAATTATCTTGACTAGGCGATTGGCGAGTAGCTTGGCTAGAATTTTGGGCTCTGCATTTAGTAGGGAAATCGGTCTGTACGAGGCGCAGGCAGTCTTGGGTTTACCCTCCTTATGGATGGTGACCAGTGTAGCCACCCTTTGGTCCATCGGAAGTATCCCCAGCTCCTTGCTTTCTTCAAACATGGCCTTCAAGTATGGGGCTAGTTTGTCAGGCCTGAGTTTGTACAATTCAACTTTCTTGAGTGTAGTGATCTGATGGCCTGCGCTATTTCGTCTGTTGTCAAATCACTTTCTAAGAAGTGACGGTCTTCTTCAGACAAGGTGGGGAGCGCTATGTCGTGCAGTAACTCGTGGGAGTCGTCCTCGGTATATGGTGCACCAGTCGTGTATACAGTACTGAAATGGCTGGCAAACTGATTTGCAATATCTTGTGGGTCAGTTGTGGAATTGTTATCCGTACCTATTAGTTCCGGGACCAGTCTACTCGCCCACTCCTTCTTGTCAAGCCATGCGATTAGCTTCTCGGCTTTGTCTCCCAGGTCGTATATTCTGCCCAATTTTTCCCTCCCCAGACTTTTGGCCCTATCAGTTGCTAGAGCTTTGTATTCGTCTTGTTTAAGGCGTAGCAAGTGTAGTTTCTCTGGTGTAACCTCGGTTTCTAATTCCCTTTCTAGCCGGTAGATATCTGCCTCGGCTTCCATAATCTCTTTCTGTCTGTCTTTCTTCATCCCAGCTATTAGTGACAGGGCTTGTCCCCGTATTACTGATCTAAATGCCTCCCACAGGGTCTGGGAGGAGTCTACTGTCCCCTCGTTTTCTTGAAAGTAGTTATCTATGGCTTTGAGTAGGTCTTTACGGATTACAGGGTCTCGGAGATACCACAGGTTAATGGGGGCAATTTTCCCCACCCTTGTCTGGCTAAGGACTATCTGCACCCACATCGGGGAATGATCGGAGATTCCCCTAGCTAAATGTATGATTTCGTGGATGTTAGCAACTTGTGAAGCGGGGACTAGGATGTAGTCTATGCGGGAAAGGCTATGATGGGCCCCGGAATGGAAAGTGTGCTGGATTCTTTCTGGGTTATATGTTCTCCACCCATCAGCTAGCCCTAGCGCCTCAAGAAAGTCAGGCAGCCATCGATTAGACCATCCGATCTCACGTGGAAGGTGGCGGTCTAACGTGCCCGAAGCCACTGAATTGAAATCGCCTCCAATCACTAAAAGACCTTCTGGTAACGAGAGTAAGATAGTGCACAGGTCTTTAAATGTGGTGCTCTGAAGGCCAGGTGGTACGTACACTGACATGAGTGTTATGGTGTGTCCTTCCCATAGACCCGTGACTCCTATATACCTGCCCCGATCATCTGTCCATGTGGAGCTCACGGCGAGGGGAAAGGAGTTTCTCATCATAATGCCAACTCCTCGCGAGCTGGTAGTGAACCCCGCATGTGCCACCATTTTGTAGCCCCATTGGTGCATCGCCTTACAGGAGTTTCCCACCAGGTGCGTTTCCTGAAACAAGATACTGTCAGGGGCCTGCCTTTAATATACTGCAGGATGACACTGCGTTTGACCTTATCCCTAAGCCCGTTGACATTCCAGCTCAGTATTTTAGCACTTTTGTCCGATTGTGCACTCATTGAAACTAGAATAAGTCTTCATTTCCTCTGTATAGCTGCCAACGTGTCTTGTCGATGCTACAACCATAACAGTGAACAAATGTGAACCCCCAACCCAACATCCCCCCTCCCTGCTTCCCTGCCCTCTGGGCGTGGAACTGCCCATTTAGAACTTGCAGAGTGCCTGTCGCCCAACTAGTGAACTAAAAGAAGAACTATAGGGGGCGCAACACTCCGTCCCTCTGTCCCCCCCTCCCCTGTCACTGTTCTATAGTTCCCAAGAAGAGTCATGTCCCACGGTTATGAGGTTTAGTCACTGGGAGAGGACCCCCAACAGATCAAGTCTATTATAGGTCCCAGGTACCTGCTCCTATCACAGTTGAAGACCCAGCTCGGCAGGACCCATCAGGTTCTCAGGGCCCTACTCATCCTTTTGGCTGGGCGTCCGGCTTGTCGCTGCAGCTATGATGATTATAGTCTTGTTCTTTCCGGCTCTCAAGCCATTCGGAAGCTGTTTCTGGTTGTTCAAAGAACCAGGCCCTTCCCTCCGCCTCCACACGAAGTCGTGCCGGGAACAGCATCGCATATTTAAAACCTCTCTCTCTGAGTTTCTTCTTGACCATCAGAAAGGATCTCCTCTGCTTCTGCACCGCCTGTGTAAAGTCCGGAAAAAAGGTTATTTCGGCGTTGTCGTAGCGGAGTGGGGGAGCCGTTCTGGCATTCTGGAGTATCACATCTCTGTCTCTGAAATTAAGCGCTCTCGCTAGTATTGGGCGTGGGGGAGCTCCCGGCTTCGGACGACCTCCAGGGACTCTGTGCGCTCTCTCTATGACAAAGAATTTGCTCAGGCCTTTAGGCTGCAGGTGGTTCAGGATAAGATCCTCCACAAAGAGGTCCGGCGATTGCCTCTCCGCCCTCTCCGGCACCCCCAGTATGCGTATGTTGTTCCTGCGGAGGCGCCCCTCATAATCATCCAGCTTATGTTCAGCAAACTTGCGGAAGGCTTGCAAGTCATGTATGTTACCTTGGAGTTGTGTGACGTCATCCACAAGGCTCGCTGTAGTGATCTCCACTTGTTTAACCTTTTCATTGATTTTAGTGAGGTCCGCTCTAATGAGGTTCACTTCAATCGAGATTGAGTCCATCTTGTGCTCCAATGAGGACTTGACCCCAGTTATTGCCTCCATTACGTCTTTCAATGTGAGCTCCTGGCTCTCTCCCCCCGGTTCACCGGCAGATCTGTCCCTGGGGTGCAAGTCATGCAGTGTTTCTTTAGGGAAAGTGTAGCGGTCCAACTTGTTAGTCTGGACAGCTTTAGGGCCCTTCATGCCTGTCGTTTTGGTCTTCTCCATATTTGTTTCCCAGGAGGTAAAAGTCCGATGGCCTAGCCTCTCTGCCTCTCCAGTCCCACTGGTGCACCGTAGGGTGTTGAGTCGAGTCTCTACTCACGGGTGCCACGAGTGTGCAGGGGTGTGAGGCGGATGGGCGGGAAGAAGGAAGGGCACAAGTTTCTGCCCCTCAGTCGTGCGCTCTCTGGGTCATTGGATACTCTCAGGAGTTGAGCGCGGTCCCCCACGACGTCGCCACAATCTGTTCAGGTGGGGCTGTCCCACACTGTGCAGTGGGCACCGCTGTTCGTCGCTCCAGTCTGTACCGCAGATTAATATGGCTACTCACTGTTGGTCAGATGTGGCATCGCGATCGCACGCCTTCGATGGTTCCATTTCTGAGCCATTCAGTGGAACTCCGGTCTCTTCGTTCCTCTACCAGGGCCTCGCAACTGCCACCGGATCAGTCCCACGCCGCAGGGCGCTGTCACACCGGGAGGGAGTCCGCCGCTAATTCCTCCGCAGCGTTGATGTGGGCGGGGGGAAGGAGGCAGGAAAAGGGGGGGGACTCCACCACCTCACCATGGACCCTTGGCCTCCTCCCCACCGCCTCTCCCAGTCCGCGCTACAGAACTGAGCACCTCCGCAGTAATTCACGGGCTCCCTCACTGCCCGGTCGTTAGTCCGGCGCTGGTAGTTCGCCGCCTGCGACGCTTCCCTCTGGTACTCTGCCCGCCTTCGCGCCGTGCTGTGGGTCCGCTGGTTGTCACAGGCCTCGGTGCTGCCATTTCCGAGTGTGCAGGCCAAGATCCCGGGCCTGTAGTAGATTCTGGCCGCACCACACAGCTACTTTCGCGGCTTCCGCCGTCACGCCAGGTCCCGGCTCGGGCGCTGGCACAGGCCTCAGATCAGCTTGTCCCGCAGTTCTGGCTATGGACGGTCGCCGGATCCGGGAGTTCCTGGACGGAGTTCCGCACACTCTCCGATCACCTTTTCTCTTCTCGGGTGTCGGATTTATGGGCCGGATATACGTGGGGGAGACAGTTGAGATGGAGCGACTGTATTAAGCGGCCATCTCGCTACGCTGCGTGGCCACGCCCCCCATCCTGACTTTCTTAGGCTTTAAATGTTTCCTCATGCCTTGTAGGGGGGTGGAACAATCCCCCGTGGGCCTCCCACTACTAAGAGTTTACCATCGAACACTAATGCTGTGCTTGCAGTGAGCACTGACTTTGATTGACGTCTGCCTCAGTAATCCATCTTGTCTTTTATAATTGCATAAGCTTGTGCCCCCATCGCTAACGACTCTGAAACAACTTAACTGTGACGTTCACCGACTTTCAGAAAAGCAACATTTTTTAAATATTGGGAGTTCATGTGTTATTGGCTTAAATAATTCAGACTCTCTCAATGTTTTATCTTTTTTTGTTTGTTAATTTGGGATATTCTCAGAGTAGCTAATGGTAAGCTCTAAGGGTCCAGTTCCTACTATCAACTCCCATTTCTTTTAGCCACTGACAAAAATGTTGGACAGTGACAGAATTCTTGTTGTTGCTTTCTCTGGGTGCTCGCCTCTTCACCATACTATGCAGGCACAGCGAGCTCTACAGTCCTGTGTTTTACTCCCATTCAGTAACTTTTCAGTGATGTTCGTTGCTCAGTGATTGTTTACTGTAGCAGCTCTTCTGCCACCTTCCACCATCCAACACACATGCACTTTGTGGCTTACTCAGTTGTCCATAAGGCCTGCACCTGGGCAGGTAGCAGGCACCATGAACTCTTCAATTGGCGTGGGCGAATGGGCCGTCCCAAATAAATCTCAGGTCAGTACCACTTGTCACATCTAGCAACTAATGTCCTCTGATTCTTCCTGATTTCTCCTGCCTGTGAGTAATGTCCCTAGTGCAGATAATTCAGCTGTGTGAAGGGGGTATTTCCCTAGTGGAGATAATTCAGCGGTGCGAAGGGGGCAAGCACTACAAAGAAAAACCAGTGCCGAAGGCCACACAAAGTAATCTTCTGGGGCCCTAACAGATATGTCTTCTAGCAAGCATTTTGTGGGATGCGATAAATAGCAATGCCTAACTAGCTCCTACACTATTTCATTAACTTCTACATTCATCCTTTCGTTTATAGTTTATTTTATGTTGTATTGTTGATGGGTAAATGCTTTCCTACCCCACTCTGGTTTATTAGTAGACCAGACTGTTTGGGTCATCTTCTTGTCCTCTACAGGTCGGAGCGATTTGGGTTACCTGCTTATTATCTGCAGATAAGATTGGTGCAGATCCTTGTGGTTGAACTGTTTGAGGAAGAGCAATTTGTAAAATTGCCCTGGCTTTTTCTACCAAGTCCTTCCATTCAGGTGGTGTGTGCATTCGATTTACATAGCTTTTTAAAGGGCCTCACCACGTCTTTTTTTCTCCTCCCTCATTCCTGGCATTCTCCTGATTTTCGACCCTAGCATTAATTATACTCTCTTTTCCAAGACCACCCTGACTCCATCCACTTTCTCTGGGCCCCCTGAATATAATAGGCAGGTATTCATCATAGAGTGCATTGTGTCTGTATATAGGACAGTTAATGCTGTCTTGTGTAGGGGTTACCCTCATTAGCTTGTGGAATACTTCCTCCCTCAAGGGTGTCCTTACGGGGACTGCTGTGTGCTGCCCATAGAAGTTCTAATGTCTACATCACCATTAGATATTCCTGATTAGATAGAAGCTTTTGCACTGGGACCAGGGTCTCTTTCCTGCTGCGTCCAACATTGAGGGCAGGGTCAAGAGCAACCAAGAAGCAGGGACCTGTGCTGCTGGAGAAAGCAAGAGCTGTTGGTGTGCTGCAGCAAACAAAAGCAGAGAGAGAAGTTTTTGTGGCCACCAGTACATGCGAGTGCTGTTCAAACTGTAAACCCACAAGGAACAGCACTAACCCTAATGGCACATGAGTGGCTTGCTTGATGTAAAGAGGAAGGAGAGAAGGAAGATTGAAAAAGCCTAAGCAACTCAAAAGCTTGCACGTGAACCCCCAGTCCATCAACCCATGTAAATGTTTCCATTTTACACACACATTCTGTTTTTTCTGTGTATCTTTTAATTTTTTTTAGCAGTTGAGAGCTTCCAAGACATTGTAGAGGTTAGGTCGACCATTACAAAGATGTCAGTTTGCATCCGGTCAGCTCCTGGTGTTTCTGCTTACAGATAAAAAGCTGTGCCCAAATAAATCTTGAATGGGAGGATAATCTTTTGGGTGATATGCCAGAAGATTGCGGACTTCTCACAAGTAAGAGGGATCATGATAAAAGGTAGCGCCTTGATGCCCTTGGGCTAAGTTAGCGCTTTATAAATCTAATATTCATTCATTCATTCATTCATTCATAAGATCAAGAGACACATGACATTATCAGATATCTGCAATTGCAGCTACAGGACTGCAACAACAGGGTCAGTGTCTTTCAATTTGGGGTGTAGACGCATGTGGATGACCAGGATTACTGAATTAGACTTTTGATCCTGAAATTGTGCTGTACAATAATGTGAGTAATCTCTTTCAAAGAGATTACAACCCACTTCCAAATAAGCGATATAGAACAGAAAAAGTCTGCATCATGGCCCCTGTTTATGCTCCATCTTCTTTGTAATGCACACGTGTAGTAGAATCCCCTGTAAACAGTCTGCATTACTGTTCTTCACCCTCGCCTCTTTATCACCGCTGTCATCGAAACGCTTATTGTTCTGCACCATGTTTCTTCCCTCGCTACACAGCTATTTAGAGTTATTGTTTCATATTGTTTTCATAAAACATTCATTGCATCCCTGACACTATTTTGTCATACCGTTTACTCAGTTTATGAAGCTGTTAGTTCCTTCTCATGACTTTGAATGACTTTCTGGAGTCTCCCAGTTTATCCAGCCAATTCTAGTTGCCTATGCTGATCACAGCTACTCATATTCTGTGTCCTCACTCATAACTATTTAACATCAACATTCAGAGAGAGCAGACACATCCTTCCTCACACTGCAGTTCCAGACCTCTGCTGTCTGTGGACCATCTTGACTCTGTTGCTTTTGCATTGAAATTAAATTGAGTACTCTCCTGTTTTGGAACTTTCAGGCCTTCATTAGTGTATTCCTTGGTACCCTCCAGCTGACATGCATTGATTTCTAGTATCTCACATTTGTTTGGAACATTTGAATTAACTGTATTGTTTTTAATAGTTTGTTTAGTCTGTAAATTAAGATTCTAATTGGTTAAGCTAGTTGTTCTGCAGAGAATTGACTTACTGATTTGTAGCTCATAATAAAGTTTCTTGGAATGCTTGAAGGTGCTGTATGGTCCCTATGGCTTGGGTCTCTCCATCTCTTATTAATCCTCTTTTACTTTCAGGCCGAGATATGTCTGACTCCACACATTCTATTTTAACCACAAAAATATGAATTGCTGTTAATAGTGTAACCTCTAAATACCAGTACCTTGCGTTACCAGCAAGATAACACTGCAGCAAAACTTGCACCTTCAGGTTTATTCCCTGGCACATTCCACCTGGTAGAAGAAAGAGAAATGTATCCTTAGGAAAGTTCTCACAATGAGGTGTAAATATGCAGAAAGTGGTGCCCCAACATTGATTTACCTGTAATCCACCATACTTGTAACAGTGCAGTAATATTGCTGCACCTTGTAATTACTGTACTTTGGAAAATTATGAAGGAGATGGGTATCGATGAGGCAATTGTGTCCTCCATCGATCAAATGTACTTCCACGCCTCAGCGTGTGTGCGGTATGGAAGTCAGGGAGAATGCACAAGATGGTTCCCAATTAATAGAGAAGTTAGACAGGGCTGTGTCCGGGCCCCTTTCCTGTTCTCTATTTATACTAATGGCGTGGGACCAACTCTGGCAGACGCTACAATAGATTTCCCTGTGGTGAACCAAATGCGTACCCCTAACGTATTATACGCAGATGACGCAGTCTTAATAGCCAGGACTGGAGTGGCATTGCACAATCTTATTTATGAGTATGTCTCATTTGTGTCATCCCTAGATCTCCTAGTTAATGAATCTAAAACTTTTATCTTGGTTACAGGGAAACGGTCCCAAAAATTACTATTGTTTTATATAGCGGGATGCAAAGTCGAAATCCCGCAAACCTTTTCCTATTTGGATGTTTTATTCAATAGCATGGCTACTTGGACCAATATCAATCAATCAATCAGGAGTTTGTTAAAGCGCGACTACTCACCCGTAAGGGTCTCAAGGCGCTAGGGTTGGGGGGGGTGCAGGTTCCATTCCATCAAGGAGGGGGTCTGTCGAAGAGCCAGGTTTTGAGGTTTCTTGCGAAGATGGGGAGCGATGTTGTCTGTCTGAGGTGGAGCGGAAGGGCGTTCCATGCTTTGGCCGCGAGGAAGGAGAAGGAGCGGCCTCCCGATCTGGTCTTTCTGGTGCGGGGGACCACGGCGTAGGAGAGCTGGGCTGATCGTAGGGTCCTTTGGGGTTCGTGGAATTTGAGTCGGCTGTTCAGGTATGCTGGTCCGGTGCCGTGGAGGGCCTTGTGTGTGTGGGTGAGCATCTTAAAGGTGATTCTCGCCTCGACGGGGAGCCAGTGGAGTGTGCGCAGGTGCTGGGAGATGTGGCAGTGTTTTGGCAGGTTGAGGACCAGTCTTGCGGCGGCGTTCTGGATGTTCTGTAGCTTGCGGATGAGGTTTTTGTTTATTCCGGCGTAGAGTGCGTTGCCGTAGTCGAGTCTACTGGTGACCAGGGCGTGAGTGACTGTCTTTCGGTGTTCGAGGGGGATCCATTTGAAGGTATTACGAAGGAGGCGGAGGGTGTGGAAGCAGGAAGACGAGACAGAGTTGATCTGGCGGTCCATTTTGAGCTCGGAGTCCAGGATGATTCCCAGGTTCCGTGCGTGGTCTGTGGGGGTTGGCTGGTTTCCGAGGGTGGGGGGCCACCAGGTGTCGCTCCAGGCGTCGGGGTTTGGGCCCATGATGAGTACTTCTGTTTTGTTGGTATTTAGTTGTAGGCAGCTGTTTTTCATCCATTTGGCGACGGCTTCCATGCCTTCTCGAAGTTGCGTCTGGCGGTGTTGGGCTCGTTGGATAGGGAGAGGATGAGCTGGGTGTCGTCTGCGTATGACACGATGTTGAGTCCGTAGGTTCTGACGATGGGGGCAAGTGGAGCCATGTAGACGTTGAAGAGCGTCAGGCTGAGGGAGGAGCCCTGGGGGACTCCGCAGGTGGTAGGTGTGGGGTCCGAGAGGAAAGGGGGGAGTCTGACCCACTGCGTCCTGCCGGAGAGGAAGGAGCAGATCCAGTCGAGGGCCTTGTCCTGGATTCCTGCGTCGTAGAGTCTGCGTATTAGGGTGCGGTGGGAGACTGTGTCGAACGCCGCTGATAGGTCGAGGAGGATGAGGGCTACTGTTTCTCCTTTGTCCAGTAGGGTGCGGATGTCGTCAGTTGCGTCGAGGAGGGCGGTTTCCGTACTGTGGTTTTTTCTGAAGCCGGATTGGGAGGAGTCGAGGATGTTGTGTTCTTCAATGAATGTGGCGAGTTGGCTGTTGATGGCTTTCTCGATGACTTTCGCTGGGAACGGGAGCAGGGAGATGGGTCTGTAGTTTTTGAGGTCGGTGGGGTCCGCTGAGGGTTTCTTTAGGAGGGGTTGACCTCGGCGTCTTTCCAGTCGTCGGGGAACGCAGGCAGTCGCCAGGGAGCGGTTGATGGTGTGGCGGAGCATGGGTGCGATGGTGTCGGCGGCTCTGTTGAAGATGTGGTGGGGGCAGGGGTCCGTGGGGGCCCCTGAGTGGATTGACTTCATTGTCTTCAGTGTGTCTTCGGTGGTGAGGGCTGTCCAGTCATCAATCGCTGGTTTCCGGGTGTCGGGGGTGGTTGGTGAGGGTTCAGTGTGCTGGTTGTCTTCGTCGAAGTTGTCGTAGATGCTCTTGATTTTGTGGTGGAAAAAGGTGCTGAGTTTGTCGCAGAGGTCTTGTGAGGGAGGGATGTCGGTAGACTCGCTGGTGGGTTGGGCGAACTCCTTGATGATGCTGAAGAGTTCCTTGCTGTTGTGCGCGTCGGTGGAGATTCTGTCTTCAATTGCTTTTTTCCTCGTTTCTCTGGTGAGTTGATGGTGGGCGTTGGTGGCGGCTCTGAAGTTGTTGTGGGCTTCTGTGGATTTGGTGTTCCTCCAGGCCTTTTCGAGGCGGCGGCATGTGCGCCTGGACTCTCGAGTTCGGTGGTAAACCATCTGGCTTTTTTGGCGCGGGTATTGTTGTTTTTCTTGAGGGGGCTATGGTGTTGGTGCTGTCCGAGATCCATCTATGCAGGGTTCGGGCTGCGGTGTTGGGGTCAGTCGTTTTCCGCGATGGTTGGGGTGGAGTTGTTGAGTGAGGAGGTGAGCTGGTCGTCGGTGATTTTGGTCCAGTTTCTTCGTGGAAGCAGGTGCTGGTGTCTGTGGATGGTGGGTGTTCTGAAGGTGAAGTGGACGCAACGATGGTCGGTCCATGGGAGTTCGGTGGTGTGGCTGAAGGTGATGGAGTTTCCTGTAGTGAAGAGGGGGTCGAGGTGTGTCCTGCTGAGTGCGTGGGCTCGGTCACGATCTGGCGGAGTCCAATGTTGTGGAGGTTGTCCAGGAGGGATGTGGTGTTGGGGTCCAGTTGGTTGTCGAGGTGGAAGTTGAGGTCTCCCAGCAGGGTGTAGTTGGTGGATGCGATGGCCTGCGGGGAGATAATGTCCGTGATGGAGTTGGCGAAGGGTCCGCGGGGTCCAGGGGGTCGGTAGATGAGGGTTCCTCGGAGGGTGGCGGTGGGGCTGGCCAGTATCTTGAAGTGAAGGTGTTCTATCAGTTCTGTGGGCTCGTCAGGGAGTGTGCTCAGGCGGAGGCTGGATTTGTGGACGATGGCGATTCCTCCTCCTGGGCGGGTGGGGCGGTCCTTCCTGGAGATCTTGTATCCTTGGGGGATGGCGATGTCCGGTCCCGAGGTGGTGTTGGTCCAGGTTTCGGTGAAGAACGCTACGTCCGGGGTGGTGCTGTCGAGGAGGTCCCAGATTTCTGTGGCGTGTTTGTGGAGGGATCGGACGTTGAGGAGGATGCATTGCAGGGTCTTCGGTTTGGTTGTGTTCTTGTGGGCGGGTTGTGCTGGATCCGTGTTCTTGGCGGTGCTGCAGGTGTGCCGGCAGCGGTGACAGCTGAAGGGTCCGTGGGTGTCGGCTGGTGATGCTAGCTTGCAGTTGTTGTTGCAGCCTGGGTTGAGTGCGTGGAGTGCTGCTGGGTCGTAGCGTTGGCGGGGCGAAGGTCCAGGGTACCTGGCGCTGGTCGCGGACGGGTCGCAGACGGGCGCAGACGGGCTTGCCTTTGACGCGCCTTCGGTGCACCAGCGGCCGCCATTAAGTAGGGGTCGGGGAGGGCTGGACAGCTGGGAGGCGGGAGCGGGGAGGGGAGCTGGATTGGGCTGGTCGGGCGGGGGGGGGGCCGCGGGGGCAGCAGCGGCGGGGAAAGGTAAAGGGAGGAAAGAAGGGATAAAGAAAAAAGGGAAAATGAGCAGAAATAAGGCACAAAAGAGGAGAGATGCAGAAAAGTGCAGAAAGGTGAAAGATAGAAAGGGTAGAAAAACGAGTGAAGGAGCAGAGTGAGAGGAAGGAGACAGAGGTCCACTGGACCACCAGGGATGAGGCGCAGGGAAACCTGCGGGTGGAGGTGGGCCTCGATCACCAACACTTAAGAGTGCAGGGGCAGATGTCTTCTGCTGGAAAAAAGTATTTTAGCCATATTTGCTTTTATAAAAAAATAAGAGTCCAAGCCATTGGAAGCAATTCTTAAGATCTACACAGCAAAAGCGATCTCTGTAGCCACATAAGGGGCAGGGATTTGGGGTTTGGCAAATGTAGATGCTTTACAGAGTATTGAAAAGCTGAACAGCCCATATATATCAGATATGGTGTGTCTTGGCCGGATCCTATTATGGCAGTCACTTTGGAGAAGGGAAACTGTGGTCTTGACCCAAAGCATCATCAGGGACTGCTTAACTCTTGACCATGTACAAAAGGTTGCCTGGATTCAATATGTCAAAGACACTCTGTCCGCCCTGAGTTTGCAACCTTTTTTACGACCCGCGCTAACTGCTTGTCGATTTCGAAAGCCCAAATTAAAAAGCTTTTTTAATTAAAAAGCGGAACGAAAGATATGAGGCCAACCAGAATAAATTCATGGTGTTAACGTTCTCGAATATACTCTCTATCCCTCACAACATAAATTCTTACTTAGCATTTGTCACTAACCCGTGACATCGCTTTATACTAGTAAGATTCCGATTAAACCTCATTCCGTGTATGTTGTTATCCTACGGGAACTTTTTCCCCAAGCATGTTGTCGGCTTGCCCATGTGATGGAACATCTCCACAAACTAATCTGCACTTTATCTTTTTCTGCAAATGTTCTGCGGGCTCCGCAAAAGACTTATCCTCCCTTTAATGCAGAAATATAAATTTACACAATGTTGCCCTGCTCTTTATTTCCTCCAAATGTTGTCAGATCATTTTGTGTGTTACATTGTAGCGTCCTACTTTTGCCGTCAATATTGACTAGGAGATCTATTGGGTAGAAATTTCTTTTTAACCGATTTCCCTACCCATTTATTTTTAGACTCTCATTTTATCTTTATTAATTAGGGCCCGAAAGTTCATCTTAACCCTCTTATTAGATCACATTTTAACCTTTTTTAGGCCATTTTATTGAAAATATGTATACAATGAACTAACATGATTCCAATTTTTATAGAATGATTACAACAAACTGTTTTGATTTACGATAGCTTGGAGTGCTTGGTGGACCAGAGTGTGAGGTTTTAGCTCCCATGTTAATAGCTGTGTTTCATTTTGCTCTTTTATTTAATAATTGTGCAAGTTTTATTGATGTATTTTTTTTCTGTAATTCCTGCCCTGATGCAATATGTAATTTCCCAGTACATGCACTGACACTTTTTGGAAATGTAGTTCATGTTGTAATGTACTTTTATGATCTAGATTTTAACTAGATCAAATAAAGTGATTTGATTTGATTTACTGTACTCTTAGGTATCCGCAAATCCCAGCTGCAGCATTGCTAAATTGATTTTCCCAGAGAACTTGTAAAGAGCACCTAAGTATCTTAGGGGGGTATGCTCGTGTATTGTTTTAAAAACATTTGTGTAGCCAATAACATCTTAACTAAAGTGTCTATGTAGCTATAAATGCATCAAAACATGCAGCTGTAATGCTATTCTTTCTTGTTTGAATCTTTTTCTTTAATTATATTTTTCTTTTTGTGTTTGCAGGCTGCAATTTGCCGATGTAGTCAGCCTCTGTCTGGTTTCAGTGCTAGGTGTTTAGAGGATGAAAACATGCTGCAGGCAATCAGTAAAGCCAATCCTGTCAACCGCTACATGTATGTCATGGATACCAGACCCAAAGTAGGTATTGACAGACTCGTGTACTTCTGTAAAAAGTATGTTGTATTGTTATGTTCATTAATTAAGCAGAAGTGCTTCTGTGAAAAGGCGTAGTTTGGCATTTGAAAAAGCTTGCTTTAAGTTGACAGAAATAGGGTAACTAAATGTAGCTTTTCACAATAAAATAGTAGTACAATGTTTTGCCACAACTTAGCCTAAAAACCTGTAGTTGTTTCGAGATCATTCTTCAATGACCCACAAGCGACATGCAACTTAAGTGCAGTCTAGATGATGCAGAGTCTTGAGAGATGGCAATCTTTGAGTTAGCCAAACAGTTTTATGTAGTTTGCTTTCCTGTTTCCAGTTTGAGACCCCATGGTTCTTACGTATGATTTAGCTCTGTGACTGCTTCAGGTTTTAAAAAGAATAATCAGCATAATACAAATCCAGCCAAAGCAGTCGGCCACATGACTGATATAGTCATAGAGACTACAGGGCCACTGTTGTGAGGTGGCTAGGTAGGCGGAAAATAAACTCTCAACATGTTTAGAGGAGAGTGCAGTCACTTATGAGTGAGACCCAGAGATTATTCTACCTCGCTATCAGTGTAGTCCACCCTGCTCCTCTTTAGTGCTCAGGCCTGGTTAGATTAAAAAAAAAATGCATTACCTCTCTTTGTTTGGCCTCAGTGTGCTTCCCCAACTTCTTCTATGTCTCTACCTGTCTTTTTTATGTTAAATAGATTCCTACATCGGATTCTTTGATTTGCTGGTGGCAAAAGAACCTTTTTTTGGCATTGCTGCAGCCATCTTAATGAAACTGTCTTTCCTTGGTATTATGGTTGCAAGACAGCTACACTTCATGTTTTTCAATGCAACAACTCTGCTTCCATTAGAATCTTTAAACACCGTTTGATGTCTTCTCTCACCTTATGCTGGAAGATATTCTGTTGGGCAAACTCCTCCTTGGCATTGTGGCAGCTTGTTTCCTTCCTATGCTGCACGGTGTCAGGCGTTGTTGTTTAGAGCTGAGCTGATTCAGCTTTGAATGGCCAGTGCTGACAGGCCACTCACTGTTGGTACATAGATGCATTCTTTGGTAACCTCCTGAATCCTAATCCTATAATTTTAACAACTGTTTTTACTCCATTTTGGGCATAACATTGGGAACTATAGTTAATTTTGATTTTTTTTCCTATACCTTTCCCAAACTAATATGGTAGAAGACCTTCTTTTTGTTTATTGGTCAACCTTGCATATATAAGGAGACCGTCTTTGCATCAGGTTGCATCTCAACTTCGCTTGCCTAGGCTTGTTGCTAGTTACAATGAATAGGCAGTTCCTGGAGCTCCAGCACTGTTGCTGGAACCTCCATTCACTTTCTGATCTTAAAAATGTACAGGCTCTGAACTCTTGCTCTGACAGTCTTGGAGGTTTGTTCTGCCTGTAGTTTCTTTTCCTCTATTAAACTAAAGGTTTCTGCACTCTGCTCTCCTGATTGAATAGTTGCATTATCCTAAGCTAATGACATTTCTCTGAAGTAACCAGGTCACCACTGTTTTCTAGAAAACATTTTTAGAGCCAATCATGTTCTCGTGTTTCCTGCTACTCACTGTTTTGTGTGTAACTTCATATTGTACATTCCAAAGATTAAGCCACATCTGAAGTTTGGGGACTTCTACTGAGCTATGCATGTGCTGCGGAACTCTTTTGGCATAAGCAGATTTTCAGTCTCTGTTTGAAAGATTCCACAGACCCCCCCCTCAATGCCAGACTTCTTTGGCAACCTTTGCTCACTTGTATTTGTTGGTTTTCTTCTTAGATTTGGTAGAACTGTGGATGGTCCTGTGGGGCACACTTTTGTAGAATGTGGAGGCTGATTTAGATTAAAAATAAAGTTTCACACAAGCAATCAGCATATCAGATAACCATGTGAACAATCCTAGTATGCCTAGAGCTGTAAATTGAACATGGTTGTGTAGATCAGTAGAAAAGGCATGTCTTACTGCGCTTTCCTTCACACCCCATCCACATTCAAGTAACGCCCCCACTCTTCTTAACTTTCCCATTTTTCTCTCATCCACAAGTTTGTCTGTACTCGGGTCAGCCAATATCTGTTGCACACCCTTTGACAATTTCTGGCCACAAACCATGAAGCCACTGGCACTCTCGTCCACAGCCCCTTGTTTTCATGCTCTATAACCTCACTTCCCTCGCCGCCAATGCTTCAGATGCATGGGGGTCACAACTTTGCTCGACAGATCAATGGATGACATCACTTCTCGATTCAACCACTGTCCTGTCTCTGTTTCCTTATTTTCCAAAATGCTGTCACTGTTGGTGTACCATCGGCACACCAACTATCTCTCCGTCTGTTGGTGTAATCCACACACATATTAACTGCACTGCAGATTCATCCATCCCTATGCAGCTTATTTATTAGCGTATTCTATTGTTTTAATTTCAAAATGTGCTGGTTACACCATACTAATAAAAATCTTACCACACTATTAACAGTGAAGGTCTGCTGAAACCAAACAGTATATAAAAAACAATGGAGTGGTGAACACTGTGTAGACCAAGCAATATGCAACCTGACTTTGAGAGCTGTTACATAATCTCTGTTGCTGTAGTCTCACAGCCAAACCTGTAATCAAATTTTCGGCGAGTACTTAATGCTATCTTGTTAACTATATGCGCACTAAGAGATGTAGTTGGCGAAACATTAATTTCAGTAAGGATTTGATCAAGATGCTTTTCAAAGCGGGTGAAGATCGGAGCATTCCCGCCAGTTCAAGTGAAAATAATATGCTGCCTAAAGGCCATATTGGACTGCCCCCATGGATGTTGCAACATCACCTATTACAGAGCATCCAACCTCCACCCATTAACAAACTTCACATAACCAGCTAGCCCTATTTGGGATAAGGAGGGACCCACCAGGCCATTGCAGTGCATCATTTGATCAACAGAAGCGCATAGCCTGCAAATTTAAGTTCAGGTTTCACTTCCCTGGGTCTAGGAAACATACTCCGCTGGCCTTCTTCTGGTTGGCATTTGATGTCCAGGCTGTGACCTTTGACACAGTGACAGGAAATCACATCTAAAAGGTCGATACCACCAGACACAGCCATAGCATGTGTTAAAAATCTGCTCTGTATTTTTTGCATTTCAGGCCTTCTACAGGGACGCTTGGGTATATCCTATGCCGTCCTTGCGGGGTGAGATTTGTCTAATGGACAAAGTTGAATTGAAACAATTTAAGCCTTTGATTGCATGAAACATGTGAGACATAGATTGGTATTCTAGACCATACACTTTCAGTAATTTCACTTTCAATGTCTATTTCCCATTTTACCGTTTGAGCTCCAAGCCCGTCGCACAAAATTTGAGCAGCACTCAGTAGAAAAATCGTACTGCTTTGCAGGCCCAACCATGTGCAAGGACTGCAATATTTCATGTGTGTTAGGTTTGTATTTACCAGTATTTCAGGTTTCAGCTATCACCTTAACGAGCAAGCCGTAAGCCAGATATTGACCTTCTGGATTCCACAATTGGAACATATGGTTCGAGGCATATGAGCTCTAGATCATATGCGTTAGCATAGATCCCCATCTGGTGTTGGGCTCGGATGTTTGCACTTTGTTTTTCTTCGAAGAAGTCTTCCTAGTCACGAGGTAGGTGACTCCTCCTTACGATGATAGTGCGCATGGGCATCAACTCCATCCCCAGATTGGTTTTTTCCGCCATCGGGTTCAGATGTGTATTGCGCCGCTCCGGTTCGGGATCGTTTTCGAACCTTTTCGATGCGCAATCCTTACCACTCGACGGTATTGTTTTCGATCGCGGTTTCCCTTTCGACGCGCATCGTAAAATCCAACTACTTCGATCGACGATTCGACGCGGGCCGTGAGGCCTACCCACGCCGACCACGCCAGCAGTCCATGGAACGGACTCCATTTAAGAAATGCCCCCGGTGTGGTGCTAAGTTCCCACACACGGACCTGCACAAGGTCTGTAACCTCTGCCTCTCCCCGGAGCACGAAGAAACCAACTGCGAGGCCTGTCGATCATTCCGATCCAAGAAAACCATTTGTGACCGTCGGGCTCGACGTCACGAGATGAGACGCGGCACTAGTCCGGTGCCAGATATCTTCGGAGAAGAGTCGGAATGCCAACCCCGCGCCGAAGAAAAAGACATTTCCGTGTCTGAAGCCGACGACTCCGACATGGAAGAGGACTCGAACATCACTCCGGCTCAACGAACTGTGAGTAACAAGCCCCAACTACCCACAAAAACACCAAAGACTCCGGTTACACTTTCGCCTTCGGGCTCAGGTCGACACCGTGATACCATTTCAGACGCCCCGCCTTCGAGCCCGGCTATGAAACATAAGGACAAATCTCCCGGCTCGGGATCGAGCCGACCCCATGCAGGTGCCGAACCCACATCTTCGGCACCGAAACACAAGGCTCAGCATGACGCTCCGCTGTGGGCACCGAAGATATCTTCGGCACCGAAAGATTCCCATAAACAGAAGGCTTCGGAGCCGATACCGCCAAAATCAAAAGCTTCGGAACCGACTCCGGCTTAACGGAAAGCATCTGAGCCGAAACCAGTTAAAGGAAAACCTTCGGAACCGAAACCAGCTAAAGAAAATCTTCGGATCCGAAACAGGGAAAGGGCAAGCCTTCGGAGCCAAAACATCCCGCACCAAAGAGCACCGAACCTAAAAAGCACGGAAGCCCTCATAAACCTTCCGAACATAAACAAACTCCCTCCAAAGATATTCCTCAACAAGAATCTTTGGATCCAAAACAAAAACAATTGCATATTGACCCAGAAACTGGAAAACATCGAGCAACACTTCCTAAAAAACGGAAGCTGGACCTCCCTGAAGACTACCGCATACCTCTTAAGAAAAAAGAGATGGGTACTCACCCCTCTCCCCCTTACATACCTCCCTCTCCTCCACCTTTTAACCCAAATTTACTAATTTCACCAGCAAACTCACCACCACCACGTTTTTCACCTGGGCCACAGGATGATAATGATGGGGACGGGGATGATAATCAGGACAACATTCCACAGGACTCAGACCCCTGGGATAACTATGATAAAGATCCGGATCATACTAATGACCCCGATCTATATTCCTCCAGACCATCACCACCCGATGACAATATTGGTTTCGCAGAGCTCATTAATAGAGCTGTTCAATACCATGTGGTGGAATTACATACTGATCCCTTGGACGAGGATTTTTTAGTGGAAACTTTCACTCCCTCCCAAAAAACCACAAATACTTTGCCCATGCTCAAAGGTATGCTAAAACACGCCAGTGAGGTATTCAAAGACCCTGTTAGAGCTAGAATACTTACACCAAGGGTAGACAAAAAATATAAAGCTGCTCCTACAGACCCAATTTACATCAGGGGCCAGGTACCTTTAGATTCTCTTGTTGTTTCAAATGCACGGAAAAGGGCAAATTCTCAGACAACAGGTGACGCCCCTCCTCCTGACAAGGAGTCGAAACTTATAGATGCATCAGGCAAGAGAATCGCATCTCAAGCTGCCAATTTTGTATTTAATGAGTTTTATATAGCGCTGGCTAGACCCGAAGGTATCAGAGCGCTTTACATGAGGTTCCACAAAGTTACAAAATTACATCAGGTAACCGGTTACATCAGTTACTAGTAAAACATTTAAAGAGTCTAGAAAATGAGATAAATGGAGCGTAGAAGGGTAAGGGGGTAGGAGGGAGATAAGACGGCGAGACGAAGGAAAGTCTGCCCCAAGTCCGGCTGGGTAGGTGACGGCCTAGGGGGAAGTCCACGGCCCATCTCCTCTTTAGCTATCAGGTAGCGCCACCGGGCATCGGCCAAATAGCAAGGTCTCGGCTAAAAAACATTTAAAGAGCATAGGAAGGCGAGATAAATGGAACGTAGTAGGGGGGGAAGGGTAAAGGGGTAGGGGGGTTATACGACGGAGAGACGAAGGAAAGTCTGCCCAAAGTCCGGCTGGGTAGGTGACGGCCGAGGGGGAAGTCCACAACCCATCTCCTCTTTAGCTAACGGGTAGCTCCACCGGGCATCGGTCAGCTAGCTAGGTCTCAACGGTCGGAGGAAGATCACATAGTTTGTCATGATGGGAGAGCCGGGTGGGGGAGGATGGTGGGGGAGCACCCCTAGCCTCGCTGGTGTAAGCTCGATGAGCCAGTCCATGGAGTCCGGTGTGGTTGGAGGGGATTCTCTATTTGCTGCAGACCGGTGGAGCGAGAAGGGGGTGGGTGGTGTATGGGCTTCGAGAGTGAGGAATAGTAGGTAGGAGCCTAGTTGTTTAGTCAGTTTGTGTGGTGGCCATGACGAGGTCAGGCACCCGGGTATTCTGAGATCCCTCGTCCGCTGCCTCCTGGTGATTGGGGCTCGCAAGGCCGCCATGTTGGAGTCAGGCATCCTCCTCCATGAGCGTATTCTCGCCTGACCCCCTTCACCCCCACACTGTTTCTCCGAGGGGTCAGGGACCGGGGGGGGGGGGTCCAGGTGTAGACAGCCGCCCTCTGTTGCCCCCTGTTGCCGTCCTGAATGCACCGCACAACTAAGACGAGGCGGGGGGGGGGTATTGCCAATGCACAAGCTCTTCTGGCGCGTTATGATAGAGCTCACTATGACGAGCTAGAAAAACTGATGCAACACTTACCAGACCAATACAAAGCTGAAGCTCACGACCTCATTCAAGAGGGTAAGCTCATTACAAACACTTCCATCAATGTGCCCTCGATGCAGCTGATACAGCCTCGCGTGCCATTAACACCAGCGTTTTGCTACGCCGACAGGCTTGGCTTCGAATCTCAGGATTCAAACAAGAAGTACAATCAGCACTACTTAATCAGCCATTTGATCAGGAACATCTTTTTGGTCCCACAATTGATTCTTCATTAGAGAAAATGAAGAAAGACACCGAGACTGCAAAATCCATGGGGGCATTACAACTACCTTCTAATAAAGGCTCTTTTCGTCGCTCCTTTTATAGGGGTGGCTCAAAGACAACTGCATCAGAAAACACCTCCACGTCTTATAAAAGCCCCAATCCATCCTCCTCCAGAGGATATTTTTGGGGAGGATACAGAGGGAATAACAATGGAGGAAGAGGCAGAGGTAACTCCACCCGCACTTCCCCTACCACCAAACAGTGACTTCCCCCCACTACCCCCCGATCATTCCACTCCTGTCGGGGGACGTCTCTCACAGTACCTACCTGTCTGGAATTCCATCACAACAGACAAGTGGGTAAGACAAATTATCCAATATGGTTATTGCCTGGAACTTACTTCCACTCCACCAGACATTCCTCCTAAACATTGTGTGACGTCCTCAAAACATCTCACCCTCCTAAAACAAGAAGTTCTCTCCTGTTACAAAAACATGCAATAGAACCAGTCCCCTTAGCTCACCAGGGCGCAGGGATTTACTCACTCTATTTTCTAATTCCATAAAAGGACGGCTCTCTCAGACCAATACTGGATCTCAGACAGCTAAATCTCTACATTCAATCCAACCATTTCCACATGGTCACCCTCCAACAGGTGCTCCCATTGATTCAGCAAGGCGACTTTCTTTCCACTTTGGATCTAAAGTACGCCTACTTCCACATTCCCATTCACCCCGCTCACAGGAAATATCTCAGGTTTGTGGTGGACGGTCAACACTACCAGTTCAAAGTCCTCCCATTCGGGGTAACCACAGCACCCAGAGTTTTCACCAAGTGTCTAGCAGTAGTCGCAGCTCACTTAAGAAGACAACACATTCATGTGTTTCCTTATCTGGACGATTGGCTCATAAAAGCCAAATCACAACAAAGCTGTATTCAGCACACCCACAAAACAATTCAGTTGATTCACCACTTGGGATTCACTGTAAACCTCAC
Source organism: Calotriton arnoldi (assembly GCA_963921515.1). Lineage (NCBI taxonomy): Eukaryota > Metazoa > Chordata > Amphibia > Caudata > Salamandridae > Calotriton > Calotriton arnoldi. The sequence continues at coordinate 1,834,209 of CAWUFW010001631.1, forward strand.
CAAATCCCACCTCCAACCGTCCAACACACAAGTATATCTAGGAACTACAATAGACACTTGCAAAGCCCTAGCTTACTCCAACCCAGTCAGGATACGCAACATACAGGCTCTAATATCACAATTTCAACCTTAACACTCATTACCAGCTCGAGTGTTCATGCAATTAAAAGGAATGATGGCCTCTTGCATTCTAATAGTCCCTTATGCAAGACTCCACATGCGTCCTCTGCAGGAATGCTTAGCACGTCAGTGGAACCAGACTCGAGGCCAGTTGACAGATCTGGTGTTGGTAGACAGCCGCATCCATCGCTCTCTGCACTGGTGGAACACACAAAACCTTTCCAAAGGGCGGCCGTTCCTCGACCCGATTCCACAAATAGTGCTAACAACAGACGCATCACTCACCGGCTGGGGAGCTCATCTACAAAACCATACCATTCAGGGCCTGTGGACTCCACAACAAAAGCTGTTCCACATAAACCACCTAGAACTTCTGGCATTTTTTCTAGCATTAAAAGCCTTTCAAATCCATCTACTACACAAAGCTGTCCTAGTCCGTACAGACAACATGACAGCAATGTACTATATACAAAAGCAAGGAGGTACACACTCCCTACAGCTCTCGCGTCTAGCTCAAAGCATATGGAGATGGGCCATTCCTCAAAACATATATCTCCTTGCAGAACACCTTCCAGGAATAGACAATCAGATTGCAGATCTGCTCAGTCGTCAGCGACAACAGATCCACGAATGGGAGATACATCCTCAAGTTCTCCTTCCATTCTTTCAAATGTGGGGCTACCCAGAAATAGATCTGTTCGCCACACACCTAAACGCAAAATGCCCAAACTTCGCGTCCAGGTATCCACACCCATTGTCCAAAGGCAATGCGCTATGGATGAACTGGTCCGGAACATTTGCTTACACTTTTCCGCCTCTCCCGCTCATTCCATTAGTGGTTCGGAAGCTCCAACAGCATTCACTCAAAATGATCCTGATTGCTCCCACATGGGCTCAACAACCATGGTTCACAACCCTGTTGGAACTATCTGTAGTTCCTCATCAAAAACTACACCTCTCACCCAATCTTCTCACTCAGAACCATGGAGACATAAGACATCCACATCCCAATCAACTCAACCTTGCGATCTGGCACCTGAGATCATAGAGTTTGGCTACCTTAATCTCCCACCAGACTGTATGAACGTCATTAAAGAGGCTAGATGTCCTACCACAAGAGCATGCTATGCAGCAAAGTGGAAACGATTTGTAATTTACTGTACAAACAATTAAATCAATCCACTAGATGCTTCTATTCAAAACATCATTTGCTATCTCTTACACCTACAACGCTGTAACTTGGCATACACATCTATACGATTGCATCTCGCTGCAATAGCTGCTTATCTACAAAACAGACAACACTTGTCTTTATTTAGAGTGCCCGCTATCAAAGCATTCATGGAAGGACTCAAAAGAATCATTCCCCCTAGAGCTCCACCCTCTCCAGTTTGGAACCTTAATATTGTCCTTACAAGACTCATGGGCCCACCGTTTGAACCTATGCACAAATGTGAACTACAGTTCCTCACTTGGAAAGTAGCCTTCCTTATAGCCATCACATCTCTTAGAAGAGTTGGTGAGCTCCAGGCACTAACCATACAAGAACCATTTTTAAAAATTCATCATAACAAAGTGGTTCTTAGGACTAATCCAAAATTTTTACCTAAAGTTGTTTCTGCCTTTCACCTCAATCAGTCTGTTGAACTACCAGTGTTTTTCCCTCAACCAGACTCAGTGGCAGAACGTGCTCTTCACACTCTAGATGTCAAAAGAGCAATACTCTATTACATTGAACGAACTAAATCTTTTAGGAAAACCAAGCAACTCTTCGTTGCTTTTTCACCGCAGCATAAAGGCAATTCCATTTCAAAAACTGGTATTGCACGATGGATAGTTAAATGCATCCAAATATGCTACATTAAAGCCAAACGCACATTAACTATTCCCCCTAGAGCGCATTCCACACTCAAACTAGGGGATTCTATGGCATTCTTAGGGAACATACCCTTAGATTACATCTGTAAGGCTGCTACTTGGTCTACACCGCACACATTCACAAAACACTGCCGTGTGGATGTGCATGCAAAACAACAAGCTAGTGTGGGCCAGGCTGTCTTAAAAACACTTTTCCAAACTACTGCAACAGATACAGGTCAGCCACCGCTGGGAAAATAACTGCTGTATAGTCTATGCTAACGCATATGATCTACAGCTCATATGCCTCGAACGGAAAATGCTACTTACCCAGTATGCATCTGTTCTTGGCATATACAGCTGTAGATTCATATGCACCCACCCGCCTCCCCTAGTACCTTTATCTGCTGCAGTATTATCTTACTTAGATACAACACACATGGACATCCTTTTCTATTCTTACTAACTCCATCATCACCCTTTATGGCGAATACAATCTGGGGATGGAGTCGATGCCCATGCGCACTATCATCGTAAGGATGAGTCACCTACCTCGTGACTAGGAAGACTTCTTCGAAGAAAAACAAAGTGCAAACATCCGAGCCCAACACCAGATGGCGATCTATGCTAACGCATATGAATCTACAGCTGTATATGCCAAGAACAGATGCATACTGGGTAAGTAGCATTTTCCTTGCTAAATGTGCACAAGGTCAAAGACTGATGTAGACATTGAGCCTTTACTTGGCACCATACTTTGGTATTAAGCAGTTTGACCATGTCACAGAAATTGAGATAACACCATATGGGAGGTTTTGGGGCATAAGTCCCAAACATCCTTGATCTAATGAGACAGGGGTTACCATTAGCAAAAGGAGGTGAGTCTGTTAACTTTGGATTCTGTTAACACCTAGTTGCTAAAGATATACAAATATTTGTCTCATTACATGACTCCCCCCCACCCCCCACCTCCCTCCCCCACTCTCTTTCAAGTGGAAATCCTGGGCTGCCTGACTACCTTTGTTGACACTGGACTGCAGTTTGGTGTGTCATCTTAAACTTCTAAAACCCCAGATGATTTACAACCCTTCATCATTTGCCCCTGTCAATTTATTCACTTCTCTGCAGACACTTGGTTGCATAGACATTATTAGATAGTGATATATGACCCCGTGGTCAACTAAAAAATTAGCACCTTGTGGAAAGGGGAATCCAGATTGCTAAGAGTGCTCGAAGACCTTAGGAAAAACAAAAGTGCTGATAATGCAACATATTTTGTTCCCTCTAAAGCTCTGACTTCACTAGCGTACTGTTCAACTCCCAGAATTGTAATGTTCTAGCTATTGACCATCTGAAAAGATCCACCATTACTCGCTTCTTCAAAGACAATCAAATTCATCATTATCACGCTTTACATGAGCAACAGGACTACTATAACATCCTCTTCTACCCATTGAGATAAAAATACTTTGTCATATGCACATTCTTTAACCACAAGAGACAAATGCTTTGTTATCCATTTTGAACCCAAGAAGCCTGTCTGCTGAAGGCAAGGTACAGTACACACTTCTTTCCCAAGTCTTCAATGCAATATACAACATGTTTCCTCCCTATGCTCCCAAAACATCTTCCACTCTGCCCCTTCATGATCAGTGCACTCTGTTTGCCATCCCCTTCTAGTCATTCAGTTATGTCCTTCACCCTTCAGTATTCTTTGATACTTCGTCTGGAATACCTTATTAGCAAACTGTTAGAATCTTTGTCAGTCCCTGCTTAAAGTCTCTTCCATCTCTAGCTTGAGGAAAAGCATGCCTGGCAACTCGGCCGCCCACCTCCCCTCTGTCCTCCAAATACAGTTGCCCCTCAATGTGAATATTTTTCTCCATCACAGAATATTTTTTGCCGTTTCTCAGTGTAAGATACAGAAACAGCAGAGATATTCTACCAGACATATAAATAGATCTCCAATTTAAAAAAAAAGTATTTTTACAAAGATCACAAGCTTAGCTAAAATAAGTATTTTAAGATTAAGTTAAATTACAAAAACATCAAGACAGCAGACACCCTCAGGCTGAAAGCATCTTTTCAGTATCCTTCAAAAATTAAAAATAAAGCAACACAATATAAAGAAAGGCATTACATTCGCAAGGTTACATTTTTTTTTGTGTCATAATTTTTTATTAGATTTCACAGGAGAGAGCAGGGCAACAAGCCAATGTTACAACAATACAACATGGTACATCATGGTGTATAATTCCAATCACAATGTAACGGATAACTCTGATTGTTGATGGAAGGAGAGGTGTTGAAGGAGTATACAGGAGGGTGTGTAGAGGGGGAAGGGCGAAGGATGAGAGGGCGTGCGCCGGTGGGAATATCTCCAGTGACCATAGTGGGGTAGTACAGAACAGTCGATATACGGTGGACTCCTGGTAGGACAGCTTGGTACTTGGGTGTTGTCGAGCAGGCGCTGTCTATTAGGGTCCATACTGTGAGCACAGCAGTGTATATACAGGGTTGAAAAAAGGGGGGGATCTTGTAGTGGGAAGAATCGACAAGTGAAGTGAGGCAATGTGGTGGGGGTGGAAGGCGGTGGAAGGAGGAGGGGGAGGAGGGATGGGGATAAGAGGGGGGGCAATTTTTGGTCTAGTCTGGGATTGGGGTATATTGCAGGTATCGGGCGGTGTATGTAGTCGGGAGGGCAAGGGGGTGGGTATACCATGTAGCAGGAGAGGAAGTGATACGACTGTAAGGTAGATTGGGCGGGATGGTAATACGTTGGGAGAGGCAGGATAGTTAACATCACCAGAGGGAGGGTGAGGCTATCAGATGTTGGAGCGAAGGTGGTGGTGGGTCTCGATGGATGGGGGGTGTGTGAAATTAGGGGGGGGTGTTCTGCCTACGCAACCAAAACTGTTTAGGGGGTGGGGGGATCAGATAGGGGAGAAGGGGGAGGCAAAAGGTGAGCAATAGGGAGAAGGGAGGGTAAGGGGGGAGCAGGAGAGAAGGTAAGGAAGGTGGGGTTAGCCATAAGTGGGGAGGGATAGAGAGTGGGGGAGGGCGGACGGGGAAGGGGAAGGGGCTGGAGAAGAGGGGAGAAGTGCAGCAGAACAGAACAGATAAGCAATTATAAAAAGGGAAGGAGAAGGGTGGAAAAGCTGGACATCCTTCTTAGCTGTGGGTGGCTGGTTGATGGCGCTAGGTGGGTTGTTGTGTATATGGCCGTGGGGAGCTAGTGTGTGGTCTCTGTAAGAAATGGGGCCCAGCTTTGCGTGAATATCTCCATCTGGTCTTGTAATCCATAAATAATGCGTTCGTGGGACGCCTATTGAATCATTGCCACCATCCAGTCCTCTTGCGAGGGGGCCGTAGCCGACCTCCATTTCCAAAGAATAGAGAGCTTGGCTGTGGCTAGCGCTGTGTGAAGGAGGCGGCATTGTGGTAGTGTGATATCCGGGATGCCACCACTATCATGTAGAAGAATAACTGTGGGTTGGAGAGGTAGGCAAAGGGGGATCATCTCTCCCAGGGTGCTCCCTACGTGGGACCAGAAAGATTGAGTAGAAGGGCACTTGCAGAGTACATGGGGGAGATCGCAACACATATCCGGGCACCTCCAACATTTGGAATGAGGCAGTAGGCCGGCCTTATGCAGTTTCGTCGGGATCCAGTACCAGTCATGGAGGGTTTTGAAGAGGCAGAATTTTACATAGCCTCTCTGTTACCCTATCCAGGGCATCTACCAATTCAGTCCAGTCCTCCTCCTCTGCCGTTAATTGTAACCGTATTTGCCACTTGGCTCGGAGGCTTTGTAGGATGGATTGCGACTACAGGTGATGTGTCAGAGTGCTATAGAGTCCAGACATCACTCCTTTGTGTCTGCCCCAGAGCGATAGATACTCCACTATTTGAGAGGACGGTAATGTCCACATCCACGGGCCGAGGCAGCGTCTCAGTGTTGCAACTGCAGGTATTGGCAGGCCTGTAGCGAGGCTAGCCGCAAGGTTAAAGTTTTACTAATCAATTCTAGGCTTAAGAGCTCCAATGACCCAGAAAACAGTGCTGAATTGGATAACTCATTTCATTTGGATGGTACTGTCTCATTATGGATGGAAAACAACTAATTTCCAGTTTTGTTTTTGTATTAATGGGAAGGCATGAGGGTTGTTTATCAATTGAAATAAGATACCCATGGTTCAAGAGTAGACAAAGGGCAAGGCAAAAACATAGTGACTGTGGAGGGAAGGACCCTTTACTGCCAACATGTAGTGAGAATGGATGCCTGTTAATTGGTCTTTTACCTCATTAAATCATCTTGCCTTTAAATTGAGTCCATAATTCTGTGTAAGGCCTGGCAGGTGCAATAAACAGTCATTAATGTTTGCAGAAGAGTTCAATAAGACGTAAATAGTAATAGTTATAGTTATCTAAGGCCCAGTGCCACAGCCAGAGTGTCCATGTGCTTCTCAATTGTTGTAAAAGATAGACTAGCACCCAGTATACTTGATACTTGGATGAAGACGGAGTCTTACCTGCAGGATCCATACAAAGGGCCTGCAGGTTGTGAAAAAATCTGTGCATTATTCCAGTAAATTACTGTATTGTTTTATACATGAAGAACAATCTTGATTTGTTAGGGCAGGACTACAAGTATCAACAGTTATGCTCCTGATCTACCTAGAACTCGTAGAAATGCCACTAGTGCATTCCACAATCTAGATAGTCAAGCACGTTGTTTGCTCTCAAGAGGTAAGTGGTGACCACTAAGCTGCTCATTTGCTACTAAGCTGCTCATTGGTCTGATCATGCCAGTTGTAGTATTTTTTTTTTTTAAACTTTATTTTTCAGTTTTGCACGTATAATAGCAATCAATACAATAAGAAACATGCACTTCAGCAATGTAGATGATTCTCTCTCCACAGTGTTGCTGCGGACCCCCCAATAGTGTCCATATATCATAAATCTATTGGCATCACACACCAGCATTGCCCTCCCATCAAACAGTATTACCATGTCTTTATGCATCCTCCCCTTTTCAGTTGTCCCTTCAAAGGAAAAACAATCACAATAACATTCATAATGCACGTGGCTAATCTAAATAGTGAACCCTTGGTATGAGGTCTAAACACATCTCTACCCCACCCCGACTCGATCTGGCTCAGTTTGCGAGTCACCATCTTCGTCTAAACCCAGCAGATATTGCCGGTACGGGCCCCAGATATCTTTAGGTGCACAGCGCACGGGTAACAGAGCATTATAATTGTCAGACTGCGTTGAACAGTACGCCAGATCCCCCTCCCAATCCCCAATTGTGGGCAAAGGCCCTCTCATCCACCGCATTGCCACTCGTCATTTAGCCAGCAATAAACCCAGTGCCGCGAGTGTGCGCATGTTTTTCGGTATTTGCTTATCAAAACCAAGGAGAGCAACCAATGGTGTCTCTGATAACTCACAGCCAAGCATTCTGGTTAGACATTCAAAAACTGCGGCCCAAAAAGCCCGTACTCCCGGACAGCCCCATGCAAGATGAGTGAAGTTTGCGTTCCTAGCAGCACATCTCACACAGTGATCATCAGCACGCAGGCCATACCTATACAATCTGGCTGGCGTGTAATAGACACTATGAATATATTTAAAGTGTATTAATCTGTGCCTGCCGTTTAGAGAAATAGCCTTAGTTTTGGCAAAACACCAGGCCCATTGCGCCTCTGTAATTTCCAGGCCAAGTTCCTCTTCCCAGTCCAGTTGGAATTTCAGTTTGTTCTGTGTACGCGGGTCTTGGAATAATGCATATAGCTTGGTGATCGCCTTCTGCGAGGAGGGCGTTTGCAGTAAATACGTAAGTGCTGGCATCTCTGCCGGTGCATTCAAGTTCGCCCCCAATTGGGTTCTCAGTGCCCTGCGAAACCTGTAGTAATTAAAGACATCCAGCGCCGTTACGCCCGGTCGCTGCGCAGAAATCTGTTCCCAGGTCTTAGAGATTCCCTCGTGGAACAAATCCCCCATACGCTGCACACTCAGCCTCTCTAGGGTATTCATGACTGATTTATCTTCTCTATGTGGTAACCAATCACACCATGCAATCGGTAGGTTAGCGGAATAAACCCTCCGTATCTGATGTCTTCGGGCTATTACTGATAGCTGGTGCCCCGTGCAATTTACCGGGTCGATTGTGCGCAGGGCCATTCGAGTTTCCCCCGTCAACAGCCCAGGCAATGGTGCCGGAGCGACAGTGTGTAATTCCAGGAGATGATGTGGCCATGAATCCACCCATGTGCATGCAAAGTATGCGCCGCTCTGTAGTACCTTTCCATATCCGGGGCATTTAATCCCCCCTCAGAATAGGGCTTTGTCAGAATTTCCCACTTTACCCGGGGCTGTTTCCCAGCCCAGACCAAGCGGCTTAACAGTCTACGCAGTGTAGCGAAAAAAGTTTGAGGTATGTTAACAAACAAAAACAGAAAGCGCGGTAGTACCACCATCTTTGCCAACGCCACTCGACCAATCAGTGAGAGTGGTAGTTTTATCCATTTTTCTATCGAGTCCGTTAATTTCTGGATTGCACAGCCATAATTTTCGGACAATATTCGCTCAACGTCTGTATGTACCTTAATGCCCAGATACCTCACCGGCTCAGTAGTCCACTCTAGCGGGTAGTCGGTCTGGACAGGGGCAGTAACGGGGGTCAACGGAAAGATCATGGATTTATGCCAATTAATGCGGAGCCCCGAATGCTGTCCAAAGCGCTCCACCTCGTGCAACATGGGGGTTAAATTCAGTTCCGGATTCCGAATGTATAGTAAGGTATCGTCTGCGTACGCTGCAATGTTAAGATTGTAATTAGGGGACCTAATGCCACGACCTGCGTGGTATTCGCGCATCGCGCACATTAAAGGCTCCGCCACCAAGGCATACAAAAGAGGGGAGAGGGGACAACCCTGCCTCGTACCTCTTGTGATCTGTATGGCACGTGAAATCTGGCCATTAATATTAACTCTGGCTGTAGGGGCATTATAAAGCACCTTTATCAAATTAATGAATATTTCCCCTACCCCTACTTTATTCAACACCGCGTACAGAAACCGCCATTCAACAGAGTCGAATGCCTTTTCGATATCAATAAATAAGGCGGCCGCCTTGGTTTTCGGATTAATCCGTACTATTGTACCAAAGAGTGTCCTAAGGTTGCTAGACAGCGTCCGTCCGGGGATGAACCCCGTTTGTTCTGGACCTACCAGCTTGGGCAGCAAATATGCCAGCCTATTTGCCAACACCTTTGCAAACAGTTTTGTGTCCGTATTCAATAATGAGAGGGGTCTATAAGATGCACAGTCTTCCGGAGCCTTTCCTGGTTTAAGTAGAGTGATTATGACTGCTTCCCTCATGGAGGGGGGCATCGTCCCCGTCCTCGCCATCTCCTCAAAAAGATTGACCAGATGAGGGAGAAGCTTGTCGATATACGCCTTATAAAAAGCCACCGTCAGGCCATCAGCTCCTGGGGCCTTTCCACCAGGCATGTCTTTCAATGCTGCAGTAATTTCAGAGGGTCTTAGTGGACCAATAAGCCGCTCCCTGTCGCTATTTGTCAGCCAGGCCATAGCTATATGAGCTAAATATTCGTCATCTGTTTCCTGAGCTATGTTTTCCCTAGAGGAGTACAACCCATCATAATAGTTTGCAAATGCGTCCAGTATGGCGGGTGTGTCAGCCACCAAGTTCCTTTCCTCGCTATAGACTTGCGCTATATGATTGTCCCCCCTGGGCGGTCTAACTGCCGCCGCCAGCGTTGCACTAGGCCGGTCCCCCTCTGAGTATGCCCTCGCAACAGCATATTTTCCCAAATGTGTGACCTCTGTGTCCGCCAATTCTTGATATTCACTAATTTTGAGGCGAATCTGGGCCAATATCTGTGGATCCCCTGACTCTTGCAGCACCCTCTCCAAGAGGCGCAGTGTAGTCTCAACATTGGTGAGCTGCGTGCGTATAGATTTGAGAACTCCTGCATGTTTGGAAATGGTCATTCCGCGTATATACGGCTTAAAGGCTTCCCATATTGCACCCATAATGGTTGCAGATTTTCCAAATACCTGATGCACAATCTCTTACATTCAGGGCTATGATGTTATTAATTGGGGTAGATGGTAGTCCACCGCAAGTAATAAAGTCACTAACTTGTTAGGTCAAGTCAAAGATTTCAGTAATTTAAACCAGAGTTCAACCCCTTGTAGCTATGACACAGATCAGACAGGTTTAACTTAAAAATGTGCAAGGCATCTAGAAGTACTAAAACAGTTAAAAACATAAAGACACAACACAATAAAAATCCCACTCCAATTTGTAAAAAAGAGAAAAATGTAATATGCAAAATAACACCAAAATGGCACAATTCTAATAAGGGAAACCAGAGACATGAATTTTTAAAGATTTAAGTGAAAATAGCACTGAAAAGCACATATGATAGCCATGGAAGCGGTAAATCAGAACCTTTTGAGGCCTGGTCGGATACAACAAGTGGATTGGTCCCAGTGAAAGTCTGGAAGTCAAAAGTTCCAAAATTGTTCTAAATCCCAATGCCGTAAAGGACTTTGTCACTTTTGGAGAATAACCCTCCCCAGGTGGGCCACACTGAAATTGTAGCCACTGCTCTGGAACCCAAGACCGGATGCCGGAAGCAGTTTGTTCCTGCTGGAGGTCTGGAGCTTTGGAGATTATTTGCTGAAAAGACCCATCTTTGTTTGGAACTTAGTAATTTTTTCAGACGTGCTGGGAGCTTTGTTAAGGACGAAGTGAAATTCAATCCAATGCCATAAAACTGCCAGCCAGATACTTTTTCGTGCAGGTCCCCCTAGAACTTTGGAGGAAAAGTTTTTCAAAGTTTCCAAACTTTCTTCCGGGCCCAAACAGCCACAGGAGTACACTTTTAAGGCCTAGAGGACCTTGGAGAATCTCAGGGTGTCAGACCGAGACCAACAGCAGTGTCCATTCCAGGTCTAGTTGCTGCTAGTCAGCTGGGCGCTGCAGGAAAAAGGCCTCTTGCAGCTTGTTGTGTCCCTGTAGCAACACAAGAGGTCAGCCACATAACCCTTGGATTCCAGTTCTTTGCCTTGAGCACAAGATGGAGCAGGTCCAGCCCTTCAGATCTCTTCACAAGTCTCACATAGCAGGTGCTGCAGTCCTTTTTGTCTTCGACAGGTCCAAAGTGTGTTCTGAAGAGGTGCCTTGGGGTGCCACAGTTATGCCTGACACCAGCTGGTGGGTGGAGGTGACTCTTGGGCAGTCCCCAACCGATAGGGTAAAAGTTTCCTGTTCAACCCTACCTATTTTTTCAGTAGTTCCTGTTTGCCCTATTGCAAACTTTCCCACAGTGCCCTTCTCTCTCAAAATTCAACATAGGGAAACCCTTCTCCCCTTGTGCAGAGCCTGTGTTCCCACCCAGAGGTGTATACAGGGTAATGGGCAGCCCCCTCCTCTGTGGTCACTCAAAATCGATTCCTGAGGTAGCTTTCCTTCCACTCTGTTTAGTGCCAGCCTGACTAGGGGGACAAATACTGGGGCCTTTCCACGTGTCAACTAACATTTGTTTGTGACTGGACAGGTCCATTTGAAGTAAATTAAGATCTGGACCCACCATAGCTAGTCTTACTGATAGGGGAAGAAAACACCTCCCCTTGTTAGGCAATTTTCTGTGCTCTGAGAGCAGTTTTCACATCTTTCACTTCTAATTCAGGCCAAGTTCAGGCTCCACAGTGGCTGAAGCGCTAATGCAAATTAGCCTTCTGCACCTTCAGGCAGGATAAAGGTAACTAACTTGTTAAAAGTTACATTTGCGATATATTTAATAAAAATCTGACTTTGCAATAAGTCTTTGAATTGAGTCTGTAGGTATTACAGGTCAAAAGTTATAGATTAAAGTGTATAATCCTTACTTTTCCTATGTGCCAGCTACAGCCTGATCAGTGGCAGTGTCCTTTTGGACCTGTTCACTGGGGAATTATGCCATTTCTATTGCCACACATGTTCCACTCTTAAATATTATGCACCCTACCTTGTGGGGAGCAAGGTGTGCGTAGGGGTGAGTTGTTTAATGCTTAAAATAAGGTTTTTCTACCTGCCAAAAAAGGTGATTTTGACAGGGCTTCAAGGATCTTCTGTCAGGCTACACAGGATAGGCCTGAAGCCATGTTTTCCTTTTTCACACTAGTGGATGGCACAATATGTGCTGCAGTCCACAGGTGAGATTTTAACTTTTAGTGCCATTGGTGTATTTTCCCACTATATGCTATGGCCTTATAAGAAAGTTAAATAAGTAAATCGGGGATTAGCCAATGTATACATATTTTAGGGGGCAGAAGACATGCACTGGACATCAGTGGCCCAGTGTGCAATAAAATTCAGCAAAAAGAAGAGGGTGACCACGCAAAAAAGAGCATTTTCCTACAGTGCTCTCATAGATGGAAGTAGACTGTCTTCCAGAATCTACATGCAGTTTAGTGGAAGGTCTAAATAGCAAGACAGTAAGTACTTAGAAGCTCGGCCTTCGAGTTCAGCCTTAGATCGTAGTAGTGCAGTTCTTCCTCAACATTCTGGAGAGGAGTTCCAGTTCACTTGGAAGTCGATTGTGTGGGTCTTGTTGTAAGAGAAGGGGTATGTTTACTGATATAGCTCCAAAAATGACTTCCAAGGTAAATATATCAAAAGAAGTTTAAGGAATGCAAGGAGCTTACGATGCACCATGCTCAGCTCCATCTTCTAACGCTACTTTAAAGGCTAAATTGTGGGACAGAGCTTATGCAGCTATCACAGTCAAATCAAATGCAGCTTTATGGACAATGGCACATACTGTTATCAACAAAGAAGGAGAGGGGTCCTCCTATGCCAAAGGGACAGGACACCAAAAATGACTACAAGTCAAAGCAACAATTTCCCTTTGCAATGTTTTTGGAGTAATGTAAAGTCAGCACATCATTATAAAATATGAACTGTATATAGATGATGTGTTAACCTTGACATTACTGTTTGATTAGTGTGCTTAATGACAAAAAAAACTTTTAATGTCTAGCATATTCTCCCACTTTGAATTTTATGAGTATCTTTTTGTGTATGTAATCTGTTAGAGGTGACCATTGATTTATGGTATAATAATTGTTTCACTGTTTTTTTAATGTGTTTTTAGTGCACTTTGGTAAAAAAAAGTTTTTTAATATACTAATGAAAATGGTATTCATTGAATAAAACATTTTTTAATTTAGCTTTGGTAATTTTGTGACACTCACTGGTGATAACTGAATGGTTGTGTATGCATGTGAGACGAACGATTGGTAGTGTGCTCCAAAAACATTCCAAAGGGAAATTGTTGCTTTGACTTGTGGTCATACTGTTATCAATACAAATAATTAATGGTAACATAAAATATCGGTGATTTATCTAACCAGTATCTCTATATTGAATGCCAGATAATGACATACTTGACATTGAAACCCGTAGGTACCACTTGCATGGTCAGTCTAGAGCAATCTGAGACTTGGAAGTCAACACCTACCTCTTAAAAGCAAACAAAGTGCTTGACTATCTTCAGGGTGGCATGTGTTGGTGACACTCGAGATAGATCGGAGCTTACTTGTAGTCCTGCCCTAAAATATTAAGATTGTGCTTCATGTATAAAGTAATGTAGTAATTTAGTAGAATAATGCAGTTAATGCACAGATCTGTGTGCAACCTGCTGGTCCTTTCTATGGACCCTGCAAAATAAACTCTGACTTCATCTCTGTGTCAAGTATATTGGGTGCTAGTTAATCATTAACAACACTTGACAATCACACGGACACTCGAGCTGTAGCATTGGGTCGTAGATTATAGCTATTATTATTTAAGTATATTTGCTCTCTTACGCAAACATTAATGGCTGTTGATTGTACCTCTCCACCCTTACACAGAATTATGGGCTTGAGTCAAAGGCGCAAGATAAGTTAATGAGGTAAAAAAACAACTAACAGGCATCCATTCTCACCTACATGATGGCAGTAAGGCTGTTGGGCCTCATACCCTCTACAGTTACTCATGGTTTTCCTTTGTCTGCTCTAGAAGGCATAGAATACAAATAAAGAGCAATAGTTATGCCCACCTTCTAATATGTCTCATTAGTCTGAGCCAATTTTAAGCATTTCATAGAGGGTGTCAATGGAGAAGTTAGTGGTTGTAGAGATGACCATGCTGTTTCTGGCAGCCATATCTCTCACATCCCTTTGTTAACGAGGGTGTCAATGGAGAAGTTAGTGGTTGTAGAGATGACCATGCTGTTTCTGGCAGCCATATCTCTCACATCCCTTTGTTAACAGACCCTGAATACAAGGTGAGCTCGTGTCATGCACCAAAGGTGCTATTTTAAAGGGTTTGCTATTTCACACTACGCATAGCTACCTTCTTCTCATTTCAAGGTTTAATTCCTTTTAATCATGTACCATGTCTGATTTTTGTCAATTTTGCGGGGGTTGGTGATGTTAAATTTTGCTTTGTCTAATAAGGTAAGAGTAGTGTTTTATACATTATCACTGATGGTAATGCACTTGAGACCCCCTTATTTACGAAATGTGGATTTTTAAATGAAGATCGTGATGTGTTCTTATTCTTAGTTGAATGCTATGGCCAACAGAGCGGCTGGAAAAGGCTATGAGAATGAGGACAACTACTCAAATATCCGCTTCCAGTTTGTAGGAATTGAAAACATTCATGTGATGCGATCCAGTCTGCAAAAACTCCTTGAAGGTATTTTTCGACCTTCCTGTTTTGATTATCCCTGTTTTACAAATGCTGAATACTCATGAGCTATTTATGAGGAATGGGTGGCTTTGAACTCTTTTGTTGGTGTAAGAGGTCTCACAAGGTAAGTTCATGAGATTTTTAAAAAAAATTGTTTTTATTGGTATTTATTAGTACAAACAGTAAGAACAGAACAGCATTGTAGAATAAAAGGAGATCAAAGGAAAGAAAAAGGGGGGAAGCAGAGGGGGGAAGGAAGGGAGGGAAGGGGTAACAGGGGCAGATACAGGAGGACATTACCACGTATGCATAATCCAGTGCAAATAACATGCGTTAGCAATTGCAGACACAATACAGTAAAGTGTTCCAGACACAGCGTGAGGGGTGTCAGTAGTGAGACCATGGATTACATTGAGAGGCTCCTTAGTGGCGGGGGGATGACCAAGTTCTCGCTTCTTGGTCTATGAGGTAAATGGTTGAATCGAAGTTCAAGAGATCTTAGTAGTTCACCACTTTGTCATGGTATTACAAACCTGTTTCAAAGTTTTGTCAACCTGTTCCTAACATTGTATTGATATATAATTCATTTTGAGAAATCCCAAGTCTGGGAGAGCCAACATGATACTAGAATGCGGAGTATTGGTTCTATTCGGTTTTACAATGGTATCAAATCAGAAAAGTAATGAAATTAACTTCTAGTTAATGCCACTAAGCACTGTTTCTTTTCTTTCTTTGAGCCAGGTTTTTAGACTTAACTGTACATAGTACAGAGTAGAAGTGTATCTGAAAGAGACACGTTAGTGACAGATTCCTTACCTTAGAATATCCCCAGGCGTCAGGCTGGATCCGGAAAGTTTTTGCGTAGAAGTACCTTTGCGCGTCGGTAGGCGGCGTCGTGCGGCTCCGCGTCCGTCGTCGGCGTCGTAATCGCCGGGATGACGTCGCGGGCAGTACTTAGACGCCGCCCCTGCGCGCTGACGTCAGTTCTTCTTTTTCCGCGCCAGTAAGCGCAGATCCGGGAAGAGCAGTGCCCTAGTCAATTTTTGACTAACTTTTTTGTGAATTTTTTCACTGTTTCTTTTCGAGTCTATCGACTCCTAGGTGTCGTAGGGATGCCCGGCTTCAAGCCATGCGACGCCTGTGGTCGAATGATGTCGATCACGGACCCGCATCTAGAGTGTCTCTTCTGTCTCGGCCGAGACCACGACACGAAGTCGTGCCCTGACTGCCGGAAACTTCACCCGAAGGCTTTGCGAGAGCGGTCTCGAAAGCTACTCGAGGTCCGGCAGTCGGCTCCGCGCCGCACCAAGCCCCGGTCCCGGGAGAGGTCGAGGGGCCGGTCGCGGAGTCCCCGCCGGTCGTCGGAGTCCAAGTCTTCGCGCTCCTTGGGTAAGTCGAAGCACAAAAAGTCTAAGAAGCATCATCGCTCTAAGACTTCGCCTCGCCGGTCTCGCGACTCGGCTGAGGCCCCTGTCGGCACCGTCCCCGCCCCCGCGGCCACGGACGTGCCTGTGGAGCTGCCCCCACATTACCCGCCCTTTCCGGGTTCGGGGGCGACTCCGGCCGAAATACAGGAATTCCTGTCGGCCATGGCCCGCCTCTTCGGGCCTCAAGGTCCCTCCGGTGCGCCTTAGGGCCCCGCGGGCCCTGATGGGGTTGCTCCGGCGTCGCCGACGACTCCGGTCCCGGCGCCGCCTGTCCCGCCAGCCTTCATCCCGGCCTCGGCTCCGGCCCCGGCCTCGATCCCAGCTCCGGTGGTGCCGCAACCCCCATCGACGCCGGTTGACCTAACCACGCCTCCGCCGACGCCGATGTCCCCGGTGCCGTTCCTGACGCCGTCCGGGGCTCCGGACGGCGTCGTTCCCCGGCTCTCTCCGGCTCCGGACATGGAGCCGGACCGACGTGGCTCGACGCCGGCTCCGGCGCCGATGAGACTTTGGGTCCCAAATGTCCCTCCTCCTCCATATTTTGAACCAGAGGAGGACCAAGAGAGCTGGGAGGGGTCGGAAGACCCTCTCACACAACAGTGTGAGTATGATCAGGACTGGGCTGAGGAACTTGGGGATGCCAGTGGTCTAGACACTTCCCCTGACACTGGCATGCTGTCTCCTCCCGTGGTTACGGAGGAGGGAGCTAATTTCGCAACGGTGTTGCGTAGAGCAGCTGGAGCCTTGCACCTCCAATTGCCTACTGTGGCTGTCAGGACTAATCTCCTGACGGAAGTGCTTCAGCCGGCAGCTTCCTCCACGGAGACTGTGCTGCCGTTTAATGATGCACTCACTGATGTTCTTTTGGGCGCCTGGTCCAAGCCCACCACAGGGGCTCCTGTGGATAGGAACGTGGCCCGACGCCATCGCCCTGCTCCGGGCGACCCCTTGTTTCTCTCCCAACACCCCACCCCCGAGAGCTTGGTTGTCCAAGCCTCTGCCTCCCAAACCGCCTTCCCTACCGCCCCTCCGGATAGGGAATCCAAACGCCTGGACCAATTTGGGAAGAAGGCTTTTTCTTCCTCCAGTGCTGGCTTGCGGTCCGTCAACACCGCTTGCCTTTTGGGCCGATATACCCACTCCCTGTGGGATTCGGTGGTGGCTGTTCTGCCACAGTGTTCTGAGGAGGTCCAGACACTGCTTACCCGCGCCATTGCGGAAGGAAGGGATGCGGCTAAATACACCATACGTTGTGGCCTTGATACCGCCGACTCGCTGGGCAGATCGCTTGCAACGACGGTGGCGCTACGTCGCCACGCCTGGCTGAGGACAACTGGTTTCTCGGGTGATGTCCAGAATACACTCATGGACATGCCCTTTGATGGAGTCGGTCTTTTTGGTTCCAAGGCAGACCATGCGCTGGAGCGTTTTAAGGACTCACGGGCTACTGCCAAGTCCCTGGGCCTTTCTGTTGTACGCCCTCTGCAAACCTCTGCTTTTCGCCCCTTTCGTGGCCACGGAAGGGGCGCCCAGTCACGTCAGCTGCCCAGCCACCGGCCCGCGCAGTAAGCGTCTCCGCGTGGCCGAGGACGTGGATACAGCTGTGGCGGTTCGGGCAACCAGCGTGCGGGTCAGGCCACTACCTCCAACCCGTCCGCGGCCTCCAAGCGCTCCAAGTTCTTCTTTTCAGGTGCACAGCACGCCAGTAGGGGGCAGGGTCCGCCATCACCTTCACCACTGGCGTCCCATCACCTCGGACAGGTGAGTCTTGGACATTGTCCGAAGGGGCTACTCCCTCCCCTTCGAGACCACCCCCCCAGCCATGCCACCTCAATTCCACCGCATGTCAGGGGATCACTTGGTGCTTCTGCAGAAGGAAGTCACGGCCCTCTTGGCCAAGAGGGCCATCGAGCATGTTCCGACCCCAGAAGTAGGGCGTGGTTGCTACTCCCACTACTTTCTGGTGCCCAAGAAGGGCAAGGAGGACATGCGTCCTATCTTGGACCTCCGGAACGTCAATCGCTTCCTCCGGAAGAAGAAGTTCAAGATGCTCACCCTAGCTCAGGTCTTGACTGCCCTCGACCCTGGAGACTGGATGGTAGCGTTGGACTTGCAGGCCGCTGATTTCCACATCCCCGTCCTGCCGGCCCACCGGCATTACCTACGGTTCACGGTAGGCCTCGAGCATTTTCAGTTCACCGTGCTCCCCTTTGGCCTTACCAGTGCCCCTCGGGTGTTCACAAAAGTGATGGCGGTGGTCGCAGCTCATCTGCGCCGGGCAGGGGTTCCAGTCTTCCCCTACCTCGACGACTGGCTGCTGAAGGCGGGCTCGTCCCAGGCAGTCGTCTCCCACCTCCAGACTACGGCCGAACTCCTGCACTCGCTGGGGTTCTCCATCAATGTGCCGAAGTCGCATCTGATTCCTTCTCCACAGCTCCTTTTCATCGGAGCAGTTCTGGACACGACGCAGTTTCGGGCCTCTCCTCCCGAACGGCGAGTCCGGGATATTCAGGCTATGATTCCAATCTTTCAGCCTCTATCCTGGGTTTCGGTACGGATGACCCTGAGGCTGCTGGGCCTCATGGCCTCCTGCATCCTGCTGGTCGATCATGCAAGATGGCATATGCGGGCTCTGCAGTGGGACCTGAAGTTCCAGTGGGCGCAGCACCAGGGCAACCTGTCCGATCACGTCCAGATCTCGGAGGGGGCTGCAAAACAGTTGCAGTGGTGGCTCTCGAACCGGCAATGGGTCATGGGCAGATCCCTCTCCCTTCCCCAGCCAGAGCACACAGTTGTGACGGACAGGTCCCTTCTGGGATGGGGCGGTCACATGGGAGAGGCGGAGATCAGAGGCCTCTGGTCTCCGGGCGGAGTCCCGGCTCCATATCAACCTTCTGGAGCTCCGGGCGATCCGACTTGCACTCAAGGCATTCCTTCCCTCTGTCAAAGGGAAGGTAGTGCAGGTGTTCACAGACAACACCACCGCCATGTGGTACTGCAACAAACAAGGCGGGGTGGGGTCGTGGACCCTCTGTCAGGAGGCTCTGCGCCTCTGGACATGGCTGGAACATCAGGGCATGTTCCTGATGGTTCAACACCTGGCAGGTTCCCTGAACGCCAGGGCGGACGAACTCAGCCGCAGGTGCATGATGGATCACGAATGGCGTCTTCACTCGGAAGTGGCGCAAGGTCTCTTTCTGCAGTGGGGAGAGCCTTGGTTAGATCTATTCGCCACCGAAGAGAACGCGCAATGTCATCAGTTCTGCGCGTTGGAATTTCCAAGGCGGCACTCGCTCGGCGACGCTTTTCGTCGCGAGTGGAGTTGCGGTCTGTTGTACGCCTTTCCGCCTATACCACTTCTACCCAGAGTGTTGAAGAAGATTCGGCGCGACCGGGCCCAAGTCATCCTTGTGGCTCCGGACTGGGCTCGAAGAGTTTGGTATCCCGAGCTACTCAGTATGAGCGTCGATCCCCCGATCCGTCTGCCTCTTCGGGAGGATCTTCTGTCGCAGCAGCAGGGGACGGTCCTCCACCCGAACCTGTCCAGCCTCCACCTGCTTGCGTGGAGATTGAGCGGCGGCAGTTGATTCCTTTCGATTTGCCTCCCGAAGTTTGTGATGTGATTCTGGCAGCCAGGCGTCCCTCCACTAAGGTGGTATACGCCTGCAGGTGGAACAAGTTTGTGGCATGGTGCACAGCAAAGGCTGTGAATCCCTTTTCTGCCCCTCTTTCTGAGGTTCTTCTGTTCCTTCTTTCCCTGGCCCAACAGGGTTCTGCCCTGGGTACCATCAAGGGCTATCTTTGTGCCATCTCGGCCTTGATCAGGCTTCCTGATCAGCCCTCCCTTTTCAAGTCCCCTGTTGTTAACAGTTTTCTAAAAGGCATTACACACCTCTTCCCTCCTGTTCCGTTTGTGATGCCTCAGTATGACTTGAACTTGGTTCTTACCTTTCTTATGTGCGCTCCCTTTGAGCCTCTACATAACTGTCCTCTTCGTCTTCTCACTCTGAAGACAGCCTTTCTGGTGGCCATCACCTCCGCTCGGTGGGTGAGTGAGCTCCAGGCTCTATCATGCAAACCTCCCTTTCTGTCTGTCCATCCAGACAAGGTTGTTCTTAGGACGCGTCCGTCCTTCTTGCCAAAGGTGGTTACTGCCTTCCACATTGGGCAGACCATCACTTTGCCCACCTTCTTTCCGCCTCCGCATCCTTCCAGAGAGGAAGAGAGGCTCCACCGTCTGGACCCAAAACGTGCGCTTTACTTTTATATCAACCGCACACAACACTTCCGGGTGGATGACCAGCTCTTTGTTGGCTGCGTGGGCGCCAAAAAAGGTCGGGCGGTGCACAAGAGAACCATTTCCCGCTAGGTAACCTTGTGTATCAAAGCCTGCTATTCTTTGGCTAAGAAGGAGCCTCCTGTTGGGCTGCGTGCCCATTCCACCAGGGCAACGGCTGCTACCACGGCTTTAGGCCGCGGTGTTCCGCTGCAGGATATCTGTCAGGCAGCTACGTGGGCCTCGCTGCACACATTTACAAAGCATTACTGCCTTGACAGTCCGGTCCGGAGGGACGGCTTCTTTGGCCGTTCTGTCCTCCGGGACTTCCTTGTCTGATCTTTGTTCGCAGACCCACCACCGGGGTTGGTATTGCTGGGGTATCTATTCTAAGGTAAGGAATCTGTCACTAACGTGTCTCTTTCAGATGCACAAGTTACTAACTTGTGTAACGATATATCTGTAAGAGACAGTAGTTAGTGACAGATTCCTACCGCCCCACCCATCCTCCCCGTTCTACGAACTGATTTCTAGGGTTAAGGACATCCCTTTCAGGGCCCTAGTATTTTTCAGACACCTATATCAGCTTCTTGCATGGCTCTGCGTTCCTGGCTCGGAAAGTCGTGTACAGAACTGACGTCAGCGCGCAGGGGTGGCGTCTAAGTACTGCCCGCGACGTCATCCCGGCGATCACGACGCCGACGACGGACGCGGAGCCGCATGACGCCGCCTATCGACGCGCAAGGGTACTGCTACGCAAAAACTTTCCGGATCCAGCCTGACGCCTGGGGATATTCTAAGGTAAGGAATCTGTCACTAACTACTGTCTCTTACAGATATATCGTTACACAAGTTAGTAACTTGTGCTTCAGGTTGGCAAATATTTGTTAACTTGGGTAAAATCTTTGACAAAAGTTGTGACTCCTTGGTGGCAAAATTTCACCTCATTGAAGAACTACCTTGAAAAACTTGTGTAGCCTTGGTGTGTGTTTCCTTTTCCGATCCTCGGAAACAGGCAGCTTTTACAGATAGCTGTTTATTTTAAGGCACCACAAAGAAATGTCTATTCTACTGCACGTTAGGTTCTGTTTGTTGTTTGAGGTGTTTGATATATTGGCTAACATGACATCCTTTGTCTGCTTCATGGTGTTTTGAAATGCTGTAAGCATTCATAAATGCTAAAACAAAGCAGGATTTGGGCAGTCACAGTAAACAGAATGAGCATTACAAGTACACATGAGACAATGAGGTTTCTGTGCACAATTTTCTGTTATTTACGTGTTTTTAGTGATGCCGGAAATGGTACCCCATAATATCTTTGATGTTGTTAGTTTTGTTACATGCATATCGCAATGTTTTATTTATGAAGGCAAAATGAAACAGACATTAACCAATGTGTCTCTTCTCTGTCACCCCCTGGCCAAAGCTGTCACCCTAAACCGTAAATAGGCACCATATCCCTCATTGATTCAAATAGACGTGCTGAGGGAGTGGCAACTGATGTTCTATCATAGAGGCTGATCTTGAATTGTGCTGGTGAAATTTCCATCCTCCACTGTGGCATGTGTAGGTTCGTCAGCATATTAAAGTTCTACTGCATTTTTTAACTCACCACCATGATAGGTGAGAGTTTTCCATCAAATGCCTGGTGTCTCTGCTATGAGTTAGATCTCTTTGGGGATGTAGGGTTCCACAGATATCAGTTTAAGATTATGAAATTAGCACTACCATAAGTCAACACTAGAAATGTACTGCCAAAGTGAGGGGTGGAGAGGACACATTAGCGCATGCATATCTTGTTTCTCTAACACGCTGAGAAGTGTTTCGCTCCACACCTTGGCAGACCCAATGCAGATAAGGAAGTGTCTCCATCAGTGACAGGTCTCCCCTTTCTGGCCCTGTAATTCGGTTGGAAGAACCACTACAAGTATGAATGGAAGCGTTGGTGGATATAGGCAGATATTACTTGGGAAAATATGTGATCAATGCCTCAGAGGTGGTGGGAGTTTTAACCAGCATGTGGGAGACATTTGAGCATTTCTTTTGGTCGACACCATCATGCTATGCAGTGCACTGAAGTAGCAGACAGGAAAAAAAGCCGACAGACATAGCCGTCTGAAAGCTGTTCCTATCCAAGAGAAGCATTCTGATGCTGTTTCTGCCGGCAATGCTTGGCAATGAGGGCTTTCCTAATGACCGGGCCAGCAAGGCACTGGACTCAGGAAAGACAGCATGCAGCATCCTCTAAATGAGGCAGGGGAAGTAAGGTGGGGACGGACTGGGCATCTGACAATTTTTGCTTGAGAACCTATTACTTCCAACTCTAAATGACCCCCTTATTCCGAGCAAAGTAGTGAGCACTTGATTAGTAAACATTAAATCTAGGCTATCCTACATTGTCCTCATAACATTGAGTATTTGTAAAAATTCTGGGAAACGGTGAGTGACTCCTCAAATTAACCAGTTGCTATTATTTCCAACATTACTTATTACTTGTTTCTTTCTCTTGCAGTCAGTGGAACGAAAGGCGTGGGTGTGAATGAGTTCCTTTCCGGATTGGAGGGTTCCGGATGGCTCCGACACATTAAAGCTGTACTGGATGCTGCTAACTGCTTAGCAAAAGTAAATCATATACCCATTGTTCTTCATGCGACGGGCTGCTACCCGTTTCTGTAACCAAATGCCAAAACACAGCTGTTTCTAAAATTGCACAATCTGAAAGAGAAAGTTATAGATTCCTTACCTTTAGAATTACCCCCAGGCGTCAGACGGGATCCGGAGAATTTTTTCGTCAGCAGTACCCCTGCGCGTCAAAAGGTGGCGTTGGTCGACTCCGCGTTCGTCGTTGGCGTCGTGGTCGCTGGGATGACGTTGCGGTAGCTACTTAGACGGCGCCCTCGTGCGCTGACGTCCGTTCGTTCTTTTTCCGCGCCAGCCACCGCAGATCCGGAGAGAGCGGTACCTCCAGTCACTTTTTGACTGACTTTTTTGCGACTTTTGTCGACATCGTCTTTGAGTCTGTCGACTCTTGGTGCACGTAGGAATGCCCGGTTTCAAGGTTTGCGGATCCTGCCGAGAACTGATGTCGGTGAAGGATCCACATCGCGTGTGCCTGATGTGCGACCATGACCCCAAGTCGTGCTCCGACTGCCGGACCATGAATCCGAAGTCTTTGCGGGAGCAATCTCGAAATCTTCTCGAGGCCCGGCAGTCCACTCCGTGCCGTTCGAGGTCCCGGTCGCGTGGGAGGTCGAGAGACCGGTTGCGGAGTCAACCCCACCACTCCTCCTCGAAGTCTTCGCACTCCTCAGGTAAGTCGAAGCACAAGAAGAAGTCGAAGAAGCATCGTCGCTCTTCGACTTCTCCCCGTCCGTCGGCTGACTCGACGAGGGATGCGGACGGTGCCCGTCCCGCGGCTCCACGTGCGGAGCCCAAAGGGTCGGCTCTGAGTTTCTCCCCTTTTTCGGGAGCCGGTTCGACCCCAGCCCAGCTTCGAAGCTTTTACGAAGCGATGCATGCCATCTTTGGGCAGCCCGACTCCGCTGGTGCGCCTTCGGACCCGGCAGACTCGGCTGGGGCCCTGGGCCTTCGACGCCGGCGGCTCTGGCACCGCAGGGTCCCCGTGGATTCAGGCCTGGATCCGGATCTGCGCCGGTCGACCTGATAACACCTCCCCTGGCGTCGATTCTACCGGCACCACGTCCGCAACCGACGTCGGTTGTGTCCCCAGCCGACGTCGACCCCGGCCTCCACCCTGACTTGGACACGGAGCCAGACCGATGCCGGATCCGGCACCGATGGGTACTTTTGTACCCCTATTCTACCCTGGTGCTTCTTTCAGGCAGATTGGCAACCAGAGGAGGGTGAGGAGGACTGGGAGGGGTCTGGTGACCCTTTAACTGACCAGTTGGAAGACCCGGACTGGAGAGAGGAGTTGGGGGAAGCCAGTGGTCTGGATACCTCCCCAGACCTTGGCATGTTGTCTCCTACCGTGGCTACGGAGGAGGGAGCTTCTTACGCAGTGGTGTTGCGTAGGGCGGCCGAAGCTCTCAACCTCGCGCTACCTCCGGTGGCAGTCAGGACTAACCTCCTGACAAAGGTGCTTCAGCCGGCAGCGAGCTCTTCGGAGCCCCTGTTGCCGTTCAATGAGGCTCTCACTGACATTCTTTTGAGCACCTGGTCCAGGCCCAACACAGGGGCTCCTGTGGATAGGATGATTGCCCGACGCCACCGCCCGGCTCCGGGCGACCCCACTTTCCTTTCCCAACACCCCACCCCTGAGAGCTTGGTGGTCCGAGCCTCGATGTCCAAAGGCGCGTTCCCTACTGCACCACCTGATAGGGAATCTAAAAAGCTGGACCATCTTGGGAAGAAGATGTTTTCTTCCTCCAGCTTGGGACTGCAGTCGGTAAACACTGCATGTCTGTTGGGCCGTTACACCCACTCTGTGTGGGATACGGTGGCGCAGGTGCTGCCCCGGTGCCCGGAGGAGGCCCGGGCCGTGCTCTCCCGTGCAGTCGCCGAGGGGAGAGACGCAGCCAAGTTTACCATACGTGTGGACTGGACACCGCCGACTCGCTAGGCAGGACAATTTCAACGTCGGTAGCCCTTCGACGCTACGCCTGGCTGAGGTTGACTGGTTTTTCCGGGGATGTCCAGGCTACCCTGATGAACATGCCTTTTGATGGCCGTCGCCTGTTCAGCGACAAAGCAGACAGCGCGCTAGAGCGCTTCAAGGACTCTCGGGCTACGGCCAAGTCCTTGGGCCTCTCCACCACCCGCCCTGCGCAGTCTGCTTTTCGCCCCTTTCGTGGCTACGGAAGGGGTGCCCCGCCACGTTCCACCCAGGGCTACAGGCCGGCGCAAGCTGCTCAGCCCCTGCGCGGCCGGGGGTGGGACTCACCGTCGTGGGTCTGGGGGCCAGCGAGCGGGCCAGTTCACCAATGCCCCCTCTGCAGCAGCCTCCAAACCCTCCTAGTCCGACCTTTCAGGGCCACCAATCGCCAGTGGGCGGCAGGATTTGCCATCACCTCCCCCACTGGCGCACCATCACGTCGGACAGGTGGGTTTTGCAGATAGTCCGAAGGGGCTACTCCCTCCCCTTCGAGACTATCCCCCCAGCCATGCCACCTCAGCACCATCGCATGTCGGAGGATCATCTGGCCCTTCTCCAACAGGAAGTTACGGCTCTCTTGGCCAAGGGAGCTATCGAGCGACTTCCTGCTCCAGAAGTAGGTAGTGGTTGCTATTCCCACTACTTTCTGGTGCCCAAGAAGGACAAAGGCCTGCGTCCTATCTTGGATCTCAGGAACGTCTACCGCTTCCTCCGGAAGGAGAAGTTCAAAATGTTGCCACTAGCTCAGGTCCTATCTGCTCTCGACCCTGGAGACTGGATGGTAGCTTTGGACTTGCAGGACGCTTACTTTCACATCCCCGTCCTGCCGGCCCACCGGCGTTACCTGCGGTTCACGGTAGGCCACGAGCACTTCCAGTTTACCGTGCTCCCCTTTGGCCTTACTAGCACCCCTCGGGTGTTCACGAAAGTGATGGTGGTGGTCGCAGCTCATCTGCGCAGACCAGGGGTTCCAGTCTTCCCCTATCTCGATGACTGGCCAATCTTTCAGCCTCTATCCCGGGTTTCGGTCAGAATGACCCTGAGGCTGCTGGGCCTCATGGCCTCCTGCTGGTAGATCATGCCAGGTGGCATATGCGGGCTCTGCAGTGGGACCTGAAGTTCCAGTGGGCACAACATCAGGGGAATCTGTACGATTGCGTTCAGATCTCAGAGGGCACTGCACAACAATTGCAGTGGTGGCTAACGAACCAGGATTGGGTCAACGGCAGATCCCTCTCCCTTCCCCAACCGGAGTTCACAGTGGTGACGGTTGCATCACTTCTCGGGTGGGGAGGCCACATGGGAGAGGCAGAGATCAAAGGCCTCTGGTCTCTGGCGGAGTCCAGGCTCCACATCAACCTTCTGGAGCTCCTGGAGATCCGTCTTGCGCTAAAAGCATTCCTTCCCTCTGTCCGGGGAAGAGTAGTGCAGGTGTTCACGGACAACACCACCGCCATGTGGTACTGCAACAAACAAGGCGTCAAGAGGCTCTCCGTCTCTGGACATGGCTGGAACATCAGGGCATATCCCTGATGGTTTAACACCTGGCAGGTTCACTGAACGCCAGGGCGGACGAACTCAGCCGCAGGTGCATGATGGATCACGAATGGCGTCTTCACTCAGAGGTGGTGCAAGGTCTCTTTCGGCAGTGGGGAGAGCCTTGGTTAGATCTATTCGCCACCGAAGAGAACGCGCAATGTCAGCAGTTCTGCGCGTTGGAATTTCCATGGCGGCACTCGCTAGGTGACGCTTTTAGTCTCTAGTGGAGTTGCGGTCTTCTATACGCCTTTCCGCCTATACCACTTCTGCCCAGAGTGCTGAAGAAGATCAAGCGCGAACGGGCCCAAGTCATTCTTGTGGCTCTGGATAGGGCACGAAGAGTCTGGTATCCCGAGCTGTTACACATGGCCATCGATCCTCCGATCAGACTGCCTCTTTGGGAGGATCTTCTGTCGCAGCAGCAGGAGACGGTCCTCCACCCGAACCTGTCCAGTCTCCACCTCCTTGCGTGGAGATTGAGCGGCGACAGTTGACAGCCTTAGACCTTCCTCCCGAAGTCTGTGATGTTATCTTGGCTGCCAGGCGTCCCTCCACTAAGACGGTATACGCCTGCAGATCGAACAAATTTGTGGCATGGTGCGCAGCAAAGGCTGTGGATCCCTTTTCTGCCTCTCTCTCTGAGGTTCTCTTGTTCCTCCTCTCTTTAGCCTGGCAGGGCTCTGCTCTGGGCACTCTTAAGGGCTATCTCTCAGCCGTTTCAGCCTTTCTTAGGCTTCCTGATCAGCCTTCTCTTTTCAAGTCCTCTGTTGTAAATCGCTTTCTGAAGGGCATTACTCATCTTTTTCCTCCTGTTCCCTTCGTAATGCCTCAATGGGACTTGAACTTGGTTCTTACTTATCTTATGTGCGCTTCCTTATGAGCCACTACAGTACTGTCCTCTAAGACTTCTCACTTTAAAGACTGCCTTTCTGGTTGCCATCACTTCTGCTCGCAGAGTGAGTGAGCTCCAGGCTCTTTCTTCAAAGCCCCCTTTTCTGGCTCTTCATCCGGACAAGGTTGTCCTAAGAACCAGACCTTCTTTTCTTTCCAAGGTGGTTACTTCTTTCCACATTGGTCAAACCATCACTTTGCCCACCTTCTTTCCGCCTCCACATCCTTCTAAGGAGGAAGAGAGGCTCCACCGTCTGGATCCAAAACGTGCGCTTTCATTTTATTTGGATCGCACAAAGCAATTCCGGGTGGACAACCAGCTCTTTGTTGGCTACGTGGGCGCCAAAAAAGGTCGGGCTGTGCAAAAACGGACCATCTCTAGGTGGGTTGTTTTGTGCATTAAAGCTTGCTACTCTTTGGCAAAGAAGGAGCCTCAAGTGGGATTGCACGCCCATTCCACCAGGGCGACGGCAGCTACCACTGCTTTGGGACAGGGAGTCCCCCTCAATGACATCTGTCAGACAGCAACGTGGGCTTCTCTGCACACGTTCACAAAACACTACTGCCTGGACAGTCAGGCCCAGAGGGACGGCTTCTTTGGCCGTTCTGTTCTCCAGGACTTTCTGGTGTGAACTTGGTTCGCAGACCCACCTCCGGGGTTGGTATTGCTGGGATATCTATTCTAAAGGTAAGGAATCTATAACTAACTGTCTCTTTCAGATGAACAAGTTACTTACCTTCGGTAACGATATGTCTGTAAGAGACATAAATTAGTTAGAGATTCCTTACCGCCCCACCCATCCTCCCCGTTCTGCGAACTGACTTCTAGGGTCAGGGAATCCCTTTCAGGGCCGTAGTTTTGTGCACCAGTGGTCAGTGTCTTGCATGGCTCTGCGCTTCTGGCGTGTTATGTTGTGTAAAAGAACTGACGTCAGCGCGCGAGGGTTGCGTCTAAGTAGCTACCGCGACGTCATCCCGGGGACCACGATGCCAACGACGAACGCGGAGTCGACCGACGCCACCTTTCGACGCGCAGGGGTACTGCTGACGAAAAAATTCTCCGGATCCAGTCTGACGCCTGGGGGTAATTCTAAAGGTAAGGAATCTATAACTAATCTATGTCTCTTACAGATATATCGTTACCGAAGGTAAGTTAAGTAACTTGTTCTTTTGTTCTCTACTTTATTTGTCATTGACAGTTTTAAAAACAGCTGTGTTCCAATCTTGCTCAAAAATGCTAAAATGCTTTGTTTGAATTTGAAAGGGTTTTGCTGAAAGACTATCATGTTTTGGAAGACCGGTATTGTGTCAATGCTTTTATCAGTGATCACAAAGGAAACATCCTCCCACAATCCTTTGGAGACTGTCACAGGACATATTTCTTGTTTTTTATCTTCAAATAGCATACACTTTGTGGATCAATACATCGTGAGCGCATTAAAACCACTGTGAGAGCAATCCTGATTAAGTGTAAACATCTGCGATTTACCCATCTCTTCACAAGTATGGACATTTCTGGCAGGATCAGCAACTGTGCCCTGCAGACTTTAAACAATAATTTTGATATGCTAATGCACATCATATTCCATCAGCAAGTCTGACTCATCCATCATCAGTTCCTGTTTGTGTGGTCTCCAACTTTAGCCCCTTCAAAAGATAGCCTGTTAAAGTAAGAAGGGGTCTAATTTGCTCGGAGGACCTTTAGGGAAATGGTAGCGTTGGAATGAAAAAAGCTTCTCCAGTACTGGGGTATCTTTCATAGATTCACATGCATGAATCATTCCCCATCTTCGAAGTGGTACTTAAAAGCAGTGAGTAATAACTTTAACATAGAAGTTAATGTAGAAAAAACATTCACTTTAACATCTCGTCATAGTCATTAGGAATGGCCCAAACTCCAGCCAATCAGGCGACAGCACCCTCTAGAACCCTCACCACAGAGGCTCCAGGCTCTCAGATTTTCTACTGCATGTCGTGTGAAGGGAGTCTCCCTGAACTCTGCTCAGTACTTTCTCACTTTGGCCTACTGAACAATTTTCTTCTTCAGATCAGCATGTCTTATACAAAAAGGTCTCTTTTTAGGCATTGTGACTCCTGTGGGAAGCTCAGACTACACTCGGATGATCCCCACATGAAGTGTATTTACTGCCTTCACCCTGATCACCAGGTGAGAGACTGTAAAATCTGCAGAACTTTCTCTCAAAAAACTTTGAGAGATAGAGAGGCACATCGTCTTTGTTGGCTTCAGAAGTTGAAGACCAAAGACAATCCTCTGTCTGATAACAATAGTGATTCCTCCCTCAAAACTACTGCTTCTAAAAAGAGGGCAAGTGAGGTGGAGTTGGTGTCTCCCAAGGCTGTAAAGGTGCTGAAGAAACATCACCATTCTATGAAATCTGATGACCAGCCCTCCTCATCTAAAAAGGAGTCTGCCTCTCACAAGGGTAATTCTGTGCCCTCTACTCCTTCTAGAGCCTCATCTAAGGTAAAGTCAACGTCCAGGTCTCTACCGGAGACGATTTCGTCACCTCAGAAAGACACTCCGTCGATGGCGCCCTCGTCGGCAAAAGCTTCCGTCGCCACAACTACGACGACGACATCGACCTTCTCTTCGCCTCAAATTAAACTTATTATGTGTTCGTCCACTTCTCCGTCGACCATAGTTTCTGTAAAGGTGAGGCCTTCTACGTCGACGACCACATAGTCTATGACGTCGATGACAAAAAAAGGACCATCGTTAAAAGATTCGTCGACAGATCGGTCATCGCGGCTGAGGTTGTCGGCGGCTCTTAAAAATAAGAATCTCCCGTCGACGGTAGCCGCGTCGACGAGGGCTCTGTCAATTGACCTGAAGCCTATGTCCACGGACCTGCGTCGATGATCCTCATTGACGTCAAAGTTGTGGACAGAAGAGCCGTCGCCGAAAACTCCGTCATCGACATCCTCGTCAACGGTTTGTTTGACATCGTCGTCGTTGTTGGCTCCATCGACAATTTTGCCTGCAACTCAGGATAATGGATCTGATTCTACGTCGATGAAGATGCAAGTTGCCCAGGACACTGTTTTATCATCTACACTTATCCAATCCAAAAGAAGAGCTTCACAAGAAGGAATTTTACCTATCCACACCTCTCCTAGTAAGGTGTCTCCCAGTCCTCCAGAAGAAATATTTGATTATGGAGACGAAGAAGAAGAAGAAGATTCTGATGATGAGGGCATCTTTGGTGTGGCTCACAGTCCTTCAGACCTTCGAATAAAATGCGAGGAGGATGATGATGAGTATGTCTACTACCCTCAGGACCCCAACCAGGATAGACCGAGGGAACAAATCATTCAAATGCCTGTTTCCCTAGTATCACATCTACAACTTATGGTGGAAGATTGCTACCGCAGATTCCCTCCTTCAGAACCAGCTACTTCAGTCCCTCAAACTCCTACTGCGCAGACATCCTTGATAATAAGATCTCCTCCTCCTTTTTCTCCACCACCTGTAGCACCGCAACCACAGGGTCAGGAGCATCACACTACTGATGATGAAAGAGAGGAGGGAGAGCTGGATGAGGTATCACTACCTAACGAGTGGGACGACTATCGGATACAAACACCATCTTCTTCCACCCCGCCTCCGGTGGATTTGCCACCCGAAGACATAGGGGGTTTTCATACCCTTATAGAAAGAGCGGCAAAGAGATTTCAGCTTCCCATGGTCACCAAACGATTTTAAGGAGCAGACTAAAAGGCAGATTCGTTCAATCCCCATAATGGATATTATATAGGAGAAAGGCCTAAAAGTAATGAGAACACCAGCCTCAATTCCAGCAGTCTTGCCTAAGTTGGAAAAGAAGCATAAGGCGCCGGACAACTCGCCTGCCTGCCTTATAAGGCAACCTAAGCTGGATTCAGTGATTTCTCGGGCGGCTCAAAGTCGAACCAGGAATCCTGCTTCACCCCTGTCTGCCCCTCCGGATAGAGATGGAAGACGTCTTGACTCCATTGGCAAAAAATTCTCCACTAAGGCAGCAACCACTGTTAGAGCGGCGAACTCTCTTGCCATTCTGGGTAGATACGACCGACAAATGTGGTTGGACATTTAGCCGTTTATTGATATGTTGCCTGAGGACTCGAAGGCAGAAGCAATGAGAATTCTTCAGGAGGGAGAGAGGATCTCGGCGGAGATTGACTGTGCTGTAGATGTTTCGTCAACAGGTTTCCGACAGTTGGCTGGGTCGGCGGTCCTAAGACGACAGGGATGGTTAAGAGCTACTTCTTTCTGCCAAGAAGATCATCAATATGCCTTATGATGGCGAATCCTTATTTGGCCAGCACATTGATGAAACGCTGCAAACGATTAAGAAGGATACAGATACTGCGAAGGCGCTAGGCACCCTGCAGTTTAAGAAGCAGCCTTTTCGTGGAGCCAGAAGACGTGGCTCGTCTTCCTTTCGGGGAGGTTATAACCAGTACAAACAGTTCAAACCGTATCAGGGGCAATCCCGATATTCATCAACAAAACAACATCAGCAGTCGTACAAGCAACCTCCTGCCGCTTCCTACAAGCAACCTCCTGCCGCTTCCTACAAGCACTCGAGAGGAAAGACAGCCTTCAGAGGCAGAGAGACCACCAAGAAACAGTGACAAACGCCCAGTGCCAGACACAATCCCCACCAGTCCTGCGAAATTGGTGGAAGGATTTCCTGTTTCCTCCCCAAATGGTCTACAATAACAACAGACAGGTGGGTCTTAGATATAGTTTCCAACGGTCACACTTTGGAATTTCAGAAAATACCTCCAAATTTCCCACCCCGAGGTCCTCCCCCTTCTCATCTAATGGAATTATTATCTCATATAAAGGTAATGTTGCACAAGGGAGCAATCAAAGTGGTACCAGGTGCACAGTGAGGAACAGGATTTTATTCAAGATTTTTCCTCATAAGAAAGAAATCGGGAGAATGGCGCTTGGACCTACGTTGCCTTAACAAATTCCTGAAAAAACAGACCTTTCATATGTTATCTCTTCAGGAGGTGCTTCAATTAGTGAATCAAGGAGATCACATGATAACCTTAGATCTTCGAGACGCCTATTTTCATATCCCCATTCACCCCAAGCACAGAAAATTCTTACGCTTCAGAGTGGCTGGCATGGACTATCAGTTCTGGGTTCTCCCATTTGGCCTTGGTTCGGCGCCTCAAGTGTTCACCAAGGTCCTAGCACCGGTGGCGGCCCATCTGAGATGAGCAGGGATTAAAATTTTCCCTTACCTGGACGTTTGTCTCATAAAAGCAAAATCCTTTACAGTGGCAAGCAGTCATACTCCGAAATGCCTCTCCCTTTTCCAGTCCTTGGGGCTGTCCATCAACGTTCCAAAGTCTCAGCTAATTCCCTCGAGGGTCAGAACGTTATTAGGAGCAGCCTTAGACACTCAACAGGCAAAAGCCTTCGCCTCGCAGGAAAGGCAGGAAAAGATTTGCAGGCTGGCAGCTCTACTCCTTGTAAAAAAGTCAATTTCAGTACGGAAGTACAAAGCGCTTCTGGGAATGGTGTCCTCCTGCATTCCCAACTGCCGCTTGCGAATGAGACCCTTGCAAGAAGAACTAGATAGTCAGTGGTTACAAATCTCGGGGTCCTTCGAGGATATTATAAAGATAACACAACAGATGAAGGAGGCGCTTCCCGCCCCTCCCGCAGCGCCCTGACGCCTCCGGGCAAAGTTTGCGCTTTAGCAAACTAATATTCATTCATTCATTCATGGTGGACTCACATCCCGAACTTAGCCACAGGCCAGTCGTTCTTAATAGATTCTCCGAAATACATAATTTCGACCGACGCCTCCCTCGAAGGTTGGGGAGCACATCTGGAGGGTTTAATGGTCAAGGGCAAATGGGACAGCAAGCAACGGTCCCTACACATCAATCTGTTGGAACTAAAGGCAATTTTCCTGGCCCCGAAGTCCTTTCTTTTAAAAATCTCAGGAGCATCAGTTTTAATTCGGACAGACAATACTACAAGTATGCACTATCTAAACAAACAAGGCGGGACAAGATCGACTACGCTATCTATGCAAGCCCAGTAAATTTGGGATTGGGCAATTCTGCACCAGATAATATTAACAGTGGAACATGTTCCAGGAGTGGCCAATATCCTGGCAGATTCCCTGAGCAGGTCAATCTCGGCCAACCACGAGTGGGAACTCCACCAACCGACGTTGAATCGCTGCTTTCTATCATGGGGCGAACCGAAGTTAGACCTATTTGCGACCAGTCAGAGCCGCAAATGCCGATTCTTCGCCAGCTGGCTACCCCAACAGGGATCATGCAGGAATGCGTTTTTGATAAACTGGTCAAAGATTTATGCTTACGCTTTTCCTCCGATTCCTTTAATTCCAAGGGTGCCCCCGAAGATGAGGAAGGAACCTTGCCGAATACTACTCATAGCACCCAGGTGGCCTCACCAGTTCTGGTTCACAGAGCTTCTCCTTCTCTCAGAGTGCAAATCCATTCTGTTACGTCCAATACCGAACCTGTTAATGACGAATCACGGCCAAGTCCACCATCCAGACCCAACACCTCTTCAATTGTAGGCTTGGCTCCTGAAAACTATGAGTTTGCCGATCTAGCCATCCCTGCCGACTGTCGGGAGGTCCTTGCGAATGCTAGAGCTCAGTCCACTATTAAAACTTACAAGCTTAAATGGAAGAGATTCTGCCATTGGTGTGCAAGCTCAGAGGTACATCCTATCCAGCTTCCTCCAGAGCAGTTACTACCTTTTTTCCTACAGCTGGCTAAGTCTGGTCTCTCCCATTCGTCCATTAAGGTTTTCCTCGCCGCAATATCCAGATTCTGGCGGCATAATGGGTCACAGTCACTTTCGTCATCAAGAATTATGAAACAATTTCTAAAAGGCTTGTTTAGAATGTTCCCACCAATAAGGCGTCCACCTCTGCCTTGGCATCTCAACATTGTGTTGGCACAACTTATGAAAGGACCATTTGAGCCCATTCATAGAGCGGACCTCAAATATATCACATGGAAAACGTCTGTTCTGCTGGCTCTTACGCCATCTAGACAAGTAAGCGACATACAAGCTTTAACTATTTGTCATCCTTTCCTTCAATTTACAAGGGACTCTGTTATACTTCGTACCAATCCTTCCTTCAGCCCTAAGGTCCCATCGGATTTTAATTTAAATGAACCAGTCATATTGAAAAGTTTTTTCCCAAATCTGCAAACACCAGCGGAAAAACTTTACACTCTTTGGATCTAAAGAGGTGTATAAAATTCTATTTGCAGAAGACTACCAGCATCCGCAAAACAGCTGTTTGTGGCATATGGAAACGTCAGGAAGGGATATCCTGTTACTAAACAAACTATAGCAAACCACTATCTTCAACTGTGAAAGCTCACTCTACGAGAGCTGTTTCCTCTTCGACAGCCCTCTTTGCCGGTGTGCCTATACAACAGATTGGCAGAGCAGCAACCTGGTCCAGCAGGCACACATTTAAAAGGCATCACTGTTTGGAAGCCACAAGCAATGCGGACACAGCTGTGGGACAGGCGGTTCTCCGTAATCTTTTTCAGTAATGTGAGCCTCTCTACTTCCCACCTTCCTATATGTTTTGACGATTCTCTTATTTGTTTGATAGCTGATTTAGGTTTGTTTTATCGTGTATACATTGTTATGTACACTTATATATATATTTAAATACATATATGCTAGTAAATGTCTATAGAGATATATGTAGATATGTATGTATATCTATATATATATATATATATATCACGAAGAAATCCCAATGTCACGGCAGACACTCCGGCGCAACACACGGGCACAGACTCCAAAAGCTGGTGTGAAAACAGGATGGTAGTTTATTCACACATCAAGAAAAGGTCCAACATGACGCGTTTCGGCTGCCAGACATGCAGCCTTGATCACATAGCGTTATGGGCGGACATGTGCAGTATATATACAGGTGAATGTGGTTTGGATGTAGTTGCTATGTCCATTGTCATGAGTAAGCACTTTACTACAGCTAGCGCCAAAAGTCATGCGTGTCATTTTACTGCAAGCAGGAAAACGAGCTCCTAGTGACATATATATATATATATATACATATATATATATATATATATATATATATATATATGTAGTTGTGATGCATTTTGCTACTGGGTTACATATATTTTTACTGCATGCCTTGTATGGGCATACATACCTATAATGCTACTGCTAACTATTCGGATTCAAGCATGTGAATCAATGAAAGATAACCCAATACTGGAGAAGAAAATAAGTTACTTACCTGTAAACTGTGGTTCTCCAGTATTGGTATCTTTCATAGATTCACATGACCATGTCATGAGTGATGTAATATGTGTCGTCATCAGCAGTGCATTGCGGGGGCGCGAGTTATAGTTAGCTCAACTAACTATAACGGCTGAATTTCTCTGGTTTTGTACGAGTGAAATGTCCAACTAACTATAACGTCCTTGAAACCTGTGGTTT
Source organism: Calotriton arnoldi (assembly GCA_963921515.1). NCBI lineage: Eukaryota > Metazoa > Chordata > Amphibia > Caudata > Salamandridae > Calotriton > Calotriton arnoldi. The sequence goes on from CAWUFW010001631.1 coordinate 1,870,190, forward strand.
TTTCAGTGAATTTCAAAGGTTTTTTAAATGCTAATTTCTAACTATAACGACCCTGAAACCTATGGTTTTTTCAGTGAATTTCAATGGTTTTTTAAATGCTCATTTCTAACTATAACGTCCCTGAAACCTATGGTTTTTTTCACTGAATTTCTAAGGTTTTTCAAATGCTAATTTCTTACTATGCCTACATAGGTAGGACATATGCAGAAAGAGGAAGAAAGGCGCAGAAAGAACCAACAGAGGTGCAGAAAGAGGCCTTGTTGCAAAGTCATCCTGTGCCCCCAACTTTTTGCTGACGGGTACTGGTGGTAACTGACTCTGACTAACCAGGCCTAGAACCAGTGCTATGCTAAAAGACACTTAGAATACAGTGAAAACACCTACATACACTAGGGAACACTATGCGTTGGGGTACCCCTGTGATTGGCATGACCTCCTCTGTAAGGCCCTAGTACATAATAGGGCAGGGGGATTAAAATTACCTCCAAGTCAGAGGTGCAGAAAGATGCTTCTTTAAGTAGTAGTCACGTTTGCAGAGTGCTGGGCCTCCGACGAGCGCTCAGGAATTCCGCTGCATAGGATTTAGAGGAGGTACCAGGAGGGCTTCTTGGCCCCCAAAGTCCCTCAGGAGTAAATTGGACTTCATCCCCCATCCCGTAGTCTGCCAGGAGGCGCGTTCGCAGAGTGGTGGAGAAAGGGGGGCATGGCCTCCGAAGACTTCTTAGCAATCCCACTGTGTGGGACTTACTGGAGGTAACAAGAGGGGTAGTTGGCCCCCAAGGACAACCTTGGGGGCCAACTACCCCTCCTATTACCTCCAGTAAGTCCCGCACAGCAGGATTGCTAAATTGTCATAGGCCACGCCCCCTTTCCCCACCACTCTGCAAACGCACTTCCTGGCGCGCTCTTGGATGGGGATTAAAGTCCCCTTCGCTACTGGGGGTCCTTAGGGGCCAACTAGCCTACCTGATACCTCCAGTATGTCCCAGATAGTGGGATTGCTGAAAGCTGGAAACAGGCCATGCCCCCTTTCTCCACCACTCTGCAAACGCCCCTCCTGGCGCGTTCTAAATTGGGGGATTAAGTCCCCTTGAATACTGAGGGTCCCTGGGGGCCAACTAGCCCACCAGGTACCTCCAGTAAGTCCCACACACCTGGATTGCTGAGAGTGGTCCGAGGCAACGCCCCCTTTTTACACCACGCTGCAAACGCAGCTCCTGGCGCACTGCTGCTCGGGGGATGAAGTCCACTTGTATCCTGAGGTCCTTAGGACACAAGAGGACCTCATCGCCCCACCAGCAGTGCGCCAAGAGGCGCGCTTGCAGAGTGGCAATCCAGCTGTGTGGCGCTTACTGAAGGTACCTGGTGAGCTAGTTGGCCCCCAGGGACCCTCAGTATTCAAGGGGACTTAATCCCCCAACTTAGAACGCGCCAGGGGGCACGTTTGCAGAGTGCTGCAGGGAGGGGGCAGGGTCTCCGGCGAGATGCCGGCTTTTTAAAAAAAAGAATATTTGTAGAAGGGGGGCTGTGTGGCCCCCCTTCTTTTACTATTTTTTGGGCCCTGGGGACCCCATCCCCCAGGGCCTGAGCATTTTTTATTTTTTTTTAAACAGGAAGGGGGCCGCATGGCCTCCCTTCCCTGGGCCGCTTTTGGCCCAGGGGACCCAATCCCCCGGGGCCTGGCCTCACCTTTGGGGACCGTGAGGGGAGCCCCAATGCCCCCACGGTCCTGCCGGCTCCCCTCCTCCTGCGGGAGCCGGCATTGCTTTTGCACAAGGGGAGCTGCTGACATGCAGCTCCCCTTGTGCAAAAGCAATCCTGCTTTGGTTTTTGGACGCGAGAGCAGGTTTCCTGTTCTCGCGTCCAAAAACCAAAGCAGTGTTGGCTATGGCAGGGCGGGAGCCGCACGGCTCCCGCCCTGCCATAGCAAACAGCAATGTCCCGGGGATGGGCACCCCGGGACATTGCAGGAGCCGGCCCTGGGGGTGTGGCGGTCCCCAGGGCCATCAAGGGCTCCAGGAGGGGGGCCGCGCGGCCCCCCTCCCATCATTTAACAAAGCCCCGGGGAGGTGGTGGTCCCCGGGGCTTGGGAGGGGCCCGTGAGGCCCCCGCAAATAATTTGATGAAAGCCCCGGGGAGGTGGCGGTCCCCGGGGCTTGGTGGGTCCGTGAGGCCCCCCCCACCCACATTTTTAATAAAAATAAATTTAAGCCCCGGGGAGGTGGCGGTCCCCGGGGCAGCGGGGGGCCGCGTGCCCCGCGCATATTTAAATAAAGCCCCAGGGAGGTGGCGGTCCCCGGGGCTTGGGGGGGGGCCTGGGAGCCCCCCCTCCCCACATCTTAATAAACAAGCCCCGGGGAGGTGGCGGTCCCCGGGGCTGCGGGGTCCCCCGCGGGCCCCCGCTATATATTTTGGCATTGCCCCCGGGACCTGGCCCACCCGGGGGCTTACAGATAACGAAGCGCGAAGCCCGCGCTTCCTTTTTTAAAAATTTTCTCAGCAGGATTCGCGCACACAGCGCGAGTTCTGCAGATTTTCTTTTTTTTAAATGCTTTTTTTTGGCCCTGCGGGCCCCTGTGGGACCCCCTGAGCAGGCCTAGGGGGTCAGGGTGTTTCTACCCTGCCCCCTTTTCTTGTTTTTCACCTTTTTTCCTACTGATTTCTTGTGACTCAAGATGGCTGTCAACACTTCCTGGTTTGGAGTGTTGGCAGCCAATCAGAAGTCAGCTCGTGCTCTGGAGGAGTCGCGACTCCTCCTCGGTGCTCAGATATCGAAAGTTTTCTTTTTTTAATTTCTCAGGAACTACCGAACGGATTTACACCATTTAAAAAAAAAAAAAAGGTCGCTTTCTGAACCAAGAGCTACCTTTTTGCCAAATTTGGTGTAATTCCGTTCAGCAGTTCGGGCTGTAGCCTGTTCCAATTTTTCCTATGGAAATTAACATGGGGAAAACGCGTTTTGGGACCCCCCTTTTTTCTTGGCCCCCGCTTGACGAATCACCCCGAAACTTTCAAGACAGGAGCTGACCGGAGCGCCCCATTAGCTTTGAAAATTTCACGAAGATTCGTCAACCGGCACCAAAGATATTGGCAAATCAAAAAACGCTTTTCCTATGGAAAATAGGTCCTAACTATAACTACCTACTGGCCACCGCCAGTAGGTAATGTATATGTATATATATATTCACTGAAAAAACCATAGGTTTTAGGGAAAGTTATAGTTAGTTGGACATTGCACTCGTACAAAACCCGTGAAATTCCCCCGTTATAGTTAGTTCAGCTAACTATAACTCGCGCCCCCGCAATGCACTGCTGATGACGTCACATATTACATCACTCATGACATGGTCAGTGACATCACTGATGACATCACTGATGACATCACTGATGACATCTCAAATGACATCATCCAGTGACTGTGTGTTTCTGTAAAGTTTAAATATGTTTAATATATATAGGGAAAGGCGTATTGAAGAATGAGTGGGTGTATAAGCGTCTGAATGGATGATTTAGTAAGTGCGTGACTGAGTCTATAAGTGAGTGATTAAATGTATCTTACTGGATGCATGGGTGAGTGTCTAAACTGTGTGAATGTCTGTATCAGTGTGTCTGTTGTTGTGTAAGCAGCTGCATGGGTTTCTGACTAGCTAAATGAGTGTCTATATGGGTTATGGATTGGTTCTCTGAGTATCTGTATGGGTGCCTCAGTGTTTGTGTGGGTGGGGTGTGTGTGACTCTGTGCATATATGTGTGAGTGGGTGATTCACTGGGTGCATGGTTTCAAGAGTGCGTTTGTGATGGACTGTATGGGTGGGTGAGTGTGTGTATGGGTGTGTTAGTGATTGAATGTATATCTCAGTGGTACATGTGTGAGTAACTACATATGTGAAAGGCAGTATATATGTGTGTTGGAGTATATAAATGGCTATAAGTGAGAGTGTGTGATTGTGAGAGTGGCTATATGGATGAGTGTGTGCTTGCATCAGTGATTGCATAGGAGCGTAAGAATGTGCTAGTATTTTTATGAGTAAGTGAGCTGGTGTGTATAACTGTATAGGTGAGTAAATTGGAGTGTGATTAATTATTTGCATGACTGACTAGGTGTGTGAGTACCTCTATGGATGAGTTGCGTTGTGTGAGTGTTTTTATAGGTGTATGAGTGCATATGATAGTCCTGTACTGAGTGACTGTAAGTATGAGTGACTGTACGGGTGAGTGAGTAGATGTGTGTGTGTAGACCTAAGAATCAGTGAGTGGGTATGTACTTATTTGTATTGGAGTGTGTATGGTTTTGAGAATGGGAGTCTGTAATTTAGAGTGGGTGTATCAAAAGTTATATTAGGGTGTGAGAAGATGCATTAAATTCTCACATGGATGATGTCATCAGTGATGTCATTTGAGATGTCATCAGTGATGTCATCAGTGATGTCACTGACCATGTCATGAGTGATGTAATATGTGACGTCATCAGCAGTGCATTGCGGGGCGCGAGTTATAGTTAGCTGAACTAACTATAACGGGGAATTTCACGGGTTTTGTACGAGTGCAATGTCCAACTAACTATAACTTTCCCTAAAACCTATGGTTTTTTCAGTGAATTTCAAAGGTTTTTAAATGCTAATTTCTAACTATAACGTGTCTGAAACCTATGGTTTTTCAGTGAATTTCAAAGGTTTTTTAAATGCTAATTTCTAACTATAACGTGCCTGAAACCTATGTTTTTTCAGTGAATTTCAAAGGTTTTTAAATGCTAATTTCTAACTATAACGTGCCTGAAACCTATGATTTTTTAAGTGAATTTCAAAGGTTTTTTAAATGCTAATTTCTAACTATGCCAACAGAGGTAGGACATGTGAAGAAAGAAGAAAAAACGCACAGAAAGAAGCAAAAGATGTGCAGAAAGAACCAACAGAGGAGCAGAAAGAGGCCTTGTTGCAAAATCATCCTGTGCCCACAACTTTTTCAGACGGGTACTGGTGGTAACTGACTCTGACTAACCAGAGCCAGTGCGCATTTGGACAGTGGTGAAGGGAGGGGGGCCTGAGGTGACATGTGTGCAAGCGCGCCCCGTGGCGCGTTTTAAGTTGCGGGATTAAGTCCCCTTGAATCCTGAGGGTCCCTGGGGCCCAACTAGCCCCCAGGTAACTACAGTTAGGACCACAGAGCTGAGTTGCAGAGAGGCGTTCCGAGGCCACGCACCTTTTTCACCTCTCTGCAACGCAACTCTGTTGTGCTTACTGAAGGTACCTGGTGGGCTAGTTGGCCTCCAGGATTCAAAGGAATTAACTCCCCAACTTAAAACGCACCACAGGGCGTGTTTGCGCACATGTCACCTGAGGCCCCGCCCTCCCTTCACCACTGTGCAAATGCGCCCCGTGGCGCGTTTTAAGTTGGGGGATTAGGTCACCTTGAATCCTGAGAGTCCCTGGGGCCCAACTAGCCCACCAGGTACTTCCAGTAAGCACCACAGGCCTGCGTTGCAACGCTTGTAACAAATTGTGCAGTTGTGTTTAGGTAGTGAAGAGGGTCGTGCTGGGGGTAGTGTTTTAGGGTTTAGGGTAGTGCAGTGGTGTTTGTGTAGTGTAGGGGGTCATGCTGGGGGTAGATTTAGGGTTTAGGGTAGTGCAGTGGTGTTTGGGCAGTGTAGGGAGTCGTGCTGGGGGAGTGTTTTAGGGTTTAGGGTAGTACAGTGGTGTTTGGGTAGTGTAGGGGGTCGTGCTGGGGTTAGTGTTTTAGGGTTTTAGGGTTTAGGGTAGTGCAGTGGTGTTTGGGTAGTGTAGGGGATACTGCTGGGGGTAGTGTTTTAGGGTTTAGGGTAGTGCAGTGGTGTTTGGGTAGTGTAGGGGGTACTGCTGGGGGTAGTGTTTTAGGGTTTAGGGTAGTGCAGTGGTGTTTGGGTAGCGTAGGGGTACTGCTGGGGGTAGTGTTTTATGGTTTAGGGTAGTGCAGTGGTGTTTGGGTAGTGTAGGGGTTCGTGCTGGGGGTAGTTTTTTAGGGTTTAGGGTAGTGCAGTGGTGTTTGTGTAGTGTAGGAGGTCGTGTTTTAGGGTTTAGAGTAGTGCAGTGGTCTTTGGATAGTGTAGGGAGTCGTGCGGGGGTATTGTTTTAGAGTTTAGGGTAGTGCAGTGGTCTTTGGGTAGTGTAGGGGTTGTGCGGGGGTAGTGTTTTAGGGATTAGGGTAGTGCATTGGTATTTGGGTAGTGTAGGGGTCATGCGGGCGGTAGTGTTTTAGGGTTTAGGGCAGTGCAGTGGTGTTTGGATAGTGTAGGGGGTCGTGCTGGGGGAGTGTTTTAGGGTTTAGGGCAGTGCAGTCGTGTTCGGGTAGTGTAGGGGGTCGTGCTGGGGGAGTATTTTAGGGTTTAGGGTAGTGCAGTGGTCGGGTAGTGTAGGGGTCATGCTGGGGGTAGTGTTCTAGGGTTTAGGGCAGTGCAGTGGTGTTCGGGCAGTGTAGGGGGTCGTGCTGGGGGTGGTGTTTTAGGGTTTAGGGCAGTGCAGTGGTGTTCGGGCAGTGTAGGGGGTCGTGCTGGGGGTGGTGTTTCAGGGTTTAGGGCAGTGCAGTGGTGTTCGGGCAGTGTAGGGGGTCGTGCAGGGGTGGTGTTTCAGGGTTTAGGGCAGTGCAGTGGTGTTCGGGCAGTGTAGGGGGTCGTGCAGGGGTGGTGTTTCAGGGTTTAGGGCAGTGGTGTTCGGGCAGTGTAGGGGGTCATGCTGGGGTGGTGTTTCAGGGTTTGGGGCAGTGCAGTGGTGTTCGAGCAGTAAAGGGGTCATGCTGGGGGTGGTGTTTCAGGGTTTAGGGCAGTGCAGTGGTGTTCGGGCAGTGTAGGGGGCGGTGCAGGGGTGGTGTTTCATGGTTTAGGGCAGTGCAGTGGTGTTCGGGCAGTGTAGGGGGTGGTACAGGGGGTGGTGTTTCAGGATTTAGGGCAGTGCAGTGGTGTTCGGGCAGTGTAGGGGGTCGTGCAGGGGTGGTGTTTCAGGGTTTAGGGCAGTGCAGTGGTGTTCGGGCAGTGTAGGGGGCGGTGCAGGGGTGGTGTTTCAGGGTTTAGGGCAGTACAGTGGTGTTCGGGCATTGTAGGGGGTGGTGCTGGGGCTGGTGTTTCAGGGTTTAGGGCAGTGCAGTGGTGTTCGGACAGTGTAGGGGTCGTGCTGGGGCTGGTGTTTCAGGGTTTAGGGCAGTGCAGTGGTGTTCGGGCAGTGTAGGGGGTCATGCTGGGGCTGGTGTTTCAGGGTTTAGGGCAGTGCAGTGGTGTTCGGGCAGTGTAGGGGGTCTTGCTGGGGCTGCTGTTTCAGAGTCTAGGGCAATGCAGTGGTGTTCGGGCAGTGTAGGGGGTCTTGCTGGGGCTGGTGTTTCAGGGTTTAGGGCAGTGCAGTGGTGTTCGGGCAGTGTAGGGGGTCGTGCTGGGGGTGGTGTTTCAGGGTTTAGGGCAGAGCAATGGTGCTCAGGCAGTGTAGGGGGTTGTGCTGGGGGTGATGTTTCAGGGTTTAGGGCAGTGCAGTGGTTTTAGGGCAGTGTAGGGGGTCGTGCTGGGGGTGGTGTTTCAGGGTTTAGGGCAGTGCAGTGGTGTTCCGGCAGTGTAGAGGGTTGTGCAGGGGGTGGTGTTTCAGGGTTTAGGGCAGTGCAGTGGTGTTCGGGCAGTGTAGGGGGTCGTGCTGGGGTGGTGTTTCAGGGTTTAGGGCAGTGCAGTGGTGTTCGGGCAGTGTAGGGTGTCATGCTGAGGGGTGGTGTTTCAGGGTTTAGGGCAGTGCAGTAGTGTTTGGGCAGTGTAGGGGGTCGTGCAGGGGGTGGTGTTTCAGAGTTTAGGGCAGTGCAGTGGTGTTCGGCCAGTGTAGGTAGTCTTGCTGGGGGTGGTGTTTCAGGGTTTAGGGCAGTGCAGTAGTTTTCGGGCAGTGTAGGCGGTCGTGCTGGGGCTGGTGTTTCAGGGTTTAGGGCAGTGCAGTGGTGTTCGGGCAGTGTACGGGGTTGTGCTGGGGCTGGTGTTTCAGGGTTTAGGGCAGTGCAGTGGTGTGCGGGCAGTGTACGGGGTCGTGCTGGGGCTGGTGTTTCAGGGTTTAGGGCAGTGCAGTGGTGTTCGGGCAGTGTAGGGGGTTGTGCAGGGGTGGTGTTTCAGGGTTTAGGGCAGTGCAGTGGTGTTCGGGCAGTGTAGGGGGTCGTGCTGGGGTGGTGTTTCAGGGTTTAGGGCAGTGCAGTGGTGTTCGGGCAGTGTAGGGTGTCGTGCTGAGGGGTGGTGTTTCAGGGTTTAGGGCAGTGCAGTAGTGTTTGGGCAGTGTAGGGGGTCGTGCAGGGGGTGGTGTTTCAGAGTTTAGGGCAGTGCAGTGGTGTTCGGCCAGTGTAGGTAGTCTTGCTGGGGGTGGTGTTTCAGGGTTTAGGGCAGTGCAGTAGTTTTCGGGCAGTGTAGGCGGTCGTGCTGGGGCTGGTGTTTCAGGGTTTAGGGCAGTGCAGTGGTGTTCGGGCAGTGTACGGGGTTGTGCTGGGGCTGGTGTTTCAGGGTTTAGGGCAGTGCAGTGGTGTGCGGGCAGTGTACGGGGTCGTGCTGGGGCTGGTGTTTCAGGGTTTAGGGCAGTGCAGTGGTGTTCGGGCAGTGTAGGGGGTCGTGCTGGGGGTGGTGTTTCAGGGTTTAGGGCAGTGCAGTGGTGTTCGGGCAGTGTAGGGGGTCGTGCTGGGGCTGGTGTTTCAGGGTTTAGGGCAGTGCAGTGGTGTTCGGGCAGTGTAGGGGGTCGTGCTGGGGCTGGTGTTTCAGGGTTTTGGGCAGTACAGTGGTGTTCGGGCAGTGTAGGGGGTCATGCTGGGGGTGGTGTTTCAGGGTTTAGGGCAGTGCAGTGGTGTTCGGGCAGTGTAGGGGGTCTTGCTGGGGGTGGTGTTTCAGGGTTTTGGGCAGTGCAGTGGTGTTCGGGCAGTGTAGGGGGTCTTGCTGGGGGTGGTGTTTCAGGGTTTAGGGCAGTGGTGTTAGGGCAGTGTCGGGGGTCTTGCTGGGGGTGATGTTTCAGGGTTTAGGGCAGTGCAGTGGTGTTCGGGCAGTGTAGGGGGTCTTGCTGGGGGTAGTGTTTCAGGGTTTAGGGCGGTGAAGTGGTGTTCGGTGCAGTGTAGGGGGTCGTGCTGGGGGTGGTGTTTCAGGGTTTAGGGCAGTGCAGTAGTGTTCGGGCAGTGTAGGGGTCGTGCAGGGGTGGTGTTTCAGGGTTTAGGGCAGTGCAGTGGTGTTCTGGCAGTGTAGGGGGTCATGCTGGGGGTGGGGTTTCAGGGTTTAGGGCAGTACAGTGGTGTTCGGGCAGTGTAGGGGGTCGTGCAGGGGGTGGTGTTTCAGGGTTTAGGGCAGTGCAGTGGTGTTCGGGCAGTGTAGGGGGTCGTGCTGGGGCTGGTGTTTCAGGGTTTAGGGCAGTGCAGTGGTGTTCGGGCAGTGTAGGGGGTCTTGCTGGGGGTGGTGTTTCAGGGTTTAGGGCAGTGGTGTTCGGGCAGTGTAGGGGGTCTTGCTGGGGGTGATGTTTCAGGGTTTAGGGCAGTGCAGTGGTGTTCGGGCAGTGTAGGGGGTCTTGCTGGGGGTAGTGTTTCAGGGTTTAGGGCAGTGCAGTGGTGTTCGTGCAGTATAGGGGGTCGTGCTGGGGATGGTGTTTCTGGGTTTAGGGCAGTGCAGTAGTGTTCGAGCAGTGTAGGGGTTGTGCAGGGGTGGTGTTTCAGGGTTTAGGGCAGTGCAGTGGTGTTCGGGCAGTGTAGGGGGTCGCGCTGGGGGTGGTGTTTCAGGGTTTAGGGCAGTGCAGTGGTGTTCAGGCAGTGTAGGGGGTCATGCACAGGGTGGTGTTTCAGGGTTTAGGGCAGTGCAGTGGTGTTCGGGCAGTGTAGGGTGTTGTGCTGGGGCTGGTGTTTCAGGGTTCAGGGCAGTGCAATGGTGTTCAGGCAGTGTAGGGGGTCGTGCTGAGGCTGGTGTTTCACGGTTTAGGGCAGTGCAGTGGTGTTCGGGCAGTGTAGGGGGTCGTGCTGGGGCTGGTGTTTCAGGGTTTAGGGCAGTGCAGTGGTGTTCGGGCACTGTAGGCGGTCGTGCTGGGGCTGGTGTTTCAGGGTTTAGGGCAGTGCAGTGGTGTTCGGGCAGTGTAGGGGGTCGTGCTGGGGCTGGTGTTTCAGGGTTTAGGGCAGTGCAGTGGTGCTCGGGCAGTGTAGGGGGTCGTGCTGGGGGTGATGTTTCAGGGTTTAGGGTAGTGCAGTGGTGTTCGGGCAGTGTAGGGGGTCGTGCAGGGGCTGGTGTTTCAAGGTTTAGGGCAGTGCAGTGGTGTTCGGGCAGTGTAGGGGTCGTGCTGGGGCTGGTGTTTCAGGGTTTTGGGCAGAGCAGTGGTGTTCGGGCAGTGTAGGGGTCTTGCTGGGTGTAGTGTTTCAGGGTTTAGGGCAGTGCAGTGGTGTTCGGGCAGTGTAGGGGTCTTGCTGGGTGTAGTGTTTCAGGGTTTAGGGCAGTGCAGTGGTGTTCGGGCAGTGTAGGGGGTCATGCTGGGGGTAGTGTTTCAGGGTTTAGGGCAGTGCAGTGGTGTTCGGGCAGTGTAGGGGGTCGTGAAGGGGTGGTGTTTCAGGGTTTAGGGCAGTGCAGTGGTGTTCGGGCAGTGTAGGGGGTCTTGCTAGGGGTGGTGTTTCAGGGTTTAGGGCAGTGCAGTGGTGTTCGGGCAGGGTAGGGGGTCATGCAGGGGCTGGTGTTTCAGGGTTTAGGGCAGTGCAGTGGTGTTCGGGCAGTGTAGGGGTCGTGCTGGGGGTAGTGTTTTAGGATTTAGGGTAGTGCAGTGGTGCTTGTGTAGTGTAGGGGTCGTGCTGGGGGTAGTGTTTTAGGGTTTAGGGTAGTGCAGTGGTATTTGTGTAGTGTAGGGGTCATGTTTTAGGGTAGTGCAGTGGTGTTTGGGTAGTGTAGGGGGTCGTGCTGAGGGTAGTGTTTTAGGATTTAGGTTAGTGCAGTGGTGTTTGTGTAGTGTAGGGGGTCGTGCTGGGGGTAGTGTTTTAGGGTTTAGGGTAGTGCAGTGGTGCTTGTGTAGTGTAGGGGGTCGTGCTGGGAGTAGTGTTTTAGGGTTTAGGGTAGTGCAGTGGTGTTTGTGTAGTATAGGGGTCATGTTTTAGGGTAGTGCAGTGGTGTTTGGGTAGTGTAGGGGGTCGTGCTGGGGGTAGTGTTTTAGGATTTAGGTTAGTGCAGTGGTGTTTGGGTAGTGTAGGGGGTCGTGCTGGGGGTAGTGTTTTAGGGTTTAGGATAGTGCAGTGGTGTTTGGGTAGTGTAGGGGGTCGTGCTGGGGGTAGTGTTTTAGGGTTTAGGATAGTGCAGTGGTGCTTGTGTAGTGTAGGGGGTCATGCTGGGGGTAGTGTTTTAGGGTTTAAGGTAGTGCAGTGGTGTTTTTGTAGTGTAGGAGGGTCATGTTTTAAGATGCAATGCTCCAATACCTGACCAGTCTGCACTACATAAAACTGCAAAAAAACTAAAAATAAAAAGTGTTTTGCACACTTTTGTCATTGGGCTATATGTGGGCTACATCTGGGTAATATTTGTGCTACATTTGGGCTCTTTTTTCACCGGTGGCCATCTTGGAAGACTTCTTTGTTATGAAGTTTCCTAATTTCTTCATTTACTGCAGTCTCCTCAGTAGGAAATGCTTTCAGTTTTTACTTTGATTCCATCAAGAAGGCATTCAGATGTGTCTCACATCTGCCATAAATTCAGAATGTTAGCACTCTAGTTGCTCATTAGATCACTGGAGTAAAGCTACTGCTCACCAGGGAGTTAACTGGTAGTCTGCTGCTGGTATTGAAAGTGATTGTTTCAGTCTGCATGTCAGAATTTTCTAATGAAATAGAAGAGGATTTGAGATCTCACTTAAAACATGCCCTAATTTTTCTTTCTGCAGCACTAACCATAATTTCTATTTCAAAAAGAACCCCTCATTTTGTTCCTTTTTAAATTAAATGTTTTAAGTGTTACCGGTTTATTCCAATCAAGATGGCTTCAGGTGTGCCATACTTTTGTCATAAGTAAGGCTGTTAGCGCTCTAGTTGTTCTTTAGAACACTCTGGGAAGCTGCAGTAGAACACAAAGGCATCAACTGGCAGGCTGCTCCTGTTGAAATATAACAGGAAGATATTTGAGATCACACTTGAAATATGTCCTAATTTTTCTTTCTACAGCACTAACCATAATTTCTATGACAAAATGAACCCCATCATTTTGTTCCTTTTTAAATTAAATGTTTTAAGTGTTACCAGTTTATTCCAATCAAGATGGCTTCAGGTGTGCCATACTTTTGTCATAAGTAAGGCTGTTAGCACTATAGTTGTTCTTTAGAACACTCTGGGAAGCTGCAGTAGAACACAAAGGCATCAACTGGCAGGCTGCTCCTGTTGAAATATAACAGGAAGATATTTGAGATTACACTTGAAACATGTCCTAATTTTTCTTTCTACAGCACTAACCATAATTTCTATGACAAAATGAACCCCATCATTTTGTTCCTTTTTAAATTAAATTGTTTAAGTGTTACCAGTTTAGTCCAATCAAGATGGCTTCAGGTGTGCCATACTTTTGTCATAAGTAAGGCTGTTAGCACTCTAGTTGTTCTTTAGAACACTCTGGGAAGCTGCAGTAGAACACAAAGGAATCAACTGACAGTCTCTGCCCTTGTTGGATGTACATGTTTTACTGAGAATGTCAGACTTCATTCTCACATGAGTGAGAAAGATAATGTGAATTTACAGAAAATATGCTCTCATTTTAGCTTCTGGAGCACCTTCCAAACCTCCATGGGACAAGCATGAGAAAATAGTGTTCTCTCAAACATGATTCATGATATCCCAGCAGAAGGTTTTTCACATGGTAAAATCACCTTAGAATACACCACAATTCCTAAAATTAGTATGGTACCATCAACAAATAAATTCTAATGTAATCACCCTTTATAGTTCTCCTTTTGGTGACCCTCAAAATCTTCTATTCACTACAATGCATTTCAATGAGGTACTATCATTTATATTGGTCCCAAGATGGCTGCCAGCAATTCCAGGATGAAGTGCTGACAGCCAATCAGATCTCACGATGACATGTGTGGTTAGGCTCCGCCCAGATATATATGTGACTTTACTTTTGATTTTCTCAGGAACTACTGAACGGATTTACACCATTTAAGCAAAAGGCATGACACTGAACCAAGGGCTACCTCTTTGCCAAATTTGGTGTAATTCCGTTCAGCAGTTCGGGCTGTAGCTGCGACTAAAGGTTCCTATGGAAAAATGAATGGGGAAAACGCGTTTTGGGACCCCCTTTTTCTCGGCCCCCGCTTGACGTATCACCCCGAGACTTTCAGGATAGGAGCGGACCGGAGCGCCCCAACAAGTTGGAAACTTTCGCGAAGATTCGTCAACCGGCGCCAACGTTATTTCAAATAGAATGTCGCGGATTTCCTATGGATAATAGGTTTTAACTATAACTATCTACTGGCGACCGCCAGTAGATAATATGTATATATATATATGATTCACCAAAGTCCGAACGAGAACGCACTCAACAGCAATCGTGATTCCTCCGATCTCTTTATTCATGGGGAACCAGCATTAATTGCCCCTCCTCGTTTTGCCCCTTTTTGTTGTGCCTGTTGCGGAGGATGCGTTCTCTGCATGGGTCTCTGGCGGGTCTCCCTTATGAGTTGATATTCCTGAAAATAAGGGGACTCTTTATTACTTCCTCTATCATCCACGCCAGTAGGTTGTTCCCCATCCGATGTTTCAATGTCCGATTCGGAAGTCTCCTTGTTGGTATTATGCGCGGCGCCCTGCTGTCATCCTTTTTCTTGGGGCATCGAATTTTCGTGCAAAGGTTAGAATACGGCCCGTGAGATAGTCTTGTTCATCTGTCTGGAACTTGGTCTGCTTTCTGCATCTAATTACGGCTTCGTAATCTTTCAGACGTTTCATCATGGCGGTCCTGAGTGTTTCACTTTGTTTGGCATCCTTATCTTTCATGATCATATCCTCAAGTTTCTTAATTTCTGCCAGGAACTTGTCTCGATCGCTCCATGCGTACTTAATTAGTATCCTGACCATCCCCTTAGCGGACTCTGCGGTGCGCTCTGCCCATTCTTTTAAGAGTGAGGGGTCAGGATTCTCGTACGAGGGAACCGTAAAAATGCGCAGGCCCCTAGGGATGCGGTCACAGTCTATGTATCTTTGTAGGGAGGAGGCCTCCCACCATTTACGAATTTCTCGCTCCTGCGCCTTTTTCAAAGCTTGGAACAATATCACTAGATTACTAGCAGGGGTGCTTGAAACGTTATTGCCTTTATTATGAATTACTGTAACTCCGGTCGCGGGTTTAAAAATGTCCGCCGCTGCCTCCTCTCTCTCGCTGACACTCCACATAATATTATTACTTCATACACAGTTCTGTAAGATTGGCAGGGGTCCGCACCATTAAAAGCACCCTTCAGGACTGAGGCTCTAAATAATGAATTGCAGGAAATAGCGGCGTTTACTCACCGGCCGGAATGCCGCTGTAAAGCCTGTAAGAACAGCAATAAAGTCACTACTTTCAAGGGGAGACCAGGAGATCCTAGGCCTCTCAGACCAATTAAAAAGCTCCTTTAGTGTAATTCAGATTTTGCAGTTTATTGCTTGGAGTGCCCGTGCTCCAAACGGTATATAGGGAGCACAATACACCCCGCCAAAAAGCGCATCCTCGAGCACATGCGCGCAATAACCAATAAAGATACCACCTATCCGGTTGCACGTCATTTTGAAAAATTCCATCAAAGCAACCGTGATCTCCTAAAATTCTACTGCATCGACCAGGTAGAGAGAGAGGAAAGAGGAGGCAACAGAATTAAGAAACTGCGGGTGTTGGAGTCTAAATATATTATTGACCTCCAAACGAAGGCTCCCATAGGGCTCAATAATGATGAAGAATTGTGGGTCCATTTGAAATAAAGGGGCACATACTGACTTTAACTGAACTCTTTAACAAAGTTTAACTATCGGGGTAGCAACAGGTACAATCCAGTAGACTGCATATCCTCTGAACTGCCCAATCGGGGCTCAATTATGATGCAAGGGAGCAAAAAAGCACCTTTTTGTATTTCTGTATATATAACTTGGAGCATTTTGCCTAATAGCAATTCTTCATATAGAATGAAGGCTTCCAATATTTAAACTGTTTTTCAATCTAACCGCAAATGCTCAAGGAATGATTTCTGCTTCCCTTTGTATATGTGGTTTTAATATTTAATTCACTATAGCACTTTACACGTTTTGGTGGTACAACAACTGTGTAACTAAAAACATGCTCAAAGATGGCTGCCATGAATTTTGTCAACAATGAAATGTAAGTCCATCTTTGATGTTATTATAAGAACATGTGACACATTGTGATGTGAAATACTGCCGGTTTTGCACAGGTAAACTGACATCGATAAAGCCGCAAGGCGAAACGCGTCTGTCAGTGCAGGGGGGTCTGCACAATAAAGCATTTTTGCTAAAAATTACTCTCGTGAGTGCTTTTCATCTGGGCATGGGAAAGGCATGCCTTGTTGTTGAATATGTGTATGTATGTGTATATATATATATATATATATGTGAAAATCCTTCAGTCAGGCAACAGAAGGTGACGTCGCACTCAGGATAACTTTCAGAGATAAGTTTTATTGACTGACACGTTTCAACCTCACGGTCTTTGTCAAAGTCACTTTCTGACCCGGAAGTGGCTGTATTTAAGTGCTCATACAAAGGTTCACAAAGCATAAATGCATAGACATAAAAGAAATTCATGGTTACTGTGGTCTGTTCATATTAGAAGACAGACTAACATCACGCTTTGAACATATATTTGCAATAGCCAAATTTGTAGTTCATAATGGTCTAAACAAACTATTTCACGTGAAGACTGTACCATTACAAAATAAATGTACAAAAAGTCACATATACAGTGCCCACCGCGATGGGATGTGGCAATCAAGTGATAGTTGCACTTACATCTAAAACCTCACTGCGCGAGTGCGCAAACGTTAAGGAGTTTCATGAGGCTCGAAGGTACATAGTGGCCTGAAAAACTGCCACACCCCTATTGACCTAGTATAAGGCCTACCAGATCCCATTTGTCAAGTACGGGTAATATAAACAATATAACAAGGACTAAACCATGTAGCTAAAAGAATAGAAAAAGAAAGAGCACTATTGATTCCCCACCCTAGGTGCTATACAGGGGAAGAGTGGGATGGGGGAAACCACAGATTCAAATAACCGCTTAAAAAGAGTGACGATGCGGCTTTAACGCCAATATCGCATTTTGGATGACACTGGTAATTGGTGGCAAAGAAACAGATAAATTTGAGACAAGACAAAAAAATATATAAAGCCAAAAGAGGGAAATAAACAGTTTGTGTACTCCATATTAAGAAAGCAGAAATATAACCCACATTGTTAACTGGCATCTAGGATAGCTGTGACGCCAAGATGGTGAGATATTCCATGTAGGGCTAACATATAATTTCTCACACAGCAGAGGGGGAGGAGGAGGAGGGGGAGGAGGGAGGAAAGGCAAGATAGCAGTATATACAGTGTCCTAAAGGTATTTTGAGGGCACCACTTGTATATAGTATCTCATCTAACCTAAATGGACATGAAGGTCTTCCTCACAATTGAGGCCTCCGGGGGTGTTGCTTTGCAGGCGGATGATATACTCCGATTCCAGGCGCCTAAGCTTTCTTTCATGGTCACCTCCTCGGGGATGCGCTGGGACCCTGTCAATTCCAAAATAGGAGAGTTTAGAAGAGACGTCAGTTACCTCGCCATGTTCCAACATGCAATGCTTGGCCACAGTGTAGGTCAGATCCCTGTTCCTAACTGCGCGCAGATGCTCAAGAATGCGCTTTTTTACTGCAAAGATGGTGCTACCGACATAGCGCAAGCCACAAAAGCAAACAATGACATATACCACAAATTCGGTATTGCAGTTAATGAATGACAATATTTTCTCATCTTTCCCCACTGGCAAAGGGTAGCTTTCCACATTGCGGCTATTGCTACAGGCCTTACACCGGCCACATTTGTAGAAACCGGGGAGTTCCTTTAGCCATGAGCTCGAGCCGGTACTCTTATGTGTAAGATGACTGTGTACCAGAGTATCTTGCAAGGATTTAGACTTACGGTAAGTGATGTGTGGCTTGGAACTAACCAATTTACCAATAATCACATCCTGCCTGACTAAATGCCAGTGCTTATTGACTATCCTGTGTACGGCTTGTGATGCATTCGAGAAAGTGGTGATGAGTCTTACTTCCTGAGCATTCTGGTTGATAGTTTTAGGGACCAACAAGCTGTTTCTATCCCTCCCTGCAGCCTTTTCAGTAGCTATTTTAATAGTTTGACCTGAATAGCCACGTGTTTTGAAACGGCTAAACATGTTCAATCTTTCCCTGGTATAGGCATCAGCAGTGCTACAATTACGCTTAGCGCGGAGCAATTCTCCATATGAGATGCTTCTCTTGAGTCCATCAGGGTGATGGCTCCGTGCATGCAACACGCTATTTCCTGCGGTAGCCTTTCTGTAGAGAGTAGTGTGTATGCAATCATCCCTCACCTCAACCTGAACATCCAGGAATTCAATGGTGGTGGTGTGTACCTTACTGGTGAATCTTAAGTTAAGCTCATTAGTGGATAAGCCTGTAATGAAGTCATGGAGCAAATCCTGTGGACCATCCCAAATCAGAAAAATTTCGTCAATGTAGCGGGTCCACAGGATTACATTGTCCATATAACATTCATTTCCTTGGTGCCAAAGGTGCTCCGCCTCCCACCACCCCATAAAAATACAGGCGTAGCTGGGGGCGAAGCAACTTCCCATCGCCGTCCCTGTGTATTGCCTATACCATGCATCTTCAAAGAGGAAACAATTGTTATGAAGGCAAAAGCTTAACATGTCTAACAGTAATACTGTGTGATCAAACATTGAGAGTGGTCTATCTCTAAAGAAGTATTTGCAGGCTTTGAGGCCCAAGTCATGCTCAATGTAAGTGTAGAGAAACTACATCGATGGTGGCAAGTACATACGATTCCTTCCATGGAATGCCCTGTGTTTTAGATAAAAGTCCATAGTATCCCTACAATATGATGGCAAATTAAACACATATTTACAGAGGAAGTAGTCAAGGTAGAAGGAGGAGTTTTCAAGCAAGCTCTGGTTGGCGGCAATGATAGGTCTGCCCGGGGGTTCAGTTAGACTTTTGTGCACCTTGGGGAGCATGTAAAAAACTGGGGCCATGGGTTTCTTGGTCATAAGGAACAGGAACTCATTTCGTTTCAAAGTTCCTTGTCCATGCCATCTCTCAAGTAGTTGATGGTATTGTGTGATAGTCTTGGTGTATTCTGTCTGGTTAGACCTCAGATAGCTCCCTGAGTACTCTAACTGGCGTCTGGCTTCTGCTTTGTATTTAACAAGATCCCAGAGAACAATATTCCCCCTTTATCAGAGGGTTTTATAACAAAAGACTCGGCCTTTTGAAGAGACTGTAGGCCCAATCTTTGAGCTGTCGTGAGGTTGCTAGCAAAGGAATTGTTTTGTTTCTCCCACAAAGTCACAAGATCAAACATAATGCTTTCATGAAAGGCATCAATGCCATCGTGTAACGTCACAGGATTGAACCTGGATTTAGGTTTAAAATCATTCCTGGAATTGCGATCGACCTCAATCCCTATGTTAGCTAAAAGTTCACGATCTGAGACCCAGTCTTTTCCTCCCAGCTCAATCTCTCTTAGTGTGGCAATCGTTTCAATGTCAGACACAGTAAGTATGTTCGTATCACCACCCGTGGGTTCAAGTTGTAAGGTCTCAGTGGGAATAGCCCTGCCATGTTTGAGCGTGTGCACTTTAAGGAGCTTCAGTTTCCTTATAAATAAAAAAATGTCAAT
The DNA here is from genome assembly GCA_963921515.1 of Calotriton arnoldi. Classification (NCBI taxonomy): domain Eukaryota; kingdom Metazoa; phylum Chordata; class Amphibia; order Caudata; family Salamandridae; genus Calotriton; species Calotriton arnoldi. Next base: position 1,889,078 of record CAWUFW010001631.1, read on the forward strand.
GCGGGCTCTTGGAAAGTTAAAATTGGCAGTAGGGCAAAAGGATAGGCCTAATTCAAGAACTGAACGCTCATCAGGGGTAATGCAGTGTGAGGAGATATTAATAATGGATAAATTGTTATTGTTTTGCTCACCCATTACTTGTTGCGCTTGGATCGCCGTTGTCCTCTCCCATGTGGCGTCTCGTTTTCTTTGGCCTTCTCCTCCTCTCCTGGTTTGTCTTTTCCTTGTTCGCTGTTTGCGCCTCCTCTTCCTCGCGGTGGTTTCTTCCTTCCACTCACGCTTTCCCGTAAAAAACGGTATTCTGTATGGGAAGGGAAGGGACCTCTCGCCGTTGCAGGGACACTCTGTTGTTCATCCAGGTCAGATGGTGCCTCGGAGCTGGATTCAGAGGTTTCTAATTCCCGGATCCTTGCAGTTTCGGTTTGAAGTAAGTTTTTCCTTGCTGCGTCATACTTGCGTCCAAAGGTTAGTATGCAACCCTGGGCATAGTCATTGCGGTCTCTAATAAACTTCCAGCGCTTCTTTGCTTTAATGCCTTCCTCATATTTGAGTAGTCTTCCATCCATATCTTTCAGGAAACTGGATATTTCACTTTGCGATTCATGTTTTTCAAGTACCTCATGTAGTGATTTGATCTCCTCACTGATTTGCTCTAACTCGAGTGCAGCATATTTCGCAAGAAGACCCAGCATGTTTTTACACGTGGCTGCCATGAGAGCAGACCAATCCTCAAGGAGCTGCGGGTTGGGGTTTTGATAGGTAGGTGTAATCAGGATTCGCAGACCCCTCGGGACGCGCTCCACCTCTATGTAATTGTTGAGGGAAATAACCTCCCAGCTTCTGTTAATCTCCTTCTTGTATAATTTTTCAAGTCTGTATAAGTCCTGTTTGAGCATGGTTCCCGTTCCGCTCGTGGATGTTCCTGTTCCATTACCACTCACGTTTGGTAGTACATCCGTTTCAGAAAAGAGCGATTTAGCAACATCCAGTCGCTTCCTAATTGCTTCGCTCATAATGGCAATGCCGCTTCACTGTCACCGAATCGTGGTTTCAGCCAGACCACGCTCCCGTAGTTCAAAGCTCCAAAGCAAATATCCTCCTCCGTAAAACGCCTCCTGAATCAGCGGAACACCACTGGTCAGAGAGGCAAACGGAGCACCCCTGCCGCTTCCTCCTATCGAAAACGGGACCCGCTGACCGCAGGCGAGACAACTTCCGTAGCGAGAGCTAGCAGCACTTCCGTGTTGCGTCTCTCTGCAGAATGAAGCCCATGCCGTTGCTCGGCAACCGGTCCCGATAATCCCGGTTCAAGGAACACAGCGATTTCTTGCAGCAGCGGCGGGAGTCGGGAAAGAGAACGTCCAGGAAGGCTTCCAGCCTTTCGTCCGACCTCATCCACCAGGTGGGGTTGGTGCGAGCAGACGGGCGCTGGACCCGCAATAATTTGTGAAAATCCTTCAGTCAGGCAACAGAAGGTGAAGTCGCACTCAGGATAACTTTCAGAGATAAGTTTTATTGACTGACGCGTTTCAACCTCACGGTCTTTGTCAAAGTCACTTCCTGACCCGGAAGTGGCTGTATTTAAGTGCTCATACAAAGGTTCACAAAGCATAAATGCATAGACATAAAAGAAAATACATGGTTACTGTGGTCTGTTCATATTAGAAGACAGACTAACATCACGCTTTGAACATATATTTGCAATAGCCAAATTTGTAGTTCATAATGGTTTAAACAAACTATTTCACGTGAAGACTGTACCATTACAAAATAAATGTACAAAAAGTCACATATACAGTACCCACCGCGATGGGATGTGGCAATCAAGTGATAGTTGCACTTACATCTAAAACCTCACTGCGCGAGTGCGCAAACGTTAAGGAGTTTCATGAGGCTCAAAGGTACATAGTGATGTAATATGTGACGTCATCAGCAGTGCATTGCGGGGGCGCGAGTTATAGTTACCTGAACTAACTATAACGGGGGAATTTCACGGGTTTTGTACGAGTGTAATGTCCAACTAACTATAACTGTCCCTAAAACCTATGGTTTATTCAGTGAATTTGTAAGGTTTTTAAATGCTAATTTCTAACTATAACGTGCCTGAAACCTATGGTTTTTCAGTGAATTTCAAAGGTTTTTTAAATGCTAATTCCTAACTATAACATGTCTGAAACCTATGGTTTTTTTCAGTGAATTTCAAAGGTTTTGTAAATGACAATTTTTAAATGTATTAATTGTTATATTTATTTTTTGATACTGATTTACTACATTTTTTTAAACTTTATTTTTAGATATTTTATTTTTTAAATTACATTGTAATTACATTATACATTACATTACAAAATATACTTTCTCAGAATGAATTACTTTAGTTTAAATACTTTGCAAATAGGCAATAGACTTTTAAGTACAGTAGTTACAGTTGTTGCAATGGGCAACACAATTTCAAACACAATGCAACATTGAGCTCAATGTGAATTTCAAGTTAAATGCAATTAGTTACTTTATGGATTACTTTTCTAACCACAGGACTGGATCCTAGATTCAGTCCTGGGACATCTCCTGTAAACAGTTGAGTAAAAGCGTTTTGGTTACAGTAGTGATTTTTAAGGAATATTATTGTATTTTAAAAGTTGACACTTAGAAACTTTTTCACATAGAATCACCAATGTTATCCTATGGGAGAAAATTCACTTAGCAGGTAAGTAGTGTTATCGTTACTTTTTCCTACTCAGTGGTGGATCCTGGATCCAGCACTGGTGCATTTCCTGTAAACAGTTGAAAGAATGCGTTTGTCATACAGGCGATTTTTAAGGAATATTTGTAGTTTGTGAAAATCGACACTTTGAAACTTTTCTGCTGAAAACCAGACAATGGATTCCTATGGAAGGAAATACAAGTTACTGGTAAATACGGTTAGAATTACTTTTCAGGGTCAGTGCTGGGCTAAAGATGCAGCACTGGGTTCTCTCCTAATAACAGGTGAGTAAATCGGAATTCGTGAGTTCGGCTGATTTTAGAGGAATATTATAAAGTTCCAAAACTCCACACTTAGAAGAATTTCCAAGTGAAACCAGCCAATGTTAGCCTATGGAAGGAAATTCAAGTTACTGGTAAGTACGGTTAGAATTACTTTTCAGGATCTGTACTGGGCTCAAAGATGCAGCACTGAGGTCTCTCCTGATAACAGGTGAGTAAATTGGAATTCGTAGTTCAGCTGATTTTAGAGGAATATTATAAAGTTACAAAACTCCACACTTAGAAGAATTTCCAAGTGAAACCAGTCAATGTTAGCCTATGGAAGGATCAAGTTACTGGTAAGTACGGTTAGAATTACTTTTCAAGATCAGTACTGGGCTCAAAGATGCAGCACTGAGGTCTCGCCTGATAACAGGTGAGTAAATCGGAATTCGTAGTTCTGCTGATTTTAGAGGAATATTTGTATGTTTGAAAAATCGACACTTAGAAACTTTTTCAGCAAAAAGCAGGCAATGATATCTTATGGAAGGAAATTCAAGTTACTGGTAAGTATGGTTAAAATTACTTTTCAGGATTAGTACTGGGCTCAAAGATGCAGCACTGTGGTCTCTCCTGATAACAGGTGAGTAAATCGGAATTCGTAGTTCGGTTGATTTTAGAGGAATATTATAAAGTTCCAAAACTCCACACTTAGAAGAATTTTCAAGTGAAACCAGTCAATGTTAGCCTATGGAAGGAAATTCAAGTTACTGGTAAGTACGGTTAAAATTACTTTTCAGGATCAGTACTGGGCTCAAAGTTGCAGCACTGAGGTCTCTCCTGATAACAGGTGAGTAAATTGGAATTCATAGTTCAGCTGATTTTAGAGGAATATTTGCACAATGGTGAAGTAAGGGGGTGGAGCCTGAGGTGACATGTCTGCAAACACGCCCTGTGGCGCGTTTTAAGTTGGAGAATTAATTCCTCCTCAATCCCGAGGGTCCCTAGGGGCCAACTAGCCCACCAGGAACCTCCAGTATGCGCCAGGGGCTGCGTTGCAGAGAGGTGTACAGAGGCCACGCCCCTTTACAACACTCTGCAACGCAGCTCCGTGGCGCTTACTGAGGTACCTGGTGGGCTAGTTGGCCCCAGGGACCCTCAGGATTGAAGAGGATTTAATTCCCATTCTTAAAACGCGCCACGGGGCCTGTTTGCACACATGTCACCTGAAGCCCCGCCCCCTCCCTTCACCACTGTGCAAACGCGCCCCGTGGAGCGTTTTAAGTTGGGGGATTAAGTCCCCTTGAATCCTGAGGTTCCCTGGAGTCCAACTAGCCCACCATGTACCTCCAAAAAGCGCCACAGAGCTGCGTTGCAGAGAGGTGTAAAAGGGGCATGGCCTCTGTACACCTCTCTGCAACGCAGCCCTAGCGCATACTGGAGGTTCCTGGTGGGCTAGTTGGCCCCAGGGACCCCCAGTATTCGAGGGGAATTTGTTCCCCATCTGCAAACGCGCCAGGGGCGCGTTGCAGACTGCTGCAGAGAGGGGCGGGGCCTCCGGCACGATGCCGGTCTTTTTAATTATTTTTTTTGTATGGGAGGGGGCTGCGTGGCCCCCTTCCCTTGGCCACTTTTGGCCCCGGGGACCCCATCTCCCGGGGCCTGATGATTTTTTTATTTTTTTTATCCAAAACGGGAAGGGGGCCGCGTGGCCCCCCTTCCCTGGGCCTCTATTGGCCCCGGGGACCCCATCCCCCGGGGCATGCCCTCTTTTTAAAAAAAAAAATATATATTTGGAGGGGGGCTGCGTGGACCCCTCCTCAGGCCATTTACGGCCCCGGGGACCCCATCCCCCGGGGCCGGCCTTAACCTTTTTTTTTTTTTCTTTCAATTTTTTTAATTTTTGGGGAGGGGGGGCTGCGTGGCCCCCCCCCGGGGCCTGGGGCCTGGCCACCCATTGGGGACCGTGGGGGGGTCCCCAATCCCCGCACGGTCCCGCCGGCTCCCCGCGTCCTGCGGGAGCCGGCAGTGCTTTTCCATAAGGGGAGCTGCTGACATGCAGCTCCCCTTAAGGAAAAGCAATTCTGCTTTGCTTCATTGAAGCGAGAGCAGGTTTCCTGCTCTCGCTTCAATGAAGCAAAGCTAAGTCTACAATGGCAGGACGGGAGCCGCAAGGCTCCCGTCCTGCCATTACAAACAGCAGTGTCCCGGGGTAGGCACCCCGGGACACTGCAGCAGCCGGCCTTGGGGGTGGCGGTCCCCAGGGCCACCACAGGCTCCAGGAGGGGGCCGCTCGGCCCCCTCACTTCAGTGCACAGCCCCGGGAGGTGGTGGTCCCCGGGGCTTCGAGGTCCGAAACGGACCCCCACATTTCTTTTTCTAAGTGCCCCGGGAGGTGGCGGTCCCGGGCGTGTGGGGGGCTGGAACCCCCACACAGGTTATTTAAATTTAAAAAGAAGCCCCGGGGGTGGCGGTCCCCGGGGCTGCGGGAGGGCGGATAGCCCTCCCGCACCATTCTTATTTAAAGCCCCGGGGTGGCGGTCCCCGGGGCTTGAGGGCTTAAAGGCCCCCTATAAAATATAAATTAAACCCCGCATGCCCCGGGACATGGGCCACCCGGGGGCAAAATAGCCTCGAAGCGCGGGAGACCGCGCTTCGATTTTTTTTGTTTTTTACGGCGGGATCCGCGCATCCCGCCGATTTTTAAAGAAAAAAAAATGCTTTTTTCTGCCCAGGGGGTCCTTGTGGGACCCCCTGAGCAGACCTAGGGGGTCATGGTGTTTCTACCCTGCCCCCTTTTTGCGCTTTGTGCACTTGTTTCTGTCCCTCGGTTCTACCGAGGGACAAAATGGCTGCCAACACTTCCTGATTTGGAGTGTTGACAGCCACTTGACAGCCAATTAGCATGCAGCTCGTGATCGGGAGGGTACGCGGACCCTACTCGGCCATATATATATATGTG